>OX123187.2:5175507-6425507 GCA_944739405.2 Euclidia mi | reverse complement strand
CGCTCCTTATAGTTTATAGGAAATCCTTTTTTCAATTTTTTGTTCTTTTCACTGAAAATGTTGTTGTATACATTTACATGAAAAAATAAACAATTTAATATCTATGAATATGGACTTTTTGTTTACTATATCATAATTGGTTAGGAAATAAGCTTTTCAGGTCTGCTTTCCTAACTAGTTAAGAAATAAGAATATATTATCCATTTTCCTAACTGCTTTTCTTAACCGGTTAGGAAAATGGATAAAATATTCCCCTTCATAGCAAAATGTGCATTAAGCAAAATGAGCACGACACTTAAAATGTACAAATCGCAAAATGTGCAAATAGCAAAAACAGCAAATCGCATAATGTACAATACGCACAATGTGCAATACTCAAAATGAACACCACACGCAAAATGAACAAAAAGCAAAATGTACATAGTCAGGTCCGTTCATACTAACCCATTATATAGCTGCCGTTTGGTTGGGGTAGTTGTATTTCACACAGCATTGTAATAAAACAAGTCTATATTCAATAATTATTTTTAATTATTAAAGAAACGACTACCAGTAAAGACTAAAATGCAAGTCTTGTATATATCATCTGTAGAAGAAATTGCTTAACTGAAATAGTTTTAGTATATAAATTGTTCAGTATCTTTTTATATCTTATCAAAAATGATATGCACTTTTCTACGATTTTTCACTGCAGGTTCAAAAATGCTCTTTTGAATTTTATTATCACTGAACATAGCTTCTTTTCTTAACTTGTAAATAAAAAACATTAAACTGATTTTTTTTAGGAATTTTAGCATTCAAACGCCTCCTGTGCCAACCTTCAACGGGATTAGTTGTACGGTGTCGTTGGTTTGAAAACTAGATATTATCCACGACGCCACACAGAGCGGCGGTTAAGGTGATTTTCCACCAGAGTGGCGAGACGAGGCGAGGCGAGGAGAGTGGAAATTTGTATGGCAAATTTTCAATTCTCTCCCAGCGCATCTTTGGTGGAAAGTGTGGATTGACGAGAATATGCGAGGCGTGAATTGAAATATTCGTTTGTGTAACGCGGTGTCCTGCGTGAGCGACGAATACGACGCGACGCGACGCAACACGACGCGACGTAATGCGACGCGATTCTATACGCGACAAATGTCCTACGTGATTTTGGTCATTACTTCTCGAATCATGGAGAAGTACAGTACAATTTTGCTAGAAAGTTCATATTTAACACTTTCACTGTCCATGCATTACATGTAATGGATTGATGAGTTAGCTCCGTACGTCCGTGCATGACATACAATTCACTATTAACCACCAAGAATAGTGTTGTTCACGAGAAACTTGAAAAATCAATCAAATAAAAAAAACAGATAATAATTCTTTCAACCTGCCAAGTACCTACGTAATCTGGCTTCCTAGGTTGTCATATCTAATATAGTTAAAAGTAAAAGTTAAATAAAAGTTAAACTTGGTATATTATATTTTAATCAAACAAAAATAAAAATAGCCTGTGAAGCATTCTCTTTCTAAAGGTAGTATATTCATGTTCCAAGTAGAAGACGCCGCGAAATTATTTTCCATTAAATTACCAAGGTAGTAGAGCCTTGCTGATTTCAGCATGAATGGGCCGGCTCGACCGGGGAAGTACTATCCTCTCACAGAAAATCGACGTAAAGTAACAGTACCTAAACTGTTGCGTTTCGTTCGGTGACTGAGAGTGCCGCAGGCCCTATCCCCTATTCCTTCTCCCTCATCCCACTCCTCATCCTATCCCTTTTCCCAACCCCAAGGGATGGCAACGCACTTGTGACTTCTGTGGTATTGCTTGTGTCCATGGGCGCCGGTAATTGCTTACCATCAGGCGAGCCGTCTGCTCGTTTGCCGCCGATTACCATAAAAAAAATATATATTTTAATTTATGAATTCATTAATGGCTTCAATAGTTTCTTCAGGTCCATATATTTGCAAATTCTCTAATCATTCTAGTACCTCATCTTCACCATCACTATCTTCTAAAATACACACTAAATTATTGCCTGATGCAATCCGAGTCATGGTTGATAAAATGAAGCCAAGACCAATAATAGAAAATATTATAACTATTCAGACATATTTCAGTAGAGGTTTATCAATGAAACAGTCCGCCAAAATATACACGAGATCAACGATTTGACCATGTTTGTTACCATCGATCGTGTTTCGACGTACTTGGACAACACTATTGGTCGGCGGTTGAAGTTCATACGTCCATGCATTGTATATAACGCACTATTGGACGTGCAATAATTGTATTGATAATTGTCTTAGGACAGTGAAAGTGTTAAAGTACAGACTTTTAAAAAAATATCGTAAAAAGCACAAAGAAAACAAATATAATATTTTTACAAAGAAACACATTTGGCGAGTTCCATCATTTATATCCAAAATTAAGAATCGCGGTGTCGCATCTGGTCGCCCTCAAAACAAGTCCGCGTTACGTCGCGTCTCGCCGCAGACTGTCATGTAGGCCGCATGTAGGGTATGCCATTGAGTTGATCGCGTTCGTCGCGTTCGCAGCGTCGCGTCGCGTAGCGTTCGTCGCTCACGCAGGACACCGCGTAAAAATGAACCGTATTGATTCCGACATAGGCCACGTTCACACGGCGATTATTTTCCCGTAGGTATACCGTATACGAAATTTTATCGAATAGAGTACCGTAAAAGCGGTAAGTATCCGTGGTCAGATCGCATTGTTAGAGCCTGTCCAGAAAGCGCGATTTACGCGCGTGTCTACTCGCGCTTAGGCACTCGCGCGTTTTCGAGATACTAGAGCTACATACATCCCGTCCAGATGCTCTCGCGCGTTACTTCACACGCGCGTAAAACGCTTGCAATGAGCGGGACTTTCGACTCGCTCGTTTTAAGGTGATTTTCCACCAGAGTGGCGAGACGAGAAACTAGGCGAGAAGAGAATTGAAAACTCACTGACCTTTTTCCACAAAAAAATGCCATCGCGAGCTCGCGCGTGACCGCCCCGCCGCCCGTAGGCTTCATTAGATAAAGATATACATAGGTACAGTGCTGTTTGAGTTCGTCTTGCAATACACACGCAATTTTTATCGCGAGAAGTGTGTTTCTGTTGCAAAGTTAATTTATACTCTGTCGGAAGCAATACGGTTCATTTTTACACAAACAAATATTTCAATTCACGCCTCGCATATTCTCGCCAATCCACACTGTTTCCACCAAAGATGCGCTGTGAGAGAATTGAAAATTTGCCATACAAACAATTCTCTCCTCGCCTCGCCTCGTCTCGCCACTCTGGTGGAAAATCAGCTTCACGCGCGAGCGCCGCGCGAGTCGAGATACTCTGGCGCCATTGCTGCGTCCAGTACTACGCGCGTGTTCGTGGCGAGGGGACGTATTCGATTCTGTATTAATATAAATATCATAATATTAATTGAAAAGAATACTTATGTAGTAATTGTACAACCAAATTATATAGTGACTTTCAAGATAAATATCATTCGAAAACATGTCATGGTTCAGGTTCTGACACATTGTTACATAATGAAAATAATAAGGTTTTAGATAACAATGTTTTAATTTTTTCTGACCAATTAGGAATTGGTATGGGTAGCCTGATTAATAGTTATACTGATCGGTCAATACAAAATATTTGTTCACCAGGACAAGGAATGTCTATGTTAATTAATAAATTAAAGTATGCTAGACTAAATAAACATTCAACAGTTATAATTTTATATGGGGATAGCCTACTAGTTACCAAGAAATAAATATTAGCTTTATCAGATATTATGATAGAACAAAGTTCTAAAGTGGGGTGCAATTTTATTGTCTGTGCATTACCATATTCCAATAACTTATCTTATAAAGAAAATAACCAGATAGGTAAATTGAATCTATTATTATATAATAGCACTTGTAGTCATAGTGACCATATTTTATTTTTCGACTCTAATATTTTTATTAGTAATTTCTTTTTAACAAAAGATACTATGTATCTCTCTTTTATATATAGGCGACAAGTTGCTAAATTATTAGCATTTAATTTACATAGTGAACGCAGTACTACTAGAGTACTTAGGAATTTGGTAGATAATAGTTATACCAATAGTAGTATTGACAAATCAATTAGTTTAAACTACTAGATGAGACAACAGATAGGCATTCATGTGTTTTAAACTTAGCTCATCAAAACATACAAGGCCTATCTGGCATAGAATTAGAGATAGAATTATTTTTAAAGAAACATAAGTTGCATGTATTATGCATTACGGAACATTGGTTAAGAGGTGACCAATTAATATTCAATAATGAATTTTATACAATGATTAGTGTATTCGTAAGAAAGAACGCTATTCGTGGTGGCTCTCTCATATATGTTTGTAATAGTATTAAATGTAAAGAACGAAAGGACATAGCCGAACTTTCTATCGAGCGCACCGCTGAGATATCTTCTGTTGAACTTGAGCAACACGTCATAGTCTGTGTATACCGACCACCGCAAAGTGACTTTAGCCAATTTGAAAGCATCATGGAGGACGTCTTAAAACTCTTAAGTTCCAGCAGGAAGTCAATAATCGTATGTGGTGATTTTAATGTTAACTTGTTAGAACAATCGCCGACTTGTACTAGGTTAGTTAGTTTATTTATGTCATTTAATTTGAATGTTTTATTTTCTGAACCAACCAGAACTACCTCACATTCTTCTACATGCTTAGATAATATTTTTTGCAATTGTTTGTACTTAAGTAAAGCTGTTTTGAGTGACTTGACATCGGATCACTGTGGACAAAAGGTTGTAATTCCAACTAATACAACCCCTACAGTACAAAAAATCACATGTAGGCCTATGACCTCTGCTCGCCTTAATCGGTTTAGTGATGATGTTGCTGCTAAGATCGCCAGCATTGACTTAACTCACGATGATCCAGATGAATTATATAAGTGGTTATTTGATGTTATTAAAAATGAGTACAATAAAATTTTTAAGCAGAAGACATTTGCCAAGAGCTCTTAAGTTAAATTTTGTGATTGGGCAACAGTAGGCATATACAAAAGTAGATCTAGGTTGTATGATCTGTATGGTATGAAGCAATACAATTTTAATCCTTCATTTATTGAATATGTAAGAAATTACTCAAAAGTTTTTAAGAGAGCATGTGCTTCAGCTAAGTCTATATTTATAAGTATTAAAATTAAAGAATCCAAGAACAAAATAAAAACAACTTGGAACATTATTAACAGTGAGACTGGTCGAGCTAAGTTAGTAGATAATAGCTATGAATTAAAATGTAATGGAGAAATAGTTACAAAGAAAATTGATGTTGATCAGACTTTTAACAACTTCTTCATAAACATACCAGTGAAAACAACCAAGTGTTTAGACTCATGCCCAAGCAAACCAGAGATGTTATTATGTGAATGAGTGTGATGTGCTGTTTAATTTTAAATACATTGACACCAATGACATCCTCAAGACATCAAGACCATCAATATTAAGAAATCTATTGACTTATGGGGTATTTCAGTTAGTCTTGTTCGCCAAATCATTTTTAGCATAACTCCATGTTTAGCTGCAATATTTAATAGATGCGTGGATAAAGGGGTATTTCCTGATTTAATGAAACACAGCAAGGTGATACCACTTTTCAAAAAAGGATCCAAGAGCAACCCTAGTAACTTTCGGCCAATTTCTATCTTGCCTGCAATCAGTAAAATTTTTGAAAAGGTTATTTTGCATCAGTTAGAGATCCACTTTCTCACAAATAATTTATTGCACAGTGAGCAGTATGGCTTCACTAAGGGTCGTTCCACCGTTGATGCCGGTGTAACTCTATTAAAACATATCTTTAACGCTTGGGAAAATTCGAAGGATGCCATTGGTGTTTTTTGCGACTTGTCAAAGGCTTTTGATTGTGTTGAACATACACTTTTACGTAAACTCAACCATTATGGTATTCGAGATAGCGCACTCAATCTTGTTGCCAGTTACCTTAGAGATAGAGTTCAGTATGTAGATGTTAGTGGAAGTAGGTCTCAAGGTTTGCCAGTGGGAATGGGCGTTCCACAAGGCTCTATTCTTGGTCCGTTTCTTTTTTTAATATATATTAATGACTTGCCATTCTTTGTTAGAAATCTATGTGATATTGTTCTTTTTGCTGACGATACTTCACTTATTTTTAAAGTTGATCGTAATACAAGTAACATTGACAGCATAAATAATTCTCTTGCGCAAGTACTACATTGGTTCACGACAAATAATTTGCTACTCAACTCTGGCAAAACAAAATGTGTGAAATTCACTTTGCCGAATGTCAAAAATGTTCTTACTAATATAATTTTAAATAACGAAACAATTAACCTAGTTGATTCAACTGTATTTTTAGGTTTAACTTTAGATTGTAAGCTTCAGTGGGGCGCCCAAATATCCTGTCTGGCAGTCAAACTTAGTTCTGCAGCATTTGCAGTTAGGAAAGTTCGCCAATTCACAGACGTAGATACTGCTAGACAAGTTTACTTTAGTTACTTTCACAGTGTAATGTCTTACGGGATACTATTATGGGGTACGGCGGCCGATATTCAGACAATTTTTATTATTCAAAAGAGGGCCATACGTGCAATATATAAGTTAGGTGCTAGAGATTCTTTACGAGATAAATTTAAAGAAGTAGAAATATTTACAGTTGCATCGCAGTATATATTTGCTAATTTAATGTACGTTAAGAAAAACTTAACTCTTTACCGTAAAAATAGTGACTTGCACAAAGTGAACACAAGGAATAAGCATAAACTAGTGGGCACTAACTACCGTCTACATAAAGTTCATAACTCCTTTGCGGGACTCGGTATACAATTCTTCAACAAATTACCTCTGGAAATAATGAATTTACCTCTGCACAAATTTAAAACCACTACTAGGAATTTTCTTTTAAAAAGGGGTTATTACACTATTAAAGAATTTCTAGATGACAAGACATCGTGGGTCTAGTTGCTTTTTTTAAATTCACCAGTATTATTATTTTTATGACTGTGTAAAATACTCTCTTCTTAATTAGTAACACGTTAAGTGGAGGTGCCTCGTGAACACATGATTTTTGCAGGATTTGAGTGTGTGTTGATGTAGTTTAACATTATTTATCCCTGATCATATCGTTGTTCACTTGTCACCTTCACAAAATTCTTTCTACATTTGCATTCCTTCACGCGGTCCACTAATTTATGTTAATAATAACGATCTGGAAAATGGAGGTAATTGGCGGTCATGGTCAGTATACCAATAGATTGTTTCTTACTGCCGGTTCGAATACCGTTATCGTCATGCTCACTAAAATGTCATTTCTTGTGGTGGCGTCGTGTGTCGGGTCATCCCTGTCCCTCTAATATGGCGAGAGGGATGATGGCTGGCACATGCGTCATACTCGTGAACGGGTGCTACTTGCGATGACTGGTCGATGACGGTCTTGCGGGCTGGTATTAGATTTTAATATTTAACTGCATCATTTCCATCATGGGTCTGATCACTTTCGCGGATTGCCTGCATTATTAGGTATATATAATGTAAGTGGATGCTCCTGTTTCACCATGTCTATTCTGAGGAGACTAACCAAATGAACATCAAAAGTATTATGCTTGAGTATTATTATGTATAGTAAATATATACAAGTGATATAGAAGGTGTAACAGTTGCAGCGCCTAACAAAATGTAAATTATGTGTATTATGCAAAACCTGGCGATGAAAACGAGTGACCGTGAGTTTTATTGCCCGTTCTTTCTCATGGTTCTACCTATTGCTTTGCGAACGTGGCAGTAAATGTAGAGTCTTTAAGTAATTATTTTATAAATTTATTATTTTGACGTTCATAAGCGTCACATTGTGACCCAAATGAATAAACGATTTTGAATTTAAATTTGAATTTGAATTATGTAGCGGTGACAACCTATTTACTCCTCTGATCCGTGGTCTGTTAAAAAGCGTCTTGTCATATCGCACTAAAATATTATAATAAAATGGTTTTATTTATTGATTTTAAAATGGTGTTAAAGTAAACAACTAGCTTTTTTTAAGCATTAAAATCATCACTACAAAATTAATCATATAAAAATATATTAAAATCTCCAACCAAACTTAACAATCAACGAATAGGACAGAATGAAACTGAAAATTCATGAAATTTAAATATGTTTTACGTAAAATTGTTTTATTTTATATTATTTTTAATATAAAAACAGATAGCCTGTTTCGTATATTTTCAATGTATGTTCAATTCATTACCAAAACTATTAGTTAAATAGATATTTATTAAAAATGCATATTCCTTGGGACAGCTCTAATACAGCAATGGGTCAGTGAAAATGAAATCAACAGTGAAAATGCCCAAATACGTCTCATCACATGCGCGCGTAAGAACGCGCGTGAAACGCCGCATCTGGACGCAATACAAATCAAAACGCGCGAGTGGACGCGCGCGTAAATCGTGCTTTCTGTACAGGCTCTTAGATCGATCTGACCACGTCCACTCTTTTGTGTCCTTGGTCAGATTTGTATAATCTAACTACGGACTTATACGATAAATGGTATCCATGGTCATACTCAATATTAAATGTGATTACAAACTGCATTGTAGGTATTAAATAAACAATTGATGGCCATTAGTAATTAAATCTTCATGGGTTTACGCGTATGTTACACATTGAAATTAAACTACAGTTTACGGATTTTAGTGTCGTCAACAATGAACGGTGTAAACTATTTTATGTGCTTTTAATTATATAATATTTTATTGTAAAAGCGTAGCGCGCTGGAATAGGAAAGACGTTCTTGTTAAACTTGTTAAAAAATCAAGTGAACAGATGTTACGGGAAGCAGGTTACACAGATTGGCGCTCTATAACTGGAATTGCAGCACGACTACCAGGTGGCTCTACATAGAGATATCTTTGGTTCCCTTTGGTAGATAACCCTTAAGGTTTAAATGTTACGCTCTTGTGCGACCTCATGCAGCTTCCGCCAGGTAGTTAGTATAAGCCTTGTATTCATTAGGCAACAATGTTAATAAACATTGTTTTTAAACAGTTTATAAACAGTGTTTCATCATCTCTAGAAACAGTTTATAATCAGTTCATAAACAAATGTGATGAAACATTGTTTCTGAAACATGTTGCCGTGCTCCCCAATCGAATGGAGAACAAGCCGAAACATCTTGTTTATAAGCAAAAGTCAACAGGTGTGGACGTGTGTTGCGCGGGTTTCTTAACATGGAAGTAGTGTGGTCAAACAACCAAGTTTCGATGTTCATACAGATAATTCCGAATCCACCACCTTTTATTTTATTTTTTCTAGTAGCACTCTTATGAATTATTATGTAAGCAGCACAGAGCATCACTACATCCTCGGGCGACATCTTAGCAACAACTAACTAGTGTGGACGGCCATGTTTTAGAAACAGTGTTTACGGTAAACTTGGTGATAAACACGTCATAAACAGTTTCTCAACAAATGTGAATACAAGTATTTGTTAACAATAAATTATTTCCTGTTCCAGCGCCCACGCTTTTACAATCAAATATTATAATTAAAAGCACATAGTTTACACTTTAGCCTAGAAATAGAGACAACTTGAACTATCCCTAATTTTCTTTTTTGTTTTTACGTGCATCTATAAAAGCGTGTTTTTCTAGTGTTTTTTAAACTATTAATTTATTTTATACTTTTTGGTTTTTGATAACGAAATATTTTAAACATTTATACATTTATTTTAAGTAGGCGAATGAGCCTCCATCCTTGATTGAGCCTCAATCTACTCCATCGCTGCCAGTGCGTCTGTATTGCATGGTGTTTTATCTGTCAGCTTAGAACAATCCAGCTCTTCAATCTGGAGACCACTAAGTGATTTTACTCTACTTAGGGCCACATACACCTGTCCAGCCGCAAAAGTACGGGACCCTAAGTACACTACTGCGTGGTCTACAATATATAATTGGTTTGCTATAACCTTGAAACCTGATCATATTCAAAATACATTAAGTGGCCATTCTCACAAGTGCAAACGCGATTATGATACTATATCCCATCATCGAATGGCAGATCTTCCGGCTTCATCATCAGACCTTGAAACCTAATCGTGGTCAAAGTTCATTACAAGACTTTTCTAAGAATTCCAAAATAGCTATGATACGATTTTCCATCATGAAGTTCCAGTTCATATCTTTTGGCTCCATCATCAGATCAGTTCGACAGTACCATATTATTGTATTGTCATCAGAACTACATACAGCTGCCAATTTTCATTACGCTACGAGCCTTGGAAGATGGTTAAATTAGTTAGCTTAGATTCCATTACATAGTTAGTTACGCACATGACTACCTAATAAAAACGTGTTAAAAACCCGCGCAACACACGTCCACACCTGTTGACTTTTGCTTTTAAAAAAAATGTTTCGGCTTGCTCTCCATTTGATTGAGGAGCACGGCAACATGTTTCAGAAACAATTTTAATTGTTTAAAAACAGTGTTTATCAACAAATGTTGCCTAATGAATACAAGGCTTAACTCGATAAACTTAATAGGTTATGTTAGGTTCCTTGGCACCCTTTATCCAAAAGTAGGTTCCCTGCGAAGCAGTGCTCCGTCAAGCCAGTTTCTCGAGCTAACAAGACTTTTTCATGTGAACGATACGTCGGCCTTGCATACTTCGCTCCAGTGAACTTTCAGACTGGCGTACATCGAGATCCTGTACTTTAGAACTAACATACGTCGACATTTCAAACTTCGACATTCAGTAGCGGAATCAAAATAATAATACTTTATGGAAATGCGGGTGTATTTCACTATTTCCATGGAAATGCAAAATGGAAAAAGTGGGACAAGCATTTTATACAAATTATATCGCATTTAGGAGAATACCATTTGTGACGTAAGTATATGACACTGACTTTACTGATTAAATCGAAACTGTATTCTGAACATATTTATTTAGGAGAATTGGGCCCCAGATTCTATGAAATCAATAAGCAATAAGGGCAAATTGGAAGTTTTAGTTTTTTGTATTGAGATTGTCCGTGTGGTGACGGATTAAGAATACGGAATGTCACCACCCCATAATATCATCCCATGGGTGTCGTAAGAGCCGACAGAGAGAGCATATTATTATTGCAGAGAACAGCACTGTAAGAGAAGCAAAACTTGATACAAACCTTATACCAACCCGTTTGGCCAGCGTGCTATAGTAGGCCAATTCCTCCTTTCACAGGAGAGGCCTAGTCCAGCAGTGGACTGTTAAAACTTAAACTGTGTTTCAGTCGTTGCCCATCGTTCCTGAGGATGCCTCGTGCAGAGGCGAAACACGTGTCGAAGGATAGTCGGCGCATACAGCAGGATACTGCAAGTCAGGTATCTTCCTGGAACCCATACCATTCCTATATCCCTTATCCTTTTAGAGGAGTTCGATATTGTCAACCTTTTTCTATTGCAATAGTTGGGGTGGTCAATTCGAGGGTGCGTGGTGGGTTCCTCTTTCCTTCCATTAGGTATGAAGAAAAGACTAAAGAAATTGAAGTGACAAAAAAAACAATGACTCTGAGTTTCTTTCGGCCTTTCTTCTCAAGAAGTCATTTAGCTAGGAAAAGCCGGCATCATCTAGAATAGGGTTTTGACATGGATAAGTGTTGTAAACAACCAAAATGTAGAAATAAATATGTCTTTATGTCTTTATGTCTTTATACCACGCTGGCCAAACGGGTTGGTATAGGGTTTGTATCAAGTTTTCCTTCTCTTACAGTGCTGTTCTCTGCATAATATGCTCCCTCTGTCGGCTCTTACGACATGGGATGATATGGGGTGGTGACATTCCGTATTTTTAATCCGTCATCGTCACATGGTTAAGACTAGTGTCAGTTTATTCAGAGATAGGTACTGACTCCCTATAACGACTGTCAAAGATCTTCGTGACAACCGGGACCGAACCTAGGATTCGAACCCGATACCCTCTGCATGGCAGTTTGTTTGTAGCTCCATTAGGCTATCCCTGCCTCTTCACACTTTCACAGAATCTATAGTTGTATATTACCTTTCAAAATAAATAATTAAATAAAAATAAAGTAAATATTAAAGGGGGGATTCCATACAACAAACGTAATTTTTAAGCAATTTTTTACTCGATCTTAATAAACAGGTAGAAACTTAAAAAATATTTAAATATTCATACAACAAACGTGATTTTCCTTTATAGATGATAGTACGGAACACTTCGTGCGCGAGTCATTGACACTTGGCCAATTTTTATATTCTATTGCACTTCAGTTGCGATAAAACTGCCACGTAAATAATGAATATAAACTCGGAATATAAAGGTGACAGAAATTAGAAAATAAGATTGTCAACATGAAGCTTGTTCAAAATTATCGGTGTCGTACCCATACACAGGCGATCAACCTATATCTTACACAATATATGGATAACATTGACATATAGGTAGACTGGGTACGGTTGTAACAATTTTGCGTTGATCGTTCGTACAAGTCGCCTTAATGGTACTAACAGCTTATTAAACGTTTGAAATAAAAGAGTAAACATTTGTCTTCAAAAAAACATAACAATTAGAGCACTAGAGGCAATAGTTTCCAGACAATTACAACTTATTTAAATGTGGGCTACTGTTACAACTGACTCCCATACCAGGGGCGGTTGTAACAGCGAGGGGGGGCAATTGTAACATACTCAAATAATACACAATGCATGAATTGCAATCACGTTTATTGCCTATAAAACACAATCAAGTACTTATATATTACTTAAAATTAATATGGCACCATTTTAGGCGCAATTTAAGCATTATTTTTAATCAGATGTGCATAGGGTTCCCACCAAGAACTTAGGGTCCCAAGCCAACCTCACCTGCAAGTGGTGCACCTGCCGATCAACGGACGGGGCTCTGGCAAACAAAATATCCCGATAAGCGGCAATAGGCTCGCCACCTATTACGTGGAATCAAAACACTGGCGAAAAGTGGGCGTTTCTTATGCCTCTGCCTACCCCTTCGGGGAAACAGGCGTGAGTCTGTGTATGTATGTATGTATGTATGTATGTATGTATTTTTAATCAGTCTATAACATTTTCAATTTGAAGGTAACGTCGTACATATATCTGCTGATCGAGTCAGGTATTTGGCAAGCTGTCGTTCTTGATCTTCTGTAAAGACTCTGCTATGAGCTCTATACCCCACTGTTATATTTTCCACCTCAGCTTCGGTCGCTGCATCTCTCTTTCTTGTGTACCGTAGCAGGGAGACATAGTTAATACCATGGGTATCTGCCGCTTGTCCCAGTTTTAACGTCATCGTAAGCTTTTCTGAAGCGAAATATCCCACATTCGCCTTTTGACGTCTTTCTTACGCGTTTTCTAGGCATCTACAATGAAAAATACAAATATAACTAATTTTACAACCGTACCCACAAAAAGTGTTACGATTGTACCCACCCTACCCTTCTTCTAATAAAACGATCTCATCAGTGAAAAATAAATAACCTAAACAAAAAAAAAATCGTATTCGTACGTCTATAGTCTAATAATCACCCATAAAAACAGACAAAATTTAGAACGCTTTATTAACAATACAATTTATGAAAGAAATTGATCAAAAATACTTACTTTTGGTTGACAAAACACAATAGGCCCCTCAGCAAACGTATAAAGCGCGCTGACGGCGACGCAGCACTGGCAATGATGTCCGGACACGTAAGCCACATGTCTTTCTGTGAAGTACCACCTACTTGGTTGTTGCATGTAGGTTTAATGCCAACTGTGGTTACTACTATTTGAAAAAAGAAGAAATACAAGAACAAGTGAACAGACTTTTGATTACCTGTCAATACTTGTATCTTACGTATTCATTGAGATAACATAGTTGTTATACAGATCAATGTTTTTGTATTTCTATAATAATATAATAATATATTATGTTGATTCAGCCTCAAATCACCTTTTAATTAGAGCTAGCGCGCACTGGTGACTTTTATCAGAGTGACTGTTTTGTCACTCTTATCAAGTCCGTGGATATGTATGGAGATGCGCGCATGTTACGACGTGACAACTGGGTGACATTTGTGTACGCCGACCGGCGAACAAGCCCGTGACGAAACTGTCACCGCGCCGTTAGGTTTTCATAGCGGTGCGCGCACTGGTGACAATTTGATAAATAAGCTGACATATTTTATATTGGACTAGCTTTTAACGCGCGCGTTAAATTCGGGGTAACACAAATCTACTTTTAGTCTCAAGTTGTGTGAAGACACTCCTGATTATTCTAAAGACTTCAGAACTCGGTCAGTACCCATGACATTATCTACCGACAACTACCGAAATAAAATCACCTTGCATACAGTCAAATGTCAAAGCCATGTTCTAATACAATACATGTTCAATATATCTCTATAAACATTTTCGAATTTTTAATATTAGTAGGGAAAATTGTTTCAGCCGTTTAAGCTTATTATATAATTATTAGTTTATAAATGCGACAAATCAACGTGCACAATATGACATTATGAATGACGTGACAGTACTGACAGATATGCGATAGCACATGCGCAGCACTCTATTTTTAGCGCCTGCGTTCTTACTTCCAAGAGGTAAATTTGGGCCGTACAAACTTCTACCCACCCTACAATCCCTCCCAGTTTAATTCTTGCAACTTATGGTAGCCTATGTCCGTCTCCATGGTCTAATATATATCTATATTAAATTTCAACAAAATCGGTTCAGCCGTTTTAGCGTGAAAACGGAACATACATTGTGTACGCCGACCGGCGAACAAGCCCGTGACGAAACTGTCACCGCGGTTTTCATAGCGGTGCGCGCACTGGTGACAATTTGATAAATAAGCTGACATATTTTATATTTGACTAGCTTTTGCCCGCCGCTTCGCGCGCGTTAAATTCGGGGTAACACAAATCTATTTTTAGTCTCAAGTTGTGTGAAGTCACTCCTGATTATTCTAAAGACTTCAGAACTCGGTCAGTACCCATGACATTATCTACCGATAACTACCGAAATAAAATCACCTTGCATACAGTCAAATGTCAAAGCCATGTTCTAATACATGTTCAATATATATCTATAAACATTTTCGCATTTTTAATATTAGTAGGGAAAATTGTTTCAGTCGTTTAAGCTTATTATATAATAATTATTAGTTTATAAATGCGCCTGCGTTCTTACTTCCAAGAGTTAAATTTGGGCCGTACAAACTTCTACCCTCCCTACAATCCCTCCCAGTTTAATTTTTGCAACTTATGGTAGCCTAGCCTATGTCCGTCTCCATGGTCTAATATATTAAATTATATTAAATTTCAACAAAATCGGGTCAGCCGTTTTAGCGTGAAAACGGAACATACATACATACTTTCGTATTTATAATATTAGTAGGGAGTAGGGATTGAGTCTCATGAGTTCACAGAGAACGACCGTCTCTTCGAAATCCATATTGGCAAATGACGCCAGTATTTCAAAAAAGTTTTGTCCCTGTCATCCTTCGTGAGCGCACCTCACTTGGGTGAGGTGACGTGACGGTGACAAAAACTTTTTGTCTTCGTGACAAAAGTCACCCGTGCGCGCTAGCTCTTACTTTACATGGTAGCAGAGCGTCGGAACATAACTCAGAGGTACGTGATTCAAAATGTCGAGTTCAAAAATCGATCCTCTCACACGAGAAAATTACGATACCTGGGTTATCCAGGCTGAGGCTGTTCTAATCAAACAAAAGCTATGGAAATACATAGATACTCCACCAGACGCTGGAACTGCGGCTGACAAAGAAGGAGATAGACAGGCGAGATCAGAACTGATTTTGATAATCGCTCCTTCTGAGCTCAAACAATTAAAAAATTGCGTTACGGCGAAAACATTGTGGGACAAATTAAAAGATACATACGCCAGTAAGGGACCTGCACGAAAGGCGTCTCTTTTTAAGCAGCTTATCCTAACAAAACTAGACGGACACGATAAACGAAGTCACCTAAACAAATTTATGGACATTGTAGATAAGCTGGCTGATATGGACATGGCAATAAGTGAAGATCTTCTTACAATCATGATGCTGTACAGTTTGTCGGCAGAATACGACAACTTCAGGGTCGCTATCGAGTCACGTGACACTCTTCCGAAGATAGATGAGCTGAAAATTAAAATTATCGAAGAATTTGAAGCGCGACATAGCCAAAATATTATAACAAAAATCGAACCTGAATCGTCAGTGCAAGAAGAAGCTTTGTACGCGTCCTGTAAAATATGCAAACAAAGAGGTAATATCTTTAAATGCAAAAGTCATAATATATGCACAGACTGCTGGAAGAAAAATAAACAAAAACCTAGCAAAAGTAACAACAATTTTAACAAAAATCATTTTGCTACGCATTGTCTTCTAACACGAAATACGAACACTGTAGACAGCAAATGGGTCTTAGACAGTGGCTGCACGTCGCATATGACTTATCAACAAAATTTATTCAAGACCATTAAGAGCACACCCAGGAAACTGAACTTCGCAACTGAAGATCATACGGCAGAAATTAAAGGAACAGGTACCGTCTCATTTACGACTAAAAACGGTGATGGCACTGCGCTTACACATCTACGAGACACACTGTATGTACCTAGTCTGTCTATCAACTTGATGTCCGTTAGCAAAATGACAGAGGCTGGTTGCTCTGTCCTGTATACCAAAAACAACGGTTACAAATTCAAAAGCTGGAATAACTCTCACTGCATATAGACATGAAGATGGTCTTTATTATATGAAACCTAAACATGAGCGCAACAATCTAGCCAATGATAACGATGATACGACTCCAAATACTACTAAAAAAGGGCACTCATCAAATATTTATGACTGGCACAGAAAACTTGGTCGCATGAATACCAAAGATCTAAAATTAGCACTGAAAAACGAGAACTTACTTGGATTAAATTTTGATCCATCTGATACTCTACCTGAATGTGACATCTGCGTACAAGCAAAACTGCATCGAGTACCCGCTCTCCGAGAGAAAACAACTCAACGAACAATAGAACGCCTACAAATCGTTCATAGTGACGTTTGTGGACCAATCACAACGCCGACAGTGGGCGGTAGTAGGTATTTTTTTATTGATGATTAGAGCTAGCGCGCACTGGTGACTTTTGTCACGAAGACAAAAAAGTTTTTATCACCGTCATGTCACGTCACCGAAGTGAGGTGCGCTCACGAAGGATGAAAGTGACAAAACTTTTTTGAAATCCTAGCGTCATTTGCCGATTTGGATTTCGAAGAGACGGTCGTTCTCTGTGAACTCATGAGACTCCGGAGAAAAAAAAAGCGCAGAGAATACTGCGTACACCCCCTTTGGAGTGACAGGCTACTACGTGGAAAGTTCTATATTATGTAACTTCGAGAACATCCAAATATTTTTTTTAGTTATTTCCGAATGAATGTTAGAAGCTTTGATGAATTATTGGCACTTTAGGACCTGCATATATATAAATAATACATACATACATACAATATAAATAATGGTAGATAATGTCATGGATACTGACCGAGTTCTGAAGTCTTTAGAATAATCAGGAGTGTCTTCACGCGGGCAAAAGCTAGTCAAATATAAAATATGTCAACTTATTTATCAAATTGTCACCAGTGCGCGCACCGCTATAAAAACCTCACGGCGCGGTGACAGTTTCGTCACGGGCTTGTTCGCCGGTCGGCGTACACAAATGTCACCCAGTTGTCACGTCGTAACATGCGCGCATCTCCATACATATCCACGGACTTGATAAGAGTGACAAAACAGTCACGCTGACAAAAGTCACCAGTGCGCACTAGGTCTTACAGTCGATATTGTCGTGTTTTCATGACTAAAAACAAGAACGAAGTCTTAGAAAAGTTTAAAGAGTTCAAGGAGTTAGCGGAGACGCACACAGGTAACAAAATCAAGTTCCTACAGTCAGATAATGGTTCAGAGTACGTGAATAAGGACTTTGACGCTTATTTAAAACGTTGCGGGATACAACGAAGACTCACCGCACCTTATACACCGAATCAGAACGGGATTGCTGAACGCAAAAACCGTACCCTCGTTGAGAAAGCGAGAGCGATGATGATTGACGCACATACACCTTTAAAGTTTTGGGGCGAGGTAATTTTTACTGCGAACTATCTGTCAAATAGAAGCATTAATAGCGCCATACAGAACCAAACGCCATTCGAACTATGGGTCGGCAGGAAGCCATGTGTAAACCATCTGTATGTATTTGGTTGTAAGACCTACGTTTTATTAAAGGGAAAAAACGGTCACAAATTCGCACCAAAAGCGATACCCGGAATGTTTGCGGGTTATTCGGAAACGTCTAATGCTTTTAGAATATTTATACCATCGAAAAACGGTATTATGATATCGAAAGATGTATGAGTAATGAAGACAATGTTCTACGATGAACATAACAAACATGAACTCTTCAACTTACTTGACGATAATGAGAAACCATACAAACAACCTAAGCAAGTGGTTATTAATTTCGACGAAGAAATATTACAAGACCAAACAGACACAACAGTTGTTCAACAAAGAGAACCAAGAAATAATGATGAAAGCGACTATGAATCTCTCTCCGGCTCTTTCGTTGACGATAATAACGATTTGGTCAATGCTGATGAAGTAGAACTAGTTGAAACGAGATCTTTGAGAGACAGGTCCAATATCACAGCTCCTAAGCGCTACGATGATTTTATTTTGGCAGCTGCTGAAGAAATTGAGAATCTTCATAAGCCAAAAGAACCTGTTACCGTCAAAGAAGCGGTTGATTCTCCTGACAAACAAAAATGGCAAGAAGCTATGCACAATGAAATGACTTTATTAATAGATAATCATACCTGGGATCTAGTGGAATTACCTAAAGGAAGAAAAGCCCTGCAAATGGGTCTTTAAGGTAAAAATGAACCCTGATGGTTCCGTCGAACGATACAAAGCCAGGATGGTTATAAAAGGCTACTGTCAGAAACCTGGAGTTGATTATGACAAAACATTTAGTCCAGTTGTTCGTTTGAGCACGGTTCGTACACTGCTTGCCATTGCTGCTCGAGAGAACCTTAAGTTGCAACAGTTTGACGTTTCAACTGCTTTCCTAAATGGAAAGGTCAGAGAAGGCATTTATATGAAACAACCTGAAGGTTTTCAGGATGGCACGAAACGTGTCTGAAAACTAAAACGCAGCCTTTATGGACTGAAACAAGCGCCACTTTGCTGGAATGCTTGCATTACCGAATTCTTAAAAAAATTAGACTTCCAACAGAGCGAAGCAGATCCTTGCCTATATGTTCGAGTCAGAGAACAATCCAAAATTTTTATTGGTCTTTACGTTGACGATGGACTTGTCGCGTATAATACAACCCTTGCATGTGATGAATTTATGAAAGAATTGAAATCACGGTTCAGGATAACGACTAAACCTGCATCGTATTTCCTCGGTTTGGAAATAAATGAGCGCAAAGACAATACAATTACTTTATGTCAAAAGGCTTATACAAAGAAAGTTTTGGAGAAATATAACATGTCCAATTGCAGATCGGCACCAACGCCCATGATCAAAGAAAATGATACGGGAGAAGAAGAGAACGCGAATGAAAACTTTCCCTATCGACAAGCTGTGGGTGCTTTAGCATACTTGTCAGTGGGCACACGGCCTGATATTTCTTATGCTGTAGGTGTAGCATCTCGAAACCTTGGCGCACCTACTAGAAAAGATGTCATGCTTGTAAAACGCATCTTCCGTTACTTAAAAGGAACCCAGCAGAATGGTCTTATATTTGTAAAAGACTCGCCTCCACACTTGGTCTGTTATAGTGACGCAGATCATGCAGGAGACCAGAGCTCGGGAAAATCAACATCGGGAATTGTATGCTTATTCTCTGGAGCTGCTATTAGCTGGAGAAGCCAAAAACAAAGTATAGTTTCAATCTCTTCAACAGAAGCAGAGATTATTGCAGCTAGCGAATGTGCGCAAGAAATTTTATGGTTGAATCGCCTGCTTAATAACTTAATTAGGACCGATAAACCATTGTTGAATTTGGACAATGAATCAGCTGTAAAACTTGCACATAATCCTAAATATGAATACCATAAGCGTACCAAGCACATTAAGCTGAAACATTTCTTTGTTAGAGAATGTGTTAACAACGGAAGACTTCACAGTCAAGCAAGTTTCCTCAGAGCAGCAGTTGGCTGACATGCTGACAAAACCGTTATACGGTCCTAGGCTGCAAGAGTTGAGTTCCAGGATGGGGCTGAAGAATTTATCTCTAAATTCTTAAAATCTCCGAGAATGTGAAGTACCACCTACTTGGTTGTTGCATGTAGGTTTAATGCCAACTGTGGTTACTACTATTTGAAAAAAGAAGAAATACAAGAACAAGTGAACAGACTTTTGATTACCTGTCAATACTTGTATCTTACGTATTCATTGAGATAACATAGTTGTTATACAGATCGATGTTTTTGTATTTCTATAATAATATAATAATATATTATGTTGATTCAGCCTCAAATCACCTTTTAATTACTTTACACTTTCCCCTTGTACTCAACCTCGTACGGTGAATACTTCCGCGAATATTTGACTTGTTACAACCATACCCCGTTACAACCGTACCGTCTACCCTACTTTTAGTACATATATATCGATGTGGGACAATAATATTATTGCATCTTAATTGGACCAAACGTAAACAGCGCCATGAATTCTCAGGGACACGTGCTCTCAACGTCAAATTACTAGGATACCAGGTACAGTTAGAAGGTACACCACTATGATTTAACTCACAACACTCACTTTCATATTTTTTTCCTTTATTTGTATTGGGGTTTTTATCCATGTGGATACGCCAACCCCATCATGCCTTGTACAAAAACAACATTAGGACTTACAACTAAAATATTATAAATACTTGAAATTAAATATAGTTATGAGCTGACACAATCTTTTTGCTAGCGTTGATTTTGGTTGTGCTAAAATTGTTTGCACTAACCCTACCTGTAATAAATTCAACTGGAACTCTTTTATTAAAATTTCCCTCTCGTTCCGGTTCCTACCACATTCCATCAGCAAATGCTGCACATCTTCAATGATATTGCACGAGCTGCAGTTTGGTGAATTTGCTTTTTGCATTAGAAATGCAGACTTTGCCGATGGAAAATGGCCGGATCGTAGCCTTAAGGCTAACTTGACAAAGCTTCTACTTAAATCTCTATCATCAAACCAGGGAAAACGAGGAAGGTTGCCTTACTCACTTTCATGAAATGCAGCGCCACCAACAGTCACGTGGTTGCAGCGTAGAGCTACGAGGCTGGCAAGAGTTCGAAGAGGTTACTTTAGTGCTCAAGGCTTTAGGACATTTAAGCCTATCTAGACATCGTGTTGACCTTGAACTTTGATTAATAAGCGTTCGTTCAGTCAATAGTTAAGTTGACGTCATACACCTCAGTTTAAATGTAAGACATTGGCCATCAAACAATCTGGTATCAAAAATAAGATTTTCATCATCATTATATCCGCCGAAAGACGTCCACTGCTGGACATAAGCCTCCCTTAAGGCTCTACCTACACATGGACCGATCCTGAGCCACCCTTCTTTCTTTCTTTTCTTTTTTTTTTTTACCTGTGACAATTCAGTGAAGTCCCATCTATTTGTTTTGTGTCCACGCAGAATTCCATTTTCTCCCGATTCAGATTTTTGTTACCAAAACTGCATTCAACTGCCAGCAAATTTTAACTTTTACAGTGACTGTGTTACCAATGTATTGTACTACTACGTGTTCAGAAAACGATTCATGACCCCATTACTGGGGGTGGTACAGACTGTACACTACTAGGAAATAAGCCAGGCAAGGAGATATTATACCACCAGGCATTGTAGTAATAGTGCAATGTATAGTATGTAGCTCTACATATTCGGTTGCATTCTCCCCAACCCTCTTTCGACCCCTTCCACGTGATTCCGACCACCTGTATAAATTGATGTTTTAAATGAAATGCAGCGTATCAGTTCTCTCTTTCTTGCACCTGTGCATGTACTGAAAAATGTTGCCTTGAAAAGAGGTAGCTATGATTTATAAAGGCTTAAGCGCTCGCCTCGCCGGCTAACACACTCACGAATTTGACGTATCTTCCCAAAGATATATTAATTGTTTTGTATATTTTCCTTAGCTGCTCTTACGACATCCATGGAATGAATAAATCTTGTGAATTTACAACAAAGACTCAATATTTAATTAAAATATTGAATATTTTGGTATCTACGCTTAATGTCGTAGCATCTCGTAGCACCGTAGAAGGATTCGTAGCACATGTATCTTGGCAGAAAAAAGGCAGAATTGGGGTTGACATATTGATCCTGCCATATTTTCCAAAAATACGCATGTCATCTTTGATATTATAATTTATTTATACTATTAATAAATTCAACCAAATCTTCATTTTATGGTTGCACCGACACTGATTGAAGTATTTTAAAACAACTTGCATCAAATAGTTTGTAATTGTCTCTAAAACGACTTAATGGATTCTTATCGTTTCGATTTTGGTCGTGAGGCTATTTATCATTTATTTTGTTATAATAACAATAATTTTATTTTATTTTATTTTATTAGGAAAACAAACAGTTTTAACTTCTAAAATATACACTGATTATACAACTAATAACCAATTACATGTTTTCACATATAAATACATAGAGCTTGTTTTAAAATTAATATGACAGTTTAATAAATATAAAGCACTCAAAATTATATTATTTTAATAGACTTATTGAACCAGTTCAAACCAATGCGTGCTTATTACTTTTTTTAAAACAGTTGGTTTAGTAGTGAATAAGTCAAATTCAGGAAAGTCAACCAACCTATTGTAGCAGCTAGCGGATCTTAAGAAAAATGAATGCTGTCTATAATTTGTGGTGCAACGTGGCACATTGAGACAAACATAAGGATTCCTAACCGATCGAGTGGGAACGCGCAATTGTAATTTAGAGAGTAAATGAGGACAATCAATGGACGATTGAGCCAGTTTAACAAGAAAGCAAATATCTGCTATAGTCTTTCTCTCTTTGAGCGGTAATAAATGAAATCTTCTGCATCTCGTTTCATAATTGGGATCCTCGGTTTTGCACTTATACTGTAGGTATCTGGTGAAGTTTCTCTGTATTGATTCTACTCTAGAAATATAGATATTGTACAGCGGATTCCATACCTGCGAGCAGTATTCTAGAGAGCTACGAACATAAGAACAAAATAATATTTTAATAATTTTAATGTTTTTGAATTGGGAACAAGATCTCTTTAAAAACCCCATGGCTTTATTGGCTTTTTGAACCATGGTATCGACGTGCTTCTCATATGTAAGTTTGGAGTCGTGTATAACACCAAGATCTCGTATATAATCAACACGCTTCAGCTGACTATTTTTTAAGGTGTAGTTATGAGTTATTATATTGGTCTTGCGAGTGAATGATATCAAATGGCATTTCGAAACGTTAAGGTCCAAATTGTTTAGCTGGCAGTAATTTTCTAGTCTATTTAAGTCTTGTTGTAACAAATGGCAATCTTCGATACTGTTAATCTTTTTGAAAACCTTCATGTCGTCTGCGTATAGTAAGAATCGTTCTTACTAGAGTTTATTAAACAGGTGTGAATATCGTTTACGAAAATATTAAACAATAACGTTCCGAGCAAGGATCCTTGTGGAACTCCTGAAGGGACCACATTCCATTTAGAGACGACACCATTTATAGCAACAGCTTGGGTTCGATTATGTATATACGAGGTAACCCACCGGTACAAATTTCCGTGAACGCCGGCGTATAGAATTTTTTGTAAAAGTATTTTATGGTCAATCCGGTCAAAACATTTCGTATAGTCCGTGAATATACAGTCTACTTGGCCACCGTCATCCATGCAGGACGTAGTAAAGTCAACTAAAGAGAGCAGGTTGGTGGTAGTTGATCTATTTTTTATGAAACCGTGCTGTTCGGGAATGAAGGCCGTAGAAAGAGTGCTATATAATTGAGTATAAATAATACGTTCTAATATCTTTCCAAATAAACATAATTTCGATATTGGTCTGTAATTTTTAAGGTTCTCTTTATTCCCACTTTTATGCACCGGTGTAATAAATGCTGACTTCCATATGGAAGTTCTGTTAGGGAGGGAATCGTGCCTGACATATGTCAGGCACGATTCCCTCCCTAACAGAACGCTTAAAATTGATTGTAAGCGGCGTTGCTAATTCAGTAGCACATTTAACTATAAATAACGGCGGTATGTTGTCGGGACCTGCACCCTTAGTGAGATCTAGTGTGCTAAGGAGCTTGAATACAGTCTCTGCATTTATTTCTATTTCGCTTATACTCAGAGAGTTTTCATCTTGAGAAATATTTATTATTGAGTTAGTAACCGCGCTTTGATCTAAATTTGAGAGAAAATTTGATTGAAAGTATGTCGCGAAAGCATCACAAATTTTTTCACTAGTACAAAAAGATTTATCATCACTGAACATAGTGGAAGGAAGTAAGGAAGTAAAGGAATACTTTATTTATCTGCTAGGCGATAACGGAAATTATACAATACGTTGGGCCAATTGTGTAGTTCTACTCTCACACCTGCATAAACCTGTATTGTCCCTGCAATTTTGTATTTTAAATTGCCTGTAATTGTATTGAACATCGACTAGGTCCTGTCTTTTTGTTTTTTAACAAAGGAAAGAGACAATGCCCACCGTACTTTGAATCTCTAGACGATGATTCTCGTGCTGTCTCTCTTATTTAAACTAGTTCGAGAATGCAACCTAGGAACATGAGTATCCACATGATACAAAGATTTCATTTTTGTTCGGTGCTGATGTTTCACATTTTATTTATGGTATTTCTGACTGTTGCATCTTGAGATCAATGATCTTGAAAGTGTTGTAAGGATGGCGTTGAAATAAGAACGACAGGAGTGCTGAGTAAATACTGATTTATTTTAATTAAGATGGGCATTATATTTTTTTGTATGCAAAACATAGGGTATATATTATATTATACTTAAACATAGGTACATACAGTACAATTAATACAATACACAGTGTACTTTATGTCCCTAGAGGACCTATGAAGAGTAGATAGAGGAAATTTAATAAACAAATTGTACCATCACACCTGTACTTGTTACACTGTTCGAATGTTCATGTGTCCGTTACCCCTCGTTTTCACCAAGGTACACACCAAATGTATTTAACAAGTTTTTGACAATGTTTTCTTTTCTCATATACATGTATAAAACATGTTGTATACAAAACTATACACATGAATAAAACTTGTTGTACCTTATACAAAACTTGTATGAAAGTTGTTGGTTGAAAACTTGTAGTTGTCTACATGTTTATGATCTCATGTTTTTGTCGTAGCTAAACTTGTAGATTTCGAGACAAATTCAAGCAGTAGTTTTATATTTTAAAATAAATAACCTGACTTCGTTTTTAATTTATTTACTTCCCTATTAAACTGGTTCTTGAGGTTCGTTATATTTTATCAACATCTTTAACACTGCCTCCGTGGTCCAGTCGATAGCGTATGCGACTGTTAAATAGAGGTCCCGGGTTCGATTCCCGGGTCGGGCAAAAGTATTACTGGGTTTTTCCGAATTCTCAGTGGCAGCACGGAGTCTGGTAATGTGCCCGGTACGGCAATAGGTCCCCCCCACCCCCTATTACGTGGCGACCTTTAAATTCATGGCAAAATGTGGGTATAATATTACACCTCTGCCTACCCCTTCAGGGATACAGGCGTGAGTCTATAAATAAAAAATAAAAAACATAAATGTACATGTATTTGCGAAGCAATTGCTGCCAATGCGTCTTTTTTCTTCTGGCGATCTTTATATATTTTATTTTTCACATTCCTCAGGCATTCTTGTTCATGCAAAATCTCAATGAGTTCTAAAGTTTGCTTTTTTGACCACTTCATTCTTCTTCTTCTTTCGTTTTCACGAAGTAAAAAACGCGGTTCGTCCGGTATGTTGAATACTTTATCCAACAAGCATGGATGTTAGTTAGTTAGTTAGTTAGTTGGACAGGTGTTTTCCGCACTTAGCCACTTCATTGGGCCATTGTGCGTTAGCAGGGACACGGTTGTCGCCTGCTACTCATACCATGCAAGCTCCTTCCAGAAGGCCATGAGTTGACCAGTGTTGCGTATGGCTTCGCTCATGGTTCTGGGGTTGTTCAGGAACCTCGTCCGTTGGTCGCTCACGCCGGTACAATGTAGGATCACATGAGCGGGTGTTTCTTCGGTCTCCATGCAGCCCCTACATAGTGGGCTGTCCGTGACGCCGATATTGTAGAGATGCTTGTTTAGTGGACAGTGGCCGGTTATTATGCCAGTCAGATGCTTGAATGTTTTCCTGTTGGAGTGCAACAATTTTTGCGAGAGTCGTTTATCTAATTGGGGAAAGGCATCTTTAGATTGCCTACACTCTTTTAACTCTGCCCACTCTTTTTCATGTTGTTGTAGGGTTCTCTCGCGTAACCACGTTTTTAGTTGGTTGAAAGGTATCAGAACAGTTGGTTCGGGTCCCAGAGTTGTTGTGTCCGATCCTTTCCTTGCCAGTTGGTCTGCTACGTCATTGCCCGTGGAGTCACTGTGTCCAAGCATGGATATAGTTTAAAACTTGTTTAAAATTTGTATTATACAGAAATTGCAATAAAATAAACAATACTTGTCTAAAACATGTAGCTTTTTGTAATTCATAAACACACTAAGAACACTTAAAATGTTACAAATACATAATATCATCATCATCCTCTTGGCGTTATCCCAGTTTCAATCTGGGGTCCGCTTTCTAGTCTAACCGGATTTGGCTGAATATTAGCTTTTTCACGGAGCGACTGCCTGTCTGACCTCCGCAACCCGAAGGGATAGCGATATTCCATGGTTTAGACTAGTGTCAGTTTATTTAGAAGGTACTGACGCCCTGTAATGACTGTCAAAGATCTTCATGACAACCGGGACCGACGGCTTAACGTGCTCTCCGAGGCACGGGACTAGCGATAATGAACAATTCAATACGCACATAACTCCGATAAGTCATTGCTGCGCGCCGTGGATTGAAATGAAATGAAATGAAATGAAATGAAATGAGTCTTTATTTCGTATAAACTTTGTTTAAAGTACTTACGAAACGTCAATTTTAAAGAACAATGGCAAGTTCCCATACAACACTTTATTTGAAATCGATTTGAAGCGTCTATGTATGAAAAAATGTTAAAAACAAAGGGGTTCTATTACTTAAACATAATCATCAAGAGTTTTTATTTTAGGAGGCCGTAAAAAAAAGATATGAACATTGTTTATATTTTAAGGTTATGTTAACAGAAAACAACTTTGTAACTACACAAATGCGTTAAATATATTTAGATAAGGGGCGGTGATGTGCAAAAAGCATTGATAGGATATACATAGACTGATTCAAGATCAGTGTCTAGACTTGATAAGTACCCAAAATTACAAAATCAAAGTTCCATCACGAAATAGGGATGTAGACTATGTAGGATTTATGTAATCCTTTATCTTTCACAATTTTATTGAGTATTAGAGTCCTGCCTCATTATGAGGCCATAGCGACGTCGCCAGCTACCGTACAATTTATATTGAAATGTATGGTACCTAACTCACTTGGCCACGGTTTGGCAGCCATAGGTACATTTTAATATAATCTTGAGACGGAGGATCTCAGGTAGGATGTCGGGGTTCGAGAGAAACACTGCTAGGCTGAACAGGTTCTTTATTATGTCTCACTACCGCTTACATACAGTATGACCGAACTAGGTAAGCACTGGCCTGAGCTGGCTGGAGTGTAGACTCCTGCTGCTCTCCGACGCTCGCAGGGTAGCTGCTCGAAGGGTCGCCGATGAGCTGGCCAAGGTGCGCTGCGCAGGCAGCTCTGTGGTCGATGTTCAGGCTGAGCGGGTCTCAGGCGGTGCAGCCGATGTGGGTCGAGCGGTCAGGCTCAGGCGTCCGTGGCCTGGCTGTAGGAGCTCGTAGGCAGGAACGGAGGCTTGGGTGGCAGCTGGCTAGTAGCGGCACGGCGCCAGCAGCTCGTGGCTTGTAGCCCGTAGGAAGAACGTCAGCCCGTAGGAAGAACGTCAGGTGCAGTGAGCTCGTAGGGTGAACGTAGCCCGTAGGGTGAACGTCAGGTGCAGTGAGCTCGTAGGGTGAACTGGAAACAGCATAGAGAATACACAACAACCGGTCAGGAACAGGCTGTCCCTAGATCGGCTGTTATGCTTAGGAGACACAGATACTACAGACAGAACATATAGGCACACAGACAACTAGAATATGCTTACCCCCAGCGGGACAGTAGATAGGAAGTAGAATGTAGAATAATCGCGAGGTGTAGCGGCAGCGTTCCGATGTCTAGGGAAAGTGACCATTCTACGACGCGCACCCATCTTATATAGGCATAAATCTATGACTCACAACTGCCTTTGGCTAGTGAATATGACCATATTTGGTAATATTGCGAACGATGTCTGGCTAAGCTGGCGTTAAGCGCCTGCGAGATATTATAACGCAATACGTGTAGTATTACGTTACAATCTGTTTGGATACGCAGCCGTCTCTTAAGATTAGACGTCATGGCATGATGTTAGATCTCTCTAATAAATAGGTACAAGTCATTTGCTTTTATAAGAAACTAGCTTTTGCCCGCGTGGAAGTCGAAAATTATCCCACAGAAACTCAATACCAGGATAAAAAGTATACTATATCCTATTCCAGGTTATGGTCTATCTGTGCGCCCAGTTTCATTCTAATGGGTTCAGTAGTTTTTTCGTGTGTAACAAACAGACAAACAAATAAACATCGCATTTGTAATATTAGTAAGGATAGGGATATGGGATCTCTCTTAGTGCGCCACCAACAGGCATGATAAACCTTATCTGAAGGTGACAGCTGCAAATGAAATAAAGGAATGTTTTTGTAATCAAATACTTACTCCATAATTGATAAAAAACAGACAATTTGTATTAGATTGCTTTAAAAGAGACACCAATAGACTTATTAAACTGTAATAAAACACTGCAAAAGGATTTATTATTTAATAAATACTAATTAAAGATGAGACCTGACGTGGTTCTATTTTCATTTGGATAATATTTATCATGTTCTGTTGTAGTTCGGTCGGGCTATCTTTTAATATTTTGTCACTTTGCCTTCGTACTAATGAACATCCACACAGAAGGCACACATTTCTATGGCCTCGTGGACACGGTCCAGCTTGTTCACCTTCATTAGCATCTTGCTGCAAACTCTGATTTACTCAATCCATAGCGAGTTCCCAACATGCTCCACAAACATAATCATCATCAGTAATCTAAAAATTAAGAAAAGCAATTATTACTACAGGCAAAGAAATCGAATCACACTACATCTAGATAGACTAATGTTACCGATTTTTGTAAGATTTTAAACTGCTTTGAAAATTCATTGAAACTTATTAACGCTAAATTGGTAAGTAAGTATAATACTGTTTAAAAACTTACGATTTATGGATAAACCCAGTTGCAGGGCAAAGTACAAACTCTTGTGTTCTGATCTAAGATGCGATATCGCCGGAGAGTATTGACGCAAATGTTACAACTCACGCACAATATGCGTGTAGGCCTGCTACTTCGCATCATAACAAAATCTTAAAGCACGATCGAAGTCCGTGTAGAAAAAGCTATAGGTCCAGATGTTTTAAGCGCAGATAGTCCGTAAGAAAGCACATGTCGTCGTATGGGGCAGCGAATTAAGTCCAGGGGGTAAACAAGAATAAAAAATAAGGATAATTCGACAAAAACTGCGAAAACAACAAGAACACTACCAAACAAGCTTTTCGGAAAGACAAGAACTTTGACAATGTCACAGACTATAGTTGGTGCCACGAGAAGATAGACTTTTTGCAAACACACATTCAGGGTTTCACAACCTTTGTTTCTAACAGTTGTTTTTGAGATTTTATGCCTTAGTGAACTTTTATGCTTTTTGAACAGTACCTAGCTTTTTTGTTTCAATGCTCAATTATGCTACTAAGGATTCGAATTTATATTTTTTTATCTATGACTTCTTGTCGTGACGAATTTTTTTCTAATTTTAAAAAGATAAACATATTATTTTGTGTTTGAATTTCCCGGAAGTATTTTCATGAATTTGCCGATTTTTTTTTAGTTTTTACACGTAAGTAATTCTGTAAATGCAAGACAACAAAAGAAAGCCATGTATGTCAATATTAGAGTATGGTACTCGATCGTATAGTCAATAGCTAAGCTATCGTAAAATATAAAAAATACCACCAATGAATAATATTACAGACCACTAGCTAGTACATTACATTAAAATGTCTAGGCATAGAGATTTTACATTGTGTATGAATGAAAACGTCACAATGAACTTAAACAAAATCGTTATATAATAGTTTGCCATCTGCAATTCTACTTTTCTGCTTTTCCGAGATGCCGACCGTAGGACGAGCATTGCGACACCAAAAATATTCTTAACATCCAAAAAATATATTTTATCCTCTGATAAATGCCTAAAAATGAAAAAAAATTAATGGGTTAACGCAAAAGGTTGACATTCCGGGCGTCTGATATATTCCAGTACCACAAAACACTGTTGGCAGCGCATATATCGATAAAAACCCGATCAATTGACACATTACTTTGCTATGACACATATTTGTGTACCGTTGCGCTCATTGGATTTGACATTATTTGTTTTTGACAGATCTGTCGCTAAGTTACTTAGTAGAAATTCTTTGTTTCAAAAAGTCTATGTTCTCGTGGCACGGTCCATAGGGATCATAGACAAGGGCAAGGAGTAAGGATACTGACAATGTAGACATTTTCACTTAGTGTTGTCATTAATTATCTTTCAATTGCCTACTGAGACCTCTAATTAAATTATATCTCAGATCAAATAAAAAAATATTTATTTATATCATAAAAAATATCTTCTTTTTATGTAATATAATATACATAAAATATATTTTTTACATTATCGTGAATTGTTTCTAGATGTAGGTTAAAAAGATTCCTTACCTTTTTTCTATTAAACAAATACGATTGTTTTGTAAATGGTATCTGTGAAAATGACATTAAACAAGCACCGGAAATGAATATATTCAATAAATAGTTTATCAATTTAGATAATTTAACGTACGCTTTTATACTTGAAACTAAAAACGTACAAAATACGAAATAATTATATTAATAAGCTTTTCATAAGTTACGTTTATAGACGCTTCTAACACTTCACAGGTATAATCCTGCCATTGTTCTTTATCAGTTTGTACAAGTATGTATTTTTATGTTGAATTAGAGCAGCTCAATCCCAAGCATTTTTGTCGTCTATATAATCGGAAATTTTATAATATGCTTTTAAACACAATTTAGTTTTAACAATAATCTTAAATTTATTTAATGATAAATTTCTTATATTAAGAGGGAGCTTGTTATAAAAGCGTATACACTGCCCCATAAAACAGTTACTTATTTTGTGGAGGCGGGTGCTATGAACTACAAGATTATACTTATGTCTAGTATTTACAGTATGAAGATCACTTTTTTTACTAAATTTGTCAATATTCTTGTGGACATACAACAGATTATCGTATATATATTGCGATACAACAGTTAGAATGCCTATCTCACTGAACTTTTCTCTTAGAGAAACACGAGGACCGAGGTTGTAAATTCCCCTTATTGCTCTTTTCTGCAGAACGAATATTGTGTTAAGGTCTGCAGCATTCCCCCAGAGAAGAATCCCATAAGACATAATACTATGAAAGTAACTGAAATAAACCATTTTAGCTGTATCTATATCTGTAAGGCGTCTAATTGTCTTAACTGCATAAGCTGCAGAACTAAGTTTGCCCGAAAGTCTTTCTATATGCGGACCCCATTGAAGCTTGGTATCAAGCATAATACCTAGAATTTGATTCGAACCCGATACCCTCTGCATGGCAGTCTGTTGGTATATGCACTCGGCTATCGCTGCCTATCGATCATATCGATGGTAGGTAATCGAAAACCTAAAAATCTCTCCCCAACGCCTGGTTGTTTATGAATACAAAATATTATTCTCAAACTAAGATTACAATCCTTTCCCTTTATATTAAGTTAAGTTTTCTCATAACTCTTCAAAACACAGGAGCCCTGTTTCATAGAACGCTGTCAACTAAGCCTTTTTGACTAAATTTTAATAGGCAAAAGATAATTCTAACTTTGATCAAAATATAAACGCAAATGTGTTTTATACTTGTATAGATACTTGTTGGCTACGCAGTGTGAACGAAAGAATGTTTGAGACAGTTTCAATACATGTATAAAACAAATAATTATGTTGTCTACAAGTTTTGTATAAAACATGTATTGGACATGTTTCTTGGTGAAAACGAGGGGTTTGAGCGCACCTGTTTGCATAGCTTTTGCTTTCCCGCAATACTCAGTGACGCACACCAATGCAATAAATGGGGTGGAGCCTAGTTGCATCCTTCTCATATATCAATATCATTCTGCAAGGGTACCTCTTCGCTCAAATGGCAGCCTGGTATAGAGAGGTCAGGAAACATGTGACTTGGGTGGCGGGCGCTGGTACATTTCGAGCAGCAACTAGAATATAGATAAGTTATATAGGTAAAAAGTAACATAGCGCTTGAATAAAAAAAAAATTTATTTCTATTAAAATTATCAAGACAAAAGAATGAAACAAAATGCAATGGCATCGTATCAAAATAAAGTGTAAAATATTTAACATAAAACAATAACTACCATAATAACACGCTTTTAGAAGGATTTTTATCGCTTTCATGCTTCAGGATTTGATAGTAAACCTATGATACCACAGATGTCACTGAGACACATTTCCAAGACCAGTTTTAAGGGTTCCGTACCTAAAAGGTACTAAACGGAACCCTATTACTAAGCCTCCGCTGTCTGTCTGTCACCAGGCTGTATCTCATAAACCGTGATATCTAGAAAGCTGAAATTTTCACAAATTATGTATTTTGGTTGCCGCTATAACAACAAATACTAAAGATAAAAAACGAAAATATTCAGGGGGGAAAATATTACGTGTCCCATACAATAAACGTGTTTCTTTTCGTATTTTTTGCTCAAAATTACTAACGGTAACAGGTAGACGCTTAAAATTTTCACAGAATATGTAGTTGTAAATTACCTTTAAAAAAAAAATTGAATAAAAAAACAGTAAATAATATAGGGGGGCTGCCATCCAACAAACATAATTCTTAAGCAATTTGATACTCGATCTTAATAGGGAGAAAACAGGTAGAAACTTAAAAAATATTTAAGTATATATACAACTAACCTGATTTTCTTACATGATGGTACGGAACCCTTCGTGCGCGAGTCCGACTCGCACTTGGCTCAATTTTTCGTAAATTTTTATTATGTTTCGAACCAAGAAAGTGCATTAAAGGTTCAAGAAACTAAAACCGGTCCAGAGCATGTCGAGCCACGCACAATGTAGATAGAGTTTCGTAGTATCCTAAGGATTAGAGGACTAATAAGAGGGATATCACATTATAATAAAACTTATATGTCTAGTTGTCGTAGACTGTAGTCTTTAGACAAGTTTTATTATAATGTGTACTAGTAAAATTATCTTATATCTTAGTTTTAAGACATCCTTAGTTTCAATTTATAGCAATAAGATAGTGAGAAGTCATATTAGATGGCCAATTACTGACCCAGAGTTCGATTGCTTGTTTAAAGTTTAATTTAGTGAAAAGCATGGGGTAACTAGTTCGATGGATTAATAATAAGCCACCATACTTACTATACTGAGCTCAAGGCTACGAAGCAAAACATAGGCAAACATTTATTATGTGAGAATAATCTCAACAAATACATGAAAAAGGAGATTATGTTCAAAGCAGCGCCACACCGAAATACTTGAGAGAGTCACCTGTTATGCCTTTTATCTACCAGGCTGCAAGCCGGACGAGGATATCGCTGTATTTGTAAGTTTGGGAGACAATGTAGAGCTGCATTTCTATTCATTTCTGCATACAGCTAAACTTTTAACATGTGTGCAGTATTACACATTTCCAAGCGCTTCCCTATTGGATACGTTAATAAAATATTTCTCACTCCACAGAGACTTGGTTTTCCTAGAGCAGAAAGAGATAGCAATAAATCTGCACTGAAAGTAAGAAATATTCCAATTTTATTTGAAAAGTCATTTTGTAGAAATGTTACTAATACGTCTGCCTGGTTGCCCAGTGTTGGACATCAAGAAACACGTGTTCATGATGGCGCTACGAGACTTGAACTTGAGAGTGACAGGGGCATTGAAATGGTAAAGGAAAACTGTATGTAGTGAAAGATTTTGTATTCAAAATCTTTTAACTTCTCTTTTATTGAATGAAACATTTTTTGGATTATCTTGATTCGTTTGATTTATTTGTATTTGTCGTAAGAGGCAACTAAGGAAAATACAAAAACATAAAGATATATTTATTTCTGCATTTTGGTTGTTTACAACACTTATACAAGTCAAGTATTCTAGATGATGCCGGCTTTTCCTAGCTAAATGACTTCTTGAGAAGAACGGCCGAAACAAACTCAGAGTCATTGTTTTTTTTTGTCACTTCAATTTCTTTAGTCTTTTCTTGATCTTTTAAAGTCCAGACAAAAAAAGGTCTAGTTTGCAAGTACAATGCAGGATATCGTCTGACGCTTTCGACTGACTCGGCTCAACCTTGATTGAGGGAGCCAGCACGATCAGTATCACTATGCCATCAGAAGGTGTATGCATAAGCATTAAGCATGTCAGCCTAAGCCATCACACAGGTTGCTACAACTATTAGTTTAAATGTTTAATAATGCCCACATCGTACTCACAACTTTACATGCTAATACATGGTAAAATACATGTTGTAAACAATATGTAAAAATAATAAACATTTAAACAATAAAATGTCATATATTTAAAATGTTAGAAAATTATTGAATGTCAATTTAAGAATGTCTAAAAAAATAATAATATATTACTTAAGTAATTTTAAATGTCAAAGGAAAATAAATAAAATCACAATGTCAAATCAAACAATGTCAAAACAAAATAAATAAAATTACAAATGTGAAATTAAAAAATGTAAAAATATATACACTACAAATGTAAATAAAAAGAATGTTTTGGCGGCGGAGCCCAACACCTTCATCCGCCGCCAAGGGGGTTTTGTTCGGGGCCCGCCTGACCATCTGGCGGGCCAATACCCGTTCGGGGGGTAGCGAGGAATGCTTCAGCGATACCCGACCCTCCGACACACGAGTACGGGAGGAACACGGGTTGGTTTTATGTCAGTAAGAGTCTGACAGTCCCCTTCGTCCTTCCCCCAGGGCGGAGGGACTCCATGAAGATTTTCCAACCCGACACCAAAAAAAAAAAAAAGGAATTTTTGTCCGCTAAATAATCTTTAACTGTGTAATAAGGTTTTGAACACAAGCTCTGTTTAATAAATACTTTGAATTTATTAATACTTAGTTTCTGAATATTGCCTGGAATTTTGTTGTAAAAACGTATGCTTTGACACTTGTATGAGTTACTTATTTTTTGTAGTCTAGTTGATGGTAGAACAAGTTTGTTTTTGTTTCGTGTATTTAATTTATGAATGTCGCTGAATTTAGAAAACATATTTATATTTTCCTGACATATAACAAGTTCTCATAAATGTATTGGGATGCGACAGTTATTATCTTAATTTATTAAAAATTTTCCCTCAGTGAATGCCTTGAACCAAGACTGTAGATTGCACGAATACCCCGCTTCTGCAGTACAAACAGAGTTTGAATGTCAGCAAAAATCAGACTAGGTATTAACTTTGTAAACAGACGGAAAACTCGACATCAAAGCCTGTACCAACCCGTCTGGTCACAATGTGCCCGGTAGATGGCAATAGGCTCGCCCCCTATTACATTGGCACCGAAACATAACCGGCGAAGTGTGGGTGTGTAATACACCTCTGCCTACCCTTTCGGAGACAAAAGGCGTGAAGTTATGTTATTTATGTCAGCGTGGTATAGTAGGCCAAATCCTCGTATGAGCTCAGAGTGTTACTGTTACTGTGTGGCAAATTAGGAGAGGCGAAGTCCAGCAGGACTATGAAAGGCTGTAGAGGATTTGATAGTTTATTTCTTAGGTTGTGTATGATTTACAACAAAAATAGGTATCACTAATTTATATTTTTCAGGTGATATGTACAAGGTGTCTCAAATGTACCTAATGTTTGACCTTTAGTAATCATTTATTGAACGTTAAATGCCTGCTGAAATTCCATCCTTGTCTAGTCAATTTCGAATGGGAGAAATGATTTTTATATCAATCAAATTACAAATTTGAATAAAATACGTCACAAAAATTCACCACGAAGCTTAGTCAGGATACAAAGCTGTAAATGAAACCATGAAATGACAGACAAGATTGTGCATTGTCGGGGCGGTTTCACCGATGAACTACGAGGACAATAGCCAAGCAAGGAGGTGAAAAGACCCGTAAATACATAATAGCAACTATAGCAATACAACACACACCTGCATATTCAGGGGCCCAATTCTGCTATTTTATATGACATTGAAATTATATTTTGAACGAAATTAGATTATATTTTGAACAAAATGAGATTATATTTTGAATTGACTGAGAATCGGTATTCTACTAACCTAATGTCATTATCGTATAATTGTTCGTCGTTGACACATATTTTGACACTTGTTTCAATTTACGATCTCATTTCAATTTCATTCAAATATCTGTTAATTTACAAGAATACCATTTGTGAGACTGACATAATATCGAAACTGTATTTTAAACAAATACATTTAGCAGAATTGGGCCCCTGGTGTGCAACTGTAAGAAGAGCAGATAGCATACATGGACATTCGTTATCCGTTATTATAATGTTTCCGATAGACATATGCGAGCTGAGGTCACCTCCTGCCCACCACTCAATGTGCTATTTTAATAGAGATCTCCTTGATTGTATGGTAGCCTAGTAAAACGGGGTCGTGAAACATGTGACTTTGATGGCGCTGTCAGTCCCGTCAGATCACCTGTAACGACTAGTAGTTTCTGCGCACTGTTTAAATGCAGCGCTTGGGCTTCCTTTCCTAATTCCTTATAAGTTGTTGAGAGTGTGTGTCACTCAACTCCTCACAATACATAGATTTTCTTAAAGTATCTCAAACCATTTAGGAGAAGAATTAATAAATATGCTAAAATGTTGCATGAATAATGCATTTTTTTATTGTTTGGCCTAAGTACGAATAGAAATTGACTGATATAAATTCTGACATATTAACAGTTTATGCTGCAGATTTTCAAGGCTTTACCCGTGGAATCGCCCGCGTGGAGGACGGTTGCAGCGAATGTGATATTTTGTTACCTACAGTTATTGTTATTGCAAAGATTTATCAAATTTCGTTCCCATCCTCACTTCTGGTCTATGATCCTCTTAAACTTTCGCATTTATAGAACTGTGGTAAGCTGTTTCCAGTGACCAACATTTTTGACAGTATGAGTATGACTATAATTCAATTTAGGTTAGTGTGTTGAAGTGCTATACTAAATATAGTCTAAGAGCCAGTGTTCCGCAGACTTACGGTATAGTAGCAAACTCCATATTAATGCTAGTTATACTAATTCATCTGCCGTAGATCAAATGGGGGTTCACTATTCCCATAGAGGGTTCCTTTAGGCATGCCTAGAAGTCGAAAATCATGAAAATCGACTTTCTAAACGTGATCGTAGCATGTCTGCCGTTTTGATATCTTAATATTTATATATTTTTTTATAGAAAAACTTAATGGCAGACAGTTGTTCCGGTTCCTACTATATTTTATATAATATCATAGTTATCAAAATTTCATAAAATTTACGTTACTTTAGCAAAGCTACAAATTATATATGTTATTTATATTATTATTATAAACATATATTCACAAAGGCAGACACATAGGTCGGTTCTGACACGCGGGCAGACAACACGATACTTTCTCAGTCGTGCTATTGAAGTTGCATGATTTTGATTTTCTCACTCTTCATTTCGCAGGGAACTAGTGTTTCAGCAAAGCTGTAATTTATGTATGTTTTTTAAATAATTATTATACATGTATATCTAAAAAACCAGACGGATAGGTTGGTTCTAAAATGCAGGCAAACTACATAATAGTTTCGCAGTCATTAGCATGACTGCGAAATTATTATGTAGTTTGCCTGCATTTTAGGAGATACATGTGAACAGTGCTTTTAAATTTTATTTATAACTCTTATTTTCAATCATAAACATATAAGTTTTTATAAAAAAAATCAAAAACATTTTTCACTTACAATAATAATGATTTGCTATTTATTTTGTTCTAACAAAACATACAACTCGAAATTCAAATACCTACAGAATAAATAAATTTAATATTGGCTACAAAAATCAAAATGTTTCACTGTTCTTCGTCAGAACTGCAAACTTTCGTTGATTGAAACAAGGCAAATTATTTGTTGCCTAGGGAGGGTAAACTAATGGCGTGAAAGTCAGAGGGTCTAGTATGAGTTTTGCACTCGATCGTCACGGTGACGATAGACTAGTCGATGGGCACAATTTCCATACATTTTTTAAATAAATAGCGATAGATATATATGAATAACGGAGAGTTGCGATCGATAGACTCCGCTAGGGGGCGCATTTAGAAATTATATGGAAATTCCCGTCGACTAGGCTATCGTCACCGTGACAATCGAGTGCAAACTCGTACTAGACCCTCAGGTAACTATCCTATTAAATTGTAGAGAAAAACATTTATTTTATTCAAATAGTTTCCTAAATGAATAGTGTATATTCAACAAACCCTTTCCATCGTTTTTACAACGGTGCTTGAATACTGAATCCCTGCGAGATGAAGAGAAAGTCAATATCGTGTATCTCCATTAGCAAGACTGCGAAACTATTATGCAGTCTGCCTGCATTTTAGAACCAACCTATCCGTCTGGTTTTTTAGATATACATGTATAATAATGATGTAAAAAACATACATAAATTGCAGCTTTGCTGAAACACTAGTTCCCTGCGAAATGAAGAGTGAGAAAATCAAAATCATGCAACTTCAATAGCACGACTGAGAAAGTATCGTGTTGTCTGCCCGCGTGTCAGAACCGACCTATGTGTCTGCCTTTGTGAATATATGTGTATAATAATAATATAAATAACATATATAATTTTTAGCTTTGCTAAAATAACGTAAATTTTATGAAATATTGATAACTATGATATTATATAAAATATAGTAGGAACCGGAACAACTGTCTGCCATTAAGTTTTTTTATAAAAAAATATATAAATATTAAGATATCAAAACGGCAGACATGCTACGATCACGTTTTGAAAGTCGATTTTCAGACTTTTCGACTTCTAGGCACGCCTAAAGGAACCCTCTATGGGAATAGTGAACCCCCATTTGATCTACGGCAGATGAATTAGTATAACTAGCATTAATATGGAGTTTGCTACTATACCGTAAGTCTGCGGAACACTGGCTCTCAGTCTAATAGCAGTTATTTGCATATACAGTTGGTTTACTACCCACATAGGTATGGTATACTTTTACCAGGTAAGCAAAGTGACGAGCCGTATCTATTTGTACCCGTTGTGTGAAAATGTTAACTAGGGCATCACGTTTTCCAAAACATTGAATACTAAGATATCAGGAACATCCAAGAGTCAGCGTTTTGTTCATTGATAAATGAAAGGCTCCACCCTTTGGACACATTGGTATTGGGGCCCCCTCCATTGAATCACACTCGGGGAGCCCCAGCGATGCATACATACTTAATGTTCACCCAGTGTGGTCAACCGCAGCTCTTGGTTACTTCTGATGTCCGAGTGTTTCAGGCTGGAATACACGTCACGCAATCCATTTGAGCTTGGTTCAGAAAGCAAGAAATTTCTCTTCTATACATACCGATACAGTGTTATGAATTATTATGCTAATAATTTTATTCACAGTGCCCATATGTGTATAAAATTATAAGTATGTGGCCAGCACATCCATTCTTAAGGTCCAATTTAAAAAGAAGGCTCATGCATTACATGTAATGCACGGACGTCACAGCTGGACAATAATAATAATAATTTATAATAATGCACGTACAGACAACGTGATATATTTTGTATGTTTTGAATGTACAAATGCTTTGAAATCAATTCGTTCATGTTACGCGACCACCTTAAGCTGCGTCTATGCTACACATTTGAAGATTTGATTTGATCCGGTCGTCTGTAGCGAGAACGGATTTGGTCCGCCGGACCAACGGGTTTTGTCCGCCGGACAAGTTCGAGCGTGTGTTACGGCTATTAGGGAATTCATTCGAATAATGTCGACGGCCTACGAACCTCGAACGAACCCACTACAGTGTGCACACAGTTACACAGAGTTTGCCAGTCAGTTCAGCCAATTGCCAGGTTTTTGACAAACACAAAAGCGATTTGCATTGCGCTTGATCACTGCATGTAATGCAGTCATTTAAACGGGCGCCACGGTAAAGGATTAGTGTCGAAATATCGCTGAAGACATCACGTTTTTCAAAACATTGGATACTAAGATAACAGAAATATCCAAGAGTAGGTATCCAGGTTTACCTAGTTCATTCAGAAATGTATTGCCCCACCCCTTCAACATAATGGCGTAAGGGCCCCCTACTTTGAATCACACACATATGAACCAGATAGTTGGGTGAGGCCCCAGCGATGCACACATTGAATGCACGAGGTATGTATTTACGACCCTGTTATCTCTTATTAGCCTTTGAAGTCCTAGTGTTTCAGGCTCCATCGTGACGTAACCCCTTCTACGCTGTTCAAGAATGAAACAAGCTCTCCCCCTCCCCGCCTCTCATCTACACATATTATAAAATAAAGTCGCATCCTGTCTGTCTGTATGAAAGCAATAAATCCAAAAATTACTAAACGGATTGTTGTCTGACCACAATTAGATATCGAGATTACTGAAAACAGTTTAGGTGTATTAATTGACGTGAGTAGAGCGTGCGAAATTTAGTAATAATAATATGTAGTTTGGCTAACTAAAAAATCCTATCGCTGCTTTAAATATTCTACAAAAATACATACATACTTACATATCGTCACGCCTTTTGTTCCCGAAGGGGTAGGCAGAGGTGTATTTCTACACTCACTTTTTGCCAGATATACTTTAGTCCCACGTAATAAGGGGCGAGCCTATTGCCGTACCGGGCACATTTCCAGACTCCGTGCTGCTACTGAGAATTTCGTGACAGAAAAACCCAATAACACTGCCCGACCCAGGAATCGAACCCGGGACCTCCCGATCCCACGCGCACATTTATGCCGCGAGACCAACGAGGCAGTCGTATAGGGTTTGATGTCGAGTTTCCGTCTCTACGCAAAGATGGTATTTGCATCGTGTTATCCCTTAGTCGCCTCTTACGACACCCACGGGAAGATAGGGGGTGGTGACACTTGTATTCTATGCCGTCAACCACACGGCAATCTACAAACAATCTATAAAAATAATACTCATTAAATCAAAACTAATTTATCCAATGCCAATAAACTTAATCCGCAGCCGACTTTCGGTCTTGAATATATGCCATGCGTGGCATATTGGGGACCCAAGCATCTTGCAGTACCTATTGCTCGCGAATGAGCAAATTCTTACCCTTGTGTTTTTATCTATGTTTATAGTCCAGTGATGATGGTGTTGGTAGTACAGGTTGATTAGACTACTACTATTTTAAAATCGAAAGTTTGAGGGTATGCTTTCTGTCTGTTACTACTGTCACAGTCATTTCGAGGCAGAGTCGGCGGTGGACCAGTTTGAAAAAAATCCCTTAGCTTGCTCATAGGGTCGCGAGGCACACTAGAAACTGGTTTTGTATATTCGAGTCTCAATGTGTGTGTAAAGTAGCACTGGAAGCGATGATGTCTTGCTGAGCGATTCTCGGCCTTATGGTGGTCTAGCGGGAAGTAGTTCGACTGTACACATAGAGCTGTACTTGTATTCAGCTGCGCATAATGATATAACTTTTTTGTTTGTATGTGTACAGTATAACCATATACAAACAACCACTTCGCTATATTCTGGCAAATTGTTCTTAGTCCAAGAGGAATAAGATATTTTTAGGGCATAAAAGGAGTAGCAATATACCTACAGCAACCTACAGTGAAAACAAAGCCAGCCATTTGACATGTTGCTTAAAATTCGTTTTTTTATGTATTGTCACCATCGCCAAACCGTATTTTACGACGGACGAAGTTTTGTTACTAGATTTAAATATATAAAGATAAAATAGATGCAATGTCTTGCTCTAAGTCTTAGCTAAGCTATCTTTGACCAAGACGGATGCTCGTAAAGGAGCTCCTAATATCTTACACGATATTAGGAGCTCCTTTACGATGAAATTAATAGTTACCGAATTAGGCTTACTGCTAAGTGACAAAGCTAAAACGGAGATGAAGAAAACTACTGTGTTATTTGCAGTAATGTAAAGTTTGTTTTGGCTTATAAACACTGGTTTTGAAGTAGCCTTTTTTAAGAAACCAGTTTTTATGTAAAAGTTGTTTTCTTCAAAAAAGCTGTTTATTATAATTTTTCATAAACGAAAAAAAATAATTCCAATGTCAGAGATTTCAATAAAATTGTTCCATGAATTGTTCGATATTTATGATTTTTAATTTCCAGTTTTTATAAAGTTACCTATCATCACCTGAGCGAAACCACGGACTTTGTCATCAAAGTCCGTGGTTTTTGCCCGTGAAAAACGTGACGTCCAGGAGGACGTCACGTTTTTCCAAACATTGAATACTAGGCTAGCAGGAACATCCAAGAGTACCATAAAAACATTGCACATTAAACCTCCCATACCCTTTCGGCACGGTAATATAATCTAACAGTATTGTAACTCGGCCGTCTTCGTGAGTTATATACCTACCAGACGCGCCGCATGCGAGCTGCGGCACGATCGCGGCTGTGGGTACTGTAGGCACAGTCCGCACAGTCTAATGGGTACTCTGCTCGAGGCGCGTAGGTATAACTCGAGTTTCGTGCGTTTGTATGGAGTTACAATACTGTTAAATATTATTACCGTGCTTTCGGTTATTATTATTGGGGACCCCTCTTCATTGAATCACACACATGTGTAAGCCAATTTATAGGCGGAGCCCCAACGAGGCACACATTGACAGCATGTCCGGCTTGTTCGACCGAGGCTCTTGTTAGCTTCTGATGTCCGAGTGTTTCAGGCTCAAAACACGTGACGCAACTCTTTGAGGTTAATCCGAAAAAAACGTTGCCTTAAAATTATGGTAGATAGAATTTTGTATATTTATGGCTGATGCTGTGTCCGTAAATAGAGATGCATTGACGTCTTCCAACAATTTTGAAAGTCTTTTTGGGGAAGGATACAGACGTTGTATAAGATAATTCTAGCGCTGTGAGGTGTTATCAGCGGACAGGATTGTTGTCTGTGCGTGACCTCTCGTGCGTTGTGTGGGAACCAAAACAACACTCAACTGAATGAGCAGTTCTTGGAAAAAGCCAATCCTGGATGGAAACTTGGATTATGCACATTAGAAAATGCACTGAAATGAAGCAAAGTTGAAAGAAGTGGTATCCTATCCTCATGTGCCCAAAGTTCTTCTAGTTCGACGATCTTCTCGTTGGTTCGCAGTGTGCACGTTTTAAAGGCTGGACATCTGTCGGAAATTCTTCGCCTCACTTGTCTCGCAGTTACCACAGCCGCTACCTACCGCTAGCCAGGATGTGGCTCTTTCTGTAGAATACTGCCGTAATCGCCGCAACTAGTAGTAGTAGATTTGCGACCGGAGCGGTGAAAGTCTTTGATGCTAGACGTTACTGTCCTATATATTGACATTTACTTTGACCTCCACCTTACGGTTGATTGTCTAACGCAGGATATGTCCTGGGTAGAAAGTGGTATTGCTTTAATTTTAAGTATAACTATATGCCGTTCGTTGTGTGAAAATGGTAAAGAGGACGTGTTCCAAAACATTGAGTACTAAGATAGCAGGAATATCCAAGAGTAACATGCGCATAGCCTGTTCATTCATATAACTACCTGGGCTTACTGGTATTGGGACCCTTCTTCGTCTAGTTACACATATGCAAAAGTATAGCTAAAGGCGGAGCCTCAGCGATGCACAACATTGAATGCATATTCGAAATCATAATAAAACACCTCTTTCTAGTGTCTGATTTCCGAGTGCTTCGGGCTCAAAAACACGTGCACTATTCGAGGTTGGTCAAAAAAGAAAGCAAACATCTTAAAAGTAGTAAAATCTGCTTAAAAATAGTAATAAGTCTTAGGGTAGCCAACCTCAAAAGCCATACAGCACTCACACTCGAATGCCACCAAAAACTAACAGGATCAAGGGCCACAGTGGCTCAAGAGGGAATGACGCAGGCAACGAATTTGCCAGAAAAGGGGCCACATTAGTGGAAGTGGGACCCGAACCCATAATCCCCCTCCCTTCTGGTTTTTATCGCAACCTGGTAAGACAAAGAACCAGGACCCAGCACAACCAGCCATGGATTGGTATTGAAACATGTAGGCCGGCCAAAGAGGCTCTTCCCGCAGTAGACGGTAAGATAGCTAAACAAGTCCTGCGGCTGTCTTAACAACAACTTCGGACAGTCACGGCCGCCTTCACAGGACACGGCTCCTTTTTCACGGATCGGATCGGATCACGGATTTTTACCATAAGTATCACCGACAACCCGCTGTGTAGCGCCCGTATGGCAGCAGACGAGACGGCAGCTCACCTGCTCCTCGTCTGCCCTGAAGTGTCACAATATAGGCAAAAATACCTGACCAGACCCAGACACAGCACCCTGAGAGAAGCAGAGGGCCACATCAAGAGTCTGCTGGCCTCCTTCGAAGAGCTGGGGTGGCTCGAGTGACAACACTTATTCCCACCCACACGCAAAATTCACGCCAAGACGTGGAGTTGCGGAAAGCGCCTGTTCTACCATACCAACGGCGTCGTCGGTTTAAGGATTTTTAATACATACATACATACACAACGTCACGCCTTTTATCCCCGAAGGGGTAGGCAGAGGTGTATTTCTACACCCACTTTTCGCCAGATATACCTTAGTCCCACGTCATAAGGGGCGAGCCTATTGCCGTACCGGGCACATTTCCAGACTCCGTGCTGCTACTGGGAATTTCGTAACAGAAAAACCCAATAACACTGCCCGACCCAGGAATCGAACCCGGGACCTCCCGATCCCTCGCGCACATTTATGCCGCGAGACCAACGAGGCAGTCGTATAGGGTTTGATGTCGAGTTTTCCGTCTCTACGCAAAGATGGTATTTGCATTGTGTTATCCCTTAGTCGCCTCTTACGACACCCACGGGAAGATAGGGGGTGGTGACACTTGTATTCTATGCCGTCAACCACACGGTATTTTTAAATAGTTTGAAATACTAGCATCAAAAGAAAATTAAAATTAACTGCGACCAACTGATCATAATATAAAAATGCACTATCATTAGTTTGGCACAGTTTCTGCGACGAAGAGTAATAAATGTAGTAACTAGTAAACAGGTTATTCAGGGGTTTGGATTTAGATCACATAAAATACAGTTTTGTAAGGATTTGTTCGGGGAATTGTCGTTTATTCGGCCTGTTATCGAATGGGAAATGAACCAGTTAAACTTCGATGTCAAGTGCGACCGTGGGACTGTTGATATAGACCATTTTTAGTAAGTACAATATTTTAAATATCATAGTAGTCACAACACAACTGAGCACAACACAGACCACTTAGTATGGTCTGTGGAGCACTTAGCTATTTTCCACTACATACATACACATACATATCGTCACGCCTTTTATCCCCGAAGGGGTAGGCAGAGGTGTATTTCTACACCCACTTTTCGCCAGATATACTTTAGTCCCACGTAATAAGGGGCGAGCCTATTGCCGTACCGGGCACATTTCCAGACTCCGTGCTGCTACTGAGAATTTCATGACAGAAAAACCCAATAACACTGCCCGACCCAGGAATCGAACCCGGGACCTCCCGATCCCACGCGCACATTTATGCCGCGAGACCAACGAGGCAGTCGTATAGGGTTTGATGTCGAGTTTTCCGTCTCTACGCAAAGATGGTATTTGCATTGTGTTATCCCTTAGTCGCCTCTTACGACACCCACGGGAAGATAGGGGGTGGTGACACTTGTATTCTATGCCGTCAACCACACGGTATTTTTAAATAGTTTGAAATACTAGCATCAAAAGAAAATTAAAATTAACTGCGACCAACTGATCATAATATAAAAATGCACTATCATTAGTTTGGCACAGTTTCTGCGACGAAGAGTAATAAATGTAGTAACTAGTAAACAGGTTATTCAGGGGTTTGGATTTAGATCACATAAAATACAGTTTTGTAAGGATTTGTTCGGGGAATTGTCGTTTATTCGGCCTGTTATCGAATGGGAAATGAACCAGTTAAACTTCGATGTCAAGTGCGACCGTGGGACTGTTGATATTAGACCATTTTTAGTAAGTACAGTATTTTAAATATCATAGTAGTCACAACACAACTGAGCACAACACAGACCACTTAGTATGGTCTGTGGAGCACTTAGCTATTTTCCACTAATTTGGTGAATTTCTTATGAAATACTTATATTCCTATCTGAATCTGCAATGAATATCCTATTTAATCAATAATACATAAGGAATAAAAGGAAAACAACGAAAACGAAAAAAGATATCATAATATATATGCTATACTGCGTTCAAGAATTCTTCCACAACGCTGTCTACTGGTAGCGTGCCCAGAAGACTGGCAGCATTGCCACGCTGGATGGCAATGCTTATTCTCTCTGCGAAAAATAGGCCAGCCTTCTGGCCTATTTTTCGCAGAATTTTTTTTTATCTTTTATAATACATAAGTAAATTCATCTTTGGTGACTCTGTCGTAAATAATATTTTGGCTCACGTAGCTTGAAGGTTTTCGCGCAGGCATCACGTTTTCCAAAACATTGAATACTAGGATAGCAGAAATATCAAGGAGTAACCTTGTTCATTCATAACTACCCCATCCCCAATACAGACTTGTGTGGTGTATGGGGGAACCCTAAGAGGGGTGTATGGCAGTAGATTTATAGGCGGAGCCCCAGCGACGCACACATTGAATGCATATTCTTTATATTTTTCCACCGTGGCTCGACGTCCCAGTGTTTCAAACTTATAACACGTGTCGAAACTCTTTCAGGTTGCTTAAAAAATTGGGCAAGTGCGAGTCGGACTCGCGCACGAAGGGTTCCGTACCATCATCTATAAAAGAAAATCACGTTCGTTGTATGTATACTTAAATACTTTATAAGTTTCTACCTGTTTATTAAGATCGAGTAACAAATTGCTTAAAAATTACGTTTGTTGTATGGGAGCCCCCCTTTATTATTTACTTTTTAAATTTAATTATTTATTTTGAAAGGTAATATACAACTACATATTCTGTGAAAATTTAAAGCGTTTACCTGTTACAGTTAGTATTTTTGAGCAAAAAATACGAAAAAAAACACGTTTTTTGTATGGGACCCCCGCTTAAAATTTTTATTTTTAGTATTTGTTGTTATAGCGGCAACCGAAATACATAATTTGTGAATTTTAGCTTTCTAGCTATCATGGTTTATGAGATACAGCCTGGTGACAGACAGACGGACAGACGGACAGACAGACAGCGGAGGCTTAGTAATAGGGTTCCGTTTTTTACCTTTTAGGTACGGTACCCTAAAAACGGTATTAATCTCTCATTGCTTAAAAATGGTCATATTGTGATCTCTGTGATTTATGAAGTACTTCAGGAGGATTTATGTTAGCACGTTCACTGTCCATGACCCACATGTGGGTATAATAATTAATTTTTAATTAAAATATATTCTCTAAAAAAGGCGCTATATGAGTTTGGCACAGTTTCTGTTTCTATTGGCGATGCAAAGATTATCCGCGCGCCTCTAGCGGTGAATTTGGAAGTTGTCCGGGTACGACACTTTTGACAGCTTTCGATACAACTTTGCTTCGAGGTTATAGTGGTAATTGTATTGAGCTGTCAAAAGTGTCGTACCCGGACACCTTCGAAATTCGCCACTAGAGTCGCTAGATCTAACTAGCTTCGCCAATAGTACAAACTTTGATTTTAAACTTGTCAGCCGGTACGAAGAGCTGCAAGTAAACCTAAGTAAACACTTTCAGGCTTGGATTTAGATCAAATAAAATAAAACAGTTTTGTATTGTTTCGTTCAGAGAGCGTCGATTCTTCGGCCAGTTATCGAATGGGAAATTGGCGATGCAAAGATTATCCGCGCGTCCACACGCCTCTCACAATTTGGAAGTTGGATACGTACGACACTTTTGACAGCATTGAATACAACTGTGCTTCGAGGTTATGGTGAGGTTAAGTATTTCGCTGTCGTAAATTGTATTGAGAGCAGTCAAAAGTGTCATACTTTTAGACGCTAGTTAGAATTTTAGCATCGCCAATAGACCAGTTGAATTTCAATGACAAGTATGATAGTGAAACAGTTGATATAGTCCATTTAGTACAATATTTTAAATATCATATTAGTCACAACTGGCACAAGCTATTTTCTACTTCTCTTTGTGAAGTTCTTATGTAATACTCTGAATCTACAATGGCTATCCTTTTTAATCATAATCTACACTATAATATTATAAAGAGGAAAAAATTGTATATTTGTTTGTTTGTTTGTAATGGATAAACTCAAAAACTACTGGACCGATTTTAAAAATTCTTTCACCATTAGAAAGCTACATTATCTGCAAGTAACATGCTATACTTTATTTTAGAAAATATAGGGGTGAGATATTTGGGTTTTTCGGGTACGCGAAGTAGCTTCATCAGGACGCGGGTGAAACCGCGGGAAACGGCAACGGCTAGTAATATATAAATTCATCTTTGTCAGTCCTGTCGTAAATATATAATTTGGTGCACTTAGCATGAAAATACTGCTCAGAGCGTCACGTTCTCCAAAACATTCAATACTAAGATAACAGGAATATCCAAGAGAATCATGCGTATCTTGTTCATTCATGAATTTCAGACCCCACTCCCCTTTGACTTGTTGGTATTGGGACCCCCTTCATATAGGCACATACATGTGCAACAGATTAAAAGGCGGATCCCCAGAATCCAAATGCACACATTGAATGCACAAATCAGGGATGTTCGACCGCTACTCTTCTGAGCTTCTGATGTCCTAGTGTTTCAGGCTCAAAGATGACGCAACATCTCTTTAACGCTGTTCCAAAAACGGAACTAAGTGATAGAAGATGACTGTTCATCTTGTATCAAATTCAAATATGTTTCATCATCAGCCTTTAACAGTCCACTGCTGGACTAGGCCTCTCCTTTGCAAGGAGGAATTGGCCTACTATACCACGCCAATGGCCAAACGGGTTGGTATAGGGTTTGTATCAAGTTTTCCTTCTCTTTACAGTGCTGTTCTCTGCATAATATGCTCTCTCTGTCGGCTCTTACGACACCCATGGGATGATATGAGGTGGTGACAATGTGTATTCTTAATTTGTCCGTGTGGTGACCACACGAACAAATATGTTTATTTCCATATTTTTTTTTTAATTTTTTGGCCACGTCAGAAAGTCACAGATAATAAAATAAAAATAAAAAAGTAACTTTAAATGTATTTACATAATTGAAGCATTGAAAAAAATTGCCTGTTCAGAAAATGGAGCGTCATGAACTCATGAGAAAATTAGGCAAGAAACTCAGGGCCGTATCCACAGAAATAAATAGTAATAGAATGGTGAATGTCACGTCATCGCGTACATTTCGCGCGTGCCACATTTTAGCAAGCCCCGCCCACAGTGACGTATAGATAGTGAGGGGACACTAAGGAATTATTATCGGTGTGAGAGCTGTGGAAAATGAAATTATGTTATTGTTTATATAAAATGTTTTATTATGAATAGTTTGGTTAAAGTTTACTGTTATAAAAATAAAACGTATTTATTTAGTTAAAAATCTGTATTGAAATCTTACAAAACTTTTGACTATACTCGTATTATAGAATATGTATACTAATATAATAAAGCGGAAGAGTTTGTTTGTTTGAACGCGCTAATCTCAGGAACTACAGGTCGGATCTGAAAAAATCTTTTTGTATACGATAGCCTAGTTATTCCGAAAGGCTATAGGCTATATAACATAACGCTTCGACCCTTTGCGGCCGGGCAAAAAGCTAAAAAGGCTAAAAGATAATGTCGGCTAATCTCAGGAACTAGCAGTCGGATTTTAAAAATTGATATTGCCTATGATAGCCCAATTATTCCGAAAGGCTATATAAAATTACGCCACAACTTTTAGGGGCCAGACAAAAATAATAAATTTGGTCAAACGAGAAGGGGGAGGGTTGGGTCAAAGGCAAAAAAAGGCTTAAAGAATAGGATACAATCTAGATCCTTCGGTTTAAATTTAATTTAACTTTTTTTTATAGTAACAGGCGGCAAACGAGCAGGCGGATCGCCTGATGGTAAGCAATTACCGCCACCCATGGACACAAGCAACACCTCAGGAGTCACAAGTGCGTTGCCGCCCTTTGGGGATGGGAAAAGTGATAGGATAAGGAGTGGGATGAGGGAGAGGGAAAAGGGGATAGGGCCGCCGGCACTCTCACTCACCGAACGAATCGCAACAGTTTAGGTACTGTTACTTTGCGTCGATTTTCTGTGAGAGGGTAATAAAAACTGTAACCAAAACCAATAAATATATCGCGATAGAATCCGTAAACCGTAGTTTGATTTGAATGTACTACGGTAATTTTTATTACCGGTCTAGTACTAATTTGTTAGAATAGCAGTGAGAGCCTAGTGGAGACACCGACGGTCTGCTACGTAGAGGGTCTTGGGTTCGAATCCACGGCACGAGTATTTCGGGCACGAACATGACGCATCCTCTTTGAGTTTGGTCCAAAAAAAACAGGCAGGTGAAGGAACGAGTAGAAAAACACCCACTGACGAATATTATCTGACTATACATGTTATAAAAATGAAGGCAGCGATAGCCTAGTGGAGATACCAACAGACCATGCTGAGGGAATCGGGTTCGAATCCACGGCGCATTCATGTTTGTTACCAAAGTTTTAAATCGTTAGATGTAGTCTATACTTCAGATGATTAAAACTGTCCACGTTTTAAATCCATCTGAAAACGCAAGCGCAGTACTTGGTATACATCTGTACGCAAGTTACTACAACGGTAAGAGTGAGCTTCTTATATGTGAGATAATTTTCCCACTGAGATCTCATTTTTGAACCAACCTTGGGCCCAATTCTCCTAAATAAATATAGTTTCGATATCATGTCAGTGTCATACTTACGTCACAAGAAGCGTATTCTTCTAAATTATCTGATAATTGAACGAAGTTGTAACGAGATCGTAAATTGGAACAAGTGTCAAAATATGTGTCAACGACGAACTGTTTATTTCAAATTATACGATAATGACATTAGGTTATCAGAATACCGCTTCTGAGTCTATTCAAAATATAATTAATATCAATGTCATATACAAATAGGAGAATTGGCTCCAGAGACGTGTATTGAAGCCTGAAAGACTAAGTAATCAGAACCTAACGAGAGCTGCGGTAGAACTTACCTGAGTGTGACTACCAACCAAAGTCGCCCTACGGGAGGAAGACTACCGGATGTCCATTCGATGTGTGCATATTTGGGGCTCCGCACATTTGTGTTTCGATTAAAGGGGGCTTCAATACCAATATACATGTTTCAGGGGTGGAGCCTTAAATTTTCGAACGCGTGGAAGTACTCATGGATATTCCTGCTATCCCAATAAGCACTGTTTTGGAAGACGTGAGAACTTCCTTCATCGAGAACTTCACACAAACATAACAATAGACGCTTATAAATTGTATTCGATTTTATATTCCCCTCGACTTTTCGGCATGGGCTACACCAGCCGGGGTTGCGAGATGACTGCTGTCATCTCGTAGGTCATTAGATATTTTACCTATATTTGCAAATAATTTCGCGATGTAGACCCTTTACATAAATTACTATGTGTCCCATGTTTTTACATAAAGAACAATGGCAGAATTCGGTCTATGTTGGTTGTGGCGACCTTAAACTTCATATGAACAAAACAAATAGTTTTATTTTTCCAAGATTTTTAATATTTCCACTTTGTCTCGTTAAAGCTCGAGTATTTTATGATGATAAAAAGCATTCCAATTGATTACGAACTAGGTACAGGACCTAATTTATTATTTGATTGTTGCCATAGACAATGGTGTGACAGGAATAGACGTGAGTGCTATTGATCCGTATCGATTATAAAAATATAATTATTAAAATGCAGTTATTTAATCTTTAATTAACATTATATGAATAAGCTAATAATTTTTGAAGCAAAACAACTTTTAAGTCAAATAAAAACGTCACTGCATCGTTTTAATGTTGTATCGATTTAACATAAAATCGATTTAAAATGTGCAGCTCTGCTTTTGTCTTTGGCTGTGACAGTTAGATGCCAGAGAGGTTGGACTACGTTTAGACTAGAGAGAACATGCTCGCTAGTTTGCCTTATACCGAACTGAACTTGTAATGTCAGTTGGTCTTAGTTGGTTAATCATAACGTCAAATTACGCGTCTCATTTAAAGAGGCATAGATTCCTTACAGACTCATATCTTTGACTGCATTCTATAAATAGCCGTGCTGTCAAATCCCATCATCATCAAATCCCTCATTTAGGAGTGATGGGATTTGACAGTGAAAGGAGATACCTATCGATGTTTTTTTGTATGAGGGATAAATACGGAAACAAACTATCGGACATGAATGTAAAACTGTAGCTGGAAGCGACAGCGCGCCGCGGTTGCTAAAGGTGAACGCAGACTTGGCCGCACCGCAGTCTCCGCGGTCCCCGCAGTCATCGCTTTTTGTTAATGGCCTCGCACATCTATCCGCACCGCAGTCACTGCAGTCGTTCCCGTCGCCGCACGCATCGCACTTGATTTCTTTTATTCAGATTGTAATATAAATTAAGAGTGGGCGTCATCCGCGCCGCGCTAGCCGCGGTGACGTCATCAGCTGCGGCTAAGGGACTTCGGTCGTTTTAGGGACTGCGGCGACTGCGACGCGTGTGGGTGTGCGAGGTTGCATGCTTCATATAAACAATTCGAATGCGAATACTGCGGCGCATGCGGTGCGGCCAAGTCTGCGTTCACCTTAAGTTGGCAATAAACAAAGACGACCAGCGGTCTAATTTTCTATCACGTGTTTGAAAGTATGCGCAGTTTAATTACATAATTTACTTAGATACTTACCTTAAAAGTAGCGTCTATTAACCTAAAGCCTTGTAAGGACCAAGCGTTCCAGTGTACGCGTAATCCAGGTATGTTGACTACGCGTACAGGATTATGATCGAATACTACGCTTTGCTGCAGTTACAGACTATAAAAGCATGCACCAGTGGCGTCTGATAATTTGGTTCCACTTTAAATATTTAGAATACTGATACACTGGTTGTGGCGTTGTGCAGACATTCAAATTACCTACTTATGGAAATTACAGTTTCACTTATCCGGCTTTGAATCGCTATGGCCTGCATTATTAAATCGCATTCATCACGCAGCAAAGGAGATGATACAAAAATTTACTCTAATGTTTATATTTACTGTCTTAATAATTATCTTGTTTCTAATGAAGGTATATTATGTAACTAAATAAAACAAAAAGAATGTAATTTTAGTTTGAAGATTGGTATTAATCAAATATAATAATTGCAATGATTTTAATTCTAGTCTTTTAATCTACCTACTTCTAGGTATGTTATTTATATCATATTAGTGCCATCCTGACTGATCAAAGACGTCTTGCCTTGTAGTCAGCTATATAATATTCTACCATATAATATGCTTCCATATTCACACAACACCATCTGGTCCCAAACTAAGCATAGATTGTATTACGGGTACTAGACAATCGATAAACATACATAGGTATATACTTTTTGTAAATATATTACATATTATACATAGTACCACCCAGACTAAAACAAACATCCATATTCATGCACACAAATGTTTGACTTGAGCGGGAATCGAACCCGCAAGCTTCGGCGTGGCGAATCATTTGTGCTGGCATATCACAAATCGGCTTACCTACAACTCTAAAAAATCGAGCAGTGTCCAACGCAGGCGATAGCAAGCAACATGATATGATGCGACGCAAACAAATTGCCAAAGCCTGCCGCATTAAGGTCTATCCTCACACAACCGGGCCGTGGACGGGACGGGGACGAGACGTGGACGGGACGGAGCGCAGAAAAGAATCGTTGCATACATTTTATATGGACTCGTTCACACACGTCAGTGGACGGGCCGGGAACGGAGCTTCCGTGCCGTATCAGTGCGCTGTCAGTGCCTCGACCGGGGCCATGACATGCACGGGCTGGGGACGGGCGCCATAGATATAATATATTTAGCACTAGATGCGCTAAGTGCGGCTTGACATCCAGAAGAACAATATTATAAATACATATATTAAGCACTAGATGCGCAGTGTTCGATGTAATCTTCAGAAGAACCACTTGGCAGTGAATTGTCGTTAATGCACAGTGACGCTTTACTTAGTCCTTAGCTTCCTTAATTCACAAACTTGAAAGAGAAAAAATCGAAAAAAGATAATCGATTTTTCTGAAAAACAATCGAAGCTAAAATTGTTATTTTATATTATTTTGCAAGTAAGTAACTACTTGTTCTAATAAAATGTTTTAAACGCGTTTACTAGAAAATATAACTAAATAATATTTTTTTTTGTTCTGGGCCAGTCTATTATGAATAAAAAAGGACGAGTCTATTAACTATTATGCAAACTATCACTTTCAAACGCGAGTGAAATGACGCATGAAAAAAAATACTCACAATAATAATTAAGCACATTTTATATTTAAAACTCCCGTTGTATATTCTTCACTACAATATTTATTTTGTCACTTTTAGGACAGACGTGACAAAGATTGGAAAGATTCTGTATTTTTAATGAAAGTTGTATCTTTACCATGGGTTACCCTGTAACCCAGTTGTGTTCACAATATTATTACACGTTATAATGCCTGTTTTTTATATTGATACTAGAGGACGCCAGCAGCTACGCCTGCAATTTTTTTCAATTTACCCGTTTTGGCGGATCCCGTGGGAATTTCGAGAAATCCCTTCTTAGTACTCCCCGACGGTCTCCAAGGAACATACATGCCAAATTTCAGCTTCCTGCGCCCAATAGTTTCGGCTGTAGCGTGTCTGTCAGTCAGTCAGTAACGCAAGGATTTTATACAGGGTGGCGCTACCATAGGGGCACTTTTTAAACAGAGGCATAGCGTACAACATTCTGAAGCCTTGTACCAAAAATCAATTAAATCGGTGCAGTAGTTTAGCCACAATATCGACTTTAAGTTCCGCAATTTTTGCACATGCTTTGAATTCCACACAGCTGATACAAAACGGTCAACGACCCTACATTGCGCGCCGCGCCTCACTACGATGCGGGCGCCGACTCGACGCCGCGCGAGGATTCCCGCATATCTTCGAGGACGCGCGAATGTTTTTTGTCAGGTTCAAGCATTTATGCACTTTATTGTAAAAAAATATAGTTTATTTTCAAGTGCGTTAATAAAATCCTCTCCGCTGCGCTCCGTTTTATCTGCGCTGAGCCTAACTTCGGATGACGTCGAGGCGTCGCGTCAGAGCGAGTCGGGGTGTGCAATGTAGGGTCGTTGACCGTTTTGTATCAGCTTTGTGGAATTCAAAGCATGTGCAAAAATTGCGGAACTTAAAATTGATATTGTGGCTAAACTACTGCACCGATTTAATTGATTTTTGGTACAAGGCTTCAGAATGTTGTACGCTATGCCTCTGTTCAAAAAGTGCCCCTATGGTAGCGCCACCCTGTATATTAAGATTTTATATTGTATGTGTACTAAAGGTTGAAACAGATATAAATACCGCACCCCACCCCACGTGTCGACACCCGATGCGAACGGTGCACATATACAACACCCCAAGCTACAACAAGCTTCGTTCAAAATCACTATTTACGAAACTATGACCTAATTTCCTAAATAGTGATTTTGAGGAAGATTCTCATTTATAGCGAGGCATTATTTCTATTATAATGATAACGGTATTAGCCTGTAATCAAATCGTATAATGCGGGCTTACATTTTAATAATTCAAGTAGCTAATGTTGTGATTTTAACCCAACACTAAAAAAGTATCATCAGGACAGGAATGTTTTCAACTGACGCATGGCGTTGTGTGTTAACTAGAAACACATTGCTTGTCAAGCGTCGGATGGCGTGTGTTTCCCCTCCACCGTCAACGCGCCGATCTGGATTGAATGGATGGTGACGCGTGGGGTGGCGTTGGGTGGAGTGTTGTATATCTGCACCTTACCATACTAAATATATGGGATTGATTAGTCTCAACATGCGTGGGGTGGCGTGAGGTAGGGTGGGGTGTCGTATACCATAAAGGAATCTTAATCTATTCTTATTTCGATGTAAGTATATGGCGCGTGGGATCGGAAGGTCCCGGGTTCGATTCCTGGGTCGGGCAGTGTTATTGGGTTTTTCTGTCATGAAATTCTCAGTAGCAGCACGGAGTCTGGAAATGTGCCCGGTACGACAATAGGCTCGCCCCTGATTACGTGGGACTAAACTATATCTGGCGAAAAGTGGGTGTAGAAATACACCTCTGCCTACTTCTTCGGGGTTATAGGCGTGAGATTATGTATGTATGTAATTTCATGATTTGCATTGGTCAGATCTATGATAACAAATCGTTTAATCAACAAACTTCATAAAATGGTCAATCATAATTGAGAAAATCGCAACATAATTATATTTTAAGGTAACGAGTCAAATAAAGTAAAAACACCGAACCCGCGTAAACGGGCTTATGCCGGCATGTTCGCTCGAAGTGGTAGTGACATCGAGTCAGTGTCAACATAGACTCTGACGGCTCAAGCTTAGACGAGCTTAGATGTGCATCAACGCTCGTACGAGTGGAATAATTAGAAAAAAAAAGTCGTGACTTTGAGCCTCATTATCTCCTGAACCAGGAATTTCCCAGTTACTACAGACACATGCAGGGTGCGTATGAGTATGAGGTTTTGTTTTTCTAATAATTCCAAAATCGTGTTTTGAATTATAAATGTAAACTTTCTTCCAAATAAACATAAACAAATTTTCAATATTTCTCTAAAATAAGCAGCTTTAAAGTTCTCTAAACGCAATGGACGCGATACAAGTCATCAGCTGAGCTAATTCCGTTTTAACCGATATAAATTCCTCGTTTCAAATATTTGTCACTTCTAGGATATCTACAAACACGCTATGACACATATAAGTGAATAATTTGGCCATAGATTAATATTGAAATAAAACAGATGTGACAAAGATTTGTTGACATGTATTAAGTACTCACAAAAATTTGGCAAAATTTTAATTTATGTTTGTAAACATGGTTGATTGGAGTTTTAGACTGCTGCTATGAAATAGGACTCGGGTTTGATTTTGAGACTTGTTAATGTTGTTGTCTTCTTGAAGTTCTGTAGATAAACATTATAGGGATAGCTATATATGAGGTAAAAAAATGTTGTGAAGTGGTAATGTGAAATAAATTGCCGCAATTACTAATTATGAAAGGCATCTAATCTAACCCTTCATATTCATTCCATATAAAATGAATTATTGGGACATAGAAACGTAGGTAGTACCTACAAACAAAATAGAAGAAGGATCACTGGTAGAAATTAACTTCCTGAAACTTTATTTATATTCTTCGAAGTACTTCATCATACAGCGAGACGTGCGACGGTACTGTAGCGTTAAGAAATACTATAAAATGTATGCAGGTTCAATTTCATGCTAACTAACTTCATCAGCATATTGGCCAATAAACGTCCACTGCAGGACATAAGTCTACCAAGAAAACGCTTACATATAAACTGGTAATAAATCTTGTAGTATTTATTATTATGCTTTCCTGATTTGCATAAGAATTTATCTAGTTCATAATAACTGCAAATTAACTTATCTTTCTTATTAATCTATGACTCAAACCTGACATAATAAGTTTGACAGATCGCAATGGACTCGGCCATTTTTGTTTGTATTCTTTGAGTAAAGAATATACATGGAGAGGGCAAATAGTACATAATTATGGAAAATTATTGTTTTTGCCAAAAGATAACATGAACAGTAACTGTATGCGAGAAGTCCTAGAAATGAAACGTTGAATAAAATAATATTATTTATAAATAAAATTAATCAATCAATTTTGATTTTCTTATTCCCTTATGGTATTTCAGTGTGACAGTGTGTTTCATTACGGTATGAATGGCGTCATTCATGCCGTTTCTTTCTCAGCGACACTGTATCGATATTGGCTGTACTGCCGAGACTACTTTACTGTAGAGAATATTTTGTTTCATGTTTAGTTTGTCTTCATGTCAAGGGACGTTATTTGCTTTACCTTGTTTGCCCGCATTTGCGTAATGGAATAAACTAATCTGGAAAAGCATTTAAACAGATTTGGAACTAAAGTAACTTATAGCAAATATAAATTTACATATTTTTACACAATTAAATTTTATTTATTTACAAAATCGTATGTATGCACGCTAATTTCGTAGGTAGGTATGTCCAATCCATGTTATTCCCAGATCGGTGTTTTGTATTGGACTTGCCCAAGTGCAAATAGTGACAGATGAAAGGTCCCGGCTAGGGCTTGCAAATGTTCTAAATTTTTATTCGAATACTTATTTGATATTTTATATTCAATTTTTTTTTTTCTTTATTGAACTTCATAACTATAGGCCTATATTTCTGGCAACCATTACAACTAAGGTGCTCGATAGTTTGCTGGATATATACATGGCCCCTAAAATTTGTCTGCACGTCACGTAGTTTAATTTTGTTTTTAACACAGACCGTTCGGTACTATATAGTAAGAAACACATGTAAATCCGGTTTTCTTAGACCTTAATAAGGCATTGGACCTTAAACCTCTTGTTGTTTAGTTGTTGTTTATCGTGAGAGTTTGTGGCCAACTCTAGTGTTGGAGTTTTCTTCATAGCCTATCGATTCCAATCCTGAGACAAGGACCGGGACCGACAGCTTTACGTGCCCTCCGAAGCAAGATAGCGCTCAGATGTAAATGCCACACGTGGTCACCCATCCAAGTGGCGACAGTTGCAAGCGTTGCTTAACTTTGCCGATCTGTATGGGGTAATTTAAAAACTGAGAGTGAGGTAGATACTGGTATGAACTATGGGGTACGTGAATGCTACAATATTGGTATGCAAATCCAATAAACACTGTCAGGCGGGCGCGTACAGCTCTGCATGAGGAATATGGGCTGAAATCTGGCGTGACGCAAGAGGAAATCACCTCGCCATGCCTTTATATGTATTTTTTTTATTATTTATAAATCAGCTAATTGTTGTACCTACTCAGCAAGGCTGGTGTCGACTGTCATGATGACGGAGTTGTTATGAACAACATCAGCTATAGGTACGGACGACATGGTCTTGTTGGGCCCAGCAATCGGTGCGATGAGACGCATATTAAAGTTGTGTGAAGTTGCGGGCGCTTTTGGAAATCCACTCCAACCATCCAATAACGGCAAGCCGAAGACGAGGCCCTGACTTGAGCACTGACAGCTCGCCACAAAGCTGCCCTGTGATTTGTAACCTTTCTTTTCATCCTGTGATGTTGTTTTTGTTTATCATAAGATGAAGGTGATGTTTGAAAGCTGTCACTCTGCCCTTCGATTGCGTTAGTCTCATGTTGAGATAATGACTGCCCCCCAGAGATGTTTATTATTATTATCAGAGACGAGTATTCTTACTCGTCTCTGCTAAAACCAACATTTACCAACCGCCATTGGTAAAACTTACGATGTGTCAAACACTACTCGTATAAGTTCAAAATATTTACATTTCATGTTGGTAAGGCTTAAGATTTACTAGTAAAAGCTGAGATTTGCCATCATACGTGATTATGGGATTACAGTAACGTATATACTGAAACCAAATGGTTAGGATTTTACCGTAAGAAAGCTGGTTTTAGTGCAATGATACGATGGGCGACGGGAGTTCAATGTAAACAAGTGTGTTCTTTGATGGTCCTTTATTGAGTGTTCTAATACTTTATAAGACGACCACTTACTTAATTTGGATTAATGACTCATCGGCAGTGAGTTCAATTTTTCTATAATTTATAAGGCGACGAGAGATTTGTTCCGATTATCCAACCTTGAAGACGTGTTGCGTCATATTCAAGCCTGAAACACCAGGACATCAGCGACTAACAGGAGCAGTGATCGCACATACCTACTTAGTGCATTCAATGTGTGCATCGCTGGGACTCCGCCTAGTGACAACTGTGTGTGATTCAATGAAGGGCGCCCAATAACGATAGCTCTCAGGGACGGAGACTTTATATTATGAACGTTCTTGGATATTCCTGTTATCTTAGTATTCAATGTTTTGGAAAACGTGATTTCCTCAGAGATCTTGCTGAACCAAGTTTTTTCCGACATTTGGATACCTACCTACCTAAGTGACTAAATAAATAAAATTATTAATTCATTTTTTTTGCCACCTGAGCGTGCGTTCACACTACGCCGCGACCGGCTTTAGCCGGAGGACGGCCGGCTCCCTAGATTAAATTTACTTTATAGATGGAAGTATTGCATCACAAGATCATCACTAAAATAATCTGACATTGGTGACCATGGGTGGCCATGGTCACCAATGTCAGATTCTTTTAGTCAAAATTAAATAGAACTTCATATGAAACTTAGAAACTTTATTCATAGACATTTTGACTTATGCGTATAAAGATTGTAATGATATTTGTAGGGACGTTGAAATTTTATCGATACTTTTATTTAAAATGTTTTTGTATGAAAGAGAAACAAATACATCCTTAAAAACTTTCACGTTCATAATAACAGTTTATATATAAAACCATTTTCGGCAAACAACTATTAATCTATGCATGTTTAGTCGCGATTTTTTCCTAGATCATAGCAAGCGATACTTACCTAATAAATGCACATAACTTCCAAAACTCAGAGACGGTTTTGAATTTGAATTTTATTGCCATTTAAATTAAGTACACGGTGCCTGGTGGCAACCCAACATTGACGTTACTGAACTTCAATGTCCGTTTGACAATGAAATCAGCTAAAACACGATTTGTTTATTTGTTCCTGACTTGGTTACATATAATAATAATATGCGGGTTTTAATTTGAACAGGTTTTGTAAATGAAATCACAAGTGTCCGTTTCTACGTTCCACTTAGCAGGAGAACACTGGCTCCTAAGATACAGGTTCTACCTAGTTTAGGAGTCAGGGTTAACACCGTCTGATCGCCTTCAAAAATGTAAATCAAAAGATTCAGAATACCTGTGTACTGTATTATATTTTGTTTCTTGAAACATTGTAAGAAGGGTTTGAAATAAATAAATTATAAATTAAATAAATTAAATTAAATACGTTAAAATTTATTGATCTATATTTAAGTTTCATCGATATTTACTTTATACCTACTAGGAGAGCTGGCATCAATTTTGGGTAGGTATTTGAGGCATGATTGCAGACCTGGCTGGCGAGCAGCGAGGCTATAGAAAATTATGAAAAAACGAACAAAATGTATTTGAGGCAACATGCATTTTTTAAATATAATAGTTTAATGTATATAGAATACAAACAAACATAAGTCAGATGATTTAGTCGGGGCTTTATTACATTGCCAGGCGTTTTTTGCATGCGCCGGGCTATGTTAAAGCCACGACTAAATCAAATAATATAATCATTTATAGACATTTATCTTACTCTACGCTACAAAAATCATAAGTCAAAATGAAGTAACTATGTATATTGGACAAGACTGCTATTGTAATGCGGTCTCTATAGTATTTTCCTTATTCTAAGGCCAGCTCCGATCAGTGTTACCAACTTAGTAGAATTAGCACTAAAACTGGGGGTTTCAACATTTGCCTAAAATTGAATACAACGTTCGTTTTAAAATAATTTGTGCATTGTTCAATCTATTATTATTATATTACTTGATGTGTTGATTTAACATTTAATTTGCATTTTTCTTAACATATTACCTAATAGAACGAATTATTATTTTTGTATACCAATTGTTTTCCGAAGTGAAATAAGTATTATAATGATAACTTAAGTGGGTGTCATGTGTCTAGGGAAATTTTATTTGTGGTTTCTGGTGGAGAGCTTAGTTCAACTGTTGGTAACACTATGTCACCGGCACTAGGCATGGGTCTGTGCACGTTGTCATAACTATCTATATTTCATAACTATCTATATCGTTCGATCACCTAATTTGAAGAAGTATTTACTCGTAGATATGTCTAATGCATAACTAGAATGATAACAGCAAGTGGTTTGGTAAGGCTCGTTATAAAAAAACCATTAAGAATGCTAAGATTGTTATCGAGACCTATAATGAAATGTATTGAGATGGCAGAAACTACGGCAAAAATAGCAAAAAGTTAATCAACAAAAAATATTGTGAAAAAGAAAAATCTAAACAAATAACAAATGTGGCGAGATTAAAGAAATTTAAAAATAATGAAAATTTAAAATAAAAATAAACTATGTGAAGAATACGCCAAAAAAAACAAAAAGAAAAAAATCTAACACTGTCACAAAAAGCTGTTTTTTTTTAAAGTTCACAAACATTAGAAAACGTTAAAATTGAACAAATAAACCGTAACAAGACTACAAAAATACGCCAAAATGAGAGAAATAAAAAAATACATGTACAAAAAGTATACAAAGATATCAAAATGAAATTAAAATATAAAGTTAAATTAAACAAAAAATGTGCTAATAATAACAAAAAGCTAAATGTAATAAAATTGAGCACAAAAGTGAAAAAAATAGAAAAAGTAATACCGTTACGTACAGATAAAATAATTATATGTATATGTAACATAAAAAGTTTAAAAAATTACATAAATCCAAAACGTGTATAAAAATGGTAAAAATATATCAAATCGTAAAATTATTTATCAAAGAGTAAAGGAAACTCAACAATTAATATATCAAAAAAAGAATACAATAAGAAGAAATAAAAAACCCTTGGAATGTTACAAAATGTCTATCTAAATGGTCACCGGCCAACCATTCTGCTGTCAAAAACGCTACGTTAAAATATAACTACATAGGTAAAGTCTGACCGCGCGCGGCATTTCATGGTGGTTATACTCGTTATGAAATTTAGATAGTCAAACAATTGACGTATAACTATCTATACCTAATATAGCATATGATCGTTGCCATAACGATCGGTATATTCTAACGCATACTCTTAGCTCAGCTCTACGAGTCCGTCTTAATGCCCGGATCCGGTCTATTGACCGGATCCAGCTTAGTGTGAATAGCTTCATACAAATTGTTCTGCCACTGGCTCGTTATTCGCCGGTCCGGTCATTAAGCCGGACCGGCTAATTAGCCGGTCCGGCGTAGTGTGAACGCTCGCTTAGTGGAAACTATACATCAAATGTTCTATGGGATTTTTTTAACCTACCTCGATAGTCAGGCTGTTTGGTTTAAATCTTCGGTTGAGCTGTATTTTACGACGGCACGTCTAAGTACAGCTCAACCGAAGTTATCTGAGTAGAGGTGTAGGTGTGCCTTGCGTGTCCGTCCGCAAAACCATCCACCTTGGAAAGCGAAATTTAGATTCATTGCTGATCAGTACATTTTATGTATTTTATTTTATAGAATCACGCCTGTATCCCCGAAGGGGTAGGCAGAGGTGTAATATTACACCCATATTTCGCCAGGATTTTTAGGTCCCACGTAATAGGGAGCGAGCCTATTGCCGTATCGAGCACATTACCAGACCCCGTGCTGCTACTGAGAATTTCCTAACGGAAAAACGCAATAACACTTTGCCCGACCCGGGATTTGAACGCGAAACCTCCCAATCCCACGCGCACATTTATGACACAAGACCAACGAGGCAGTCATGAAGATTTTGTGCCAAGTATATGCAAGCCTCCTGGTCACGTGTGGTGTCGACCAGTCTAATGGCTAGATCGCTAAAAAAGAATCTCACACTTGAATCCAATGGCCTCGATGCTGGTCAAGTACGTCCCTTACTAGATTTCTCATTAGTTTTAAGGCATGACGTTTGTCGTCGTGACTTCTTTTTCTTTTGACGAGTTCCTTCAAAGACGAGTTGCATCACGTTTGAGACTGAAACACCAAGACATCAAAAGTTAACAAGAGCAGCATCACAAGCTAACATTGAATGCCATGTGTGCATCGCTGGGGCTCTGCCTTTTTATACATGTGTGTGATTCTATACAGGGAGCCCCAGTTCAGTAGCTTGAATGGGACTCCTCCCCTTAAAGAGGAGGGGTGATGTTGACCTATGAACAAGGAATGCCTAGTACTCTTGAATATTTCTGTAGTGTAGTACTATCGTGATACACCAATAACTTGCGGTTTTAGCAACCTGCATTTTTCATCATTGACTACCATACAACTACACGTACAAACCTGCATATTTGTAATATTTTAATCGAGAAATTATGTACATTAAAAAAAGTATAAGTTAGATGTGCTTAAAAAAAATCACTGTATACAACTCACCTGCCAAGAAACGCTGATATAATTATACACTTGGAAGCTTCCAACTGGCACAGCACACATTTTTCACGTAGGCAGAATTGTATGCATGAAAATTATTTGCGCTCTGAACCACCATCCTAAAATGTAGCCCTAGGATCTCTTATCTTCAAATGAAAGTAACATTAAAATTGGTAAGGCATTTCCAAAGACAAACTCGAACAAACAGACAGACAAGCATTTAGAAAGGTTTGTTTTCGTCTTGATATGACGTAAATAAGCCCATGAGAAATAGCTATCGACATATTGAAGCAATTATATTTTGTATACCGTTTAGGACTTACCTCAGAAAAACATACGGGCTATGTATATTTTGAAGCAATCTATTATATACCATTAAGCTTACCTCAGGGAAGTTGCGTCACGTGTTTTTGAGCCCAAACACTGGGACATCAGGAGTATCCAAGAGCTTCTGTCCTACATGAAACTGGATATGCATTCAATGTGTGCATCGCTGGGACTCCGCCTTTAAATTTTCTGATACATGTGTGTGATTCAATGAAGGGGCCCCCGTATACCAAAAGGTGAGGAGGATAAGTGCGGCAAGGGAGGCTTGCATTCATGAATGAGCTGTGTACGTATGTTACTCTTGGATATTCCTGCTCTCTTAGTGTTCAATGTTTTGGAAAACGTGATGCTTTCATTGATAGTTTTCCTCGTCACCCGGTATAAAACAATACTAGTTTCTGTCCGCGACCTATAAGGTAAGGTGGAAAAACATATCTTATCTTTAAGCTTAATGATGACGACCGATTGGCGCAGCGGGAGTGTAAGCGACTGCTACGCCGAAGGTCGCGGGTTCGATTCCCGCTCAAGTCAAACATTTGTGTGTATGTACATAGATGTTTGTCTTGGTCTGGGTGTTTCTATGTATAATATTACATATTTTTTACAAAATCAAAGTATATATGTATATTTATCCATTATCTAGTGCCCACAGTACAAGCTCTGCTTAGTTTGGGACTAGATGGTGATGTGTGTATGTGGTAGGATATTAGTATTATTATAGATTATCTTCGCTGACTTGGCTCTATGAACAAATTTTAAATCTCTGGCGCTCCCTGCGCTTATGAAATAAATATAAAATGCGCTAATATTTGGCATTAGTTATCAGTCTTTATTAGATCTTCGATTTTAAGATAAAGCACGAGATTGGTTCATTCGACAAGTTCATTCAATGAGGTGTTGCATCACGTTTGAGCATGAAACACCAGGACATCAAAAACTAACAAGAGCAGCATCGCCGGGGCTCCGCCTTGTTATACATGTGTGTGATTCAATGCAGGGAGCCCCAGTTCAGTAGGTTTAAAAGGGGCTCCTCCCCTTCAAGGGGTGGAGCAGTGACGTTTATCAATTAACAAGGTATGCAGAATACTCTTGGCTATTTCTGTTACCTTAGTATTCAATGTTTTGGAAAACGTGATGCCTTCGGCGAACTATCATACTGCACCAACAACTAGCGCTTCTTACAACCCTTTTTGCGTCATTGAGTACCTACTAAATAACTAAATATCTAAAATGCATATTTATAGTGCATAAATAAAAACAAAATGTTATCATTCAAAAAGAAAATAATATGTAATTTTAATCTGCAAAAATAAATACTACTCGCCTGGTAAGATAACGCTATTTTATTTAAGCACTTTTAATACCAGTGCATTTTTGTCATAAGCATGCAATATACCGCAGACAATGTACTGGATCTAATTCAAATCTGCCTGGATTCAAATATATTTGAAAGTACCTGTTCCTCAATGCTACACCATTATTTTCTGTGCCTCGGCGTTGTTTTCGAATAAGATATTTTTTTGGCCCCCGGCATAATCTCTTTATCTTCAAGTGAAGTAAAATCAGTTAAGCTGTTCTTAAGATAAACCCAAACAAACCGAGACAAAGCAGAATTTGAAAAGGTATCGACAATAACTTAACAAATTTATAAAAATGTGTGCTGAAGAATATTTAATTGAGTACCATTTTAGGACTTAACTCAGAGAAGTTGCGTCACGTGTTTTTGAGACCAAACACCCGGACATCAGGAGCAAACAAGAGTTTTTTATCGTACACGATACCGGATATGCATACAATGTGTGCATCGGTGGGGCTTCGCCTATAAATCTACTAATACATGTGAGTGATTCATTGAAGGGGGCCCCAAATACCAAAAGGTGAGGAGGATGAGTGCGGCAAGGGAGTTTTGTATTCATGAATGAAATACACGTAGTTACTCTTGGTTATTCCTGCTATCTTAGTGTTCAATGTTTTGGAAAACGTGACCCTCATTGACAATTTTGCACAAAACAAACAATCGTCATAAAACAATACATGCAAAGTGGTAAAACATATTTTATCTGTAATGCTACTGCTACACCTGCGTTAGCGTTAATGTTATAATGTTAAGAGGAAACACTACGGGCGAGAGAATTGAAAAATAGGTATTTGTAAAATCGATTGCTGTCGCGCAACCTCAAGCCTCCCCCCGCAGAGCGCGATAGAGACAACTGCAGCTTGGACTAAAAATACCTATTAAATGTACACAAAATCAACGTTTCATATTCCCTTGATTCCTTCTCCAAAACTTCATCGATTTAACTAGTTTTTTCATATTAAATTAAAGAAAGGCTTTGGCCGTGTTTCTATGTTTTCCTTTATTTAAATAATCTAGCCAAATTTGTTTTTTGGATCTTTGAACACAGCGGAATATTTGGCCAATTTTTGAGGTATTTGAAGGTACATATCTTTTTTAATGTTTAATTTATGAGAAAAAGGAAAACATAGGGACATGCCAATCGGGGCCATACATCTTTTGGAAAAAAATAATTGCTCTACTGGCATTATCCAGGGAGAAAACAGGAGACTACGTTTGTATGGAAAAACGGCCGTTGTGTTTCCTCTGTATGATGGCAATGGCAATGGCCAACAACGCGTTAACTAACGCGTTAAAAATTCTCGTTGACAATTTGTAATTTAACGCGTTAAAACGTTGGCCACTACTTAGCGCCTAAATTAACGCACTAATTGACGCGTTAAGACGCAGGTGTAGCAGGAGCATTAGACGTATTTGATATGTCATTAGCCCAAATGTATGCTAAAATACTGTAAATGGGTTTAGGACCCACTAAACACATTTACGGTAGTTTTGAAGCTCGATGTTATAATAAAAACAATGCTTTTTATTATAGGCAAGTTTTATAAGTTTTAATTATAGTTGGTAGATTTTTATTTCATTTTTTTATCAATTTCAATTTATTTATATAAGTATATACACAATACATATACAGGCTGTCACAAGACCCATCACCAAGCCGAAGTCTACTCGTTTTGGACATCACGCTAAGTCATACTAACCAAAAATAATACCTGGGAAACGATTTTTTTAAGTTTTCACATTTTTTTAACCGCAATTAAAAGTGCGCGCGTGCAATGCTCGAAATACCTACTTATCCATGGGGTTACAGGGCATCTAAAGAACACATTGGCGGTGTAAATGCATCCATTTTGTACCTAATTGGAAAAATTCGATACTAACTTTGAGCCTCAATATCTCCTGAACCAGTAAGTTCCCAAGCATGGTGCCGTAGTAAAAAATGTAAGTAGTGATTGGTACAACATGGGATTTCAGTTTTTGTTAAGGGTCTTTTTACACCCTGTATATATACACGCATCATTAGTCCCAAGCTAAGCAGAGCTTGTACTATGGGTACTATATATGACCCTGAATCCAAACAATTTAGCCCTGCAATGCATGCCTTCGTCAACTTAGCCTGTAAGATTTTAGGTTTTATTCCCTTCTTTCCTATGAGAACTTTTAGTTGATAAAAATTAGGATGTGAGAAAGTCCGAAATATTTACTGTTTTTACAAAAGTCGTCGATTTACCAATCCATGTTGGTAAATCTTCAGATTTACTGGTAAACCCCTAAGATTTGCCATCTAACGGGAAATTACTGTAACATATTATGTACTGCCTCGTTGGTCTCGCGGCATAAATGTGCGCCTGGGATTGGGAGGTCTCGGGTTCTATTCCCGGGTCGGGCAAAGTGTTATTATTGGGATTTTCCGTTAAGAAATTCTCAGTAGCAGCACGGAGTCTGGTAATGTGCCCTGTACGGCAATAGGCTCGCCCCCTATTACCACCACCCCAAATTGTTAGGATTTTACCGTAACATCTGCTTTTTGGATAAACCTGAGTGAAATAAAAGTGGTTGTGTCACGTGTTTTTAGCCTGATACACGCGGACATCAGAAGCTAACAAGAACCATTTGATAATATTTAATACAGGATGTGCATTCAATGTGTGCATCGCTGGGGCTCTGCACTTATATCTGTTACACATGTGTATATCGCGTACATTAAGGGGGCCCCGTCCCAATATATGCAGGGGGAGGGCCTTGTATCTCGTGCATATAAAGTCAGGCAATGTACTCTTGGATATTTCTGTTGCCTTAGTATGCAGTGTTTTGGAAAAAGTGATCTTCAACAACACTATCTCAAAGTTTCATACTTACTACCCTTTTTGCATCGTAGAGTAAGTACAGAGTACCCAACATTCTAACTTCTCAACGGCCTCCCCATTCATAATTAACTGGCTTTTGCCCTCGGCACAAATCAGTACTAAGGCCCTTATTCTGATGTATAAATAAGCGATAATTTTATTAATTATATTAACACGTTCAGAAGAACAGCAAAGATCGTCCGGCATGGGGGCTAAAACCACCGTGGAGCTGCAGACCAGGTGTACAGAACACGAACGTGACCTTCGCGCTTTGACGCCCGTTGTGCAAAGGATAGCATCACGAGGGACTTGCAGCGCTGGTTTGAGGCTAAGAGGAGGAACGAGGAGCTCACCCCATATAACTATAGCACCATCCAAATGGTTTAGGCCAGAGAAGCTGCACGGAAGATTAGCCTGACACTTGAAGCTCTACCGCGCTGGCTGAAGAAGTGAAGGCTCAAGTGCAACGTGACTGGACGGTTACAGTAACCGCCGAGCTTGAAGTTTATAGATGAAATCCCTTGGTCACCGATGGTCGATTACCTAGGCGTTATCATCGACAGAATCCTGACGATAGCTCAAAAAGTAATAACACTCAACAGGCAATTTTTTGCCCTCGGTTGTCCTCCAGATTGCCGCGCGTCATGTATGCGGGGCCGCTCTGGTAAAACTTAACTGCACCGGCTGCCGCGGGTGGAAAAAATATATCTTCGCCTAGCGGTGAATGCGCCTAGGTATCTCAAGATCGCGACCATGTATCGGGACCCCAAGTGGAAGCCGATCGAGGGATTTTTAAGCGGGTTGGCCAGGGGAATGTTTGAGCGCGCTGGCCACACAGAGCATCCCCAGCCAGTCAATATTGCTCCCCTCCCAATCTACAATCAAGCACACTGAACAGGAAGCGAGGCACCGCTCGGGAACTGATACCAGTTCCCTCGAGCGAGGCTTCATCTACCACCCAGCAGCATGCAGAGGATCAAGAGAGGGGCTAACCCAACGACCGGTCTACGGTAGTGGACCGCGCAGAAGACCTCCTAAAGAAGAATACCTTTATTAGGACTCCCCACCACCTCAGCAGGGGAGGTAAGAAGAAAACCCAACGATCCGTATCTCGCAACTAAAAACTCCGTAGCCGGCAAGTTAAGTGCTTTCAACTAGAAAGCTCCTCGTACCGTTTTCAACGCTCTGTGATCTAAATAAGTAATTGTTAAATCTTGTTCAGTGGAACAATTTGATAAAATTGAGACAACTTGACGTGCACTTATTCCCGACATGGTCTTGCCATATAGAACACTTGCAATGTATCTATGTCTAGAAAATCATGTTATATAGCACTGACTTCACCTACTTACAAACTGGCTTTACTGCAATTAAGTTGTGACTACAAAGATTTGTGGTAGTGACCCCTAGACTAGGTGGAGCTTCCGATGCACCTCCCTATTGTGGTGTGGGGTTTGTTGCACTGAGATCTCCTCGTTCGACTGCTAGCCTGGTAGCTTGTCGTAGCGAAGATGTAACCCTCACCCCGCCCTATGCATGTAGTGGCGCTGCATGGTGGAGTTTCGAGCGATTTTATTACTTTGATATGAATAAAATATTTTTATGAAATATAATAACAGTAGATGTATGTAAAAAATAAGGTGTTAAATAGGTAACATTATAATTTTTATAATCCTAACTAGAGAATATCCGCGTGCAATCCCAGCACATTTTTGCCTGACCCCGTGGGCATTTTGGGAAATCCTTTTTACTGCACCCCTAGGCTCTACAGTCCTTATATAATAATCTATACTACCTATAATAAAACTGTAGAGTTGAAAAAGTCTGTACATTAAAGATATTTTGACGAAAATTAGCTAAAAAATCTAGGAAAATGCTAAAAAGCAATACTTGATGTTTTTTAGAATTTATGTTTGTCTGTCTTTCCCTATATTGCTAAAGATCTCTAAAATGGCGAAATTGATTTCAATAAAACTTACACTCATGTACAAAGGATACTCAAACCTATAAAATAATATATGTTACATCACAATCGGTTGAGTGGTTTTCGGTGTACAGCTTGACCTCTCCTTTGTACGTAGTCCCAAACAAAACAGGGATCGTCCAAAACTGATGTTGAAAAAGGAAGTGGAGATGGGGGTTTGTCAAAATGCCGTCCTCCCTATCCTCTGCTGCCGCTGGGTTGAGGGGCGACGCGGGCACTACGCCGCTTCCTTGCCTTTTGGCGGACGGGGAGCAGTCCCAGCGCTCGCCGTCCGCAGGCAATAAGACTGCTCCCCGTCCGCCAAAAGGCAAGGAAGCGGCGTAGTGCCCGCGTCGCCCCACAACCCAGCGGCAGCAGAGGATAGGGAGGACGGCATGTTGAAATTGTTTTATGGCTACTTACCAACCGATAGATGGCACTATTTTCAAATAATTTTCTAGGAAATATTTTTTCTTGCAAAAAAGAAAATAATTATGTGTCGGGTATCTTTCTGTTATTAAAAAATAATAGAGTATTATATACCGAATATTATATTCGGCACTTTCAGAAACAAAAAGTCTCTGTGTCAAAATTTATTACAATGTCCACTTAATTTAAACGGTCAATCTCATGTATTTCAAATTATTATGTTTATATAATAGCTATATTATAATCATTTCATTATTATTTATTTTAAACTAGAGGACGCCAGCAGCTACGCCTGTATTTTTTTTAATTTAGCCGTTTTGGCCGATCCCGTGGGAATTTTGGGCAATCCCTTCTTAGTGCACTCCTACGGTCTCCAAGGAACATACATGCCAAATTTCAGCTTCCTGCGCCCAATAGTTTCGGCTGTAGCATGTCTGTCAGTCAGTCAGTAACGCAAGGATTTTATATATAAGTACTAATGATAAATACAATGACTATAGATCCTTTTTTTTCAATAAATTGTCGATTAGTCCATAATTATCATTTTCTTTGTATATTTAGGTACGCTGTTTAAAAGAGATAGTAAGAATGTAGAAGATATTGAAAGAAGAGTTAATGCAGGTAATAGAGTGAATGGAGCTCTGAAGGCGTTTATGAATAGCCAAAACGTGTCTAAAAAGGCACGTTTTGGCTGTGCATAGAGGGGTTTTAGTACCTACTCTTATGTATGGTAGTGATAGTTGGGTACGGCAGAAGTGTCATGAAAGTAGAATAAATGCTGTAGAAATGAGAGCACTGCGAAGTATGTGTGGTGTTTCTTTGACTGACAGAGTAAAGAATTGTGTGATAAGAGAGTGTTGTGGGGTAAAAGAAGATGTAGTGACAAGCATCGAGAAAGGTATGCTAAGATGGTTTGGACACGTGGAGAGGATGGATGACGAAAGACTGACTAAGCAGATATATAAGGCAAGTGTGGAAGGGACAGGACGAAGGGGAAGACCTAGGCGGACGTTCTCTGACCAGATTGGAAACATCCTAAAAACAGGACAGGTTAGAAGCACCCTGAACAGAAGAGCATGCATGAGGAATCTGATGGGAGTGAATGAAGCAAGAGAGATATGTCAAGATCGTTGCAAATGGCGCTCCGTAGTCTCTGCCTACCCCTCCGGGAAACAGGCGTGAGTCTATGTATGTATGTATGTACATTTTGTATACCGTTAAGTACTTCTTCTTGTTTCTCTTAGCGTTATCCCAGTTTCAATCTGGGGTCCGCTTACTAGTCTAACCGGATTTGGCTGAATATTAGCTTTTCCACGGAGCGACTGCCTGTCTGACCTCCACAACCCGAAGGGATAGCGATATTCCATGGTTTAGACTAGTGTCAGTTTAATTAGAAGGTACTGACGCCCTGTAACGACTGTCAAAGATCTTCATGACAACCGGGACCGACGGCTTAACGTGCTCTCCGAGGCACGGACAAGCGATAATTAACAATTCAATACGCACATAACTCCGAAAAGTCATTGGTGCGCGCCGTGGATTCGAACCCGATACCCTCTGCATGGCAGTCTGTTGGTATATCCACTCGGCTATCGCTGCCTATACCGTTAAGTACTTACCTCAGAAAAATATACAGGTTATGTATATTTTGAAGCAGTCATATTTTGTATACTATATATTATATCTCAGGAAAGTTGCGTCACGTGTTTTTGAGCCCAAACACTGGGACATCAGGATTATCCAAGAGCTTCTGTCCTACATAAAACTGGATGTGCATTCAATGTGTGCATCGCTGGGGCTCCGCCTATAAATTTACTGATACATGTGTGTGATTCAATGAAGGGGCCCCCGTATACCAAAAGGTGAGGAGGATGAGTGCGGTAAGGGAGGCTTGCATTCATGAGTGAGCTGTGTACGTATTCTACTCTTGGATATTCCTGCTATCTTAGTGTTCAATGTTTTGGAAAACGTGTTTCATTGATAGTTTTCCTCGTCACCCGGTATAACAATACTAGTTTCTATCCGGGACCTTGTCTATGTAGGAGTAAGGTGGTAAAACATATCTTTAAGCCTTATTTGACACGGAATTATCACAACTATATGCTGAAATACCGTAACATTTACCTACTAAACGCACTTGCGATATTTCACAACATGATGATGTCGATCGGTTGGCGCAGCGGGAGTGTAAGCGACTGCTACGCCGATGGTCGCAGGTTCGATTCCCGCTCAAGTCAAACATTTGTGTGCATGCACATGGATATTTGTCTTGGTCTGGATGTTTCTATGTTTAATATGTATGTATTTACAAAAATAGTGTATATGTGTTTATCCATTATCTAGTATGCATAGTACAAGCTCTGCTTAGTTTGGGACTAGATGGTGATGTGTGTATGTGGTCTACCACACTATTCGATTCGTAAGACTCATCGAATAACCTTGGAAGGTTACTTCATAAGTTCCAGTAGTAGGGTCTCTTATGTACAAACAAAATGAGCCCAAACTCGGCATGCCTAGCTCTACTCACATATGAGTACCAGCAAGAGTCATCGAATAACCCTGGAAGGTTACTTCATAAGTTCCAGTGGTAGGGTCTCTTCTACTTGTCTACAAAGTAATAATGTCAACAACAGTCAACGAAGTCTATCGCGTGTTACCATCATTACATTCATACGACACCGACAAAATAATAATAATATTTCAGGCCTATAACATAGATACATATCACAAAAACAATCTAAAGTCTCAAAGTTATTTAGTTGAACTACATTTCCGCAAGTTACGCTGTGTCGCTGTAGTGACGCGATTTTGTACCTACTAATTTTGTAAACGCGTCCTTAAGCACCACAGATATAGATCTATTAAGCACTTTTAATAGCAAGGCATTTTTGTCATAAGCATGTAATAATATACCGCAGACAATGTACCGAATCCAATTCAAATCTGCATGGATTAAAATACATTTTAAAGTAGCTGTTCCTTAATGCTACACCATTATTTTCTGTGCCTCGGCGCTATTTTCGAATTAGATAACTTTTTGCCCCCCGGCATAATCTCTTTATCTTGAAGTGAAGTAAAATCAGTTAAGCCGTTCTAAAGATAAACCCAAACAAACTGAGACAAAGCAGAATTTGAAAAGGTATCTCTTCCTCTTGGTATCATTATCATTATAAATTATCACGTCATCATCGACAATAACTTAACAAATTTATAAAAATGCGTGCTGAAGAATATTTAATTGAGTTGCCTCATTTGTAATTGCATACCTCACATCTTCGCTTAGTACTTTCTGTCATCTTACTGAATTGCACTTGAGACAATCTACCATAATTTTTAAGCATTCTAATTATGTATACCATTTTAGGACTTGCCTCAGAGTAGTTGCGTCACGTGTTTTTTAGCCCCAAGCACTAGGACGTCAGAAGCAAACAAGAGTTATTATCCTGCACGATACTGGATATGCATTCAATGTGTGCATTGCTGGGGCTCCGCCTATAAACCTACTAATATATGTGTGTGATTAATTGAAGGGGGCCCCAAATACCAGGTGAGGGGGATGAGTGCGGCAAGGGAGTTAAGAATTCATGAATGAAATACACGTAGACTCTTGGATATTCCTGCTATCTTAGTATTCAATGTTTTGGAAAACGTGACTCCCTCATTGACAATTTTGCACATGACCCAGTATAAAATAATATTAGTTTCTGTCCGTGACTTCGTGTACAAACAATTTAAGTCATAAAACAATACATGCAAGGTGTTAAAACATATCTTATCTGTAATAATGCTACTGCTACACCTGCGTTAGCGTTAACGTTAATCGTAGTTGCTAACAACGCGTTAACTAACGCGTTAAAAATTCGCGTTGACAATTTGTAATTTAACTCGTTAAAACGTTGGCCTACGTAGCGCCTAAATTAACGCACCAATTGACGCTTTAAAACGCAGGTGTAGCAGGAGCATTAGACGTATTTGATATGTCATTAGCCCAAATGTATGCTAAAATACTGTAAATGGGTTTAGGACCTACTTAACACATTTTCGGTATTTTTGAAGCTTGACGATGTTATAATAAAAACAATGCTTTTTATTATAGGCAAGTTTTATAAGTTCTAATTATAGTTGGTAGATTTTTATTTCATTTTTTTTATCAATTTCAATTTATTTATATAAGTATATACAAAATACATGTACACAATGTATATATACACGCATCATTAGTCCCAAGCTAAGCAGAGCTTGTACTATGGGTACTAATTAATATGACCCTGAATCCAAAAAATTGAGCCCTGCAATGCAGGCCTTCGTCAACTTAGCCTGTAAGATTTTGGTTTTATTCCCTTCTTTCCTATGAGAACTTTTATTTGGTAAAAATTTTGTTGTGAGAAAGTCCGAAATATTTACTGTTTTTACAAAAGGCGTACCCATCCATGTTGGTAAATCTTTAGATTTACTGGTAAACCCCTAAGATTTGCCATCAAACGGGAAATTACTGTAACATATTATGTACTGCCTCGTTGGTATCGCGGCCATTTGATAATATTTAATACTGGATGTGCATTCAATGTCACGTGCATCGCTGGGGCTCTACACGTATATCTGTTACACATGTGTATATCGCGTACACGAAGGGGGCCCCATACCAATATATTCAGGGGTAGGGACCTTGTATCTCGTGCATATAAAGTCAGGTAACGTACTCTTCGATATTTCTGTTGCCTTAGTATGCAGTGTTTGGAAAACGTGATCTTCAACGACACTATCTCAAAGTTTCATACTACCTTTTTGCATCGTAGAGTACAGCGTACCCAACATTCTACATGGCTTGCGCCCACGGCACAAATGGGTACTAAGGCCCTTATTCTGATGTATAAATACGCTATTTATATTACTGCAAAATTTCAATATTTATATTAACACGTTCAGAAGAACAGCAAAGATCGTCCGGCATGGGGGCTAAAACCACCGTGGAGCTGCAGACCAGGCGTACGGAACACGAACGTGACCTTCGCGCTTTGACGCCCGTTGTGCGAAGGATAGCATCACGAGGGACCTGTAGCGCTAGTTTGAAGGTAAGAGGAGGAACGAGGAGCTCACCCTCTATAACTATAGAACCATCCAAGTGATTTAGGCCAGACAAGCTGCACGGAAGTTTAGCCTGACACTTGAAGCTCTACCGGGCTGGCTGAAGAAGTGAAGGCTCAAGTGTAACGTGACTGGACGGTTACAGTACCCGCCGTGCTTGAAGTTTATAAAGTAAATCCCTTGGTCACCGATGGTCGAGTACCTAGGCGCTATCATCGACAGAAACCTGACGACGGCTCAACAAGTTATAACACTTAAGAGGTAATTTTTTGCCCTCGGTTGTCCTCCAGATTGCCGCGCGTTACGTATGCGGGGCCACTCTGGTACAACTTAACCGCATCGGCTGCCGCGGATGGAAAAGATACATATGTCTTCGACTAGTGGTGGACGCGTCTAGGTATCTCAAGATCGCGACCATGTATCGGGACCCCAAGTGGAAGCCGATCGAGGGATTTTTAAGCGAGTTGGCCAGGGGAATGTTTGAGCGCGCTGACCACTCAGAGCATCCCCAGCCAGTCATTATTGCTCCCCTCCCAATCTACAATCAAGCACACTGAACAGGAAGCGAGGCGCCGCTCGGGAGCTGACTCCAGTTCCCTCGAGCGAGGCTTCATCTACCACCCAGCAGCATGCAGAAAATCAAGAGGGAGCTAACCCAACGACCAGTCTACGGTAATGGACCGCGCAGAAAATCTACTAAAGAAGAATAACTTTATTTGGACTCCCCACCAACTCAGCAGGGGAGGTAAGAAGAAGACCCAACGATCCGGATCTCGCAACTAAAAACTCCGTAGCCGGCTAGTGAAGTGCTTTCAACTAGAAAGCTCCTCGTACCGTTTTCAACGCTTCGTGATCTAAATTAGCTAATTGTTAAGTCTTGTTCAGTGGAACAATTTGATAAAATTGAGACAACTTGACGTGCACTTATGCCCCCCAACTCGACATGGTTTTGCCAACATAGAACACTTGCAGCAGTGCATTTATGTTTAGAAAATCATGTTATATAGCACTGACTTCACCTACCAATAAACTGGCTTTACTGCAATTAAGTTGTGACTAAAAGGATACAAAGATTTAAGTGGTACTGACCCCTAGACTAGGTGGAGCTTCCGATGCACCTCCCTACTGTGGTGTGGGGTTTGTTGCACTGAGATCTCCTCGTTCAACTGCTAGCCTGGTAGCTTGTCGTAGCGAAGAAAATGTGACCCCGCCCGCGCATGTAGTGGCACTGCATGGCGGAGTTTCGAGCGGTTTTATTACTTTGCTGTGAATAAAATATATTTATAAAATATAATAACAGTAGTGTATGTTAAGAAAAAAATTGGTAATAAATAGGTTACATTATAATTTTTATATTCCAAACTAGGGAATACTCGTGTGCTATCCCAGCACATTTTTGCCTGACCCCGTGGGTGGGATTGTACCTCTTTAATAGATCTACAGAAGTCCGCGATGGTATATGTCTATCTTCCAAGGATAACCCACAATAACCATATTTTGCTTTTACAATCGACCGACATCGAAAAATAAACCCATAATTTTATTGTAATAACAATAAAATTATGGGTTTATTTTCGAACCTATTTTTAACAATACAGTATTAATCCTTATTAAATTAAATACGTTATGCATTTAATGTAAATCAAAATTGCCTTTAACACTCTAATATGTCTTATTATAAACAACGGTCAAGGTCATCATCATCCTAGCGCTGTCCCGGTTGCGCTCTAAGACCCACACCTTGGAGCCTGGTCAACAACGCTCCGGGAAACAACGCTCAAGATCAAACCCTAAAAATTGCTTGGATTGACCTTACAACGCAATGTTTTTCACACGGACAGTTAGATGTCACCCTGTCACGTTTTACATCAAAAAATAATTTATTTGTTTATACATGCAATCAACAAAAGGCCACAAATATGGTATACAAAGAAATACTTTAGTTGGTCCTCAGATTATAGAACAACCTTTTGTTTTTATAATCTGAGAGTTGGTCAAAGAACATTAGAGTCATCGCTATTTATATTTATTTATCTACCAAAATACCCGTGCGAAGCCGGGACGGGTTGCTAGTTTTATATATTTATAGAGATTGCTTGCACGACTTTTAAATAGATTCAAAGTCGTACCCTATTTATTACCGTAAGGACAACATTTTCAGCGCTATTTCTGTAGTCGGTTCTATTGCATTCACTGGCAGCCTAGTAGTTCGTTCCTCATGAAAAATCTTAGACATCGGTAATAACTAGGCTACCAGACAAGTTAGGAGATCTAAAATACCTCACCCATCTGGCGTTAGAAAAATACATCGGAAGCTCCACCATGTCCACCGGAGTACTTTAATAGTACTTGTTTATATTCTGTGACCGGAGTCAAACCGTTTGTTGCAAACGTTAAGGTACTAGGCTCTCAGCCGACATAGGAGGTTTTAGTGCTGCAGTTGGGCGGCTGCATAAAATGTCCAGCCCTACCTGTGGAACGATATGTTTAATGTCCTTGACATCTAAAGTAAGGTTCTATAATCAATGTGAAAAACTTTCTTGCCAAGCACCACCATTAGATGTTAATCTAGGTTCAATAACGGGAAAGTGTAAACCTGGTCTAAAATAAGCATCCGATGCATCACCCAGCTGTGGTATGAAGTCTGTTGCACTCATATATTTTAACTCGGCTGCTAGCCTGGTAGCTCCACGTACCAAACACGTGGCACCGGTTGTAGTGTGGCGCTGCTGGACTTCACGGACGTGGAATAATCTGATAAAAAATTGATAAAAATGGTAAATATGGTTAGTACTTTCTGTCATCTTACTGAATTGCACTTGAGACAATCTACCATAATGTTTAAGCATTTTAATTATGTATACCATTTTAGGACTGGCCTCAGAGAAGTTGCGTCACGTGTTTTTTAGCCCCAAGCACTAGGACGTCAGAAGCAAACAAGAGTTATTATCCTGCACGATACTGGATATGCATTCAATGTGTGCATTGCTGGGGCTCCGCCTATAAACCTACTAATATATGTGTGTGATTAATTGAAGGGGCCCCAAATACCAAAAGGTGAGGGGGATGAGTGCGGCAAAGGAGTTAAATATTCATGAATGAAATACACGTAGATACTCTTGGATATTCCTGCTATCTTAGTGTTCAATGTTTTAGAAAACGTGACTCCGTCATTGACAATTTTGCACATGACCCAGTATAAAATAATATTAGTTTCTGTCCGTGACTTCGTGTACATACAATTTAAGTCATAAAACAATATAGCAAGGTGGTAAAACATATATTATCTGTAATAATGCTACTGCTACACCTGCGTTAGCGTTAACGTTAATCGTAGTTGCTAACAACGCGTTAACTAACGCGTTAAAAATTCGCGTTGACAATTTGTAATTTAACTCGTTAAAACGTTGGCCTACGTAGCGCCTAAATTAACGCACTAATTGACGCTTTAAGACGCAGGTGTAGCAGGAGCATTAGACGTATTTGATATGTCATTAGCCCAAATGTATGCTAAAATACTGTAAATGGGTTTAGGACCTACTTAACACATTTTCGGTATTTTTGAAGCTTGACGATGTTATAATAAAAACAATGCTTTTTATTATAGGCAAGTTTTATAAGTTCTAATTATAGTTGATAGATTTTTATTTCATTTTTTTTATCAATTTCAATTTATTTATATAAGTATATACAAAATACATGTACACAATGTACATATACACGCATCATTAGTCCCAAGCTAAGCAGAGCTTGTACTATGGGTACTAATTAATATGACCCTGAATCCAAAAAATTGAGCCCTGCAATGCAGGCCTTCGTCAACTTAGCCTGTAAGATTTTGGTTTTATTCCCTTCTTTCCTATGAGAACTTTTATTTGGTAAAAATTTTGTTGTGAGAAAGTCCGAAATATTTACTGTTTTTACAAAAGGCGTACCCATCCATGTTGGTAAATCTTTAGATTTACTGGTAAACCCCTAAGATTTGCCATCAAACGGGAAATTACTGTAACATATTATGTACTGCCTCGTTGGTATCGCGGCCATTTGATAATATTTAATACTGGATGTGCATTCAATGTCACGTGCATCGCTGGGGCTCTACACGTATATCTGTTACACATGTGTATATCGCGTACACGAAGGGGGCCCCATACCAATATATTCAGGGGTAGGGACCTTGTATCTCGTGCATATAAAGTCAGGTAACGTACTCTTCGATATTTCTGTTGCCTTAGTATGCAGTGTTTGGAAAACGTGATCTTCAACGACACTATCTCAAAGTTTCATACTACCTTTTTGCATCGTAGAGTACAGCGTACCCAACATTCTAACTTCTCAACGGCCTTCCCATTCATAATTACATGGCTTGCGCCCACGGCACAAATGGGTACTAAGGCCCTTATTCTGATGTATAAATACGCTATTTATATTACTGCAAATTTTCAATATATATTTATATTAACACGTTCAGAAGAACAGCAAAGATCGTCCGGCGTGGGGGCTAAAACCACCGTGGAGCTGCAGACCAGGCGTACGGAACACGAACGTGACCTTCGCGCTTTGACGCCCGTTGTGCGAAGGATAGCATCACGCACGAGGGACCTGCGGCGCTAGTTTGAGGGTAAGAGGGGGAAAGAGGAGCTCACCCCCCAAAACTATAGCACCATCCAAGTGGTTTAGGCCAGACAAGCTGGACGGAAGATTAGCCTGACACTTGAAGCTCTACCGGGCTGGCTGACGAAGTGAAGGCTCAAGTGCAACGTGACACGACGGTTACAGTACCCGCCGTGCTTAAAGTTTATAGAGGATATGCCCTGGTCACCGATGTTCGAGTACCTAGGCGTTATCATCGACAGAAACCTGACGACGCGGCGACGCCGACGGCTAAACAAGTAATAACACTCAACAGGCAAAGAACAATGCCCATTTTTCTTAGAGACTCCGGCCCAGAGGTAGACTGTCAAAAACTATGGTAGTTGTTATTGCATTAGATAAAATAGTGTCAAACTAGCACTTTGAAATTGATAAGAGGGACCCCTTATCAATTTCAAAGTGCCACAACTATAATTTTAATAAAAAAAGTACTTTTATATGCTCAAAAAACTTTAGGTATGTACATACTTTTATTAGGATGTTTAAAATATTTCATAGTTTTGAGTAGAATGGAATGTGTTAATCGTTTGGTAAGGATAGCAAGAAGCAAGAAACACAAAATAAAATGCCAGAAGTCGTAAAAGAGACCCAAAAACATAAAAAATTAAAAAGCATTCGTAATGCGCACGGGCAAATAAGAAACAAATTGAATATGACATTATTGACATTTACTAAGAGTCAAAAAAGTGTTGCCATTTTGCAGTTTTTAAATGATATTGATTAATCGATATATACAGGGCCGGATCTACCTAAGGGCTGCTTGGGCTGCAGCCCAAGGCCCCGAGGTTACAAGGGGCCCCCAGACCCCGCTAAAAATAATAGGCGATAATTTGAATTTAAAAAATGGTTGTCTGTAAAGTCGGTTTACGGACGATATTTTTACGTGATTACGTCATAAGAAAACATTGATGAAAAATTGCATTCTTTGAATTGAGTTAAGGGGGGAAATACGTGTAAAAGGATGTTTTCATGCTGATTTTCATTATTTTTTTTAAGGTATATTAAATTGAAACTATTGGGTTATTTTATACATAGGTATATTCATGAGTTTCTTTTTCATATATTACAAAAATTAAACTTAAAAAGTAGCAGAGATATCAGCTGATACACATCGTGGGTTGTCATCCAACTTAGCAGTTGGTGTACACGATAGAAGCTACAATTTTTATTAGAAATCAATGGCACAGAAAAAATATTTTCTTTTATGAGTGTGTCTTCTATATAAAACTCAACTTAAAAAATGCATTTTTAGAGGGATATTAAAATAAGTCATGTGTTTTACCATTTTTTAAAATACCTATATTTTTTGTTTACTATAAGTAAAGTAGAAAAGTAGTTAAAATGAAAATATCGCTTATGATTGAGGTTTATATTCAGCACAATTGTGTAGGGAAATTATAAACCATATTTTAAGATTATTGGTTTAAAACTTTTTAAGCTAGTGTACACCGTTTTGAAAAAACTTGTTTCGAGAAATGCGCGTTTACAGAACAGTGCTGTACCGAAGGACACTTACTAAATCGCATATAACTTCTGAAAGAATAAGAATTTTAACTTGAAATTTTAAATCTATATTTTTGAATAGTTTTACAAACAGCTACACGTATTTCCTCCCTTAATTGAAAATTAATTTTTTTTCGATAAATTACCATTTATTTGCACTCGTTTATTCAATAAAATGGCGAAACTCGAGACTGCAATTTTGATTATCTTTTGGGAAGAAGTTTTGGAGAGATTTCATTTAGTTAATAAAAAATACGGAGCCCTAATTAATTAAATTGTGCCATTAAAAGACTTTGTGAACAACATACGACAACAATCAGATTAGAAGCTAAAGGAATTCGGAGAAAAAAAACATTTTTTCAGATAAGTCTACAGGTGAATTCTCAGTATACGGTGCAGAAAGATTTAAAAGGTACACACTAAACGTTGCGTTGGATAATCTGATTATGGATTTAAATAAAAGGAGCCAAGTATATGAGACGTATAGCAAAAAAAATCAAATTTTTAATGGATTTGCAAGACAAAAATATCGAAAACATAGATTTGGAAAGTGTACGTCATATTATTGATTACTATCAGGATGACGAATGCATTCAATTAAAATCGTACTTACTCCAGTCTAAGCCAGAGTCTTACACCCCTTGCAGTGACATTTTTATGCTCATGTATGAAATAAACTTATTGACGTGTTCCCTAACTGCTACACCATTTTAACGATTTTTATCTTTGGCAATCACTAGCTGTAAAGCAAAACCATAAGCAGAACGCTCTTTCTCCAAGATGTCCTATGTAGGAAATAAATATAAGACAACAATGTCAAACTATCGACAAAATAATTTATCACTTCTTTCCATAAATTGTCATCTAACAAAAGACTTCCATCGTTATGAGTAGTTATGACCAAATAAAAGAATTTGTAGCACAAAAATGCAGAAAGGTTGATTTATAAATTATAATTTATATAACATAACTGTCACACACATAACCTGTCAATCTCTTTTACTAATTCATAATAAATAAATAAAATTATTTTATTGTCTTTTTTAGGGTTCCGTACCTCACAAGGTAAAAAAAGGAACCCTTATAAGATCACTTTCTTGTCCGTCTGTCTGTCTGTCCGTGTGTCACCACCGATTTTCTCAGGAACGGGTGGACCTAGCAATTGAATTTATACCAGATACTGAGGTCTATGGTTCCTATTAGGTGTATAAAAATCAGGATCCTGGGTCAACCCCATAAAAAGATATGGTCAAAATAAGATTTTTGCGAAAACTTGTAAGTACCAAAATTAACCTTAATTTTCAACTTCTTTAATTTTCGGATTTTTTCCTTTACTAGTGCTGTAAGAACTTGGTTTTAACCAAAATTGACAATTCTAGGTCAACCGTAAGTTTTGGGTCAACTAGGTCAACCCTATAGGTTTTGGGTCGAAAACCTATATGGTAGGTAGTTCCCGTTGAAATCACGAAATTTGGCCAAAAACAGGGTCTTACAGCACAAATAATGGAAAAATTGCAAAAAATAATAAGTGGAAAATTTAAGGGTGTCCCCATACATACATAGTAGACTGCATTTAAGATAGTCCTCTTAGTTGTATGGGCGCTCATACAGATTTAGAGGACTAGCGTAATTAGCACCAACCTCAAATAAGGTAAAATGCGTACGGAACCCTCGGTGCGCGGGTCAGACTCGCACTTGCCCGATTTTTTTTATAATCTTATATATATCACTATTTCGGTTTCTCTCTCACCCTAAGGTTGCCTGGCAGAGATTGCTACCACAGCGATAAGGTCGCCTTTTGTACAACTAATACTTACATGCGTAGATTAAAGTAATATTTGTTTTTTGGGCAATAAAGAATATATAATAATAATATATCATTATAGGAACAGTTTCTTGATATGGCTTTTAGTTGAGTACTTAGGCGGTGGTCTGTAACAGACGCCGTAGGTCGCGTCCGACGGACGCTATACGCGGCCTACGAATGCTTACTATGAAAATGCACTAAAGTGGTCTCTCTCACACGCCCGACGCGGCGCACGAACGCCGTGCGCCGCATCCATAGGTCGTACGCCGCCTACGCCGTCATTTCGGGGCATTCTGGCGTTACGGACGCCGAGTCTATGACATAAAAATTGTGAAATTTACAAAGGAGCCAGATGAATTACTGATAGAAGCAGTTAAATTAATACAGAATTTTATTTAATGCCAGCGATAAAGACCATAATATTATATTAATGTTTTTTTATCAACGTATTAAAACAACCCTCGACCTCTCTCTACACGAAAAGGTCGTGACGCCTTTTTATTATCTCCTGTTTTAATAATCATTGTAAAATAAGATCATTATCCTCCTCTTATTCGAGAAGAACTCTTAAATTGGTCTGTTAATCCCGTCTATTCACATTGAGCGCATGCGAGAAACTAAAATCCTGAGTGACCATCGCAAACAACGCTGGACGCCGCGTCAAGCGTCAGCAGACGCCGGACGCCATCGGACGCGACCTACGGCGTCTGTTACAGACCACCGCCTTAGATAAGCCCCTAAGTAGTTTCAGCCCAGGGCCCCACAAATTCACGATCCGCCCCTGGATATAGATTTTGGACATAGGTTTCATCAACTTATCAATCTATAGATTTGGTTCAAAATCTAACTGATTTGTAGTTAATCGCGTATATACCTTAAAAATACACACATAAAAATGTAAGGACCAAATAAAGATTTACTAGTCACTAAAATCATTTTGAGACAGAAAACGAGAAATCGATTAGAAGTGATAATAATCGATTTAATATTTTAATTTATTTACTGGCAACTTCTGATCTATTACGTTTAGAGACAGACGGACAGACAGACAGACAGACAGACGAGGCTTAGTAATAGGGTTCCGTTTTTTACCTTTTAGGTACGAAACCCTAAAAAGTATAGACTGATAGGTACCTACGTCAAACAATGTTGGTAGCATAAAAGTCTATTGAAAAATTCGTGATAAATATTGTTTCCTATAATACTTAAAATGGTTATTATTTTTGTCATAATAAATCAAATATTGCGATTATTTACAAAAAAAAACATCCAAATTGCCAATCTCGCGAGATCTCGAAATTGGCGAGATCTCGCGAGATTGGCTTCATAATCTCGCGAGATCTCGCTTCAGCCCAAATCTCGCGAGATTTGCATTCCCTATTGCCAATATAGAACACTTGCAATGCATCTATGTCTAGAAAATCATGTTATATGTACATATAAGCACTGACTTCACCTACCAATAAACTGGCTTTACTGCAATTAAGTTGTGACTACAAGGATACAAAGATTTAAGTGGTACTGACCCCTAAACTAGGTGGAGCTGCCGATGCACCTCCCTATTGTGGTGTGGGGTTTGCTGCACTAAGATCTCCTCGTTCAACTGCTAGCCTGGTAGCTTGTCGTAGCGAAGATGTTGTTACCCCGCCCGTGCATGTAGGCGCTGTATGGCGGAGTTTCGAGCGGTTTTATTACTTTGATAAGAATAAAATATATTTATACTACACCTGATCGGAACGCAGCAGAGGTAGGCCCCCGCTAGTCCCCGCAAGGTGGACCGACGATCTCGTCAAAATCGCGGGAGGCGGTTGGATGCGGGCGGCTCAAGACCGGTCTGTGTGTAGAACCTTGGGGGAGGCCTATGTCCAGCAGTGGACGTCGTTTGGCTGATATGATGATCGGAGCAGTAGTCAATATTCCCTGAAAATGAAAAGAGAACGTTAGTCTTTTCCTTGACCTGAATAAGCGGGAGGAAAAAATGTATGAAAATCAAAGAGATTGGATATATACATAGAGGTAGTCCTAGTACTTACAAATTGAACACAGTCAACTGACGTATAAGATACAATTTAGACAATATTATGCCATCAAATTATATAACCTTAGTGATTTTTTCTTTTATAACAGTTCTATCATGATTTTGAATTTAGCCGTATAATATTTATATCGACTTTTCAAGTGTTGTAAAAAATCTTATCGATATTATGTCTATCCACAATATTTTATCTCGTTATTTTTTAGATTTCCCGTGATAAAGATTTATAAAATAAGTGTAAATAATTGGGTGCCTAGAAAGCACCATAGAATTTGTTCCAAGCTTTTTACTGCAGAATGTTTTTATAGTATTGACAGATGGCGCAGACTAAAAGAAAATTCTGTGCCAACAGAATTCAGGGTTCCCACCAAGAACGTAGGGTCCCAAACCAACCTCACCTGCAAGTGGTGTACCTGCTTATCAACGGACATTTCGATGTTTATTTCTGCAGTTTAGTTCTGCACTGAGGTGACAGCGCCGGCGCGCGGCGGCAGAATAGAGAGTGGCATGAACATTGAAATCGCTTGTCGCTCAGCGTGTCGCGGCCGTTCGTGTCCAGGCTGTTAGGCGACATCCACTCATTTCATAGTTTTACCATATCATTACCTATTATAAATGTAAGTGAATTTATTTATTTGTTAAGCTTTCACATATTGACTACTCAATCGATCATAAAAAGTTCAATGCACGTTGCTGGGAGTAATGAGAGTACAGAAAAAGGTGTAAGGTACTTTTTATCAATCGGCTTTGGCCTATAAATTAAGCTTCAGGTATCATCAGTGATTGCTAGGGTGGCAAACACAAAGGGTATGCTTATTTATTTTAATATACTGCTTTGCATTAAAACGTGGCTTTTTTCTTTCTTAAGTGTACGCGTACGCCTTCCATAAATGAGACATCTTCTGTTTCTCCGACAACCAGCACTATAGCGCCTACGTTAGTTACAATTTCTCCGCCAGTAGGTACAGAAGCGATGAAAATCGTCTGCGCTGAACACTTACGTACAATAGAAAAACTACAAAAAGAAGTTTTTCACCTTGAGCAGCTTGTTAAAAGACGTTTGTTAAAAATAAATTATTTAAGACAACGGTCTAAACGTCTGATGAAAAAGAACATTGTTATGAATTCACGTTTATTTGATAGTTTGCAAAACGAAAATGTCGTGAAGGAGGATTTGATAATTTTAGATCACGTGAAAAATAACAGTGTTATTGAAAAATACCTTTTACGCGCGGCTGGTGACAAAACACGTGAGATTAGCTTGAAGTTAAAAAGAAATGCTGTGACGCTTCATTATTATGTGCTATTGAGTACCCATTTGAAACAAAAATTATAGATTCAGTTTAAAAATGCAAGTTTGTGTAATAATTATATAAATACTATCCATTATTAACTAGCGTTCTGACTGCTGTGGACACAAACTTACGGAATGTATAACATGTACATACTTACTATACTTTACAAGTCTGTTTGATTTTGAACCTATATTGAAACTTTGATCGATATCGATAGCGGATTTGCTCAATCACTAAAAAATTAAAAAGTTACGAAATATGTGTTTTAAAATGTCTTTAGCCCTAACTGACAAACATAGTGCCATCTTCTTCTGGCAACTCTAATTTGTCATATGAGTGAAGAGTGTAGCTATATTCAATTTGTTCATTAAAATATCGTTCATTCCATGCTTTAGTTATTCTTCTGTGATTTTCACCAAAGAGATTGGATATATACATAGAGGTAGTCCTAGTACTTACAAATTTAACACAGTCAACTGACGTGTAAGATACAATTTAGACAATATTAATAATATTATGCCATCAAATTATATAACCATAGTGTTTTTTTCTTTTATAACAGTTCTATCATGATTTTGAATTTAGCCGTATAATATTTATATCGAATTTAACACAGTCAACTGACGTGTAAGATACAATTTAGACAATATTAATAATATTATGCCATCAAATTATATAACCATAGTGTTTTTTTCTTTTATAACAGTTCTATCATGATTTTGAATTTAGCCGTATAATATTTATATCGACTTGTAAAAAATCTTATCGATATGTCTATCCAGAGTATTTTATCTCGTTATTTTTTAGATTTCCACGTGATAAAGATTTATAAAATAAGTGGATTGCTGCAGTATGTCGTGGCAAAAATTGGGTGCCTAGAAAGCACCATAGAATTTGTTCCAAGCTTTTTACTACGAAATGTTTTTATAGTATTGACAGATGGCGCAGACTAAAAGAAAATTCTGTGCCAACATTACTCCTCCATTCTAAACGTATCAGTGTGAGTGTTTAAATAATTACTTGCTTTTACTTTTATTAGGGTAGCAGCGCCAAACAGGAGTCGGATCTTGGGCTCCATTCGATGTCTCGACCAAGGGAATAATTTAATTTTAATATTTTGTTCAATTTTATTATCAGTACATAGGGTTCCCACCAAGAACGTAGGGTCCCAAGTCAACCTCACCTGCAAGTGGTGTACCTGCTTGTCAACGGACGAGGCTCTGGCAAACAAAACATCCCGACTAGCGGCATTAGGCTCGCCACCTATTACGTGGATTCAAAAAGTGGGCGTTTAATATGCCTCTGTCTACGCCTTCGGGGAAACAGGCGTGAGCCTATATATGTATGTTGTAAACAGTATTCAGCCAGCTACCTGCAGTTACACTGCTGCCACGAAAAGCCACGACACGCTAAGCGACAAGCGATTTCGATGTTTATTTCTGCAGTTTCGTTCTGCACTGAGCCGCCGGCGGCAGAATAGAGAGCGGCATGAACATTGAAATCGCTTGTCGCTCAGCGTGTCGCGGCCGTTCGTGGCCAGGCTGTTAGGCGACATCCACTCATTTCATAGTTTTACCATATCCTTACTAATACCTATTATAAATGTAAGTGAATTTATTTATTTGGTCAGCTTTCACATTTTGACTACTCAATCGATCATAAAAAGTTCAATGCACGTTGCTGGGAGTAATGGGAGTACAGAAAAAGGTGTAAGGTACTTTTTATCAATCGGCTTTGGCCTATAAATCAAGCTTCAGGTATCATCAGTGATTGCTAGGGTGGCAAACACAAAGGGTATGCTTATTTATTTTAATATACTGCTTTGCATTAAAACGTGGCTTTTTTCTTTCTTTAGTGTACGCGTGCGCCTTCCACAAATGAGACATCTTCTGTTTCTCCGACAACCAGCACTAAAGCGCCTACGTTAGTTACAATTTCTCCGCCAGTAGGTACAGAAGCGATGAAAATCGTGTGCGCTAAACACTTACGTACAATAGAAAAACTACAAAAAGAAGTTTTTTACCTTGAGCAGCTTGTTAAAAGACGTTTGTTAAAAATAAATTATTTAAAACAACGGTCTAAACGTCTGATGAAAAAGAGCATTGCTATGAATTCACGTTTAGTTGATAGTTTGCAAAACGAAAATATCGTGAAGGAGGATTTGATAATTTTAGATCAAGTGAAAAATAACAGTGTTATTGAAAAATACCTTTCACGCGCGGCTGGTCACAAAACACGAGAGATTAGCATGAAGTTAAAAAAAAATGCTGTGACGCTTCATTATTATGTGCTACTGAGTACCCATTTGAAACAAAAAATTATAGATTCAGTTTAAAAATGCAAGTTTGTGTAATAATTATATAAATACTATCCATTAACTAGCGTTCTGACTGCTGTGGACACAAACTTACGGAATGTATAAAATGTACATACTTACTATACTTTACAAGTCTGTTTGATTTTGAACCTATATTGAAACTTTGATCGATATCGATAGCGGATTTGCTCAATCACTAAAAAATTAAAAAGTTACGAAATTTGTGTTCAAATGGTGTTTAGCCCTAACTGACAAACATATTATATATTCTTCTGGCAACTCAAATTTTCATATGAGTGAAGAGTGTAGCTATATTCAATTTGTTCATAAAAATATCGTTCATTCCATGCTTTAGTTATTGTTCTGTGATGAAAATTCATTTCTAACGTGTTTTAGCGGGAGAGAAAGTTGTATGAATTTTCATTTCTCATGTGTTATCTTATCTATGGCACGCGCCTGCCCAAGGAGTTTTCATATAATTTAAATATGGAATCTCCGTGCCACTGACATTGCCTTTTGAGAAGAATAAAAAAAAACAAAAAAAGTGCGAAATATCGGTCAAATTCTAAGCTAAATTGTGTCTTATGTACGTTATGTCTTACGTTTTGATTTTATTTTAAAAATAAAGTAAAATGTCGACTTCTAGCAGTGAAAGTGATGTTGAAATGACGCCGCCTTACTCGTACTTAAAAGCATCTGCGGAAACAGCTGTTTAAAACCTACTACCGGATAAATCGAAGAAAAAATACAACCAAAGTTATGACCAATTTATGGTTTGGAAATTGAAAAACAAGGCGCAATCGTTTTCAGAAAATGTTTTATTAGCTTATTTTTTCGAAAAATCTACTATGTATAAGCCAAGCACGATGTGGTCAATGTACTCCATGCTGAAAACTACTTTATTGACAAAACACGACATAGATATTAAAAAATATGCAAAGCTTGTTGCGTTCAAAAGAAAATCAGATGGATTTCATAGTAAAAATCTAGAGTTTTTACTACAAACAATGTACATTATTTTTTAAATGATGCCCATGATGACAAATATCTGTTGATGAAGCTAACATTTTGTATTTTTAACAACAAATCGTCTGAATTATTATCTATCATATTGTAGGAACATTACATTTAATCATTGTATTTTAAAGATTGTATTAATTCTTGGAGTAAACGGCGCTTGTCGTTCGCAAGAACTTGCGGACTTGACTATTGATAACATTGAATCACAACAAAATGCGATAATTGTAAAGTTGTCTAATACAAAAACAAAAATCCAGCGTTCATTCCGCTTTTTGCTTCAGTATAGGAATCAAAAATGCACACAGCAAGTCATAGGAAAGAACAAAGTCAGCACTATTGCGAAGGATGTAGCCACTATTCTAAATTTACCTGATCCACAAGAATATACAGGCCATTGCTTTCGCCGTACATCAGCTACCATTCTCGCAGATTCCGGTGCCGACTTGACTACAATTAAACGTCACGGTGGCTGGAAGTCATCCGCTGTCGCAGAAGGTTATATTGACAATTCCATCGAGAATAAAAGACGCATAAGTGACCAAATTAGAGAGTCAATTAATTATCAAGACCCTCAACCTTCCACGAGTGCGGCGTCTATGGGCTGTGTCACACCACAAAAACAGAAGTCTTAGAACTAAAAAGCCCTCAACCTTCGACGAGTGCGGCGTCTATGGGCTGTGTCGCACCACAAAAAACAGAAGTCTTAGAACTAAAAAGCCCTCAACCTTCGACGAGTGCGGCGTCTATGGGATGTGTCGCACCACAAAAAACAGAAGTCTTAGAACTAAAAAGCCCTCAACCTTCGACGAGTGCGGCGTCTATGGGCTGTGTCGCACCACAAAAAACAGAAGTCTTAGAACTAAAAAGCCCTCAACCTTCGACGAGTGCGGCGTCTATGGGCTGTGTCGCACCACAAAAAATAGAAGTCTTAGAACTAAAAAGCCCTCAACCTTCGACGAGTGCGGCGTCTATGGGCTGTGTCGCACCACAAAAAACAGAAGTCTTAGAACTAAAAAGCCCTCAACCTTCGACGAGTGCGGCGTCTATGGGCTGTGTCGCACCACAAAAAAACAGAAGTCTTAGAACTAAAAAGTCCTCAACCTTCGACGAGTGCGGCGTCTATGGGCTGTGTCGCACCACAAAAAACAGAAGTCTTAGAACTAAAAAGCCCTCAACCTTCGACGAGTGCGGCGTCTATGGGCTGTGTCGCACCACAAAAAACAGAAGTCTTAGAACTAAAAAGCCCTCAACCTTCGACGAGTGCGGCGTCTATGGGCTGTGTCGCACCACAAAAAAACAGAAGTCTTAGAACTAAAAAGTCCTCAACCTTCGACGAGAGCGGCGTCTATGGGCTGTGTCGCACCACAAAAACAGAAGTCTTAGAACTAAAAAGTCCTCAACCTTCCACAAGTGCGGCGTCTATGGGCTGTGTCGCACCACAAAAACAGAAGTCTTAGAACTAAAAAGTCCTCAACCTTCCACGAGTGCGGCGTCTATGGGCTGTGTCGCACCCAGAGAGGTTGGATGTTTAGACTAGAGAGAACATGCTCGCCATATTTCCTTATACCGAACGTGCAACATGTAATGTCAGTTGGTCTTAGTTGGTTAATCATAACGTCAAATTACGCGTCTCATTTAAAGAGGCATAGACTCCTTACAGACTCATATCTTTGACTGCATTCTCTAAATAGCCGTGCTGTCAAATCCCAGCATTAAGGAGTGATGGGATTTGACAGTGAAAGGAGATATTGATGTTTTTTGAATGAGGGATAAATACGGAAACAAACTATCGGACATGAATATACAACTGAATCATACCGGCAAGCTTGGGCGTGGCAGTCGGTTGCACTCACGCCAACTGGGTGGTTAAAGTAGTTCAGTGCTGTACTAATACATACATAAAGGCGAATCATTTGTGCTGGCGGATCACAAATCGGATTACCTACAACATTACTCTATAAAAATCGAGCAGTGTCCAACGTAAGCGATAGCAAGCAACGTGATATGATGCGACGCACACAAATTGCCAAAGCCTGCTGCATTAGCCAATCTGGTATAATTCGTACATTACATAATCTAAGTGACAGTTTCTTAGCATCTTATCACAACACATCGCTTATTAGTTTATGAATACTTTTTGTCAATAGTTTTTATGGCTAAAACGAACAATTAAACACGTGAATTTTTTTAGTACTGTCTGTCTGGCAAGTCTTTGCAAAGCAATGTCCGGCGTCGACAGCAAAAACTACAATTTCAATGTTTTTGTTGTTTACTTCTACGGCTTAAATATATCGACACATACTAAAGTTAGACATTTGACTAAAAATATTTATCGATAAATCATCACTGTTACGAACAACACTCGGTTTCCTAACTCTATGTTTTGTCTACTGTTTGGCTACCACGAGGCTGCTATAAGAGCGTGCTGCTAAACCTATCGACAGCTCTTTCTATCATACTGCATGTGCCATTAGAAAGAAGATATCAATCATAGCAACCGCTGTTGTTATTTAGTGTTACTTCTATGACTTAAGGTTATATTTCTTTGGTCGCACCACAGACATAAAGACATATTTATTTCTGCATTTTGGTTGTTTACAACACTTATACATGTCAAAACCCTATTCTAGATGATGCCGGCTTTTCCTAGCTAAATGACTTCTTGAGAAGAAAAGCCGAAACAAACTCAGGGTCATTGTTTTTTTTGTCACTTCAATTTCTTTAGTCTTTTCTTGATCTTTTAAAGTCCAGACAAAAAAAGGGTTTAGTATGCAAGTACAATGCAGGAAATCATGTGACGCTTTTGACTGACTCGGCCCACTGATGGCCCGCATTCAACAGCAATCGTACGGCTCAACCTTGATTGAGGGAGCCAGCACGATCTGTATCACATACACAAAAACAGAAGTCTTAGAACTAAAAAGCCCTCAACCTTCCACGAGTGAGGCGTCTATGGGCTGTGTCGCACCACAAAAAACAGAAGTCTTAGAACTAAAAAGCCCTCAACCTTCCACGAGTGCGGCGTCTATGGGCTGTGTCGCACCACAAAAACAGAAGTCTTAGAACTAAAAAGTCCTCAACCTTCGACGAGAGCGGCGTCTATGGGCTGTGTCGCACCACAAAACCAGAAGTCTTAGAACTAAAAAGTCCTCAACCTTCGACGAGTGCGGCGGAAGCAGCGGCGCCTTCTTTTTCTCAAATATCTCATACTAGTATGTCATCCTGATGGTAAAACTATAACATTTACTTTAAATAATTGCACAAATTGTAACATAACTTTTAATTAGGTTAGTCATGTTCTTTGTAATAAATTTTTATTTCATATTATTAAATACTTTCTACAATACAAGTCTTTAAATGGACCGAGTTGTGCCAAAATGTTCCACCCCACAATGAACACATTTTGCGTTATTTCAGTTTAAACATTCAGGCGAAGTTTTTCCATTGAAATATTCCGATTTTGTATCATATGAAGGTATCAATATTTGGAATATTGAATATGGTTTCTAATCGTATGTTTTACAATACACAGCAGCTGCTATTTTTTAAGATATTGAGAAAAATATCGTCATTTCAGCAAAAAATAAATTTGTATGACACTGTAACAAAATTAATTTTGGAATAATGATCCAAATCACTTCCATAAACAGTTTAAGAACTATGCAATTTTTTCAGACATAGATACCTAATAAATATCTACCCTTTGATAAAAGTGAATTTAGTTCATGCAATGGATTTTTAATTCCTTGGTTTTCTTTATAATTTTTATGTTATAGTAATTACGTTCCAAAAAAATCTGTTATTCGGGGAGATGGGCATAGAGTAAAGTAATACTATGGAAAGAGATGGGCCCTCGTTAGTTTTGGTCGGCAACCCGTCTAGGAGAAGGAACACTCCGAAATGAAACCAACATTCAGGAAGCATAACCGAAAACAAACCCCAATCCAAGGTGTCAAATTGTTTAAAGGAAAAAAGAGGAAAAGATGAGTTGGATAGCAGATTATCTGAAGATTTCCGGAGAAACATAAAGTTTTTCTGGAAATCCATTCGTGGAGTTCGAGGAAGAACTCAATCCTCAGAATGTACGTCAATCATTAGGTATAAGAATGGAAAGATACTGAATAGTTAATCGTGCGTGCTGAAGAGATGGAAGGAGTATTGTGAAGGTTTATTTGAAAGAACGGCGATAGAGACATCGATTGCCGAAATGAATGGTAATAATAGCAATGATGAAAGCGATATTGGGGTGGATGAGATTGTGAAGGCGCTGGGCAGTATGAAATTAGGTAGGGCTGCAGGATATGATAGGATTACAGTTGAAATGCTGAAGGCTGGACAGGGCATCATAGTTGGTCAGCTGCAGAGCTTATTTAACTTGTGCTGGAGCACCGGCCGAGTATCTGACGACTGGGCCACAGCAGTGGTTGTGCCTCTTTATAAAGAAAAAGGCTCGCAACAAGACTGCAAGAACTAGAGAGGCATTTGCCTTCTCAGCATTGTTGGCAAATTGTATGCGAAGGTACTGATTGAAAGAGTTATGGAAGTAACCGACAAGAAAATACAAGCGGGATTCCGAAAGGGTATGGGGTGCACGGATCAAGAATTTTCCTTGCGGTGCATAGCCGAGAAATTCTTGGCCAAAGGTCAAAAGGTCTATTGGGCATTCGTAGATTTGGAAAAGGCTTACGATAAAGTGGTGAGGATTGAAATGTGGTCGGTCCTGTCGAAGTATGGGGTGAACAGCAGCAGCTCTGAAATCCCTTAATGAAGATTCTAGAGCTGGTGTGAGGACAAATGGGTCGTACACTGATTGGTTTACCATCGAGACAGGTGTTAGACAAGGATGTGTAGCGTCGCCGTGGCTGTTCAACCTCTTCATGGACAGTTGTTTGCAAGATTTGAAACATAGTGACTGTAGATTAAGGATGATTGAGTTACTTGCTAATGCCTCCTTTATGCTGATGATCAGGTAATACTTGCGTCTGCAGCGGAGGACTTGCAGGAGATAGTATCAATCATGCAAGGTGCTTTAGGGAGGAAAGGAATGAAAGTGAATGTGAGCAAGACGAAAGTTATGGTTTTTGAAAAGGAGGAATGTGTTACGGCTTGTAATGTTATAATCGATCGACAACGAGTGGAGCAAGTAAAGGAGTTGGGTACGTTGTGTACTAAGGTACGTTGTTTAGAAGATATGGTAAAAATGAAGAAGATATTGAAAGATGAGTTACTGCAGGTAATAGAGTGAATGGAGCTTTGAAGGCATTTATGAACAGCCAAAACGTGTCCAAAAAGGCACATTTGGCTGTGCATAGAGGAGTATTAGTGCCTACCCTTATGTATGGTAGTGAAAATTGGGTATGGCAGAAGAGACTTGAAAGTAGAATAAATGCTGTAGAAATGAGAGCACTGAGAAGTGTGTGTCCAGTGTCTTTGAACGATAGAGTAAAGAATTGTGTGATAAGAGAGTGTTGTGGGGTAAAAGAAGATGTAGCGACAACGATTGAGAAGGTATGCTAAGATGGTTTGGACACATGGAGAGAATGGATGTCGAAAGACTGACCAAGAAGTTATATAAGGCAAGTGTGAATGGGACTGGAGGAAGGGGAAGACCTAGACGGACGTTCTCTGACCAGATTGGAGACATCCTACAAAAAAGGACAGGTTAGAAGTATCCTTAATCGAAGAGCATGCATGAGAAATTTGATGGGAGTGAATGAAGCAAGATAGATATGTCAGGATCGTTACAAATGGCGTTCAGTGGTCTCTGCCTACCTCTCCGAGAAACAGACGTGAGTCTGTGTATGTATGTATGATTCAAACTTCAAGCCTCATAGAAAATAATTTTGATATGTTATTGAAAGCCTACACATTTCAAATTACATAGAACATTTCTGAAGTTATTGCTATTAGCACAAACGTTTCAAGTAGCGTAGACCGCAATTAATTTCAATTTCTAATTTGCAACAATGATTCAAGCCATTTGGAAAAACATTTTTCTGGTAAATTAATAAAAAACAGTATTGCAACAACGATTCAAGTGTACCTGGATCATTGTGGCAAAACCGATTTGTATTAATTTACCAGAAACATTTTGTTCCAAATGACATGAATAATTTCCGCAATTTATTTTTCTAAAGTCCCATAGATGTGGAGTGGTATACTTTCAGTATATCTTTTCCTAGGGAGCAGATAATAAATTGAGTCTTTGCCATGTGAAAATAAGAATTTTAGATTGGTTAGCATAGATAACTCAATTTCGATAAATATGTGGGTTGGAACATTTTGGCACAACTCGGTCCAAATGTTCCTCACAGGTGTAGTATAATAAATTAAATAATAAATTTATTTATTGTTTCACAAGTTACTACAATTATGAGACACATTTATATTATTAACATATGAAGTTGCTACTATTTATTTGCGGCTGGTACTTAAAATAGGAAAACCTGAGCCTGGAGTGGAGTATAAAGCACTGTGTAGCACTCGGGTGAAAGTCCCATTCCTATCTCGGGAGTATTGTGGCCCTAGCTGCGCCTTCGGGTCACAAACTGCTCCCTCGCTAGTAATCGGTTCCTTTCCTCCCTAGTTGAACAATGTATACTATTATAAAACATAATAACAGAAAATTTTTGCCTGACCCCGTGGGAATTTTGGGAAATCCTTTTTAGTGCACCCCTAGGCTCTACAGTCCCTATGGAACATAATATTTGCTAACTTCCAGCGTCTTGCGCCCGATAGATATGGCTGTAGCTTGTCTGACAATCAGTCGCAATTTTATATAATTATAGAGATTGCTTGCACGACTTTTATATAGATTCAAAGTCGTACCCTATTTATTACCGCAAGGACAAAATTTTCAGCGCTATTTCTATAGTCGGTTCTATTTATTGCATTCACTGACAGCCTAGTAGTTCGTTCATCAAAAATCCTAGACATTGGTAATAATTAGGCTACCAGACAAGTGAGGAGATCTAAAATACCTCACCCATCTGGCGTTAGAAAAGTACATCGGAAGCTCCACCTTATGTCCACCGGAGTCACTTAGTTACAAACGTTAAGGTACTAGGCTCTCAGCCGACATAGGAGGTTTCAGTGCTGCAGTTGGGCGGCTGCATAAAATTTCCAGCCCTACCTGCTGTGGAACGATATTGTTATGTTTAATGTCCTTTACATCTAAAATAAGGTTCTATAATCTATGTGAAAAACTTTTTTGCCAATCAGCACCATTAGATGTTAACCTAGGTTCAATAACGGGGTAGTGTAAATCTGGTCTAAAATAATTGACTAATTAGTGTTTTAGAACTTTTAGAGCTTCAGGCTGGGAAGAGCTATGGATCACCCAGCTATGGTATGAAGTCTGTTGCACTGATATATCTTTATTCAGCTGTTAGCCTGGTAGCTCCACGTACCAAACACGTCGCACCGGTTGTAGTGTGGCGCTGCTCGCACTTCACGGACGTGGAATTAATTTGATAAAACATTAAAAAAATGGTAAATATGTATGGTATGAATTAGAAACTAAGAATAAAATTATAATGGTTGAAGGTCGTATTCATTTCTTATATTTATCGAGAAGATAATTACAGGTCAAGTATCCTAGCTGGGTGTCTAAAGATTTAAAACATAATTTTAATGCCTTACGGTTGCTTCCATATCGTGGGCAGACTTTATGCGACGGACCCATATACAACCAACAAAAAATTAACAAGAAAGACCATGGTAATAGGGAAACTCGAATTTATCACAGACGTAAATAGACGTCCAGACACTAAACAGAAAGAAGGAGGGAAGTGATGTAAAGGACATAGTATAGGCGTCAATGTCGACGAAAGTCAAAAAAATTTGTTTAGATAATCTTAAGGTACGGGCACCGTTTTCTATTGTTTCTGATTCTTCTATAACACAAGATGTCTGAAGTCTTTGAGAACGTCATTGGCAATACTGATGTGCGGTCAGGCGACACTTTATATTCTTAATCCATCACCACACGGAACCTGGATATGTACTTACCTAAGTAAATTAAATAATGGGCACGCGCTCTTGGTGCATCGAATGAAATAAAGGAGGAATGAATCCATTTAGACCGGGTGGGGCTCCAGAATAGTAGTGTGAGGTTTGCTGCACAGTAACCTTCTCTCTCAGTTGCTAACCTGGTGTTTCGGACGCAGAGAATACGTGGCACGGGTGACGGCGCGGTGGCGCTACGAATATTTCTACCAGTACATATTTTATTCTAACCGTGTCCCATGGTACCGCCCTATCACTTTTTAACCGACTTCAAAAAAAGGAGGAGGTTCTCAATTCGTTGGAATCTTTTTTTTTGATCATTCAAATCCGCCTATCCAGAAATAGTTGTGTTAAAGGAAGCACTTTCAGCTCTACTAGTCAGTATAGTATTTAAATACTGTTTAATTGGTACTTGAAAACTACTTACTACTTGTACTTACTTGTGCAATAACTGTATACAGTATTTATTTTATTATTATGTGTTTACTTCATAGACATTGTATCGAGCAAGTTGTGGATTTCTACTTGTGATTTATTATTCTATTTACTATGTCCTTATTATTTTTATGCAGTTATTTTTAACTCTTTAAAACAACTTACCTCTTTCGAAGGAACTTATCACATACTACCTAATATTTATTTATTTATTTCATTACTAGAGGGCGCCAGCAGCTACGCCTGCATATTTTTAATTTACCCGTGTTGGCCGATCCCGTGGGAATTTCGGGAAATCCCTTCTTAGTGCACCCATACGGTCCCCAAGGAACATACATGCCAAATTTCAGCTTCTTGCACCCAATAGTTTCGGCTGTAGCGTGTCTGTCAGCCAGTCAGTAACGCAAGGATTTTATATATTAAGATAATCTAAGATTTCATTATACATGGAAAATTTACAGCTAAACTTACTTATACCATCATTGCTTACTAGCACCATCTGTTGAAATGTACGCTAGTCAGTTGTACACAATAATGCACTGTTTTCGTAGCAACGTATTTGGGTTGTAGGGGAACCAAATACGTAATTATCAACCGCCATCTACCGGTAATATTCCGTAGCATTTGGAAGGGAAGCTTGCGTAATCTGCGGGCTTTCATAGAGCTTTTGGAAGTTTGCAAGGTCTGTTGTGAACCAGCGTTAGAGGTTATTTCTTAGTTCCGACAGGTGTCACTTAGGGATACAAAGCGTTACCAAAGATGTGTGTAATGAGCTCGATAAATAAGCCAGTGTCTAGGTGTAATTTATATATAGTGTGCACTAAACATGCATATTTATGACATATATAAGTATCAGTTGGTTACAGGCCGCGATAGCCTAGTGGAGATACCAACAGACCGCCGTGCAAAGAGTATCGACATCGAATCCACGGCGCGCACCACTGACTTTCCGGAGTTATGTGCGTATTTAATTGTTATGTCTTGCCCTGTGCCTCGGCAAAGAGATATTTACATAGAGGCGCATAGCACAAACTTTCTGCGACTCAATTGCCGCTTGGCGGCGTGGCAGGCGCGCTGCGACAGCTGTCACTCTCTCCTCCAGCGTATCTTAACTACGAGAGCGAGAGAGACGGATAACGATGCCGGCGCCGCCAGCGCCGCCAACTACGAACTAAACTAGAGACAGTCCCCACTTGGAATCGGTACACGAAATCCTAAAGAACTGCGCTTCTATGTAAATCTGTATTCATTGGCCTCGGCGAGTACGTTAAGCCATCGGTCCCGGCTGTCATGCAGATCTTCAACAGTTGATATAGAGAACCAGTACCTCTGCATAAACTGACACTATTCTAGACTATGTAATATCGCTATCCCTTTGGAATGCGGAGGTCAGACAAGCAGTCGCTCTGTAGAAAAGCATAATATAATATTCAGTCAAATCCGGTTAGACTAGTAAGCGGACCCCGGGTTGCAACTGGGATGACACTAGATGGATGTAGTTGTCTAGTTACAGGCTATGCATATTAGGATCAGAAGATGCGGATTCTACCAGGATTATTACAGATTACATTTATTACTTATTTTCGATAGCCTAGTGGAGAGGCCGACAGACTACTACGCAGAGGGTCCTGGTTCGAATCCACGGCGCGCATCGATGACTTTTCGGAGTTATGTGCGTATTAAATTGTTAATTATCGCTTGCTAAACGGTGAAGGAAAACATCGTGAGGAAACCTGCATGTCTGAGAGTTGTCCATAATGTTCTCGAAAGACATGTGAAGTCTGCCAACCCGCACTTGGCTAGCGTGGTGGACTATGGCCTTACCCTTCTCATAATGGGAAGAGGTCCGTGCCCAGCAGTGGGACAGTATAAAGGGCTGATGATGATTACTTATTTGATTCTGTCCAGTTCGGGATCAGGTGTATTCACGTGAATAGATGCACAATAATAATTATATCTTATTTAATCTAAAGTAGCTGATAGGCTTGAGCATTAACTTGTAGAAAACATTGAGCATTCGCCGTTTTTAAATTTGTCGAACTGAACCTCGAACGGAGCAAACCATCGCTATGAACATGTTCACGATCTTTCTAGCGAACTAACTTTAATCGGCAAAAAGCTGGAAGTAAATTAATTGACATTCTGCTAGAATGTTCGCCAGAACGCTCGGTAGTATGCCCACAACAACGCTGTCGTGTTTTTGTGTAACGTAACATTCACAACAATGCCCATTACAAGTACATTATCAAGTGTATCAGCACCGTAAAGAATAACAATAATCCTTAATTTTTGTAAACACTGATATCAGTCGATCAAACTGACCCATACAATCATCTTCTCGCACTCAACATCGTAACGTCGGAGCTGATCTATCTCCAGCTCGATCACGTCGACAGCATCCGGACACTTTGACCCGTCGAAGTCAGGAATCTCATCATAATACTCCACAGAACTGAACATGTACTCACTTCTTCTCATCGTATCTTTATTCTTACTTTTATCTTCTTCTTCACTTGAGTCTTTTATCTTAATATCTACTGTTGTAGCTTTGTAATCACTTATAGGAAGTGTCTCTCCTTTATACATTGGAGATGTCATATCACTTACATTTTTCAACCCAGCCTCGCTTAAGTTGCTGGAGTTTTGAGCCGATTTTCCCGTTACATTTTTAAGGTCCGGTGTTGTATCTGTAGCGTTATTAATGTCAACCGATGTTGCAGAAGCTTTATTATTTAATCCATCGTCATTAGTACTTGCGTTTTTGCTTTGGTGTTGCTTTGATTTTGCATTAGAAGTGCCGTTAGTGAGTACATCAGTTATAATTAAAGATTCAATCGCAATAAGATGCTCATCAGCCGCGTCTGTTATATTTGTTGTAGTGAAGGGAGTAAACGTTACATTAGCCGGGCTCGTGTCGAACTTATCTTCTTCGACTTTACAAGTATCTTGTACAAAATCAGATATATTAAACGGTATTGGTTCTGCTGACACGAACTGTACCAAAGCGCCGTCGTTTCTTAGCGTTTTTCTATATCTTTTAGCTTTGTCTTGAAACGTTTCGCCTTTACAGTCTCTTCTGCCATCAAATTCAATATGTTTCAAATGTGCTACGTGCCATTCTTCATCATCCAAGTTTTGAACAAATCTATCGTGAACATAGCGCCTCCGAGCGTTAATATCTCCACCTGCCTCAAGTTTGTTACTTTCAGTGTCATTCAGAGCACATTGAAGTTTGATTATTAAAATAAATAATAGTTTGAATAAAAAATCCATGACCAACGTTCACATTTATCGCGGATTCGATGGTAAAAACCAAATTTTAATTAATTCAAAGTTGTGTTTTGGAATGGACGATGGCGCGTGAAGTTGATAACACACTTCTTAGCCTCAGTGCCATGGAGGAAAAGGACTCTGGTGTTGCATGCAACAAATCATGTACAAAGTGCAATAATACCTACAGTCAGCAAAATAGTCGTTTTATTCTATCACATGTTCCGTGCGATTACTACTCGTAGTTTCAAAGTTACGTGATCAACTGATCAGTCTACGCGGACGAAGTTAGTTGACACACCGCTCGTAAAACCATTGTCACCAGACTCCAATATAGTTAAGAAGATAGTGTACCCTGATTGAAGATACATTTTAAACGACATTAAATGCGCCATTATTAAGGCAGCGATAGCCTAGTGGAGATACCATCAGACTGCCATGCGAAGGGTATCGGGTTCGAATCCACGGCACGCACCAATTACAAACAAATTAGACTATTATGAACCGAAATATTATAACCGAAAATATTTTCCCTATATTTCAGTAATCATTCTATTAACAACTATTTATGAAGATGTGTTAAAAATGTATATCTATCTAATTCCTTAATAATGACTGAATAGACGACCGGTTGGCGCAGCGGTAGTGTAAGCGACTGCCACGCCGAAGGTCGCGGGTTCGATTCCCGCTCAAGTCAAACATTTGTGTGCGTGAACATGGATGCTTGTCTTGGTCTGGGTGTTTCTATGTATAATATGTATGTATTTACAAAAAGTATATATGTATGTTTATCCATTGTCTAGTACCCATAGTACAAGCTCTGCTTAGTTTGGGACTAGATGGTGTTGTGTGAATGTGGTAAAAAAAAAAATCTACACTATAAGGACAAAAACAGCTCCATACTTATCTGCTCACACATCCCAAATTTAATGTGTGGGTAGGTATTATAATATGTTCTTGGGCATTCGGATGTTATACCTTGAAATTAAACTAGTTTATGGCTTTCGTGACACCAATAGCTACATTGCGATAATTTATCGCAATATACCTACCTATTGTTTTCACGATAGTTTGCCATGATCATGGTTCATGATAAGTAGCCGAAATGTCGGATGATAATAAATAAAGTAGTTTCTAGATCACTCGTTTTAAATGTGTAGGGGTAATTGAAAGAAAGAAGAAAGAAAGAAAGAAAGAAAGAAATCTTTATTGCTATACAGCATATAAGTGGGAACATTATGTACTTAATAACTATAAACAAACAAAAAAGCGAATAAAAACAAAGAATAACAAAATGAGTAATGAACACATGCGTCCCACAGCTATAGCAATCAGGTCTCCAGTTCAGCATATGCCAGGTCACAAGTACCGGACGCTGAATTGAAGAAGATGTTGTAGGTATGTGTGAAGAGATAAAGAAGTAATCTATAAAACTGCAACTGTGGTACCACATAATAAATACATTTATTTAGACTACTTACATAATAACGACTTAACTGTATGCGAGCGTGGAGACGACTGCTGCGCTAAGCTTGCACAATAAGCAATGACCCGTAAACAGTCATTTAATTTCAATGAGTGAGTCATTATCCTCCTAGCGTTATCCCAGTCTGAGCCGGGGTCCACTTTCTAGTCTAACCGCTGATATATTATTTGACTGAATACTCGCCCCCTATTACGTGGGACCTAAAAATTCATGGCGAAATGTGGGTGTAATGTTACTAATGTTACACCTCTGCCTGCCCCTTCGGGGATACAGGTGTGAGTCTATAAAATATAAAATAATGTAGCTTTTCCACAGAACGACTGCCTGTCTGACCTCCGCGACGCAAAGGGATAGCGATATTCCATAGTTTAGACTAGTGTCAGTTTACTCATAGGTACTGACTGCCTATAACGACTGTCAAAGATCTTCAAGACAGCCGGGGCTGACGGTTTAACATGCTCTCCGAGGGTCAGCGATAATTTACAATTTAATACGCACAAAACTCCGAAAATTCATTGGTGCGCGCCGTGGATTCCAACCCGATACCCTCCGCATGGCAGTCCATTGGTATTTTCACTGCGCTGTTGCTGCCTTTGTTCCAAGAGTAAGTATTAGATTATATTGGATTGTACATACATAAATAAAAAATAACATATTTAGTAGAACTCTATTTGTATCAATTTTAACTTCATTCCGACAAATTCCTTAATCATAAGTTGAAATACAACTTTAACTTAGAACAACAACACGCTGGTAATAGCAAATAAAATGATGTACAATCACCCACAGCTTTTCAATCAAGCTCCATTTCGCGGCCCGCCATTCAATTCTCTTCAAATTATGCAAATGTTTGGCGCCATTTCGAATCATGGCTGCCAACCGCTCGAAATTTGCATCTCTTAGCGAGTTGTTAACATTTCAAATGATTCTACAGCCACAAGCGCTGCCAACTTTATAGCGGCAAACGTACGCGTAGAAATTCAACGAGTTTTAAAGCGCTACCCACGCTTTGAAAGCTTTGGGCAACTTTGACACAAGTTTGACCGGGTCTCCGAGTCGCATTAACTGTTCAATTTATTCAAACAAATGCTAATTTGTAGCTTTTCGTTTCAAAATTGTTGATTATTTATCCGTCTTTATTTCAGATTTGAGTCAACGAGGGTTTATTAAAGGGTGGGCTCTGTAATTGGGCTGTTTTGATCTCGCGGTGAGGGTTAAAAGGGTGGTACGAGGCAGAGAGGGGAGATGGGTAATTGAAGTATTTTCCCGACGTTTGGAGGGTAGTTATGCTACCCGAGGCTGAATGGATTAGTTAGCACGCAGATAACGATCTGTCAATGATGCCTTTATAATGGGCGGTTTCGTTCGTACGCTTTTATTAGGCATTATTTGTTGAGATTATGTTCGTTTATGTTATTTAACGGTGTTTATGTGTGTGCAGTGGCTTGTCCTCTGTTTATTAAACTGCTAATATGATGATTACTGTTTGTATTAGGGATATTGTTCGTTTGCTTCTGTTGTGGATGTTGTTCAGCGGTTTGGCAGACCAGAGGAAATTGAACATTCCGTACACTTTCATAAATTTATTCTTGCGGTTTATGTTGAGACGGTCATCTTGTTCTGTCTTCAGTAGAAACTTGCAGATTAATCTAAGATATTACTTTTACTTGTTTTCTTTATAGAACGTGAATCTACTGCCATGACCATGAAGATATTAGCAGCCTAGCAGTAACACCAAATATTTTACACTACACTCCTAAAAACAAAATCTATAAGTACTTCTATGTCTATACTCTATACTTCTGTTTGTAATATAAAAATAACCGCTTTTTCCTAAATGCATAATTATGGATGTATACACGGTACATATATCGAAATGACATTTTTTAGCCGACTACGGCGAAGCCAAAAGGAAGGGTAATGTTTTTGGCAGTCTATGTATGTAAGTAGGTATGTACCTATGTATGTTTGTATGTTCCACCGTAGCGCCCAAACTACTGAACCGATTTTAATAAATAGGGTGTCAAAAGATTCGTAGTAACGGCCCGGGTGACATAGGCTAAGTATATATATTTTGTCTAAATTTCCTATTACGGAATTAATACCTCAGATTCTAACCTCAAAAAAAAATTAACTTAGATAATTATTACGTGTTTGGTATCAAAAGAAAGGTATTGGTGAGCACATTACAAATACGTACATATATATTATACTGCTTGAGTCAAAATATATGTTTAAAACGCGGTTGTATTTTCAATTCGCGCGGTTCAGACACTTTGAGTTTTATTACCTATTTTTTCCTTCTTTCTTCCTTTAAATGTGCCAATGTAAATATTCCAGTATCCCCACCGGGATACGGAAAAGGATTAAATAAAAAAAATAGTTAAAAAACTATAACCCGACTACGTAAAAAATTGGTCATTCATTCAGATATAAAGCTAGAGCCGTGGTCGCACCTTTTGTATACCTACCTAATGTAAGTGCCAGAATTGCTTAACGTGCATTAAACAAACGTGGCAGGTAACTAAATGTATAATAGTATCCAATACGTGCGACCTCGGCACTAGCTTTATATCTGAATGAGCTATATTTTTACGTAGTTGGGTTAGTTTTGGGTCCAATCTTCTTTATTATTTTCTTAAATGATCTTATTGGACATTTAAAAACCCGTTCTCCAGATACGAAACTTATTATCTTCGCAGATGACACAAACGCTGTAATATCAGCGGATAATATGTTAACATTAGAATCTAAAATTAATACAGTATTAAATATATTTGAAAAATGGTTTAGTATAAACAATTGAAAGCTTAACATAAATAAAACTAAATGTGTATTGTTTAAATCAACCGTTAGAAATAATGCCAACTTACAGGTGGTATCTTCTGGTAAGAGAGTAGAAGTGACTGATAACGTTAAATTTTTAGGAGTTAACATTGACGCATATTTGAATTAGAAAGAGGAGACAATGGCCATAACCAACTCTATTGGTTCTGCATGTTATGCGATTAGAAGCCTAAGAGAAGAACTTAGTCTGGATCAATTAAGGATGGTGTACTTTGCCTTGGTAGAATCTAAGCTGAGATACAGCATTTTACTTTGGGGAAATAGCTACCAATATAATGTACAAAGGACATTTGTAATACAGAAATAAGCTATCAGAACAATGCTACGCCTGAAGCAAACTTAATCATGTAGAGAACACTTCGTGACTCTAAAAATTCTGACGGTTCCATGTCTTTATATTCTGGTCTTATTATAGTCAATTTTGTTAAAAATCTGCATAAATTCGAAACCGATGACCAAAGACAGATTAGAGAAAGCACTCGAAGAAAAGATATTCCGTCAACAATTCTACCGAGACTTAATGTAGTAAAACATAGCTCTAGAGTCCAATCAGTCTTCCTGTATAATAAATTACCCGTGGAACTTAAAAGTATATACAGTACTAATTTATTTAAAAGCAAGTTAAAGTCATTGTTATTGGGGAAAGGCTATTATAGCGTTAATGAATTTATACATGACAAACAGCTGACATAATTAAATTACCTATGTACTTATAATATATTTAAGTTATGAATTAATGACCTAATTAGATTTTTTTTTAATGTTTTTTATCGTATAATAATAATATGATTATTTAATGTTCTGTGATTATTTATTATTTGAATGCAATATGATGTCTAAAATTGTATATTATGGAATGTTTTAATTAAGTAGATTAGTGCACCAATTTTCAACTCAATGTATATTGTTATGAAATAAATGACTTACTTATGGCTTATAGTTTTTTATTAATTTTATCTTTAAGTGTCACTTCCTCTTATAGCCGTATATCGGAAAACTTACTCGCTTGATTCAATTAAGTCGATCATGCTTATACGTGCTTATACTCCGTTGAGCTACAAAACTCTTTGGGCAATTTGCACTTCTTGGAAAACTTAAGTTAAAAAGAAAACAAAAGTTAAAAATGTATATAATACGTACGTTATATACCAGGCTATATAGTATATAGCCTGGTGTATAACGTACCTAGTAGATTAAGTGGCCGCTTCGCCGCCCGTTTGACGAAAAGAAGCCGCCAAATACATCGTAATTCGTAAAAAAATATCTTCCAGAATATACGAAAGATTCCTAGTTCAGAAGTAATCTGTCAGCAAAACGTCTGATTTCTCTTCTTTTTAAGTTAATATATTATCTACTAGCTGTTTCCCGCGGTTTCACCCGCATCCTGAGGGAACTACTTCGCGTACGTGGTTAATTTATAGCCTAAGTTACTCTTTGGTACATCAGCTATTCGCCAGTGAACGTTTCGTCAAAATCGGTCCAGCCGTTCCAGAGATTAGCGAGAACAAACAGATAGACAGACAAAAATTGTAAAATGTCATTTCGGTATAGGCATGTACCGTGTAGGTATGAATGCATACCGTAATCCGCCATCATTGCCCGTTGCCAGTTGTCGGCAAGACATGTTAAAAGTAAGACTAGGGTGAGGTGGTGCCAAAATATTGTTTTACGTTTTTACATTGCCCACCTCAGTAAAATTAAAAAAGTAACGTTTTTGATATATTGATCACGAAGGATGGCAACTTTGCATAATTCACTAAAACATGCCTTATTTTCAAAGCTTTAGAACTGATAGTTTTAGAGAAAATAAGGTTGAGCAATGTTGGACGGTGGTGCGTATAATTTTGCCCGGCTCTTTAATTGCCTTTTTCTAAGATTCTGTTAAAGCTAGAAGCTCCACATTTCGTGATTTAAAGCCTTTAATAGCAATTATTAGCATGGTATACTTGATTACGAGTTCTGGTGAATATTTTTTTCATAATCACAAAAATAAGTAAAAATGTGGGCAATCATGGCCGGTTTTACGGTATGCATTTAGTAAAAAGCGGTTATTTTAATATTACAAACTCCAATCCAAAGACACTCCAATTTTATTTGGATGTATAGATTGATGGCAGCGACAGTCTAGTAGAGATACCATGCATCGGATTCAAACCCACAGCGCAACGCACAACAACACTGACTTTCTGAAGTGATGTGTTCACCTGTAACGTAATAGTTTTCTGCCGAATGTTACATAACAGGAACACAGAGTGTTTTAGCGAGCATTCTATTGAACGTACTGGCGAGCATTCCAGCGAATGGACAGCGTTGTTTCGAACTTTTTGCTTATTAGAGCGTTCGCTAGAAAGTTCGTGAAAATGTTCGTAGAGATATTTATTTATTATTTTTTATTTATAGACTCACGCCTGTATCCCCGAAGGGGTAGGCAGAGGTGTAATGTTACACCCACATTTCGCCATGAATTTATAGGTCCCACGTAATAAGGGGCGAGCCTATTGCCGTACCGGGCTCATATATTTATTTAATTATTTAAAACTTCATATACACAAAGTACATAGGCGGACTTAATGCTATGGGCATTATCTACCAGTATACCTGGTGGAGCGGTGCAAACAGGAAGAAGTAGTTGTATTGTATAGTGTGAGGGGAATGTACCTACTATTAAGTTAATTATGTAGAATATCATAGACTTGCATAATTTGGCTGTTTGTTGTTCAGATCCACAAATTTAAATGGCGAAAGCTCAATGTTGTGTAACAAGTGAACGCTGAAATCTATTATCACCATCATATTCCGTGTGGTGACGGATAAAGAATACGGATTGTCATCACCCCATATCATCCCATGGGTGTCGTAAGAGCCGACAGAGGGAGCATATTATGCAGAGAACAGCACTGTAAGAGAAGGAAAACTTGATACAAACTCTATACCAACCCGTTTGGCCAGCTTGGTATAGTAAGCCAATTCCTCCTTTGAAAGGAGAGGCCTGTCCAGCAGTGGACTGTTAAAGGCTGATGATGATAATGATATCTGATTAGACTAGTGTGCTGACCCTGGAGCTCATCCAGGGTGAATGTATCGAAAGCGATCAGGTTAAGGCTAGGATGAAGATGATAATTATCCATTGAAGTGACGAGCTTACTGCATTAAAATACATCATATTAGGGTTTCAACTCATATCGCTATCCCTTCGGGTTGCGGAGGTCAGACAGGCAGTCGCTCTGTTTTTTTAAAGTTAATATTCAGCCAAATCTGGTTATACTAGTAAGCGGACCCCAGATTGAAACTGGGATAACGCTAAGAGGATGATGATTAGGGTCTCAAGTCAACTTACTAAAATCGAAGGTTACCTTCAAGTAAAACAACAACATCTTGGTAATATGTATAATACTAAATATATTACAGATTGACTAGACTTAGTTTCACAATTTTATTGCACAGTACATACGTCTAATTAACTACATACATTAATCTATAGGTACAATTACATTACTTTGCGTTTCTCTACATGATAGGTACAGTCGATCAACTTCCCGCTAGACCAACATAAGGGTGAGAATCGCTCAGCAAGACATCGTCGCTTCCAGTGCTACTTTACACAAACATTGACATTCGTACACAAAACTAGTTTCTAGATTGTCTCAACTCTATGAGCGCGCCAAGGGACTTTTTTTCAAATTGCTCCACCGCCGACTTGTTTGATTGTACCTACATTACGTCTTTTGTGCATTTCGGAACAGTTTTTGCGTTTCTACACATACCTACCAAACTATTTACTTCTACAAAAACGCTTGTTTTGTAGTACTTACATAATTATTTGATATTATTTTACATCAATAAAAAGAAACAAAGACCTCTATTAATTACGCGCGCTCATTACTCAGATCAAGTACTGACACTGTAAATAAAAGTGAAGTCACTTTTTCATACGTGAATGCAATGTTGCCACGTCGTTCCTCATTGAGCGCTTGTATTACTAGGGTCCTTTTTAGCTGCATACGTATTATGAATCTTTTCTTTCCTTTTTCATCTTATTTTTTACACATTAATATTTTGTCAATTGTTCATATTTGTTCGGACAGAATCTTCTTAATATATAAAATCCTTGCGTTCCTGACTGACTGACAGACACGCTACAGCCGAAACTATTGGGCGCAGGAAGCTGAAATTTGGCATGTATGTTCCTTGGGGACAGTAAGGGTGCACTAAGAAGGGATTTCCCGAAATTCCCACGGGATCGGCTAAAACGGGTAAATTTAAAAAAATTGCAGGCGTAGCTGCTGGCGTCCTCTAGTTGATTACAAAATGGTAAAGATCTTTCGTGAAAGACGGCCAAAGTACCTAGGTAACTATATGACATTATTGCCTATTACAAGTAGATGTCTACAAGGTGAAAAAGTTGCAGCTCCTTACAAAAATAAAATGACTACGACCATTATATTTGACTGAAAAGAGTGGCCATGAGTTTTATTGCCCGCTCTTTCTCATGGTTCTACCTATTGCATTGCGAACGTGGCAGTAAATGAATGTAGAATCATTAAGTAATTAACTTAAATTTTGACTTTTATAAGCGTCATGATTTTGACTTTGACTTTGACTTTATTGCTTTATTAAAAAAATTGGTTCAGCTATTGGTCGACAGATCCTGGTCACTCACTCACCTAGCACTACTCACATAAAATCATTCGGTATTTTAGTTATAGGCGGGTACTAAATAATATTTCTCAATTGCGTACGTATGACAGCAAAAGTGAAATTGCTTTTATTTGTTCCGACGTTTCGTCCTGGTTTGCACTAGCCCCTAGCTTACATGATGAGAGGTAAGTCATACAACTACACGAGTGAGATCCGTAATATAAATATTATAAAACTATTCAAATTGAACCACTCGTTCCTGAGCATGGGCGTCGCCAAGAGAGGGGAAGGGGGGGCGCAGCTGCCCTCCCCTAGAGATTAAAAAATCCCTACAATTTATACTTTTCAATATACTTTTCTCATTTTCCATATCAAATTGTAGCCCCCCTCCCACCTCCCCAGGCAATCGGGTGGCGATGCGGTGTTCTTGACAGAAGCGCATGCCACCAAACAAAATAAACTCTTTAGCTTTGTAATATTGGTATTTAATAATTAACGTCAGAAAAATTAAAACATTGCAGTCAATATTTTTCGACGAAATTTTTAACACCTACGCCTTAAGTCCAAATCTAAATCTTCTTTGCTACATTGTTCGAGACTAAACTGTACACTTTATAATCTATTTATAATCTAGGATAGCTATTTCTCTTCAAATTGTTATCTATTTATTGAAACTTTACAAGATTTAGGCCCAGTTTCACTTCTGGACTAGTATACAACACATAGTATAAAACAAACTCTGTCTTCTGTCTGTCTGTAACTTTGTATGCTTAAATCTTTAAAACTACGCAACGGATTTTAATGCGTTTTTTTTAATAAGAAGATAGATAAAATGATTCAAGAGGAAAGTTTATATGTACAATAGACGCGGGCGAAGCCGCTGGCGACGTTTACTCCAAAATAACTGATAAGTAGTCAAAACTAAATGCGTATGATTTAAACTGGTTATTAATTTAATCGAAAGTTATCGGTAATTAATGAAACCGGGCTATATTATGACTCACGATATCAAGAACGCCATTTTTTACATTTTCTTTAGATATTGCAGCTAGTCTATCCAACATGATGTCTGGCAACGTCATATAGATGAACGGTAAAATTTTCGAGTTACAATGTTCACAGATTATGTATTTCTACAAAAAGAAAGAAATTAAGAAGAATATTTTATACAGCTCTTAGATTGTAACAACAGTCCAATTCAGCGTCCTATCTGATTTCTAGTAGGTCACAGAGGTTTACAATGAGCAGTGTACACCACAGTGTACACTACACTAGTTAGCAGTAGCTGTTCACAGATGGCAGTGCATGTATGCGGGGTAGGGCGGCAGCAGCGCGCACGCAAGCGGCAGCGCATGCGCGCTCAGTTCGCGCTCGCCGTTCGCCGCCTGCGCACGCAGCTGCTCTAGTCGCAGCTGGTTCTGACGCTTCCATTTTGTTCTACGACCAAATGAAAGATATCACAGTTTATTACTAATTGTATTTTTTTATTTTGGTCCGGCAAAAAAACCCGTTATCAGTGTTATCAGTTATCAGGCACAACCACACTTTATTTCGGCAAATATTTTCTGATCTAGATTACAAATTTTGTTTTGTAAGCTAACTCACCGTCTGTTCTGGTACCAGGTCTTGACCTGCGTCTCACTCAGACTGAGGGCTTCAGCCACGTCGCCTCTGTCAGCCACGCTCAGGTACTTCTGGCAGCGAAACTTGCGCTCGAGGTACGCGAGCTGGGCGTGCGTGAACGCCGTGCGGCGCCGGCGGGGCTTGCGGCTTGAGTTGGACGATACCGTTGGACGGTTTTGTTGACGCTCTGGGTAAAAGGTTGGGCGGTTAGAAACATGTGGTAGTTATCCAGTAATAAAAAAATCAGAACAGAACAAGAATGATTGTTATTATAATACTGGGGACACTGAAGTACTCATCTCACTGCACTTATCATTGTGCGACGACCAAACGCCAAAATTGATTCTTTGTTTTTGAAGACACTCGCTAAACTGAAAGCAAATTCGTTGTGCCTATGAAGTAACGTTGAACAAAGATATATAATCAAAGCTGCTCTTATCCTTGTTCTTGAAAGTAAGTATCCTTGAATGAAGGCTTTATATAGAACATATTTATATTTGAAACGAATGTTACAATAACATCTTTTCGTTCTCATATTTTCAGTTTAACAGTTTGCTGTACCGGCAAAAAAAATTAGAACATCTTTGCTTTTGCGAAGGAAGCCTAGATTATAATCCAATACAAATATCTACGAAATCAAATTACCACTAGAATCCTGTGTCTCCCTTTGCGTACTCCCAGCGATCACCGACGCAAACCCAGCCAACAACTGCGACTGAAAGGAATTCTTGGATAAGTCCATGGACCGGCCGTAAATACTCTCCGACAACGTCCCTCCCATGTGTTCAAAACCTCCTTCATTTGCCTCATCCTTCTTATTCTCTCTGTCTGGCCTGTACAGGTGGAATAGGCTCGTATCATATAGTTTTAACCTTTCTTCTGATCTGTTCTCATATTCGTTCTCATCTTCTTTGAATGGTGAACTGTAATTTGCTTGATTGTATTCTATTGGTGACGATCGTTCCGTGTCTTCGTCTAATTTCTTAGTTTCGTATGTGAATGACTTCTTTGGTGTGGATGTCTCGCTTCTGTTGTCTCCAACTGAGATGTCGTCCTCACCGTCGGAGGCTTCAAGGTTTTGGCTCGCGGTTGAACTGCACCGCGCTGTGTCTTGCTCTTCTTCGTTTTGCGGAATGCCTGAGGACAAAATTAAAGGTTGAATTATTTGAGATTCCTTAGATAATTAAATCCAATGTCTTCCGAGCAATCTATATTACGTTGAATAGTTTTGTTTTTATGGTAGATTATAGCCTGAATTCATTCTCGTTGGTTGGCCTCATAAAATTATTTCTATTACGTGTAGGAATATTATACCTACATAATATATTAAACCTTAGTACAAAACAATATAAAATGCTACGTATCAATATCCTTTTTCTGATCCATCTAGTATTCTACGCCTGCTACAAACCGTATCTAGCATGTCCCGTAAAGAAGCTGGTAGGCGGTGTGAAATGAGGATTTCCCGTAAATTATAGCGAACAAAGAGGTTAAAGCATCGCTTGACACTAAGACTTGACACTTAACCGTGAACACAAACGGATCGCGCACAAAGCCAGAGCGCATAAAGACCTCCGTTATAAAAAGGAACGGCCATAGACGCGAGTTTTCTGCTCTAATTAATGCCTAGGGGCGTTCCGTTTCACTCTCGAGCAATTGAATACGGTGTCTGTGAATGGTGTGTTTTACCGAGCGCGGGAAATTCTTGTTGCGTTTGTGTCTTTTAATTTGCGTGAAAATGGTAAGGAGTGCGAGTCCGGCATTCAGCCTATTCGTCGCTTTTCATCGGTTTTTCTTTCGCTAAACTTTTGTGTGGCAACGTTGGTGTAGCGCCACGATTACTTGTTATATGGCGGGTGCGCGGGGAGGGGAGAAGGGGGAGGGCTCGAGTGTTTCTCTCGTTATAATATCGCATAAATATGTTTTAGCGTGCACTTCTCGTGCCTCCTCGAGGGCGCCTTAATGCTTCCGCATGAGTATCTCCTACGAAAACATCGTTACGGATATGATTGTGTTCTAAATATTTACTTTCAATGTATATTTTCAGACATATAGAAAACGTATAACGAAGAGCGCGGATAGCGTGATTTTAATCGCCTCGCTATAGGGAGTCAGTCTATGAATTTACTGACACTAGCCTAAAGCACGGTATATAGCTATTCCTTCGGGTTGCGGAGGTCAGACAGGCAGTCGCTCTGTGGAAAAGCTAATATTCAGTCAAATCTGGTTAGACTAGAAAGCGGACCCCGGGTTCTAACTGGGCTAACGCTAGGAGGATGAGTACGGTGGCTCACCCTTTATATAGCGTATTGTCTACATCGCAATGCTCCATATACATGATAGAAAGACACATAATATTGCTATGGCATGTGAGAGCCCATTGTTGCAGCTTGTTAGTCTTTTTTATAACTATTGCAGCGTCCGCAGCTTCGATACCCATGGTAGTCGTATGGCAGGAGAAATTATGATGGCCGACTCGTGGTCTCGTAGTTCTTCCGCGGTCGAGCCGGCCCATTCATGTGGAAATCAGCAAGGCTCTACTACCTTGACTTGCCGTAGATCTTCAAAGTTAAGAAACGCTTGCACCGGTCGCAACTTAGATGGGTGACCACGTGTGGCATTTACATCAGAACGCTACCGGGTTCCGGATGGGACGTAAAGCTGTCGGTCCCGGTTCTTGTCACAGGACAAGGATCGTTGCACCATGTCGGCGGCTTTTGGGCGGTTTGAAAACTTCGGCACCAGAGTTAGCCTCACACTAACACGAATAGATCGTGATATCAAACTTTCCTCACGAATGCCTCCCGGTACTTAGTAAATATATTATGAAGTTTTGCAATCGGAACGTTCACCTAGAAATCGACTCGACTAGAAGTCTACATATTGACAATTAAATATATTGGTTTTTGCCTCCCTACTTGTTTTTTGAGCAGCCAATATAATCATATTGTTAGCTACAGTCAGCAATTGTCATTCAGATGCTTAATATCGAAAAGTAATTTCTGTCTTTAAAAGTATCTTCAACTCATACCATTATTGTTTGTCAATTATTAGAACAATTACGAATATAATGCACACAATTGATGGGACAGCCCTCACTTTAATAGTAATGATGCCACTAGGATGCAACAATTTTGATACTTAAACGGAATCTTCAATAATTGTATTGCTATTTCTCCTTCAATAATTGTATTGCTATTTCTAGTTCAATACGATATTATTGAACGAATCTTAATTCCGTGAATAATATGTTTAAAAGATAAACTAAAATCTTTCTAATTCTTCAAAGTTTTACCCGACTTGAATAACGGTTAACCTGTAAACCTGATGCCCTCAGCCTAGAAATTTGAAATTTGATCAGCATTGGTATGGAAGTAGCATACGCCTTGGATATGTCACGTGGCCGACGAAGAACGAATAGCTCATGTTACAATGGCAGCCTAACGATAGCGATATAAGAAATGAGATACGAATGTCACTAAGGTCCTCAGATATTTTCAACCGACAAAAAGAGACCGGGGAGGTTCGCAAGTCGACACGTATATTTTTTTATGTATAACCACGAATATTTTTTTACAAATAACTCCGATTTAGATAAATATTTATTGGATAGCGTATACAGGGACACTGCCTTAAATTAGCGACGTGTGTTTTGTCTTTTCTTTATCCTTTTTCTTCCTTTATCTTTATTGTTCAGGGACGTCAAAGACACTAAAGAGAAAACCAACCAAAAAAACCATGGGTATCAAGTTTCATATCGTATTCAAGTATCAAGAGATCTCGCTCCTTCCACCCAGTTCGACAGGGGTGTCAATACTAAAGATCGCAGCGGGACATCGCTAATTTGTCGCGCGTGCTATTTACATTGTCGTGGGGTGAGTCGACATAATGGGTTTATACTAACTACACCATCTCGTACCACTGTTTAAATGCACGGACACAGTTTAGAGGGATTCGTTAAATAAATGTCTATGGGAGTTCAGAGGTTCGTTGATGTTAAGATAAAAAAATAAGGATTGGTTTTGATTGTCTATTTGTTTCGTCAAAAGTGTTTTACGTCTACTTGATTGTTGCAGAAGAGATTTGATACGTATCCTTTTCTAAATAAATAATAAAAGTGATCACATAAATTCAAGAATTTTATTTTAATAGATTCGCGCCTGTATGCCTGAAGAGGTAGGCAGCGGTGTAATATTACACCCACATTTCGCCATGATTTTTAGGTCCCACGTAATAGGGAGCGAGCCTATTGCCGGTACTGGCCACATCACCAGACTCCGTGCTGCTACTGAGAAGTAGGAAAAACCCAGTAATACTTTTGCCCGACCCGGATATCGACTCTGGGACCTCCGATCAGCAGTCGCATACGCTATCCACTGGACAACGGAGGCAGTTCCATCTCAATTCAAAAAAATATGACGAAAAATTTACAATACGAGTATGTAGCAAACCACAAGTAAAAATGCTGTCAGTTTTATTTTGCTCTATGTGACTCTATAAAAGTTATAACTAATATACCTTTGAATAGCTCTTTGATTTTAAGTAACTAAATCGATACCCCATGACATGAATGAATGATTTGACATGAATTTCAGATCTGTATTGCTGCATCGAAGTTGCAGACGCTATCACTGAATATATATTCCAAATTGCCTATAACGGTTTTCTATAGAGAACATGGAGTAGTCGTTTTAATATGTCTTCATCGTCGCACCTTTAAATATCCGCGCAATGTTTTGCCCTCAGCAATTGCACTGTGCACGATCAAACGAGAAGAATGACGCATGAAGTCGGGTTTTTTCGATGCTCCAGGCTACAGGGGTCATGGCCACTAAAACTTCATGTTATATCACCTTACGGCCTCGCGGAAGTTCGCCCTAATTATGCCTCCACAGTGACCTCGGCGCTTTCTTTGGCAAGATGACGTGCTCCTTGCAAGTAACGACCATATTCTCCCGCTTTCATCTATAGTGTTCAAACAGGACAATGCTGGACCACATGTCCCTTGATCGCAATGGTGAGAGAGCGAATTAATTTCCTTCTTCAGACGTATATCAATATCCAGTTACTTTACGCTGGAACCAAGTCACATGGAAAGTAAGAGTTCCGTGTTTTCGGTCCGACTGTTATGACGACAAATATCCTAAAATGAACACATTAGCTACCAGATCTTATGGAAGTGTTCCTACGCACAAGCTTCGTCAACCAATACTGTGCAACTGGACCTTGCGCCAAGTTTTCAAATACCAAAGACAAAGACAAAGACATTTATTGCTTAAACTGTGTTTACAATGTCGTTTAACAATAGTTTTTGGTATCAACAGTCTACCCATTCGGGCGTTGCAAAAAGTATAACAAAATGAAAACTATCTATTTTTTAGCAAAATATTCATTTACAGAGTAAAATGCATTTTCCATTAACCATTTTTTAGTACCCTTTTAAATGAAATTGCATCCAGTTCTTTTATATCGACCGGCAAGTGGTTATATATTCTTATTGCCGAAATATACCAACAAAATCGTCTGTCAAATTATCTACAGTAAGCACGTGAATTTTGTCGTTTAACTTCGTGAATAATTCAGACCACCGTCCATCGTTCGTGGCATTATTTGACGATCTGATTTAAATTTTAAATCAGGCTGCTCGTTTTGCCATAACTTGACTTAATGCTTTTTACTTTTAATTTAATTTTGAAAGTCACCAACGTACATTAGCGGCATAAATGGTTAAAGTCTTTATGGTTCCTCATATTTTCTTGGAAATTTTGCCACGATTAGACAATGTGCAAGCATTATTTTATTTATAGGCTCACGCCTGTATCCCGATGGGGTAGGCAGAGGTCTAAATATTACACCCAGTATAAGCGTTTTTGAGAGCATAAAACATTCAAACCCCTACAAGCAAAGCAACTGCACTGGCATAATGCGGATGGCGCACCAAAAAAAAAATATATCATCATCATCGTAGCCTTCCGTAGTCCACTGGTGGACGTAGTCCTCTCTTAATTTGCGTCACGAGAAGTGTTTGGTTTATTGTACTTGTACCACGTGGGCCAGGCGATAGGGTTGGTATAGGGTTATGAGTCGACTCGTCCGTCGCGCAGCAAAGATTTGCGCTGTATATTTTTCTTAGTCGTCTTTCACGATACTCATTGAATGAAATGGAATAGTCACATTTCTCGTTTTTAATCCATCTCCATAAAGAAATAGAATAAGTACAATTTCTTAAACATTTTGGATATAATATTAATTTCGTAAAGTGTTCACCTGAGTAAATCTAGACGAAAACAGCTTAAAAACATGTTCTTTACACACCGGACTGGCGAACGCGGCTGCAGGCCCGCTCCGTTGGGATAGCGTGAACAGTTTCGTCTCAAATAAACGGACCGTTATAATCTTAATATATAAAATCCTTGCGTTACTGACTGACTGACAGACACGCTACAGCCAAAACTATTGGGCGCAGGAAGCTGAAATTTGGCATGTGTGTTCCTTGGGGACTGTAGGGGTGCACTAAGAAGGGATTACCCGAAATTCTCACGGGATCGGCCAAAACGGGTAAATTAAAAAAAAAATGCAGGCGTAGCTGCTGGCGTCCTCTAGTTAACTAATAAATATTATTAACTGTTTCGCTGTACCGGGTATCATTCAAAATGGATAAGAACATCGTTCTACGCGACAGCATGTCCTTTGCGTTTGGCAATCCACAACAGTGCGTTTCTCTAGAAACTTTCTGCCTCGCACCTCTAAACTGTGGAATGATCTGTCGCCTGCGGTTTTTCGGAACCAATACGACCTTCAAACCTTCAAGAAAAGAGCGTATTCCTTTTTAAAAGGCCGGCAATGCACTTGTGACTCCTCTGGTGTTGCGGGTGTCGCCCCTATCGCATAAAAAAAAGAACTGATTTTCTATTGTTTCTCGCTGGACAGTGAACGGGGTAAACTTGGCTTAATTTGACATTTAACCTAAACGCATTGTAACAGCGCTCATAGCAAAGCTTAACTTCATCATCATTATCATCTTAGCGTTCGCGGTTGAGATCCAAGATGCTCGCGTTGAACAGGCTTCAAGGTTTGCTAAGCTAAACTTATCGCAGCTCATATACAAAATACATTGATTTATTTTATAACACCATAATTTTGCCAGCGACAGCTGATCGGTCCCGGGTTCGATTCTCGGGTCGGGCAAAAGTGTTACTGGGTTTTTCCGAATTCTCAGTAGCAGCACGGAGTCTGGTGTGTGCCCGGTAACGGTAATAGACTCGCCCCCTATTACGTGGGACCTAAAATGCATGGCGAAATGTGAGTGTAATATCACACCTCTGCCTACCCCTTCATGGATACAGGCGTGAGTCTATAAAATAAATTATGCCATAGTACCTATAAAGTCAACATTTGTTAGGGCGTATATATCACTCACAAATATATGAGAATAAGTCGAGACAATACCCAATAGGTACAAGAATTTAAGCTTTCGAGGTCATTAACGTCAATATAAATTGCTTTTCTGAATGTACTACATTTCGCTATAAACATTGATTGACAATCATTTACTGGAATTAACGAGATCGTAATATAAAATATTTTGCTAATTGATAAACAAGTTACGTCTGTTATCGAGGGAAACACATTATCTACTTACGATCACATAACATATTGAAATGTAACAAAATTGTCAACAATATCCTTCTGAATATGTCCTACGAAGATACAGAAAATTATTAATTGTGTTAAAATAATTATCACAAACAAAATACATGTTTAGTTAAATTTATTAGTTGTAATCTTAATATATAAAATCCTTGCGTTACTGACTGACTGACAGACACGCTACAGCCGAAACTATTGGGCGCAGGAAGCTGAAATTTGGCATGTATGTTCCTTGGGGACGGTAGGGGCGCACTAAGAAAGTATTACCCGAAATACCCACGGGATCTGCCAAAACGGGTAAATTTAAAAAAAATGCAGGCGTAGCTGCTGGCGTCCTCTAGTTTATGATAAGATATTGTCTCTAGTAATACTGTACTAAAACGTAACATACTAAAAATACTGTAGTAAGTGATTATATATTTTATTGTATCTAACTAGCCCTGATCGCCTGAGACGCCTGAAACACAGGTTTATCCTAGTTCAGGTATATAATTTTATATAAGGAACCTAAAACTAAGCTTTTGTACTCTAAATAAGTATTCTACTACTATAGCCGTGTGGTTGACGGCATAGAATACAAGTGTCACCACCCCCTATCTTCTCGTGGGTGTCGTAAGAGGCGACTAAGGGATAACACGATGCAAATACCATCTTTGCGTAGAGACAGAAAACTCGACATCAAACCCTATACGACTGCCTCGTTCGTGGGATCGGGAGGTCCCGGGTTCGATTCCTGGGTCGGGCAGTGTTATTGGGTTTTTCTGTCACGAAATTCTCAGTAGCAGCACGGAGTCTGGAAATGTGGCCGGTACGGCAATAGGCTCGCCCCTTATTACGTGGCGGCGCTACGGCGCGAGGACTTAGAATTTTTTTGCCAAAAAATTTTATTTTTGCAAATCGTTTATTTTCTCGATTCTATCGTATAAAACACCTAAATATAAGGCTAAAAGTGTCTTGGTAAAAGTGTCATATATTTTTATTACACTTGGTAATACGGGTTGCAGACCAAGAGCTAAGCTAAGTTAGTTTAGCTTTGCTCGCATAGCTGGCGCATCTTGTATTTAACTGCAGACATTGTACTGTTTTTGTGAATGACTAGCTAACGAACGCCGATTATGTTTTCAAATGGAGTTAGATGTAGAGAGATTTATAGCGTTAATGAAAACTAAGTATAAATACTAGTGAGCAACACTTTGACGTGGTTTTGTCCGACGGCTCACCGTGTGTGTATGACATATCCCTTTTTTTTGTAAGAAGACAATTCCCGCACTAGGAAGAAGAACGCGGGGGACAACGGACACAAAGAACACCCAGACTCGAGTCAACAATTTGTAGATAAATCAAAGTGTTATCTAGTGTGGAAATCGAACCCACGACACGAGGCGCAGTACCAAGCGGCGATGCGACCGTTTAAACCACGACGCCAACCGTGCAGTCAATGTCGTCATGGAGAAGCTTAGCGGACAAGTACTTGCAGCTCACTGCAGCAGTGCCGTGATCAACAACGTTGCGTTACTTTCTAGAAAGTAGTTATAGTTACCTACTATGTTACTGGAAAATAAAAAATATAGTACTAGTGTACTGCTGCAGTAGAGTTACTAAATTCAAGCCCAACTGCCGAATCCGTGCAACTCGCCCATATCTTAGAGAATATGTAAAAGTTTTTGGCCTGATTTTTTCTAGCTACGATAGACTGACAAAGAAGATATATAAGACAAGTGTGAATGGGACAGGACGAAGGGAAAGACCTAGGCGGACATTCTCTGACCAGATTGAACACATCCTAAAAAAGGACAGGTCAGAAGTATCCTAAACAGAAGAGCATGCATGAGAGGTAGTGATGGCAATTAATGCGATTTCGCATTAATTTCATTAGCATGCGAATTCGTGAGTCTTAGCATGCTAAATGCTATTGCTATGCTATTTGCTAATTATGATGATAATTTTAATTAATAATAGCTTTTTATGTGAAGTGTGAAATTTCTTAAAATGCGAATTAAAAAGCGCGATCGCCTTTGATTATTTACAGGTACTTTTTTAATTAGTTCATATTATTATTAATTATAGGTACAACAATAAACATTACACGAAATAAAGTTTATCATATTCGTAAACAAGACTCCTACTATCAATATTATGCCAATTCGTACTAACTAAACTTTGACATAATACGTAGCGCGTCACACATTATTACTATCTTAACAAATATTCGTACACATTTACTCAATATACGACCGTAAATACGAGTAAATCAAACATAATAATATAATTATTGCTTAAAATCATCGTTCGCATTCGCACCATTTGCTAATAATTTCATTTATCGTGTCACGTGAATCGGATGTATTGAGTATTCCTGTGGGTGAGACAGAGAACGCGTGTCCCGCGTTAGCAAGAAACTATGAACCAACCGAATCGCGCACGAAGTGATGAATTCACACTTCACGAAATTTCGCAACAATATTTCATTTGCTAAATGCTAAATGAAAATTCGCATGCTAAAATTAATATGATTGCTAATATATCCATCACTAATGAGAGGGTCCAGGGTGCGTCGGACGTTGGGGAATCTGGTTCACTTATGAGGGTTCTGCCTCCCGCACCGACTGCCAAAGATCTTCGTGACAGCCGGTACCAACTCTACGAGGCACGGGGCAAGCGATAATTAACACTAATACGCACATAATAGTGTGGATTCGAACTCTACATTGCGGTCTATTGGCATCTTCACTAAACTATCGCTACCTCAACTTTTTACTTCTTGATCCTATATTTATATGTCCATAAAATCTATATCAGCTAAAAATGTTCTACCTATGAACCTACATAAATAGAGGAATGATTTTCATTTTTATTGGAATAACGTATACAAATACGGAGAACTTTTTACGTATCATTATAGCAATAGCAGGTAATGGACCCACATGCTGCTACAATAATCTTTTCGTCGTTCATCGTTATAGTCACTAGCTTCTAAGAAATATTTTCCTATTTTTTGTAATGTAATACCTATCTAATGCGATGGATTAATAATTAATTATGTTAGTCCTATAAATGGTAATATTCGTTAAATTATTGTTAGGAGTGAATTACGGTGAAATTTTGTCTATAAAGTACCGCGAAGTATTCGTGGTACCTAATCACTACATAGTATAAAACAAAGTCTGTCTTCTGTCTGTCTGTCCCTATGTATGCTTGAATCTTAAAACTACGCAACGGATTTAAATGCGTTTTTTTTAATAGATAGAATGATTCAAGAGGAAGGTTTATATCTATAATTGACGCGGGCGAAGCCGCTGGCCACGTCTAGTTTATAATATAATACTGTATACTAAATCCAAATACGCCTAATTTCACACTCCTAAATGAGCTAAAAAGTAAGTAGGTATATACGGACGTAATTTTGTGATAGGTATGTGTGTCGCGTTTTGTCGATAGCGCAATTGTTTGTTTCACCCTTACCTTACAAAATATTATAAGCACGAATAATAATAAAATTATTAGCTTCACGTATTAATGCAGATGTATATTAAGTAATAGGTATGTTTTTTTTAATAAGTGCTGTTGCAGAAATCACTTCTCTTGGGTCAATCAAGTTCCTACAGTTTTCTTTAAAGTAATATTCTAGTTTTGGTACCTTTTGCTGGGCAACATTTAGAAACCCGACAACATTCAATTACTTATCAACAATCTATGGAGTTATCTCGAGACAAACATGCCAAAAAATTTTGTTTGTGTTTTGAAATGTCTTTTTTTTATCACATTCACACAACACCATCTAGTCCCAAACTAAGCAGGGCTTGTCCTATGGGTACTAGACAATGGATAAACATACTTATATACTTTTTTTTGTAAATACATACATATTATACATAGAAACGCCCAGACCAAGACAAACATCCATGTTCACGCACACAAATGTTTGACTTGAGCGGGAATCGAACCCGCGACCTTCGGCGTTGCAGTCACTTACACTCCCGCTGCGCTAACCGGTCGTCTGATGCTCAACAAAAAGTAACTGCGTTGTGGAAACACCATTGCATAATAGCATGATGCTAAACAATTAACAAACTTAACTGTAACGAATCATTTGTCCATAACTCTCTATTTATTTTGAGGGTAGACACAAACAAATAGTGGAGTATTAAACGTCATTAATTCAAACGTGGAACAATCGCAGTCAATCGGTGCTCGACCGCGGCGCGTGGCGGTCGCGTGCGAACACGAGTGGCGCCGCGCTGCGCTCGAGAGCATATGCGATCTTATTGTGCAATCATCATCTTATTGATGATTGCCGTTGATTAGGAGTTATTTTTATTAACAATTTTTCTGCATAAATAAGTAATAGTCTGAAAATGCGCAAAAACATACCTTTAAAAACCAGACAGAGATGTTTCATGTCAGCTGAGGATCAAGGTTAGGTGAAGGGAGAATTGGACTTCAAATTCATAAGAAAGTATCAGCTGTAGTATAGTAGCATCCGTATTTATAAGTAAATTCTACGTTACTAACTGATTGACAGACAACGTACAGCCAAAACCATGAGGCGCAAAAAGCTGAAATTTGGTAGTTATTTTCCTATAGTACAGTAGAGGTGCACTGAGAGAGGATTTCACGAAATTTACACGGGATAAGAAAGAAACGGTTCTATTAAAATAATAATTGCATGCGTAGTTGCGTGCATCCTCTAGTATTTGAAATAACCATAGGAGACCCAATTTATTGAAACCTATGAAAGTTTTCTAAGTTTTAATAATGGGATTATGTAATCATATTTAGCTTTACATATATGTATTTTACATAAATAAAAAAAATAATCTCAAATGACATTAGGTAATATATAGAACTGCGCAGAAGTCATGGGTACTCGACACATCTTCGTTTCTGCAAAACGTTATTACTGCTGGCATTTTTTATTGGTTTGTTTTTCAGGCATGTTATAATATTATACAGGCTTAAAAGGAGAATGTCCGACATGCAACGTCAATGAAATGTCAAGAACTAGTACCGAAACTGAGACTGCTAAACTCAAGCTAAACTACACCAAAGAGCTCAGATATTTACAAAGAGGCGCATTTCCTATGGGCGCTCTGAAGACAAATTTTCTGTGACCCCAATTGCCGCTTGGCGGCGTGGCAGTCGCGCTGTGACAGCTGTCTCTACGAGAGCAAGAGAGACGAACGTTACTCCAGTGTATCTTAACTGATCTTAACTACGAGAGCAAGAGAGACGAAGAACGACGACAGCGCCACCAACGGCGCCAACTACAAACTAAACTGGAGACAGTCTCCACTTGTAATCGGCACACGAAATCCTTAAGAACTGCGCTTCTATGTAAATCTGTATTCATTGACTACAGTCTGCATCACCTCTAATACATGCCGAAGGACATTCGTGTTGTTGACAGAGTGGTTTATACGCACTCATTGCAATAAAACCGGTCATCGATTCAGCTCTATATAAAACATTGTATAACTATGTAGTTTGATTGCAGGACGCATTAACTCACGTCACGATTTGTGTAGGGCTATTAAATGCAGAATAAAAGTCCATAATCCGCAAAAAAACATTTTCAAGCAATTAGAATATCAGTTAACATTGGTACACAATCAATATTGTAATTTCATACATCCAATCGGATCCATTACGAATACTTTCTGGCACCCCTCTTGGGTTTTCCTTGAGCCCATAGTCCGCTGCCTAATTTTTCGGAAACCAAGAATAGTAAAATATTACAAGGTGTTCTTTGATTTAAACAAAAATCAAGATATTTATTCTCATTAACTGCAAGATTTTCTTAGCATTAAGTACCGACGGTCAGAATCGGTCGTAGTGGAGTGGTGAGTAGTGGCCTTGGGGGAGGCCTATCCAGCATTGGACGTCTTTCGACTGATATGTGGATAATGAAGTACCAACGGTGTGTTGTATGGTGCGCTCTCAAAATACGCAGAAAGCTGTAATTGAATGTGCATATAATTGTTTGCTGTCCAGTTGCATTCAAATAATATGATACTTTAACCTTCGGCGGCCATGACCTTTGTAATCCGGTCAAAACTTCGGAGAAAACTAAGGTATATTGATACATATAAGTACAATTTAATATATTTTTTATGGTGATACAAATCTTGCAAGTTTAAAAAGTATTAAAAACCACGGCTGTATTTTACGATTCCACAATTTTATTAAGCTTCAACTTTGTTTATTTTGATAAAATTTGGTACGTTTTAAGTTTATTCACAAGGATCTTTCGGGCCGGCTCCATTACGAATGTTACATGGTTACAAAAGAAACGTGCAATTTAAAAAGTAATATTATGTCAATGAATATTATATTGATTTCGGTGACAAAAAACGGTGATGGTGTGTGACAGTCAGATAGTGATCACTGATCAGTCATCGACACGACAAGAGGAAAGAGAATTACGCCCGGCGAAACTTTGGGGCAATTAGTGTTTCACGTTTAGGTAACTCTAAATAATAGGCATGTTTCCAGCTACTCAAATCAGACTTTTAATGAAAGGTCGAAAACAATCTCTTTTTACGGATTTTGAGTGAAATATGCACTAAACTCATCGTATTTATTGGGGTCAAGTAGAATACTAATGATCAATACCATAAAAAGTTAAATTGGGATTTTACATTATTTGATTAATGAAACTGCCATTATTTTGGCATGGTTTACTAGATAAAGGAACGTATATAACTTATTTTTATTGCAAGAAACATTCATTACGTGGTTGAGATCGTTACGTCAACATTAATGTCTCCAAATTGAAAACTTTAGAAGTAAAAACTTAAAAGCTCCCTAGCTTCACAGTGGTACTCCATTACTTAAGATCTGCCTTCATCTTGACCAACGAAACCTTGCCAGCCTTGCCAATCGGAAGGGTTCTTCGACACTATAGTTATGATCCACTCTAGGACGTTTCTAAGCCAGAATTTTTCCGTCTTTGCACACGTCTTTTGCCTTTAATTTGCCTATCAAATTGTGCTCTACAAAATTCTTTAACCTGCTGTTGCTCATACATCGATAATACTGCCGCTATAGTTTTTTGTTGTTGCACTTATTAATCGAATCCTCTTTTTTCACTTATTTTAAGTCAGTGATGCGAAATGCTTTGGCAGTGTCAGCAGTCATGGTACTAAAAATTACTTAGGTTTAGCTTAAGTTTAAAAGTGTTGCATGAACATAAACAATAAGTAGATATAAAAATAATAACAATAAAATATCGTCCCGAATCGGGTTGTAAAAAGGATTGATGTTAATACGTTTTGCCTTGTAACCTATACAAATAAATGAATTTGAAACAAGAACTTAAAACTACATCCAACTTTACCAAAAACGTAACTATTATCAAAATGTAATATTAAGAAATATGCACTGGGCTACACAGAAATGTTTGAAGTGGTCAGCAACGAGTGGTCGTTACGTGTCCGCTAACTTTTTAAGAAACAGTCCGTGGGGCGCCAAGCACCTTGTTTGTACAAATGTTACAAACGTCACGTACGACAGATTTCAAACGGATTATGTATAGTTTCTAAACGGACTATTTTTTATTCAACATATTGCCCTGCCTTTCCAAGGTGTTGGAACGGGTGGTGTACGTGCAAGTTGTGGATTACCTGGAGTCTAGTGGGATACTCCCCGACCTTCAATCGGGCTTTAGAAAAGGGCGTGGTACAAGTACAGCGTTGGCGGATGTCGTGGGGAATATCATTGAGGCTCGGGACCGCGGGGAAGGTTCGGTACTCACACTACTTGACTATTCCCGTGCCTTTGACTCTATAAATATTTCGCTTTTACTATCGAAACTGTCATATTACGGCTTTGAGTCGGAAACGGTCAAGTGGTTTGAGAGTTATTTGACAGGTAGGACTCAATTGGTTCGACTACGTAAAAAGGATGGTTCAACGCTTTCCTCCTCCCCGCTCCCGGTGACTCGAGGTGTTCCCCAGGGATCTTTATTGGGACCATTGCTCTTTGTTCTATATAGCGCAGACATTACCAAATGTTTCAGTAACTGCAAGTACCATATTTACGCCGACGATACTCAGTTGTATTTACATACGAATAGTCGAAACACTGCTGATGCCATGGGAAAAATTAATTCTGAACTCGATTGCATTTCATCTTGGTCAAAAAATAACTCCTTAGTATTGAACTCCAAAAAATCTAAGTTTATGATCATGGGCAGCAGAAATCAAATAAACTCAATTTTATTATCCAAACCTCAAATAAAAATAAACGGAGATAGCATAGAAAGGGTTGAATTAACTAGCAATCTTGGTGTAACAATGGACCCTGAACTCCGTTTCGAGGAGCATATCAATAAAGTAGTAAGAAACTGCTTTTATAGGCTAAAAATTTTATATAGAATTAGAATGTTTTTAAGCGTTGCAGTAAGGCAAAGGTTAGTGGATAGTTTGGTGCTATCTAGATTTAATTATTGTGATGTTGTGTATGGGCCTTGTCTGCTGAGCCGGACTGAACATGTCATTCAGCGAGTGCAAAACGCGTGTGCTCGTTTTTGTTTTAGCATACCCCGTAGACACCATGTCACACCGTATTTAAATGACCACAAAATGCTAAAAATGTCAGCGAGACGTAAGTTGCATCTAGCTACCATGTTATTTGGCGTAATTAATACACAAAAACCGCTGTGCCTATACGCAAAGCTCGAATGGCGTCAGGACCACTACAGTTACTCTGCTCGATCCACTTCCAATCCACTCTCAATGCCACAATACAAAACAACAGCCTTCAGAGGCTGCTTTAAGTACGCTGCCACTCACTGCTGGAATGATCTTCCGCCTCCTTTAAGATCTTTGAAGACAAAACAAAACTTTAAGTTTTATGTAAAAAAGCAATTACTACAGGAGCAAATTGAGAACCAACGAATATTTTACATATGAACATACACATCATAAAAAATTACGTAAAATCCCAGCAGTATTGGCGATGTCATGTTATGGATCCTTTTAGATTTAATATTAGGTACAGTGATACGATACATATGATACACTACTTCTCTACGCCCTATCATTTATTGCCACTTGAAATGTAGAAACATGTTTTAATATATAACCCGACACGATGAACTTACTCGCAGTCAATGCAAAATTAGTTACTTACTGTAAGTTTTTATATAGCATTTTATTTGTCTCTATTGGATTTTTTTATTTACATTTATCTACTGGTCAGTGCATACCTTGTTTTATAATATTTGTGTACTCATGATAATTTTCTTTTCTTTATGACTATAGTCAGCTTTTGTTAATACCTTAGATTAAGATATATGTTTTTATTTTATTTTTTTATTTGACGCGAACGCACGTAGCTCGCGCACCGTATGTACCTAACGCATTCTATTACTTACCCCTTAAATACTGTTGGTTTGTTATCCGTGGGGTCAATGGAGGTTACCACTGAAAATCAGTGTTGTGTAATAGCTAAGGTTACTACACAACAATATGCTGAGTGGGACCTCGTTGTTGCAGACTACCTATATTATGCTTGTTATACTTATTGTTTATCTTAAGAACTTTGTTTCTGCAGCAATAAACTTTATTTCTTTCTTTCTTTCTTTCTTTCTTTATTAAATTTGGATGTTTTCGGGGTACCCACTTCAGGATTGTCAAGATTATGAGTTTTATAATAAAATTATGAGTGATAAAAATGTACATTACAATAATTTTGTAAGGTTTAAGCGATAGCCTAGTGGAGATACCAACAGACTCAAATCCATGGCACGTATCCCTGACTTTTGGAAGGTCTGTGCGTATTAATTGTAGGTATATGATTGCTTCCTCTTAACCTTGAAGAAAAGGCACGTGTCTAGCAGGGCTGATGATGATGAGTTGATAAGAATATTAATATAGCTCATTAGACGGAGAGAGCCTTTGCAAAGTGTGACGTTACATCTTGTTATTAGTTTGCGCTCACCGGCACATGCTCTTCTGCTCAGTGCCGCGACGACCCAATCCAGCGCCTGTGTGCGAAATTTATAGCCTTTATATATGTAATAGCCTTTTTGTCATACTTTTTCTAAAGTAAGTTTAATCATTAACGCTGGCATTTCACCTGGAGTTTCTTACTCTTGCGCCTGTATGCGTCGCACACGGCTCTACTTCTTCTAATGCTTATTAAATTTTTAATGTTAAGTTTGTTACACGTTGTCTCATATATCGATTGATATTGTTAAAAATCTAAATAATATAATTATATGCAGCCTCCATCACCTAACGAAATTAAAATTTCGCCACAAATTTTTAGGTCCCACGTAATAGGGGGCGAGCCTATTGCCGTTACCGGGCACATCACCAGACTCCATGCTGCTGCTGAGAATTCGGAAAAACCCAGTAACACTTTTGCCCGACCTGGGAATCGAACCCGGAACCTCCGATCAGCAGTCGCATACATACGCTATCCACTGGACCACGGAGGCAGTTAATATCAGTCAGGAGTCAGTTAAAAATATTTATTGATTTATATTTAAAATAGTGTTAGCATTATCCTGTTTCTTTCTGTCTACAATCTAAAGCCTTTGCCATTTGATACCTCATTCAAAACCATCACGGGCATCATCATCATCCTAGCATTTAGAGCCCCGGGGTCTGCTTTCTAGTCTTACCAGATTTTGACACAGAATATTAGGTAGATTTTCCACAGAGCGATTGTCGTCTGACAGTTTGACCTCAGCAACACAGAGGGATATGCTATTTTCCCTTGCTCCCGAGGCAAGGGGGAAAGCCTGTGGAGCAAGCGATAGTAGGTACATAACTTCAAAAAGTCAGTGGTGTTAAACCAGAATTGTAAGGTTTGTAAGGATAGATGCAAGTGGCGTTCCGTTGTCTCTGCCTACACCTACGGGAAAGAGGCGTGAGTATATGTATGTATGTATGTTAAACCAGATCCCCTGTGCATGACGGTATATTGGTATCTCCACTAGATCCCGGCCTATTTCCTGTTAGAAGCGTTTTCATTTAAAGATCAATAAAACAAGAAGAAGACGGATGAAAGAAGATTGCATGTAGCAGAGATGAGGATATTGAGATGGATGTGTGGGGTGACAAGGATGGATAAAATTTGAAATGAGTTTATTAGGGGAAGTCTGAAAGTTGCACAGGTGCAAGAAAAGCTGAAAGGAAATCGTCTATCGTGGTATGTGATGAGGAGGGATGAAAATCATGTGACTAGAAAGGTGATGAAGATGAGAGTTGAGGGATATAAGGCAAGAGGAAGACCAAAAAAATCATGTGACTAGAAAGGTGATGAAGATGAGAGTTGAGGGATATAAGGCAAGAGGAAGACTAAAGAAAAGATGGATGGATTGTGTGAAGGGTGACATGAATGAAAAGGGAGTGAATGATGAGATGACGTCTGATAGGAAGAATGGAAGAGAAAGACATTCTGCGCCGACCCCAAGTAATATGGGAACAGGGCAGGCAGAAGAAGAAGAAGAAGAAAACAAGAAGAATATTTCAAATAACACGCATTGGCAAGTCCGTAAATAGAAAATTGCAAATTACAGACATACGAAGAAGAAAACACAGCAGGAAAGCAATTAATTCATGAAAATGTATTCACCTGTTCTCATTAGGTTCATTATTAACCCTCTACACACCGAGTAGTTTCTAGCTTGAAAATGGCAGGAGACATGAAAAATTCATCACCAACGGGTTAAGTACTAGGACACCAAATTAGGTCCTGGACGATGCATATGGCGGTTAGGGCGCGCGCACACTTGCAAATTAGCGGCTTATTATACTCGCGACAAACGCACTTGAACACGTACGACGCTAATCATGCGATTATTTTGTCGCTCATGTGTGGAATATTCATAATAAGGGAAGGGTGAAGATTTAATTTATGACAATATTTTTGTCTTAGGATGGGGAGGATAACAATGATATTCTTTGTATTGTCAACATTAAGGAAAAAGTTGGTAAGTTTATATTACTTATTTTAGTCTCAAAGAAATGCTTAGTGGGAGCACTGAAAATACTTTTGTTATTTTACCTACGTAGGGATGGCATATAATTATGATGGAAGGCTGCGAAAGTCTAGTGGAGATACCAAATAAAAATTGGGCAAGTGCGAGTCAGACTCGCGCATGAAGGGTTCTGTACCGTTCATCTATAAAAGAAAATCACGGTCTTTGTATGTATACTTAAATACTTTTTAAGTTTCTACCTGTTTATTAAGATCGAGTAACAAATTGCTTAAAAATTACGTTTGTTGTATGGGAGCCCCCCTATATTATTTACATTTTTTTATTTAATTATTTATTTTGAAAGGTAATATACAACTAGGTACATATTCTGTGAAAATTTAAAGCGTCTACCTGTAACAGTTAGTAATTTTGAGCAAAAAATACGAATAAAAACATGTTTTTTGTATGGCACCTCCCCTTAATATTTTCATTTTTTTATGTTTAGTATTTGTTGTTATAGCGGCAACCGAAATACATAATTTCTGAAAATATCAGCTTTCTAGCTATTACGGTTTATGAGATACAGCTTGGTGACAAACAGACAGGCGGGCAGACAGACAGACAGCGGAGGCTTAGTAATAGGGTCCCTTTTTTACCTTTTAGGCACGGAACCCTAAATACTATCATCCAAGAGTACTGGGTTATAATCCACGGCGCACATAACTGACTTTTCGGAGTTATGTGCATATTTAATGCATTAATGCCAATTGTTCTGGCCCGCTTTGTTTCACGCGAACTTCGCAAATAATTTACTTATCTTCTGGAGAAAGACTGCCTCCGTGGTCTATAGCATATAATCCTGGTGATCGGAGGTCCTGGGTTCGATTCCCGGGGCGGGCCAAAGTGTAAGTGGGTTATTCCGAATTCTCAGTAGCAGCACGGAGTCTGGTGATGTGCCTGGTAGCGGCAATAGGCTCGCCCCCTATTACGTGCTACCTAAAAATTCATGGCTAAATGTGGGTCTAATATTACAACACCTCTGCCTACCTCTTCGGGGATACAGGCGTGAGTATATAAATAAATAAATAAAACTATAAACAAAAGCTTTTTTCATCTTCAATACTTTGTCTTTGTTTCTTGTTTTATCTTATGTTGTCACGCATATGACGAAGTTGGACTACTATACCACGCTGGAGTCCGCTGGACAGACGGTTTGGTATAGGGTTTCATATCGAGTTAACCGCCTCTTCGCAAATATATTATTTGTCTCGTGTATTTTCTCTCTTTTTAACGGCAACGGTAGCCCAGTGTAGATAATAACAGACTGCTATGCAAAGGGTATCTGGTTGAAAGCCATGGCGCGCACCATTAAATCTACTTGTTACGTATGTAGGAACCTACTAGATTATTTACATGCTAACTTGTTAATAATCGTCGGTCTTGTGGCTCAGAGAGCATGTTTTAAGGTACAATTTCGTCACGCATAGCAGAAATAGGCAACTTGTCGCCGCGATGTTATTGGTTTCTATGTATTTTAAAGAAATACCTTCCGTAGCGAGCGACACGCTACGGCTACGCTGCGGCTACGCTACGGCTACGCTACGGCTATGCTACGGCTCCGATACGGCTATGTTACGGCTACGCTACTCCTACGCTACGGCTACGCTAAGGCTACGGCGTGCCAACTGCCATAGCGATATGTCACTCGACTGCACATTGGTATTGCTAGTGGCATTCTTAAACTCAGACATTGGTGTAGCTGTATTCAAAATCATTACTACGATCTACGGCGCGTCCACATGTCGTCTGCTGTCTGTAGTCGATTACAAACTCGTATCTTAAGTAGTCAGTCTCGGCTGCCACGATATTTGTGACAGTCGTTACGGCGAGTTAGAGCATTTTAATATACTGACACTAGTCTAAACCATAAAATATCGATATCCTTATGGGTTAAAGAGGGCAGACAGCAACCGCTCAGAGGAAAGGCTAATATTCTGTTAAATCTGGTTAGATCCAGGTCTCCAAGGCGGAAAGTCCTGGACACTTTACATTCTTTATCTGTTACCACAAAAATAAGATTATTGTTAGTATGATAATGTAAGTGGGAATATCGGGTCAGTTAGTCCCAAATACTTTATTCATTTATTTATTTCTATCTCTTATAGCTATTATTAAAGGTAATTAACCTAATGCAATAGCAAGACACTTAAAATTATATTTAAAACATCTTATAAAAAATAAAAAATGTAGAAGATAAAAATGAAAACAACAAAATAAAAAAATTATATAACAATGAAACAACACTGTGAAGTGACTAGCACAACAAAGCTAGAAAAGAAAATAATACGTAAGCTTTATTACGTTATATGGTGCCGGATGGTGTGTTTTAATGACTTTCTATTACAACTATAAAGCTGATTTTCCACCAGAGTGGCGAGACGAGGCGAGGCGAGGAGAGAATTGAAATTTGTATGGCAAATTTTCAATTCTCTCCCAGCGCATCTTTGGTGGAAACAGTATGGATTGACGAGAATATGCGAGGCGTGAATTGGAATATTTGTTTGTGTAAAAATGAACCGTATTGCTTCCAACATAGAGTATAAATTAACCAGTACCAGTATATATTTATCTAATGAAGCCTACGGGCGGCGCGGCGGTCACGCGCGTGCTCGCACGAGCTTGCACGAGCTCGCGCGAGCTCGCGATGGCTAATTTTAATGGAAAAGGGTCAGTGCGATTTCAATTCTCTTCTCGCCTAGTCTCGTCTCGCCACTCGGTGGAAAATCACCTTAAAAGTCATATTCCACCAGAGTGGTGAAAACGACACTCAAACATCACTGAACCTATGACGAACTCAAACATCACTGTACCTATATCTTTATCTAATGAAGCCTATGGGTGGCGCGGCGGTCACGCGCGAGCTCGTACGAGCTCGCGCGAGCTCGCGATGGCTGTTTTTAGTGGAAAAGGGTCAGTGCGATTTCAATTCTCTCCTCGCCACGCCTCGTCTCGCCCCTCTGGTGGAAAATCACCTTTATACAGGCTTTTGCAATCCGCTGCTGGAGTTGGTAAGTAAGGAGCAAGTATACTTGCTCCTTGGTGGGAAGTCTCTCACCAAACTGGCCAGACGACTTGGTATGCGGTTTAATGTCAAGTTTTGACCCGAAGAAAAAAAAAACTTAAATACTTTTTCTGATTCGCCCTTATAACAACTCAGAGAATAAAACTGGCTAGATTGTCTGTCTGACGTCCGCAACCCAAGGGGATAGCGATATTCCATGGTTCCATAGACTAGTATCAGTTTATTCAGAGTAACATATACCTAACGTGCACTCCAGGGCACGTGGCGAATATTTGGCTAGCGATATAACATTTTACTACGCACATAACTCCCGAAAGCCAGTGTTGCGCGCCGTGGATTCGAATCTTCTGGATGGCAGTCTGTTGGTATCTCCACTAGGCTATCGCTCGCAGCACCTGACTATGTATTTTGTAGTAGTTAGTAGTACCGTATATAAGTATACCCGTAGCTTCACCATTTTCGTCTTATTTCTAATTACAGAAAGCCGAAATGTCCGCGTGATTGGTAAATGTAAATAAAGGGACGGGGCGAACTATTTATAGAAAGAAAGAAAGAAAAAATATTTATTAGACACACATAACTGACATAACACAAACAAAAATAAATAAAAAGCAAAGCAAAAGCATTTGGAAGGTACAAAGACAACAAAAAGATTGAAATAACAATAATAGAAATTAATGTGTCTAAAGGCTACCAGCTCAGCATGTGCTGTGGTTCAGGTGGGTGATATATATATATATATATATATATATATATATATACATATTAATATATAATTATATATATTTATATAGTATTTAGGTATATATAAATGACACAGCTATTCCATGATACAAAAATAAATTACTAAGCGGTAAAATACAAACGAATAATAATAATAGTCAGTATACATAAGTAAACTATTTACTTTAATTTTAGGCTCTGGAGTGGCGGCCATGTACCGAATTCTCAATGCAATGACTATTTATAAAATGCTGGATTTTTGTCGAATTAGCAAAACTACCTTAAGTTTACCTATCGCCATACAACGTGGCAACGCTACCAGCGTTCTGGGCACGCTGCCAGTTGACGGCGATGTGGATGAATTTCATGACGCGCTCTAAAATTTTTTTTTTTTTTATTTTTCTTTTTCTGTATATATTTTTTTGTGTGTTCTGTATATATTTCTTTGTATAGTATTTTAAGACTTAGTTACGTATAAAATAATAATAATGTAATGATAATAAATTAAATAATTTCATATCCGTATCCGAAACCTTAAGTTTAGATTTAAAATTAATCAAATTTTTGAGATTTCGAATCGGTGGTGGCATATATACGCACATAACTTCGAAAAGTTAGTATTGCGCGGTGTCGATATCCTCTGCAATAGGCTTGTGTCCACTAAGAATAAAGTCGGAACAAAAGTAACCTCAATATTTCAATAGGTAAAGAATGTAGGTCTGTATGGTTTCATGATTATATACTTAACAGGTAATGGAAATTCATAATTCTTTAAATACTTACATCAAAATGATCTTCACAAAAATACATTTTCGAATCTACAAACTATGGGCATCATCCCTCTGTGCATGTTCTAACCACTTTCTCCGTATTTTTTCATTGATTGGAACTCTTACAAATAATTTATTTGGTGTTTTTACACTTGTGCTTTTACACTTGGGCACTACACAGTACATGTAAACGTGGAAAAATAAAAGTAGGTACACCAGACCAGATGTCATTCACGGTTTGTTTACTTTGTTTTGTTGTGGACTTGATGACGTGTCTAAACCGCCATGATGGTTTAAAGCGTTTTCGCGTCAAATTCAAATATGTTTTTAAAAAGCCCGAAATATTAATGTTGCTGATCGAATTTTGAAGAAAAATTGAATTATTTCGGTTTAACATCTAATAAAGGAACGAATTAATCACAAATTACATTTTAGGACACAAGCCTATTCTGTATGGCAGTCTATTGGTAAGTACCTCCATTATGCTATCGATAATTTTTTTATGTGTATATAATTCAAACCAAATAGCAAATGTTGCTTTTTTACTTTGCAAAAGTTTTTCCAATCGAGATGGACAACGACTTATAACGTCCGTTTCATTTTCAACGGACTTGGTCGTAATTTATGAAACTTTGGCTCTGTGGGGTATTTAATAGATCATGTTCATTTCTTTTAGTTTTATTGAAATTTCTATGACCTAAAAAGGGTGAGTTGCTGGTGGATCATGTCGCAGGCAGGTCCCATTCCCTATTGATTCTCGTCATCCCTCTCCTCCTCATGTTCCTTTTCCCAACCCAAAGAGTAACAACGTACTTGTGACTCCTTTGATGTTGCTTGTGTCCCTAGGCGGTGATCGATTACCATCAGACGATCCATCTGCCGTTTGAAGCCTATTACATAAAAAGACAGACATCCGACAAACAAGGAAAATATTTTACAGTGTCATCCTAAATTAAATATAATTTCATATTGATTTTTAAATAACAACCTGATGCTTAAAATAAGATTTATTTTCATCGCATAAAGATTATTCCTCCAAAATGTCTGTGAGCACTACGAATGGATCAGTCGATAGTATGTTCCTACTACGACAGATCATTATATATGAAACATAAGTATGAGTAGGTTACAGATCGTGCAGGTTTGAAAATATAAATTTATTTTAAATTGTTCGTGGTCCGGGTTTTAACTTCTATTTTTTACATTTTACATTCTTTAATATCCCGCGCACTCCTATGACCAAAACTGTGTTACTTATAGTCCAAGATCCCAGGGCCGCCAGACCTTACCTACTTATTTTCTCAGAAACGAAATTTAAAGAATAATGTAGTGTTAGTATGTGTCATGAGTGTACACATACTTATTAGCTTGGATTGTGGGTTCAATTTTTAGGTACGAGGTGCATGAGCTAGGTAAAAATTATACTTAGGTACTAACTTTTCTTAAATTCTCAGTGCTCATTTTTATGTATGTTTTAGAAAATATTACTAAAAAATTATAAATAATACTATCGCACTCATTTCGGCGGCAGTTATTTTTACCAGACGCTTTGAGGTTTCCAAAATATCTAGCTATCGGTAGAGACCACTAGGGGGCGCATTTAGAAAATGTATGAAAATTGTACCCGTGGACCTTTAGCACCTCATAACTAAAAATTGGCCCACGATCCAAGCTAGTAAGTATGCGTACACTCATAGCAGATACTAACCCTATATTATTCTATACATTTCGTTTCTGAGAAAATAAGTAAAGTCTGGCGGCCCTGAGATCTTACTCTACTTATTATATACCTACGTCATGTGCATATGGTATAATATGGTCCCACACAAGCAATGACAACATTTTACGCTATAGGAAACAGTGGAATCCAATTTATTATTCCTTATTTAAACATACAATGCAATACAAAGCGCACACTTCGATACAATTATTATAAAGAAAAACTACATTTAATAAAAACACATATGTTACGTACTCAAAAATATTAAAAAAATGCATTTATAGTTCTAAAAAGAACGCTAATATTAAGTACATAAACAAAAATGACAACAAATGCAAAGCCACCTGGTCAGTTATCAAAAATCAAATAAATACCTATAATCCAGCTAACTGTATAGAGAATATAAAAATAAAAAACTTAACTCTCACGAACCCCGTTGATATAGCAACAACATTTAATAATCATTATGTCAACCTAGGTCAAGAATTACAGAAAATGACACTAGAATGATGAAATGGCCTAGAAATAGCTTCAATATTAACTCCATGTTCATTGTACCTATGTCGGAAAATGAAGTAAGACGTGAAATAATGACATTAAAAAATACTAACGCCGAAGGCTATGACGAAATAAATACAAAAATATTGAAAGAATGCTGTACCGAAATACTTCAAATACTGACGTACCTTATAAATTTGTCACTATCTACAGGGACCTTCCCAGAAGCACTAAAATCGTCAGTTGTTATGCCTCTCTTCAAAAAGGGAGAAAGAAGTGACATTAATAACTATCGACCAATTACACTAATACCTATTATATCAAAGATTTATGAAAAATGCATGCTTAGGAGATTAATTAGTTATTGTAACAAATTTGACATTATAAACAGCGACCAGTATGGCTTTCAAAAACACAAATCAACAACACTGGCAGTATTTACATTTTTGAAGGAAATATTGACAGGTATTAACGTTAACCATTTTACTACAGGGCTATTTTTTGACCTATCCAAAGCGTTTGATCTCGTATCACATGAGATTCTACTTAAAAAGCTAGAAATGTTTGGAATCAGAGGTCTAGCACTACAGTGGATATCTTCATATCTAAGTAATAGACAACAAAGAGTTGTCATCACTAGAATGGATAAAAATCGAGAAATGACGCCGTATCTATCCGAATATCAATCTATTAAATACGGTGTGCCACAAGGTAGTGTTCTAGGCCCTATTATCTTCCTACTATATATTAATGACATTACACAGATAACCAATCACAAATGCATTCTCTTCGCAGACGACATTTCTATTATTGTGACCTCAAATAAAAGACATAATACAATACGTAATCACGAAACTGACATTAATAATACAATTGACATACTCATTGACTGGCTAAACACACATAATTTAAAAATAAATCTTGACAAATCTCTATATATTCAATTTAATAAATGTTATAATGACAAATACAATCTCAAATTAAATATACCTAAAATTAAACAAGCTACACACACAAAGTTTCTAGGAGTGACAATTGACGAGGATATTAACTGGAAAACACATATTGATATAGTGTCTAGTAAAATAAATAGATTTGTTTATGCACTAAAACATATTAGAAATATAACAAATACAAACACAGCTATTGTAACATACCGAGCATACGTTGAATCTGTACTTCGTTATGGACTTGTTATGTGGGGAAACAGTACTGGTATAGAAAGAGCTTTCGTAGCTCAAAAAAAATGTTTAAGGGCTATATATGGTATGCGACCGGATCAATCATGTAGACCGATATTTAAAACAAATGGTTTGTTACCACTATCATCACTATACATCTACGAAATTTGTATGTTTGTACGTAGACACAAAGAACATTTCAAAACTGCGAATGATGTGAGTTTTAGAAATCGCCGAGATCCAGATAGGCTTGTATTAGCTGATATCCCCAAATCTACGAAATATAACAAAAGCTGTCTGGCAATGTGTGTAAGAGTTTATAATAAAGTACCGAATGAAATTAAAGTATTGAACACAAATTTATTTAAAATAAAACTACAGAACTGGTTAACTGAACACAATTTCTATAGTATTAAGGAATTTATTGACAAAAATTTGTAACTTGTATTTGTAACTAATATTTGCATGCTGAATATGTCCGGCTAAACATGTAAGAACTATTGCCTTTGATATATAACATCTCTGTATACCGTGTTTTATGCAAATAAATTATTATTATTATTATTATTATTACAAAATATATTAGAAGCAAAGTCGCCGACAAAGTTATGCGAATAGCTAAGCTGAAGTAGCACGTAAAGAACCGATGGAAGTTGGGGCAAGAGGGTTTTGGAGTAGAAGCAAGGGCGGACGGACGATCTGGCTATGATTGTGGGAAGCGGTTTGATGCAAGCGGCTCAAGATCAGTCTAATTAGAGAGCCTTAGGTCATCTAAGGCTCTCTCTGATTAGAGAGCCTTAGGTCATCTAAGGCTCTCTCTGATTAGAGAGCCTTAGGTCATCTAAGGCTCTCTCTGATTAGAGAGCCTTAGGTCATATAAGGCTCTCTAATCAGACTGATCTCATGTCCTGCAGCAAATGTCTATAGGCTGGGATTATAGATACTCTTTTAACTTACTATATTCTTATAACATGCTCAAAGGGACTAGTTATTCAAAAAAATAAAATTCCGCGGCAGGAAGTCGCCATTTAAGTTTTTGAAGCTCATTTTACACTTGGAACACTAGCTTAAGTATTGAAATCGGTCAGCCGTAGAGGTAAAAAATATAACATGCATTAAACAAGATAAGCGCGAAAACATATCTGTACCTTTCAGTTGGATAAAGTAGGTAGGTACCTAATAAATATAATTTTAAATAAAAAGCTACCTAATCAATACTAAAGTTTAAATAACAATTAAATAAAAAAATAAACATAAATAATTCATGGATACTTTTAATTTTAACTCCCGTCGCAAAAAAACACTCCGAAAGGGGGGTTAACACGGGGGAATGAGTTTGACGTATCTGCGTGTGTATGTGAATGAGAGGGTGCGACATATGTCTCTCGAACGGATGAACCGATTTTGATTGTATTTTAATTGTTTTGTTAATAGTCAAAAAATAAATTACAATACTTAGAAGATATTAAAAAAGGACATAGGTATTCTCTAACCGGGTAGGTACAGTGCGTTCTACAACGTAAAAACTTAGCTTACTTTAATCTATGTACCTAAGTAGCAGCTTATCGGTACCACACTCAACTTATGGACTCAAGTAGGTACTGTGATTAACTAATTATAATGTATAATTAATTAGAACGTACCTATGGCCCCAGCCGCGCCTGGCCTCAACACATCCCCCAGCAGGTCTTTGATAAGAAAAGACTTGTGACTGTCCTGCATTCTTGATTCCATTTCATTCACACCTTTTATTGACTATAGGTAAAATTATCACACTGTATGAATTTAAAATATGTTATTGTTCACATTTCGTTAAAATTCAAATATTCTTGCATGAGAAAAAGTTTCAAAACATTTTGATAAACTTTGTTTCTATTTATAAACTGTAACTTAAACTATAGTTTTTATTATAAAGTTATTTATCAACCTCAAAGGTTAATGAAAGCGGTTGATGTAAATCATTAATGCTTTATGCAAGTGAGAACAATTTAAAAAACTTTAGATCAGCGTGCACTTTCCCGCGCATCCGATAAGACTGTCCGCCATGTTCGCAAAACAGTCGTTCAATCGAGAAAATCTTTTCATTTAGCTACGCCCTACCCCTAACCGATGTTACATACATTTTCTTGTGGTTTTGGACCAAAATACCGCTTAAACGGGGTTTAAAACGCGTTTAGCATGCGCGGCGGGCACCGGGCGTGGTCCATAGACTCCACCCAACGATTTTCCCGCCAATAGCGGCACAGACACAAACTTTTACAGCCGAATGATTTGTAAAGCACGCATCGAAACGAGGGTTTAGACTTGTAGTTATTGAGTTGTGTTTTTTAAAAGACCGTTTTGAATGTAAATCGAAAAGTTAAGCGGGTAAAGGGGCTGCCCGCAGAACTCCAATTAAATTGATAGTTGTTTGTGGAGTGGAAGCCACGGGACGCCTCAATGGCATTCGAGGAGGTTTTTTTTTTTTTTGCGGTTGTTGTAATTCTGTGTAAAGCTCAGCTATAATAGCAAAAAGTTAGTGCGGCTGAGCGTTATGAATAGCTACTAAATATTGACTTTATTAATATTTCCCTATTACCCGTTGTAAAGTTCATGTTAAAGCCCTTATAATTATTATAAGTGTAGGTACTTATTACCTACCTAGTTTTACCTGTTTAGATAACGCTCATTACTGGCACACGATTTGAGTAACTTTAGTTGCGGTTACAATTGTTAGATAATGACAACTTTCTTTCTTATTTTCTTCGAGTTAGGGTGTAGGTAGGTAATATTTTATACTAAGTAGGTACCTAGGTACCGTTGAGCTTTACCAGCTTTTGTAACTTCGACGACTACCAAGTCTACGTTGTTCGGTATTCCAGCTCTGTTTTAAAAGTTAAAATATAATTAGTAATTTAAGTTGACCACAAGTAGGTAGGTAGCTATAGGTACCTAAAATAAACGACTTGTAGGTGTCAAAATTAACTGTCAAAAATCTGGCTCCAAATATGATGAAGGTTTCGATTCATTTTTACATTAAAAAAATCAAAATTTTAGTGAAATTTCAGATAGGCTACTCAAAATTATTATTCACTTGGCTTTATATGGCATATTGTCTTTTAGTGCCTAAATTTACACATGCTCCTCGATCTTCACCATTTTGGAAAAACCCATCCTCATTCGTTCAATTTGAGAATATTATACAAAATAGTAGTAGGGTGCATAGGGTTCCCACCAAGAACTTAGGGTCCCAAGCCAACCTCACCTGCAAGTGGTGCACCTGCCGATCAACGGACGAGGCTCTGGCAAACAAAATGTCCCAATAAGCGGCAATAGGCTCTCCACCTATTACGTGGGATCAAAACACTGGCGAAAAGTGGGCGTTTAATATGCCTCTGCCTACCCCTTCGGGGAAACAGGCGTGAGTCCTTGTATGTATGTATGTATGTATGTGTATGTATACAAAATACGTTACACATACGTTACGTTGTACGTATGTACAAGATTCTAAATGTGGCCTTGACTTGAACGACCGAGTGTGGCTATAGGCGTCCCTAGATTACCTATACACCTGGGCGGCCTCAGCGTTCGCAAAATTTCCGATGTGAGCTTACCAGCATTCCTGTCCTCGGTCCACGGCACTGCAGAATTGACCAGGAAAATCTTAGCACCTACACTGGTCGATTCTGAGGTGCCGTGTAAGATCGATGCCGTGAATGCTTGGAGAATGGCTTGTCGAAACACCGAGTTACCCCGAGACTTATCCTCTCAGAGGCAGTGGGACGGGCCGCTTTGGAGCGTGGTACGAGAAAATCCCCTAAGTATAAGTCGTCTAATGCTGCAGAGCGTGCCCGTTTACTGGCTGTGGGAGAATGGGAATCGGGCCTCTGGCTTCAGACACTGCCATCGTCCAACATAGGTACCATGTTGAAGGATACGACTTTCTGCATCGCTGCTTGCCTCCGTTTGGGTGCGTCATGTCATGACATGTGTTTCTCCACATCGCTGTCACTGTGGGGAGGCTGTCGACAGCCTTGGTCACCATGGCTTATCATGCAGCAGGAGCGCAGGTCGTATATCACGACACGGAAATCTCAATGTCGTACTCCATCGGGCTCTTCTCACCGCTGGCGTTCCAGCCCAACTTGAACCTCAGGGGCTGGCACGTGACGATGGCAAAAGACCAGACGGTATGTCTTTACTCCCATGGAAGTTGGGTAGGCCTTTGGTGTGGGACGCAACGTGTGTCGATACCCTTGCGCCATCTCATCTTCCGGGCACAGCGGGTTGTGCGGGCGCTGCTGCTGCTACAGCAGAGACCTTAAAACGGCGCAAATACGTAAACCTAGTTGGGGATCACTTATTTGATCGAATCGATCGAAACGTTGGGGCCATGGGGTCCAAGTGCGAGATCTCTTTTTAGAGATCTCGCAAAGAGACTGGTCGACGCCTCGTGTGACCACCAAAAGGCTGGAGCTGGAGTGTACTTGGCCTAAAAGTTAAGCATTGCCATACAACGTGGCAATGCCAGCGTTCTGGGCACGCTTCCGGTCGACGGCGATGTGGAGGACTTTTATGACGCCCTCTAAATTATTTTATTTTCTGTTTTGTATGTTCTGTATATATTTCTTAGAATAGTATTTTAAGGTTATTAAGTTGTATTAGATATCTATCTGAATAATATACATGTACGAGTACCTACTATCGAGGACTTCACTGCATGATCACCTTAAAGGCGAAACGTCTCTTACCTACGACCGTTTTCTTTTCGCAGCTCGTAGCTCCGCCTACTTTATTTTGTCGCAGTGCAGCATAGCATGCAGTCTTGGGTTCGGACCACGTCGCGCATTAGTGACGTTTCGGGCTAATGACCATGACACAGTGGTGAAACAAATTTAGAAAATGTGTTGTATAGGTACATGAATCGAAAATTGCGTACATGTTTATGTGCATGCGTGTGTAGTAGGTTTGTGTCTCTAGCCCCAATTGTATAGGTGTTACAGACAAACCTACGCCGAGAAGTCTCGAGGATACCCGAGACATGTGAGGATGTAATACCTAGATACTATTATATATTCCTCTCATAGTCTCTCGTTCAGGCAATTCATTTTAAACCTAGATAGCAAATGTAACGGGTTCTAGATTAAGACGCAGAAGAGGTTCTATGCGTTTATTGCCGAGTATTGTCTCACTTCCTATGCACGACTATGACCGACCAACAACACGACACTGGCCTGAACACTAAGGGCTGCATTCTCCCACGCTGTTCCCTCCGGTAGTTTGCAGGGCGTAGAAGGGCAGATCCTCGCAGACTGTTAGCTTCAGCTGGCAGGTGCCGGCGGTGTATGTGCGATGAGCAGGGCAGGGCAGACTCGTCGGCAGAGGTGTCGTCGAAGACGGTGCAGGGAAGTGTAGAGAGAATAGAGCTAGTGTAGCGTAGCCCGGAGCTTCAAAGTGGACCTCGAACTTGAAGGAAAGCAGCATTAGGAGAGCCACAACCAGTAGTCAGGCAGGCGGCGCCAGCCGGCCTCTGCTAGTAGGTAGAGAGATGGGCAGTACGCTAACGCAGTAAATGCAGTAACTTACCCACAGCTGGGACCAGGATACACGTACGAAGTAGACGTTAGCACGTAGATCAGGCAGCGTAGTTGACAATCAGTAGCGGTGCCGGCCTCTCTGTTGGCCCCTTTATATACCAGAGCTCTCCATCAGAGTCGGTGTCGGTGTATGTCCATATAAGGCAATCTCCGCGAGCACGGACTATGGCCTTCTCTGATTGACCGTATGGACGGTATTATGGCGCATATTCGGTAGGTACTGGACATACGTTACACAAAGTAAAAAATAACCTATACCTACTTACTGGCCTCTTAAACTATATATTAATTATTTATTGTTTATTACATAATTAGTGATTATTTATTAGATTATTAAGTATTATAGTTTAATATTATTGTACTGCGGGTTAGCAGCCATACGCTATTAACCCTGCTGTACAGGAAATGCTTAAATGCTAAGGGACTTAATCTACCTTATTAACCTACACTATCCTAACGTATTACCCTATCACTTATAATATCCTATCCTAGTTATCCTAACCCTAATTACCTATATGTATCCTAAACCTATCCTAACTTGTACCTAGCGTATGATGCGTATAGGCTTGGCGCTCTGTGGTATTCTGTGATACAGACCAGCACTTATATGCACCTACTACTAAGCCCTTAACCTAGGGCACGTACTATCGCGGTACTACTGTGGTATGCTGTGATACAGTTTTGTTTTCGTCCTTTATAAGCTACGTAAGACTTCTACTGAAAAAACGGTCCTAGCAGCTTATCACGGATGTGTTGCCTCTGTTCTAAATTACGGTTTAATTTTATGGGAAAACTCTACAGAAATACAACGAGAATTTCTTGCTCAAAAAAATGTATTAGAGCCCTTGCTGGTATACCGCCCTGGGAATCGTGTAAGACATTATTTAAAAAGTTTAAAATACTTAACACTACCCTGTATGTACATATTAGAAGCAGCTAAATTTGTTAAATTATACCCCAGTCGATTTGAAACTGCTAAAAACATATTCAATCGAAACACTAGAAATCCAGACAGAATTGTGTTAAAAAGAGTACCAAGAACGACAATGTATCTGAAAAATTGTATTACAATGTGTGGAAAAATTTACAATGCTGTACCTCCTAACATAAAGAATCTACACGTCATGCTCCCAAGCAACCCCATCATCTATTTTGCTGCTTATAAATGCATATCACATTGTACGCAATGTGTACGGAATTAGTACATACTTAAAAAAATAAGTACCTTAACAGGTTAATAGGTACAGGCAAATGAATTATGGCTTGCTATAGAGTATCTCCCCAGCAACCCTAAGTAAAATTTGAAGCAATTTTACGTAGATCGTTGCTTATGAGGCAAACAAATGGTTGATAAAAATTGTACTGTTATTTTTATCACTGGATCTGCTGGCTCATAATAACTTAAATCGCCATTATTAAGCGCTTGACCAAAACAAATAGCAAAGACGTATTTCAAGGTTTTTCTTTGATATGAAATTGACACTTGACACTATGGAAAAGCAAAACTATTGTCATGAATAATATTTTTTCCGTTAGCTATTATCACGGCCATTGTTTTAATTATGCGTAGGAATAATTATTAATGCTGCGGTATCCATAAAAATATAATTTTCTAAAATCGTACACAGGTACCCTCAATTTCTATTACTTTTAATCTTCATTCATTCCTTTGTTACAATCTATTTTGTTATTGTACACTTATATTCTTCAACATGAAGCGTGGAAAAAGATTATCTGTTAGTTTGGAGGAGCAAAAGTGTGTTTTCCTTGAACACAGTGAACATTTTCATAATTTACCTAGTGTGCCACATTCAAGTAGTGATATTTACAAGACTATCAGCCGCAAGTTAAGCGCTCAAATGACACCTAAGGCTTTATATCTTTCCATTAAAAGAAATTGGAACTATTTTTTTGGTACAAGGATGAGTGGAAATAATACTAACTACGAACTTTCTATTACTACAAATAAAAACATGAGTTCTGAAGAAGATTCTCCATGTCAGTATAACAGTAGCAGTAGTAGTGAGAAGACACTTTCGGATAATAATAGTGAATGTGGAGAAAGTGTAATGTGCTTTGAAATAGAACTAAGCGAATGGGATAGAATCAAACCACGGTATTATAATGATGTCAAAAGCAAATCTGGACGTCGTGCTTTGAAAAAGAGACTACCGTCTGGTGAGTGGAGTGATTGTTTTAGAAAATATATTTGGCAAAAGACAACAAACAGATGCACATGGATTTTCAAAAACAAACGCTAGATAATATATACATTTGGCTAAAAACATGGATACAATCTATGCCAAAACCTATGGAAGTAATTATTGATGACTCGAGCGCTTTGATCGGTGCTTGTGTTAAAGCATTCACTACATTTGATACCACAAAAGCCTACATAAATCATTGTTTTACACTTTTGGAGAAGCAAACCAACATTCGTCCAAATTGTATCATGCGCCTTGATACGTCACATTTTATAAAATCTTTGTACGGTCTTAAGTGTTTTAAAAATGTCGACAAGCGTGTGAAGAAATTTTAAATAAAAGTTTTGTTAAATCTGAAGTCTTGTAATAAATATTCGACGGCGACAGAAATAATAACAAATCTTATTATAGTTGCAGTAAGTAGGTTTGACAGATATACAAAAAACGGTCAAATAACTAGATGTGAAATAGCAAAAGAAAAATTATTTCGCATATGTGAAGAAGACAAAAAGCTTGATGAGGTAATAGAATCAGAAGAAAACTCACAAAACGAAGAGACGATATTTGAAGAAAATGATGATTTGATTCTTCAAAACTCAGTTATTGCAGAATTTGACCTTATTATAAATAAAGAAAAATTGTACAGTGACCTGTGTGATGATACAATGTATGAAAATATTTATTATTTCCCTATATTTATAGAAAGCTTTAAGAAACTTTTAACAAGATTGCCCCTTTGGACAAATCTAATGCTGCCTTTTTGCAATGAATCAAACATCAATGCTACTAGCAGTAACGTCGAAAGCTATTTTAAGAGTATCAAACAGTTATTACTTAATTCTAGAAGTGGACTTTTGCGAGTGGATAATTTTATTATGATCCATACTGAGTACTTATCTGGAGAACTGAAGTCAGCTCAATGCTCTTACCCTGAAATTTTTCAGAAAACAATAATTCATCAGTCTGTAATTGATTTATCGAAACCAAAACATAAAATACAAAGCATTGACGATACTGAGAAATATTTCTCAGACAATTCTATATTTACTGCAGAACCGAAGTGCGAGGAAAACTGGCGAATCAAAAACACTAAAACTAAATCAAAATCTTTGATCGAGACAATCAAACCAAAAAGTAATAGAAACTATGTGCATTTGATGCCAAACGGCAATATTAGTAGAACAGGATTAAAATACATAATTTTACAAAATACTTGCGCCTTTGATGCTGTCCTGCAAGCGTATGCTGTCCTTCATAAAGAGAATAAGGTTGTAGCTGAACATATCGACAATATTCAACGTTTGTATAAGGAATGCTAGGTTTCCTGATTTTTGGAAGCTCACCCGGGTTGTACCTGTGCCGAAAGGTAGTGGTGGTTCAGCTACCAGTGATTATAGACCTGTGGCAGTATTGTCCACTCCTGCAAAAGTCTTCGAGTCAGCAATTCACGGTAGCCTGTACCCACAAATATGCGCACTGTTATCCGACGCACAGCATGGTTTCCGTCCAGGGCGGGGCACTACGGGCAACTTGTTAGATATGATGACACACTTGATGCCAGTAGTGGACGCTGGTCAACAAGTCGACGTCGCTTACTTCGATTTTAAGAAGGCGTTTGACACCGTAGATAATGACGTCCTTCTCAGTAAGTTGGCTAGTGTAGGATGCACACCGCATACATTGTCATTTTTTGCTTCCTACTTAAAAGACCGGCGACAATATGTTGACTGCAGTGGAATTTTTTCTGAACCGTATTTTACGAGATCAGGTGTTAGTCAGGGAAGTAATTTAGGACCATTTCTCTTTATTCTGACTATCAATGACTTGCCCCAGGTAGTTAACAAAGCTAAACCCTTGTTATTTGCCGATGATTTAAAATTAGTCCTTAAAATTGACCAGAACTCAGATCATGATATACTGCAGTGCGAAATAAATAGGATCGAGGAGTGGAGTATTAAAAATAAATTATATTTTAATGTGGACAAATGTTCAGTGATGTCATTTAGCCGCGCGCGCACTCCAAGTCATCATCAATACCACATGGACGGCGCAGCGCTCCAACGCGTTCATGAAGTCAGGGATCTAGGCGTGAGATTCAGTACGGACCTAAATTTTAGAAATCATATTACACACGTTTGTAAAAAATCATATCGCAATTTGGGAATGATCTTACGGCTAGCGAACAAATTTACAAACACCAGGGCACTGAAATCTTTATACGAAGCGCTTGTAAGAAGTCATTTGGAGTGTAACGCCGTTCTTTGGTCGCCACACGAAGTCAAATATAAGTTAATGATAGAAAGAATTCAAAATAAGTTCATTAGATTCTTATATTTTAAACATTATGGTATATACCCAGGATATCCGTTGTTATATCCGACATTATTTCTAATTGGTATGAGTGGATATTTTAAGCTGGAAGTGAGACGAGAAGTGGCGCTCGCCACGTACATGTTCAAAGTGGTCCGTGGTAAAATTCACAACCCGGACGTACTGCGCTCGGTGAGTTTGTGTGTCCCTGATGCGTACTTGTGCCGGCGGCGGCGGCCGGCGCTGCTGTGTGTGCCGCGCGCGCGCACCAACTTGCTGCGATACGCGCCGCTGACGCGCGCGCTGCGTGCGCTCAACACTTTGTCTCAACGCATTGACTTATTTCATTGTACCTTGAATGAATTCACAAGGGCAGCTTACTGTGTTTTTTCTTATGAATGTGTAGATTAGTATAGTTATTAAGTAAATATTTGGAAAGTAACTACACTATTGTATTAGGTTTTAACCTGTGATAATAGTTGTAAGTGGAAATTTATAAATAAATAAATAAATAAATATTAATTCGACTTTCTCTGTGTTGGTTAGTAGGAGAGTATTGGGGCATCTGGATCAAAAGATGATCCAGGCGCTTTTCTTCGCGCCTGTATCATCTTTTGATCCAGTTGCCCCAATACTCCCTTTTCAAAATGAGTACAGTATCCAGAATTATCTATTCAAAATGAGACTTCTATTTAAAAACCCTTTATTCAAAGTATGACTTCAAATACAACGAGATCCAGGACTAGTAATACTTTATTCGAAATGATCTTTCTATTCAGTCATTTCTATTTGAAACGACCCTTCTATTCAGAAATATCTATTCGAAATGATCCTTCTATTCAATAACCTCTATTCATAATAATACTTTCATTCATAATTCTGCATTCAACGTTACACTTCTATTCAGATCATTGTTGTGATCATTGAACATATATATATAGGTATATACTTCTGGTTGCTTGGATAAAATTCAGTTCGGTCTTATCTGAAGTTTTCATGACTATGTATTAATTAAAAAAAAAAACTGGTATAATATTCTATCTGATCTGATCTGTTTTTCCGGGTGTGTATTCAGTATATTGTAAATTTGTAATAAAATTATAACATAAACTGATATTTCTTTTATCTTGAGCATAATATTTATAATGAAATATGTTTGCAGTTATTAACAAAATAGCGAGCCACTTCATGCAGTTTGTTTATTTTAAAGATGTGATTGTGATATGACATCATTCATGACTAACATTAGAATAAATATCATGTTTGACGATTGTAATTAATCGAACTGGCGAGCGTTGCTAGGTGCGTTAGAATGTTTACATATTCCCGAAAAGGAAACTGAGCGCATTCCATTCTGTTACTACCCATCACAGGCCTCAGTAACTATACAAATGTATGTTTATTTATATTAAAATAGCTACTATTGAATATGATTCAATCAAGCTTAAGTTCATAAGATATGGTAGATATATACTCAAATAGGTACCTATGTATTCGTAACTGTGAATTATGTTTGAAAGTTATAAATAATGAATACAGCTGAGTAGGTAGGCACGTAAATGAACAATGTTTATTAAAAGGCTAATCTGGTAATTAAAAAACCGACATCAGTTTTATATTATTATGTTTTATTTACATTTTCTTTTGGATTTTACATATGATATCTTTTGCACACTTATAAATATCATCACTTAACACATTTTCCACAACATGCTGAGCGCATACATTAGCCCTACACTCACATAATTTAGAGTCTTTTAAATCATCCACATCGAAAATTTGGATCCGTACTATTTTTGACAAACGTGAACTCTTTGCAGGCTTTTTGATATAAGAGTATAAAGTGCTGGGCCCTCGTTTTTTAGTAGTAGTAACTCTATTACTGGCGCTGCTGCTTGGCCTTTCTTCAAATTGAAAGAGCCTTTCTCTCTCTACGTATTGCCGTAATGTTGATGCTGCTGGAGGAAGAATCGGAGAGAGTGATGAGATCGAATTTTCTTCGTAACGAAACGGTCTTTCCCTCTCCAGGTAATTTATAACATTTTGACGTAGCTGCTGCGCTGCTGGTATTGGGGAGTATGATGCGTCATTGATGAATATATCGCTGGAGTTCTGAAACAATGCATAATTAGAATTATTACTAGTTTTCAACCCATCGCTCCGCCCGCGTGAAAGAAAAGTTGGCTTTGTCGTATTTTATGGTCTGTCTGTGTGCTAAGTTTCATCGAAATTCGTTCAGTAGCTTTTCCGTGCGAAGGCGTAGCAAACAAACAAATAAACATACAATCTCTCTTACACCTCGATTTATAATATTAGCTAGGATTTTAATATAGACTGTTTCTATTTGTGCAAGTAAAACTGTTAAGTAGAATTATTAAATAAGTAGTTAGTATCAGAATAAAAATATCATAACTGAAAATATGTTTAATTGTTTATTAAAATGCTGATTTACTTACCGACATTGTAGAACAAGATATTCAACGGGAATGTGATGTCTTCAGGATTTTTTTCTGGTTTTATACTTGTTCACATTTTGTTTTTAAGGTTCAAAATTATTTAATTTAATACGTAATTATGTATATGTACTTTGTGTTTAAATATATTATAGTAACGTGAGATTGAAGTTCTTATTACCTCCACGTGTTAGAAGTTGGAATATCTAGACGAGCGTGCGAACCGCTGCGTTTGTGCTGACATACATATTATTACAGGTTTTTTTTAATTGCTCGTGTTGCGTCGTTCATGGGTATAGGTTCCCATAATTCGTTTCTACAATTGGTAGAACATGTACATAATATACAATTTACAAACGGTTGTCTGGCTGTCTGAGCCAGCTAAAAAACGCTGCGATTTAAACGCTCGTGTGTCCCATTCCAAATAATCTGAATATGATAGCATCTGCAGTGTCTCATTTTTATATATTTTTGCAAGCGTGCAGTTTTTACATATTTGGTTAGAATCATGTGATTTTGAGGCCTATATAAATGGCTCCCGAATTGCTCTGTAACACAAGTTACTCCTGGACGGAATCAGCATTCGAGTTTAATTTTATCAAGTGTTAATCTATTCAATCGTATAATATCAACAATGTAAGTACCTACCTGTATATCTCGTTATTATAATACTCATCTATTCATTCATTACATCTTTTAATCTATTCTTTATGAATAGAGTAAAAAAAATGTAATATACTTCACAAAATGAATGAATAGATTGTATACAATCAATCAAATCTAATCTATTTAGAACGTCATGGCGACTACTATTTTGATCTGAGTTATCTTAATATCTATTACACCTACTTATTTGTTTTTATTTCTTCTAATTTTTTTTTTCTGTAATTATGTTCAGGTCGAGACAAACTTCTGCTGATCACCTATTTCCCTCCGAAGATGAATACGAGGAACAACAAAAACAGACGAAACATGTGAAGGGTTCGTCATCAACGCCTTCATCTTCACGCTCCGGTGATGCTGTTAAGAGAGCGGCCAGCAAATCATCGCATCCCGACAGTAAAAAGAAGAAGCTGAAGACTACTATCCATCCCATCAGTCCTGTCATGAAGCCCCGGACAAGTGAGGTGAAGCCTACCAGCCATGATTTATTTGGCAGTGACAGTGACGATGATCGAGAAGAGATAGCGGCAAATAACTTAAAGGGTAATCAAAAAATAACTCCTTTGTACTCCTATTTCACACGAAGGGTTGCAAACGGTTTAAGTCGGCAAAGTGATGAGTCAAAACAAGGCTCTTACTACATTGAATTGAAAATTTATGATGTAAATACCATAGAACATGTCACACCTATAAATCGATGGCGTCATGCAATTATTTCAATAAAAAATCGTACCGAAAATGATACGCCAGCTTGGTCTCGGCTGAAAGAATTTATTGACGAGACTAGGCGAGAGTTTAAGAACTGTCCGATAGATTTTGTAGGAAGTTACTATTAAGGTATACTGATAGTACCCATTCACTATTAATGTATAGGTACACAAAATATGTAATCCTATATTTCTTATACATTAAATATTGACTTTCATGTCAATTATGTAATCAGTGTTTACTCGCTTGCTTACTTTGTAACCACATTTTATTTACTTGTAAAAATACGTTTAGCGCTATTATTGTTTTTATTTTACAGCACCTAGAGTGTGTAGGAAGTTAGTAAGGTTTCCTTTTACGTACCTAGAATAAAATCTAGCAAAAAACTTGAAAATAAAACACGTAATCTAATATTTCTTTTATTGCTCTTTATTATTAAAATATTGACTGATTTGATATGATCTTTTATGTCAATTATGTATACAATTTACTTACTTATAAATATACATTTAGCTCTATTATTGTTTTTATTTTACAGCACCTCATGTGTCTTCCACGTGGGAGATAGACAAAGAATCCGAAATTGATATCCATGATCCTAACAATGAAGTAATAGAATGCCAAAAATGTCAGATTGAGTTACCGAAAACTGAATTGAAATATCATTTAAGAACTAATGTACATAAATCAAATAGTTTGCTTCAAACTCATTTTAAAAATATTTATGTAATTGCAAGTGCTTTCAAAAACAGAATCATAGCATATCGTTTGAACCCTGCGCACGGTGTTGAATATTGCACACCCGAAGCATTCTTGTGTGAGAATACGAACGATGTCCTGAAACTTATACATATGTCCTTATCGAAAAATACTTGTGTCAAGATCAACTTCGAGTTGTTTGCCTACTTTGTGTTACCAAAAACGAGTGAGCGACAACTGAAGTCATTTAATACAAAATATGAAGTTATCTGCAATAATACGATTTTAAGTGACTTTTATTCGAAAGCTATTGAAGTTCTAAAATATAAAATGTCAGAATTCGAACACAAAGAATCTGGATGGTCTTATCAATCAGTGAGCCATCTAGAAATCAATGTCAGTAAATATTGTCCTATGAGAGGTGGTACTTATCTTGAATTACCAACAAAACTCAAGAATTCGAAAAGTTGTATTAATATTCGGAATAATGACAATTGTTGTTTTTTATGGAGTATAGTAGCTTCATTATATCCCGTTAAGATGAATGTATGCAGGACTAATTCATATCCACATTACAGTTCTATATTTAATATTGAAGGAATGACTTTCCCTGTTTCATATCAGGATATCAAATTATTCGAGACCTACAATAACATAAGTATCAACGTCTATGGAGTAGATCATAAGAGTGAAACAGTAACTGGACCTCTTTATTTAACAAATAAAAGAAAACCTATCCATGTTAATTTGTTATATTTAGAAAGAAAAGGAAAAAGTCATTACTGTCTTATCAAAGACCTGACACGTTTAATACGACTGCAAGTAACAAATCATAAAGGTAATTTCTTTCTCTGTGACTCATGTTTACAATTTTATAGCAGTGAGACTAAGTATAGATCTCATATCTGTTCTAAAACTTTATCAGTATTACCTGAAAAAAATAGTAAGCTTGGTTTCAAGAATTATGAAAGAAAGCAGAGAATTAATTTTGTAATTTACGCAGACTTTGAAAGTCTGTTGCTAAGTTGTCATGAAAAGAAATCTGAAAAAACACATAATTTTAAGAAACACCAACCTTCCTGTTTTGCTTATTACATATGTTGTTCACATGATCCCAACCAAAATAAATATGTATCATACAGAGGTCTAGATTGTGTTGAAGTATTTATCACTAGATTAATAGAAGATGTGAAGAAAATAAATGATACATTATTAATTAAAAAACCAATGATACCTTTAACTAAAAAAGAGCAAACCCAATTTAATAATGCAAGTACTTGTCATATTTGTGATCGGTTGTTACTCGATGATAAGGTGCGTGACCACGATCATGTGACGGGAAAATATAGAGGACCTGCACATACTCAATGTAATCTAATGTTTAGAGTATGTCCATTCATACCTGTAATTTTTCATAATTTGTCGAATTATGATTCTCATCTGTTTATAAAAGAATTAGCAAAACATAAGGGTCATATTAAAATCATACCTAAAACTAAAGAAAAATATTTAACCATCACTAAATACATAGACACAGATAATGGTAACCGTCCCATACAAATTAAATTCATTGATTCGTTTCAGTTTCTAAGCTCAAGTTTAGATGCATTAAGTAAAAGTTTAACAGATAATGATTTTTCACATTTGTCAATGGAAATCAAAAACGAAAAGTTAATATATTTGCTCAAAACAAAAGGTATTTATCCTTACGATTATATTAATACTTGGAAAAAATATGAAGAAACGAAACTCCCTCCGAAAGAATTCTTTTATAACACATTGAAAATGGAACATATTACCGATAAAGAATATAAACATGCAATAACTGTAGGGAATGCATTTAAAATAAAGAATCTTGGCGAGTATACTGATCTATACCTAAAATGTGATGTTTTATTATTGTGTGATATATTTGAAAATTTCAGAAATATAAGTTTAAAATATTATAAATTAGATCCAGCCTACTATGTAACTGCGCCTAGTTTAAGTTGGGATGCTATGTTGCTCTATACACAGGTTGAACTTGACTTAATTGATGACTTGGAAATGTATCAAATGCTAGAGAAGGGTATACGAGGTGGTCTAGCACAATGTTCATTGCGTCATGCAAAGGCGAACAATAAATATTTGCCAGAATTTAATGATCTAGAACCTTCCAGTTACTTGATATACCTCGATTGTAATAATTTGTATGGATACGCAATGACTAAAAAGTTGCCAATTGCAGAGTTTCGTTTTTTAAATCAGAAAGAAGTTAATTGCTTTGATGTAATGAGTAAATCAGATGAAAGTCAATATGGCTTTATATTAGAAGTAGATCTTGAATATCCTGAGCACATACATGATTTTCATAGTGATTTACCTTTTGCTCCTGAAAAGTTTATACCACCAGGGGGAAAGACAGCTAAACTTATAGCTAATTTATATGACAAATTTAAGTATGTAATTCATTACACTCATTTACAGGAATGTTTGAAAAATGGACTTGTTTTAAGAAAAGTTCATCGTATTCTAACTTTTAGACAAGAAGAATATTTAAAAAAATATATTGATCTAAATACCAGTCTACGTCAAGCATCCAAAACTATATTTGAGAAAGATTTTTTTAAGCTTTTAAATAATTCTATTTTCGGTAAAACAATTGAAAATAAACGAAAACAGGTAGACATTAAACTAGTCACAAAATGGGTTGATATAGACAATATTACAAATAAGCAACATGGTGCTGAAAAGCTAATTTGTAAACCTAATTTTAAATGTGTATCTATATTTTCAGAAAATTTTGTAGCAGTTCAGCTAAAACCTGAGAAAATTGTGTTAGACAGACCAATATACATAGGTTTCAGTGTTTTAGAATATGCTAAATTGCATCTTTATCAATATCATTATAATATTAAAAAGTCATATACAAATAATATAAGACTTTGTTATACAGATACTGACAGTCTACTTTATTTAATATATACAAAAGACATTTACCGTGATATAAAACATAATTTAAAAGATTTTGACACAAGTAATTTTGATTTAGATAATCCTTATTTAATACCGCGGATGAATGAAAAAGTTCCTGGACTCTTTAAAGATGAACTGGGTGGCGATGTGATCAGTGAATTCACCGGCTTAAGAGCGAAACTTTACTGTTTGGTATCTTCTAAAATACAAATAAAAAAAGCAAAAGGTATTTCAAAATCAGTTACAAAAAGATTAAATATATCTCATTACAATAAGACATTGTTTAATAATGAGAGTAGATCTTGTAAAATGAATATGATTAAATCAATCAAACATGAATTATACACACAAGAAGTGAACAAACTGGTGATGAATAAAAAAGATGACAAACGATGCATTCTCCCAAATCAAATTGATACATTACCTTGGGGTCACTATAAAACGATATTATAGTTAAAGTATTATAGTTTTAGAGTATTGTATATTTGTAGTTTTAGTATTATGAATTATATAATAATATTGTACTTTATACATTATAATTTATCACTGTACTTACTTTCTAAGTGAAAATAAACTTTGATGATTTTTATTTATGATTTTAATTTATTGATACCCTGTAAACATATAAATAGACTAGTAACGTTACTTTCCCTCATTTTTCACAATGAAGTTCATCAAGCAACCCCAGACTTTAGAAATAAACAATATCAAATTAGAAAATCAATCACACAAAATAAAACACAGTGCACTTTTGCCTAATACAATCAGATGTATAATATGTGGTCCATCTAACTGCGGGAAAACGAATGTCATGCTCAATTTAATATTGCATGAAAACGGTTTAAAATTCAAGCATATATATTTATACTCTAAAACTGCTTTCCAGCCAAAGTATTGTTTTCTAAAACAAGTAATGAACATTATTCCTGGTGCTAAATTCTCGGTATTCAACGATAATGAAGAAATTATACATCCTAATAATGCTTTAGCTAACTCATTAATGATTTTTGATGACGTCGCATGTGAAAACCAAGTTAACATCCGTAATTATTTTGCAATGGGCAGGCATAAACACATAGATTGTTTTTATTTATCACAAACTTATACGAAAATACCTAAACAACTAATACGAGATAACGCTAATCTTATAATTGTCTTCAGACAAGATGAGAAAAATTTAAAACATATTTACAATGAGCATGTAAATACGGATATCGAGTGGTTAAAATTTAAAAAACTTTGTTCAATGATATGGCAGGATCGGTTTGCTTTTTTATTGATAAATAAAGATTGCCCTCTTAATAAAGGTAGATATAGACAAGGTTTCGATACATTTATAAGCTTTTAGAATATACATAAATACTAGGTCAATGGGGAAAATATATCAATCGATTTCCAATATCTGTAAACAGCAGTTGCGTAAGATTGCAAGTTAAACAATGGATATCAATATTAAAGAACAATTAATAAAATCAGCAGATTCTATAAAAAATAAAATAAAAATGTTACAAGACGAAGAAGATATCGCTAATTTAAAATTTAAAAAGGTATTTAAACCGATAACAGATCCATTGCAAACTTTAGTTAAAGGAAATGATAAAGATATAAAGATATTTGACATTTATGAAGATGAGAACAATACGTCTGGAAAACTCAGTTCATCCCTAGATTATGCAAGTTTTAGAGAATTTATAAAAACTGATCACAGTAAACATTCTGAATGTAAAGTAACTCCATCAAAAAATGTAAAAAAGTCTAGCGATTCACTTATTTCACTGAATAAAGAAGATTTACTGGAAATTTATGATAATAACATAAATGTACCGTTTGGAATACGTAGTGAAAACAAAAATCTTATGCTGGGCAATTCTAAGGTAACACTTTCTGTTTCAAATAATGTCAATAATTCACAAAAAACAAATATAGTTACTATAAACAATAAGCATTATGAATTAACACCAGGTTTAAAAGAGCTTTTGCTACGCAATAAACCCAACCTCAGTTTGGTGACAGAAATAGATAAAATTGTCTACAAAGATATGCTTTATAATACACATGCACACAAACGAGACTTTCACTCCAGTGGTCAAATAAAGGGAGATAAAAGTTTAAAATACCGTCAAATTATTAAACCGTTATTTTCACAACAAAATCATGTCCAAGTAGAAGAGCAGGTAATGCAATCAAAAAGTGGTGGTAAATTACCAACTTTAAAAAAATATAAAAGTAATACAGATTATGTTTATTGGGATGACCCCAACGAATTAATTGAAAGATTGAAACTCCTGATTGCTTCAAAAAATGCTGGCCACACTAATCATGACAATGAAATTCTATCCATAATAGAAGAGTTAAGAGAAGCTGGTATTATAAAAGAATAGAAAGCTTTTAAATATCCTCAGTTACTAGCTTTTATGGAAGATGAATGAACATGTACATGTTAATTATGTTCATACAGAACTAAAATCTGAGAGAGATGACAGTAGCATAAATTATAAGCGTATTGAAATTGAAAACACAATTAAAGAATCTAGAACAAGTCAAATTATTGCTGAGGAGCAAATTATCACCAAAGTTGAAGATGCTTTAGGAAAAATAAAAGAATTGAAGAAACTAATTTTTAATTTAGAAAACAGGATAAGAACTGTTGAAAAAAGTATTGAATTGCAAGAAATAGCAGGAAAAATAAACAGACATTATGAGCAAAATAAACGTCATAAATGAAATCCATAAATGTGCAAGAATTAACTTTCCAAGAAGGCAGGTCATACTTAAGGATATAGATGATCTTTGGCAAGCAGATTTGATGGATATGCAAACAATTTCGAAAGTGAATAGTGGTTATAAATATATTCTGGTAATCATTGATGCCTTTTCAAAATATGCTTGGGCTATTCCTCTGAAACGAAAGAATAAGCAACAGGTATCAGAAGAGTTTAGAGCTTTATTGGCTAAAGGACGTGTTCCAAAAAATTTACAAACAGATCTCGGAAAAGAATTTTATAATGATAAATTCAAAAATATTGTGAAAAAGTATAAAATCAATCATTACTCTACATATTCCACTAAAAAAGCCTCCATCGTTGAAAGATTAATAAGAACTTTGAAGAATAAAATATACAAAGAATTTAGTCTTAACGGAAATTATAATTGGTATAATGGTACACTTGATAAAAAAGTAAATGAGTATAATAATACTATCCATAGAACTATTGGACAATCACCAGCTTCTGTAAATCATATTAATAAAAGGGACATATTGCGAAGATACATTCATGTAGCTGAATGTAGGAAGAAAACAAAGGGCAGGCAATTTGCCATTGGTGACTTTGTGAGAATCAGTAAACATAAAGGATGTTTTGATAAAGGATATTACCCAAACTGGTCAACAGAAATATTTAAGATAAAAAAAATACAAGAAACGAATCCAACAACTTATTTGATTGAAGATGCAAGATGTCAGCCTATATTAGGTGCTTTTTATGCTCAAGAACTTCAGAAAACTAGGCATCCTGATTTATACCTAGTTGAAAAGGTTTTAAAACGAAAAGGAAACCAAGTATATGTTAAATGGCTTGGACTTCCACCTAGTGAGAACAGCTGGATAGATAAAACAAATGTATTATAAGAATATTTTACTGAGAAAAAATCTAATCTAATCTGTATTTAAAGAAATACATGTGTCTTAACTATTCATTACGGATTTGCTCTTTAAATAGCTAAGTCCTGTATTTGTTTCGAATAAAATTAAATTCACAGCTATTACTTTCGAGAAAATTGAAGAAATAACAATGAAAACAAGACGAAGTAATATAGTTAACAAAAGTAAGCAAACAACATCAAATAAACTCACCAGTCAAACAAGATCAGGATATGGTTTTAAGAAAACTCTTAAAAAAGTTGTTTCTCATACTAAAAAACATATTAAAAAACTTAAACCTTCATGCAAGAAAGCATTGTTGCAAACAGCTTACGCAGCAGCTAAAGAATTTGTATCAGATTTTCCGATAAAATTACCTAGAATAATACCAGTACCAAAAACTGGAGGATTTCTTCCTTTAGTACCAATATTTGCTGGATTATCTGCTGCAGGCAGTTTGGCGGGAGGTGCTGCTGGGATTGTAAAAGCTATTAATGCATATAAAATAGCGAAGAAACAATTACTTGAATCGGAACGACACAATAAGGAAATGGAAACGTTATTGATTGGAAGAGGGTTACACCTCAAACCTTACAAAGACGGTTTAGGGATTTATATCACAAAGAAAAAAAACTAAACTCTAGGCTACCCAATAGAGCTTTGACCAATATTGATATTATTAAGCATTCAAGTAATATTCCATTCTTCCGAGGTGTGTTTATGAGAGATAAATTGCCAGGTAAAGTTTCATCAATAGAATGCGGAGTGATCAATCTTGATTCTTCTAAAAACGCTGGTACTCACTGGGTAGCCTATGGCAAAATAAATGACTACATAGAATATTTTGATAGTTATGGTAACTTAAAACCTCCTAAAGAATTTATGGAGTACGTAGGAAAAAGAAATATTCACTATAATTATGAAAATATACAGCATGATCACATGTATAATTGTGGACACTTGTGTCTAAAATTCCTTAAATCATTTTGGAAAAGTAATAAAATATTATAACATAATTGAAGTTCTTTTTATTATTCCATGTCGCAAAATTATTAATGCTCCTATAACTCAGATAATTATAAATGCTTATTTCTAAATCATCTTCACAACATAAGGATGTGAGTGATGATATGCACTAGTCGTGTTATTTGAATTACTTGAGATAACCTAAATTTAAAAATCTAAATAAAATGTTGGTATTCTATAAAACGACTAATGTGAGAGGAAAATGTAATATTTCCCTTCCTATTTCCAAAGAAGAGAGACGTGTCAAAACTATAAATATAAAAAAAATTACAAAAGGAAATAAACAATTTCTACGCGAAATTTGATTAAAATTAAATTAATAAAATGCTGCAAATAACGGATTTACCACAACATGATAACTCTATCGAGAGTTATGAGATCCACAGCTATAACCCATATACTACCAGTTTTGAAGAAAATGATGAAATCAGAATACCTATTCACCAACAAGATTTATACGTATTGCCATCAGGCAGTTCTATTTATATAGAAGGGTACGCGAGTGTATCTAGAAAAGACTCGGCAGGCAAAATAATTGAAAAAGATGTTGATTTTATAAACAACCCAATTTCATATTTGTTTCAAGATATTAGATACGAATTGAATGGTGTTGAAATTGATCGTATAAAAAATGCTGGCATCACAACAACCTTAAATTCATATGTCTCAATGAATGAAGGTGAAAATAAAGCTGCTGCAGTTTGGGGCTGGAACATAAATGGTACAAAACAAAAAAAAGGATATTTTAGTGTTATTATACCATTAAATAAAATACTGGGATTTGCAGAAGACTATAGCAAAATTATTATCAATTGTAAACATGAACTTATATTACAACGAAGTAGCTCCGCATTATGCTGCCTGCTTGCAGAAAAAAATGATGACGTAAAAATTGACATACAGAAAATACAATGGCGGGTGCCACATATTAAAGTTTCAGATCGTAATAAATTGTTATTGCTTAAGAGTCTGGAGAGAGATCGTTCTATACAAATAGCATTTAGAAATTGGGATTTGTATGAATATCCATTGCTGCCAAGAACAACGAAACATTCATGGTCAGTTAAAACTACTTCTCAACTAGAGAAACCCAGGTTTGTTATATTTGGTTTGCAAACAAATCGAAAAACAAACATAACTAAAAGTTCTGCCTTATTTGATCATTGTAATGTAAGCAATCTTAAATTATTTTTAAATTCGCAATACTATCCGTATGACTCACTTAATCTGAAATTTAATGAAAACAAATATAGTATATTATATGAGATGTTTGCTAACTTTCGCCAGTCATACTACAACTCAGGTATTGATCCGTTGCTGAGCTTAAATCAGTTCAAAGAAATAGCTCCAATTTTCGTGATTGATTGCTCAAGACAGAACGATTCACTTAAAACTGGACCAGTTGATGTGAGATTAGAAATTGAATGTTCTGAAGATATACCGGATAATACATCTGCTTATTGTTTAATTATCAATGATCGACTTTATGAATACAAACCTTTGAGTAATATTGTGAGAAAACTATCATGAATGTTATCGTTGATGTCCAAGGGTTTAAGGATGAAGGAAACAATTTTATTCCAAAAGAAATAGCAATAATGTACAAAGGACGCATTCAAGTTTTATTGATAAAACCACCTTACCCGTTTTATAACTTGTCTAAGAAAGACAGGTCACAGATAGCTTGGATAGAAAAGAACAGAGGAATAAAGTGGAATGAGGGCTTTGTACCATATTTTAACTATAAAGTTAATTTTGGTAATTTTTTTAACAATAAATCTGTGTATACCAAAGGCAATGAAAAAGTGTTATGGTTAAAAGATATCTTGGAAATAGATAATGTACATAATTTAGAGAATAAAAATTGTCCTAGTTTAGCAACATTGTATAACACTTATTCAACTTCACCAAATATTGTATGTTGTTTAAACCACAACAACATATGTGCTTTAAAAAATGTATTCTGTTTAAATAAATGGTGCGTAGAAAATAAAGTGTTTATCTAATAATTATATTGACGTAAATAAATAATCTACTTATATTACTTCCATGTTTTATTTCCGAAATACCTATAATTTTAACATTCACTCCCTACTTTCCAAACACACAGAACTGTTACGAACAAGTCATTCATGTTGGTATGAACAGCTCATTCGATTTGTCTAAACTAATGCTGTTTGCAAGCAGTTGTAAAATACAACATACACACATTCATTCACACATGATTAGATGATTCTACACATTTATACAATTTAGGAAACATACTGAATTGAAATAACATAAATGACTAAGAATCTAGAATAAAAAAGAAAGGGATTAAAAAGAAAAACATTTTGAATAGAAAAGTCAGACAGTACTCATTTTGAAAAGGGAGTATTGGGGCAACTGGATCAAAAGATGATACAGGCGCGAAGAAAAGCGCCTGGATCATCTTTTGATCCAGATGCCCCAATACTCTCCTACTTTGGTTAAAGCAATATCTCAAAATGATTTGGATGTTGATGTATTACGATTAAGATCAGATATCCTTATAAAATTTTGTGATAAAATTTCAAGTCAAGGCAACATGACAATTTTTGACTGTCAGTGTAATGTTACTAAATTTTTTGAGGCAATTCTGCTTAACGAATATAATAGTGCGAGATTTTCTAAAAAGTGCAACACTTGTGACAATAGAATAGAAAGGATGGTACCAATTTTGCCGTTGAATATTCTATACTTGGCAGAGGGCTTTGCAGGTTTAGAATCATCAGCGAACTCTATGTTGCGTGATGAAACTACTCAGTGTAATAACGAAAAATGTTTTGGCACAGTCACGATGACCTATGATTTATCTGATCATATTATAATAATTGAAGCAGTAGTCGATAACGTAACAATAGAGGAAGTACCTAAAACCATCGTACTTAAAACAAATAGAAGATATGACCTTGCGTCGGTAATCGAGTTTGTACCGCCCACAAATACGCCTCTGGGTTTGGGTCATTTTACAGCTCATTGTAAAACGGGTTCAAACTGGTACTGCTATGATGATCTTAAGACTAAGGTACATAAAACAAATTTAAGTAAACGGTTTCAATCAAACGTATTAATTTATGTAAAAATTTAATTTGTTTGCCAATGCAAAAATATGGTATTTTTGTTGAACAGAGTGATCGTTAACTTGTTAATTTAAGGAGCTATTGAAATACAGTTTCCATTCAATTTGTTGTCTTTTTTTGTTTGCTGTTGTAATGTGATGTAAAATATAATTGATAACATGCTCTAAGTTACCCGTTTAATTGAAAAAAGAACGGCCTAGGCTATAATCAAGGTAGAAAAGTTAAGTTTTTAGTAGGCATAACTAGCACATCCAATGGTAAAAGTAACGGTACAATTTTTATCAACCATTTGTTTGCCTCATAAGCAACGATCTACGTAAAATTGCTTCAAATTTTACTTGGGGTTGCTGGGGAGATACTCTATAGCAAGCCATAATTCAGTTGCCTGTACCTATTAACCTGTTAAGGTACTTATTTTTTTAAGTATGTACTAATTCGGTACACATTGCGTACAATGTGATATGCAATTATAAGCAGCGAAATAGATGATGGGGTTGCTTGGGAGCATGACGTGAATCTACCACTTAATCAATTCTGCAAAAAATTTAAACAATGGTTGTTAGAAAATAATTTTTATTCTGTCACTGATTTCTTAAATCGCAATTCTTAAAACAAAATAATGTACCTATGACATCTTTGTAATTAAATTCCTATTGAAAATATATGTAGACTATTGAATATTGTTAATAATGTGTGTGTGTTTTCATGATTGATTGTATTGACTTCTATTTATATTTGACATTGGCTATAATTTTTTATTTAATTGATTTAATTTTAAAGCTATAAAATGTATGATGTTTTTGCATGTCGCTAAGCGACAAAATGTACTGGCTCTATGTACCATTTTGCTCCATCTCCTTTGTACCTACATTTTATGCAAATAAAGAATATTATTATTATGTGTCTCTTTTTCACGGCTATTCTTCTAACATGGTGTTAGAAGAATAACCGGTCCTTTGGGAGGCTTACACGGGGATATGGATCCAACGTGCAGAGGCCCGTAGAGAACTTTAATCTAAAATGGGATGGGACACATGCCGCGGAGCCTCCACAACTGCACTACTGAGTACAGCTATGGACTAGCCGCAGCAAATGTAGGACTATTGCAATGATGTGGAGTCTAATTTACTGGTTTATGGGGATGGGTGTTAAATGGACTGGTAATAATGATACTATGGATAAAAAACGGCACCTGCCAGTGATACTCCTATAGCATCCGTCCGCGTGGCAGGTGGTGACTCGCCAACTCTCTAGATGGGCCCTCTCTAAACAGCCGCCCAAAGCAAACAAACTCTGCCATAAAGGCAGCCAGAGGGCAACACCGGTGCGAGTGGCTAGGGGTGTCGAGCGGTGCGGCACCGGTTTCGCCATCGCGGGCCTCGTGACAACGGAGGCCCGGAGCGGGTTTCCCCGTAGTTACGCCCTTGACAATGACACTTCCACCCCCGAGCTAATAGCTCTTGCGGCTTCCCTCTGGCCGGCCGACCAAGGCAAGCCAGAGTTGAGAGTCCTGCGGGCACTCTTGGAAATCCACTCCAGCCAGCCAATAAAGGCAAGCCGGAGACGAGGCCCTGACCGACTCTCTGAAGCATTCGGGACCGCAGTGTCGCCACACACATTCAGCTCGCCACAAAGCTGCCCTGCGGTTGTAAGCTTTCTTTTCATCTTGTAATACATTTTTTGTTTATATTACACGATGAAGGTGATGTTTGAAAGCTGTTACTCTGCCCTCTGAGATTGCGTTAGTCTCATGATGAGATAACGGCTGCCCCAGAGGGGGTTTATTATTATTATTATTATTATCACCTTTATTTAATATTTCTCTCATACCATATTAATACATTTTTAAATATAAAAAAATACATTTAAAAATATAAAAGTATGTTATGGAAACCCACCAGTATCGGGAACAGGCTCCAAGCTACTGGTGGTTAGGGCTCTAGAGAAAGGAACCTCCTCACTATGCGTGCCGTGTCCAGCAGTACTGCCTTCTGTATCAGGCCCCTGACCCAAGGTTCCAACGCGAGCCTCCTAAGATGTTGGGTGAGGCTCTTGGGTTTTAAACCGTTCACTGTAACGATTATCGGCACAATAATTGCTGAATCAACATCCCACATGTCAACAATCTCGTGAGCCAAGTCCAGATATTTTATCTGCTTGTCCTTCTCAGCCTTCACGAGATTGCCATCATGAGGGATGGCAACATCAACAATTATTGCGCGGCGCTCTGATCGATCTATCAACACAATATCAGGTTTGTTGGCAACAACAGTCCTGTCTGTGATGATAGATCGATCCCAGTACAACGTGATATGACCATTATCCAAGACAGGCTCCGCCACATACCTGTAGTACGGCACCTCACCATCTACAAGCCTGTATTTCAGAGCAAGTTGCTGGTGAATGACCCTGGCTACTTGGTTATGCCTGTGCAAGTACTCACTGTTAGCAAGACGAGAACAACCGGAAATGATATGCCTGAGGGATTCACCAGGCTGGTGACACGCACGGCAAATATCAGTAGTGCCATCCCTCAGGATATATTTCCGGTAGTTATTCGTCTTGATCACTTCGTCAGCAATTGCACAGACAAACCCTTCGGTTTCCCCAAAGAGGTCACCGAAGCGTAGCCAGTTCACCGAGGCTAATAAGTCTACTTCCGGCCCATGTAGAGCCCGGTAGAACCTGCCATGAAGCTCCTTGCTCTGCCAAACAAGCTTGCGATCGTCAGTGCTAAGCACTACAGGTCTGCGCCAGTTGTCCTTCGATAAACTGAGCGGGGTTAATCCGGCGTCCACTGCGACAACGTCCCGATGCATATCTACGCTCGCGTTGAGGAAATATTCTCTGAGGTTGCATACTTCGCGGTTGTGTAGAGATTTGACATTTAAAAAGCCACGACCTCCACACTTCCGCGGAATATACAACCTCATTACGGACGAGCGTGGATGATGCATCCGGTAAGCTGTCAGCATTGTACGCACCTTTCTGTCCAGGGCGTCTAACTCAGTCTGAGTCCACTTGAGTATGCCAAAGGAGTACATCAGAACCGGCATGACCCAACCGTTGCAAGCTCGAACCTTATTGCCACCTGACAGAAGACTTTTCAGTACTTTTGACAACAGGCGGCCAAAGAAACGTTCTTGCAACGATTGCTTCATGTCTGTCTCGTTAATACATAAGGCCTGTGACATACCCAAGTATTTATAGGTATTGGTTCGCAGAAGTGATCTGAGGTTAATGGAATCTGAGAGTTGAATCCCTTCAGATTCCACCATCCTTCCTTGTTTCACATGTATCACTGCACATTTATCCACACCAAATTCCATTTTGATAGAATTACTAAAACTTTCAGTAATTTTTAGTAAATCCATCAACTGTGAATTGGTGTGAGCAAACAGCTTCAAGTCATCCATGAACAACAAGTGGGATATGACCTGACCACCTCTGCGTAGCCTATAACCTAACCCTGAACCCTCTAGTAATGTACTAAGAGGGTTCAGCGCTAAGCAAAACCACAACGGGCTCAGACTATCGCCCTGGAAGATACCCCGCTCAATTTTAACAAGTTCGCCATTTCCCTGAATCCGTCGGCATCCTGGATAGCCAAGAACCGTTTTCCATTGCCCCATACATGACCTTAAGAAGGTGCGTAGAGTTGTATTTATTTTATACAACTCCAACACCCTCAAAAGCCATGTATGTGGCACAGAATCATACGCTTTCTTGTAGTCTATCCAACATGCCGCCAGATCCTTTCGGTTACGACGAACTTGTTGGCTAATGGTCATATCTATAAGGAGGAGCTCCTTAGTACCACGAGCCCCCTTCTTACATCCATTCTGAGTGTGCGACATAATGGAATTTAACTCTATGTGTTTTAATATTTTAGCCCTCAGAATAGACGTAAGAAGTTTATAGACCGATGGCAAACATGTAATCGGCCTATAATTACCGGGCTCTGTGGTACTACCTGTCTTATGGAGCAAGTGGGTTACTCCAGTTGTCATGAAATCTGGGATCGATCCAGATTCTATGGCTGATTGAAATTGGGATGCTAATCGGTCATGTGAACTACGTAGCCATTTCAGCCAGTAATTGTGCAGTCCATCCGGTCCTGGAGATTTCCAATTGGATAACGACCGGACTGCACTAGTGACATCTTCGCCTGAAATGACTACGTTATCCATCTCTGGAATATGTTCACATGTCCGTTCAACATCCCGAATCCAACCACCCTCAGTGTGACCAATAGGCGCCGACCATATGCTACGCCAAAACCGGTTTGTGGCGTCTGTATCCGGCAGCTGCCCATTAGCCACATCTTGGTCTGGTCGGTCCCAGTTTCTATAAACCCACTTTTGGTCCCTTTGAAATGTACGATTCAACATATATCGGTCCACGCGTTTTCTATATCTGCGTATCCGATTTGCCCATGCATAGACTTTCTGCTTTAGGAAGTCAATGCGCTCTGTGATCCGAGATGTATATTCATGAGGACTGATGCCAGTCCCCAAGAAGGCTCGGCGCACAAAGCGCATGACCCTGGGACGTGTATTCCCAGACCTAAAGCAGATTAGCTTACCGATAAGTGCCCTTGTCTCAGTAATACGCCGCTCAATTCTGCACTGCCACGCCGGGACAGCAGATCTTTGTCGCATGACAGTATCATGTTCTTGAAACTTGACACCTGCCATACGACATGCCGCTACGGCGGCGCAGTACAGAATTGAGTGCGTATCACCAAGATTTTCACTATTTTCTAGAAAACTAGTTAATAGCGAATCAAGGGCACCTACCAGCGCCATATTTCGTCTATGCATTGGCAACCGGGGTAGGCGCGGCCTAATTGTTGGTGACATGTACCGATATTGCTCAATCGCACATTTCAAAGCATCCATAACCTCCTCATTGTACTGAATACTTACGATACAAACCATATCATCCACCTCCACATCGGCATTATTACCCGTCCGCGGTGTATCTGTGTTTACGGGAGCACTAGCGGGTTGGACGTGAACGGCCTGGCTCGTAGGTAAGTAGTCTGAGCGTAGCCTATCAAGTACGACGTTATCCAGCTTATTACTACGCTGGATAACTCGCACCTGATCCGACAATCGTTGAGCGGTAACGTTGATACCAGGTTCCAAAGCCTGAAACAGAAGGAGCATGCGACTGCGATACGCAGTGAGTTTAGTCCCCCCCTCTGTAGCCCCAAAATATGCGCGCATGACGTTTTCGTTGATGGATTCTGTCCATCGCATGCGCTGCACATTACCACCAGCAGCGAGGACCCTGTTTGAGACCGGTGGGTCTCGTGGTCCCAGGCAGGCTGGTGGCCGGCCTCTGCCTCTCCGACGCACAGGTGACGGCGACGACGGCGGCGAGAAGTACTCGTCGCTTGAGCTCGACGCAACTACAGCCGCTGGTGATGTTGGCGCGGGCCTCGATGGCTGCGAGGCGGAGCTCAGCGACGAGCCCGGGGTTGTTGTTTGTGCTCGTAATTGTTTCTTGGCATTTCTCGTCAACATTTTCCGTTATTTATTTGTATATTATCTTGTTGTTATTTCTTTTGACAGTTTTAATGTCATCGTAACTATATATTTTTTCTAAATGTTTTGCTTGTGGTGTAATAGACATATTTTTATTTAGATACTTATTTCTTTGATCTTTCTGTAATTCGGATTGATTTATAATATATGTATTAACTTTCATAAATTATAAAAATTCAAAAATATAAACAACAAAATTTTAGACCCGGTGTTGACAGCTGGGGTTGCCACTTATTATTATTATTATTATTATTCCGTTTATTAAACATTTTTCTCATTGTCACATTTTATATACTTAATAAATATTACAATTAAAAATAAATTTAATTATATAAAATGGGACCACGGAGACCCACCGGCATCGGGCACAGGGGCCAAGCTACCGGTGGTTAGGGCTCCAGAGAAAGGAACCTCCGTACGATGCGTGTCGTGTCCAGCAATACTGCCTTCTGTATAGAGGACTTGATCCAGCCGTCTAACGAGAGCCTCTTGAGGTGGTGGTCGAGGCTCTTGGCAATAAGGCCATTTACGGTCACGACTATCGGTACAATGATCGCCGAGTCTACATCCCACATGTCGACAATCTCGTGAGCCAGGTCCAAATACTTCATTTGTTTATCTTTTTCGGCTTTCACGAGATTCTCGTCATGGGGTATGGTGACGTCGATGATCATTGCAAGGCGCTCTAATTATTATTATTATTATTACAGACCTACGTTTCGTACGCGCCTCAAACCCTAAGCCTACAGTCCCTAGACCCTAGCCCTACCTTAAGTATTCATATATACTTATATAGATAGGGGCGGGATATCTGCCACCAGAGACCTATGATGACAGACGGTCTGTGGGTATCAGGTATGGTGGAAGTGGTTTTCTGACGGCCAACTCAACAGACTCATCGAGCTGATCAGGTATTGATGGCTAAGGTGTCTTGGCCACCGTCAGAGGTGTAGGAGGGGTATTGAATCAAAGTCGGATTGAACTTGTGACTGGTTTATTTCTTAAAGTACATGATCTTATATACTAAACTTATCCTATGTACACACACGCAACTTTACGGTTGTGTGCTGTGTGTGAAAGGTGCCATCTCAGCGGTATGTACCTTACGTGAATACGTGATTTTTTCTTAATTTAATAAAAATCACGAACAATCTGTGTTCCAGTAGGATTATATCGCTGAAATGGCATGTTCATGTGTGAACATTCTGGCCTCTCCGAGGAACAGGCAACTTCAGTTGATGTAATTTTATGGAGTTATCCTTGGCTGTGTCCTGGTTCCGTGCCTGGGAGGCTTCGGCAGATGGCACGTTGAGGGTGTGACAGAACAGATCTTGATGGTTTGGCGATTTTTATTAAGTACCTACTCCTACGTCTCGAATACTTATCTCTTTTCGCTTATTGGTTTTTGATATAGACAACCAGTGCATAGTTGTTTCTAAATTAGGTATATTACTTGATATTTCAAAGACATTCGTAGTACATTAAGCGTTGGTTGAATTTTGTTTAAATAGTTGGTCAACGATGCATTTTTATTTAATTGCATGTTCTTCACGACTCCAGGCAAGGGAATAAACTATTCGTTAATAAGTATCTTCTGTAAAATAATGAGTTTTATGGGTAACTTAAATTCGCTTCGGAATTTACTACTACTACTACTTGTAACTCCTGTGGTGTTGCTTGTGTCAATGGGCGGCGGTAATTGCTTACCATCAGGCGATCCGTCTGCTCGTTTGCCGCCTATTACCACAAAAAAAAATATATATATTGATGTAAGTTTACTTCAAAACTGTAGTTTGAAGTCTTCGGTGTCTCTTCACCGATACCTACTATCTCGCATTTTATTTTTCTGCAAGTGTAGGATAATAATTTGGCTGCTTCTTCTGTGGGAATGAAGCCTTGATCACACAGCACTGTTAGTAGCCTTAATTATCTTGGCTTGTGTAAGCACAGGGGCCGTAGCTAAAAGCGTTGTATTCTGTGTGTTCGGTCCGGTATGTTTGACCTAGTTGTATCGTGGCAATCTTGGTTGTAAGTTAACTTCAACAATGTGGTTTGAAGTCTTCGGTGTTTCATCACCGATACCTACTATCTCGCACTTTATTTTGCTGTGAGTGTAGGATAGTAATTTGGCTACTTCTTTCGTTCAAAACGAAGCCTAGGAACCTTGATCACACAGCACTCTTAATAGCCTATATCTTGGCTTATGTATGCACAAGGGCCGTTGCTAAGAGCGTTGTAATCTGTGTATCCGGTGCGGTTTGTTTGACTTGGTTTTCTTCCAAGATGTAGTTGTAGTTGGGTTTTCAAAGGTTTTCCTGCCCTTTGACTCTTTATTGTTGTAATTTTTACTGACTTAATTATTGACATTAACCTTCTTCTGAAGTTCAAGATGCAATAATAAATCTTGACCTAATTTGCTACAATATCTACACTAAAACATTAAATGGATGAGTCATGTATCATGCACTGTTTGCATTCTTTTTTGTTATGCTGATCTGCTGACAACGCTTTAAATTGCACGCACATTATGACATAGCCAGCACTTGCAGTTATACGTGCTATTTATAGATTTATTATTATACTGTTGTTTATAATCGGATTTTGCTTCAGAGTTGCTGTTTTAGAGACACATAAAAATCCGGCTCGAAGGACCACAGTGTACAGCGGGTTAGCAGCCCTACGCCATAGATTTATTAACAAGAATCAGATGTAGCGTATTCGTCCAACTAAGCGTGGCACGTTGACAGCTATGTGTGCGTGACCTTTGGCGACTGGCACTGTACGGACACGCGCGTCTATGTGTGTGAAAAGTTGCCAGATTATGAATAATCTCCCAGTATTTTGCATATAGTTATGTAATATTCTTATATTCATTTGCGGTTTTGAAGAATTTACCATGGATTTAATTAATGCTTTTATAAATACATTTCTTAAATGTAGGTACCGAGTTAAGTTTTAACTACTTCGTAAATCTGTATATATAAAATCCTTGCGTTACTGACTGACTGACAGACAAGCTACAGCCGAAACTACTCGGCGCATGAAGCTGAAATTTAGCATGTATGTTTCTTGGGAACCGTAGGGGTGCACCAAGACGGGATTTCTCGAAATTCCCACGGGATCGGGCAAAACGAGAAATAAGAAAATATGTGCGTGCGAAGCCGCTGGCGTCGATTAGTTGAGAAATAAATAGTATGTATGTACACACGGCACCAAGTCAAGCTAAACAGTTGCTGTACGATTTTGATACTTATTCCCTACGCCATAAGTATGTATGTACACACGGCACCAAGTCAAGCTAAACAGTTGCTGTACGATTTTGATACTTATTCCCTACGCCATAAGTATGTATGTACACACGGCACCAAGTCAAGCTAAACAGTTGCTGTACGATTTTGATACTTATTCCCTACGCCATTAGTATGTATGTACACAGGGCGCCAAGTCAAGCTAAACAGTTGCTGTACGATTTTGATACTTATTCCCTACGCTATAAGTATGTATGTACACACGGCGCCAAGTCAAGCTAAACATTTGCTGTACGATTTTGATACTTATTCTTTACGCCATAAGAACGGTGCAAAGGTCAAAGTTTATAAGCTTGACGAGTAGCAGGGTGTACACGAATATTTGGATCGTTTGGGGATCGAACTCAAAACAATATTATGTAAGGTATATACTAATGGAAATTGAAATTCTATTACTATATTTATGAGAAAGAAGATATATCTACAGTATACTTTTATAATACGGTAATGATTTTTCATTAACATGACAATCATTATCACATAATCAATTGACAAGTGCATTTTCCCTAATTCAGGCAGAACGGCGTCGACAAAAACTGGCAACACTTACATATTTCTTGCACAAATACGAATTTTATCGAAATTAAATTAGGAAACAGTCAAATTATCAATAGTTACCTGTGAAAAGATATTCCATTTTCCTGTTTTTGTTTTTAGGAACAACTTTTACAGTGTTTAAAGAACACAAGACGGCATTTTGAGAATTTAAAAGTTGACGTGATCGTGACGCGTGAACTGTACGATGCTTCGTAGCGCACTGAGACGAGTTTGTATTCGCTTTTCAATTTTGTATTTGCTTTAGTGGCCGCACGCAACTGTGCCGTGCGTTACATCTGATAATTCTCATATCTGTGCCCTACGCTATTAACCCTGCTGTACATGAAATGCTTAAATGCTAAGGAACCTAATCTACCTTATTAACCTACACTATCCTAACGTATTACCCTATCACCTATAATATCCTATCCTAGTTATCCTAACCCTAATTACCTATAAGTATCCTAAACCTATCCTAACTTGTACCTAGCGTATGATACGTATAGGCTTGGCGCTCTGTGGTATTCTGTGATACAGACCAGCACTTATACGCACCTATTACTAAGGCTGGTTTCAGAGTGACGCGCGCGGCACGCGCCGTCGGCCAGCGCGTCTCAACAGCGCGTTTGGCGCGCGGACCACTGTGAAACGAGTTCGCGTTTCTCATTGCAATGTATGAAGCTTCGGCAGCGCGGTCGGCGCGCGCGTCTCACACGCGGCGCGTTTGAACTACGTGACTATGAAACGCTACTACTAATCTAGTGTAATTGTAAGCGCGCGCGTGTGGCCGGCGCCGGCCAAACGCGTGACTCTGAAACCAGCCTAAGCCCTTAACCTAGGGCACGTACTATTGTGGTACTACTGTGGTATGCTGTGATACAGACCTACGCTTCATACGCGCCTAAAACCCTAAGCCTACAGTCCCTAGACCCTAGCCCTACCTTACGTATTCATGTATACTTATATAAATAGGTGCGGGATATCTGCCACCGGAGATCTATTATGACAGACGGACTGACGGGTAGGAATCAGGTATGGTGGAGGTGACGTCAACAGACTCATCGAGCTGATCAGGTATCTATCTATCAGGTATATATATATATATATATATACAGGGTGTAAAAAGACCCTTAACGAAAACTGAAATCCCATGTTGTATCAATCACTACGAACATTTTTTACTTCGGCACCATATCTGGGAAATTACTGGTTCAGGAGATATTGAGGCTCCAAGTTACTATACAACTTTTGTAATCAAGGGCGGATCCAGGGGGGGGGTCATGGGGGTCATGACCCCCCCCTGAGCTGGTTCCAGGACTTAGGTGGACCACTAATTAAATATAAAGATTTTATTAAAGTTTATATTTTGTCACCATACAGATTTTATGTAACTAAGTACATACCCTCAATATTTAATTAGTTTATAATATAATAACTTTGTATGATGGCAAAGGTTTTAGACCAGGGTAGATAATTTTTGAAACGATAGAAAATAATAGTAGGATGAAACCCATTGGAAAAGAAAGAGAATATAGCAAAAATTTTAGGAAAAACAAATTACGGGCGATCTGAGGTCGGGAAGTGGATGGAGTTGCGATTTTAAGGGTAAAAAAGGGTTTATCTCGATTGCTAGCAAAACTTCAAGTCCTACGGAAAAGACGTCAATAGCAAAGTTGTAGGTAATAAAAAGATCTACAAATTTTGTATTTACACTTTATTCATACAACGTCTTAATTTATGTGAAAAATTGGAATAACAAAGTTTTTGGTTTTTTATTTTTAACTTTTACAATAGTTTTTTCTTTTACACGAAATTTGGTGAGAACTTGCCTTTTTATGTTCCAAACACACTTCTGTGAGTTTACATTGGGAGCGCTGGCTTAATCTTAAAGATGCCCGTTTTTAGTCCCATGTGAAACAGAAGTTATAATCAATAATGGCCATAATGGGCAACTACGGAACCCTACATTGCGCGTGGCCCGACACGCACTTGGCCGTTTTTTTATTTTTAACTTTTACAATAGTTTTTTCCTTTACACGAAATTTGGTGAAAACTTGCCTTTTTATGTTCCAACACACTGTTTATGTTTTTTATTTAAAATATTTATTCTTACACCTTATTTTGACTTAATATCGAAATAAAACCCAAATTTTCAATTGAAAATTCTCACGTCAATATATCAGCTTTCTTTTTTAAATTGTTCGGCGTTTAGTTCGTTGAAATCTCTACTTTCAGATGGTGTGAATAAAATATACATTACTAAGGTAAACGTTCTCAGAAAATGCAAAGAAATGAAACAACCTCGAGACCGATTTTTTTATTATAATGTACAATTTTGAGCGATTTATTACAAATTAACACTTTAATTACTCGAAAAATATAAGATTCCATGCTACATTTATAAAAAAGAACTTGCAAATCGAAATATACAACTAAAATAAACAACCAAATAAGTTAATAAGACATCTACAATTTTTGAGAAAGTTATAGAATCTTCTTTAAATTATAGCGTAGACTTCTATTTTTTGCTATTTTAAGATAATGTATGTAGGTCCCTGAGTGACCCACAGAAAATTTTAGTCCATCATTAGTTATTTTATAAAGAAAAGGGGAAGGGCTAGGTGGATCTGGGCCTTACTGCCTGTTATTTCATATCAGCTATAAAAACAGTTAGTCAGTATTTGAAATACAGAACAGTGAACAACATTATTCATAAAAATACATGTCAGGGCTGGGATCCACCTAGCCCTTCCACGCTTCTCTTTAAAATAACTATTGATGGGCTCAAATTGTCTGTGGGTCACTCAGGTATACCTATACATTATCTTAAAATAGCAATAAATAGGAGTTTACGCTATAATTTAAAGAAGATTCTATAACTTTCTCAAAATATTGTAGATGTCTTATTAATTAGGTACCTATCTATTAACTTATTTGGTTGCTAATTTTAGTTGTATATATCGATTTTTAAGTTCTTATTTATCAATGTAGCATGGAATCTTACGTTTTTCAAGTAAATAAAGTGTTAATTTTAATAAATATCTCAAAATAAGGCGTAAAAATAAATACTTTAAATAAAAAACATAAACAGTGTGTTGGAACATAAAAAGGCAAGTTTTCACCAAATTTTGTGTAAAGGAAAAAACTATTGTAAAAGTTAAAAATAAAAAAACGGCCAAGTGCATGTCGGGCCACGCGCAATGTAGGGTACCGTAGTTGCCCATTATGGCCATTATTGATTATAACTTCTGTTTCACATGGGACTAAAAACGAGCATCTTTAAGATTAAGCCAGCGCTCCCAATGTAAACTCACAGAAATAGGTATTTATAAGTTAACCGACGATTACTCGAAAACTAGTGATGTCTAATTAGCCGTGATAGTTTTCCTTTTAAATTCGTTATGTGTACTACATCGGTGATTTTTTTCAGCTCTTCCAAATTAATAGTTTAGCCGGCAGAGGGGGGAGGGGGGAGGGACACTTGAATCTAACAATTTTTTTCACTTCAATGCTTGATATTTGACAAACCAATCACTTTGAATGAATTTTTCACATAAATTATGACGTTGTGTGAATAAAATGTAAATACGAAAGTTGTAGATCTTTTTATTATCTACAACTTTGCCATTGAGGTTTTTTCCGTAGGACTTGTAGTTTTGCTGGCAATCGAGATAAACCCTTTTTTACCCTTAAAATCGCAACCCCATCCACTTCCCGACCTCAGATCGCCCGTAATTTAATTTTCCTTTAATGATCGCTATATTCTCTTCCTTCTCTAATGGGTCTCATCCTACTGTAACTTTATTTTACTTTTTACCGTTTTCTAACGTATCTGCTCTGGTCTGTTACGTACATTAATTAAATACCTACTTTTTACTTGTACCTATTGTTATTGAAATTAAATTATAAGTTCTTCACTTGACCACGACTATGTGACCCCCTCCTGGCGCCAAAGCTGGATCCGCCCTTGTTTGTAATTAGGTACAAAATCGGTGCATTTACCTGATTGTGCATTTAATTGAATGCTGTTTGCACTTACTGAAATCTAGCCAAAATTAATTTAAGGCCGACTTAGGCTAATATTGCTGTTACGTAAGTATCTTGTAAGTCTGCATAGGCTTTTATTGGTCTAAGGTTAGAATATTTTGAGAATTTTACGTCAGATCCAACTTAAAAGTTCGTGTGAGTTTTGGTTTGAAATTAAATGTAAACAAATTAAAGTTGCGTCAAGTTAATGTTTATACCTACTAAAGTGCCGTTTTTATCAAGTACGTGTATTTGAGTTTTACGGTAAGTAATCGTATTGGAATTTATTATTTACTGTTAATTAAGTAGACCTCGTTTCACGCTTCAAAATTCATGCGCCTTGTTAAATATGGTATTTCATGTTCTCGTTTAATTATTTTATTTATTAATTTGTATTGATAGTGTCGCCATTAGTATAGCTGCATTTAACAAGCGCACTATTAGACTAATGTAAGATTTTTTACTCTAATTTTAGCATTCGGTATACTTAAGATAACTCCATATTGGAATAAGTTAGGGTTCCTCGCAATTTTACATAAAACCTTAAATCGACAGAGAGAAAAAAGAACTTAATCTTAAGGCTATACGGACACGAAGTCGGCGTGATTTTTGTAATCCATTATAACTATTACATTTAAAAATTTAAAATAAAATATGGCCAGCAAAATAACTCTTAAAACTATTAAAATTAGTTATTCCCAAGATCGATCTAAGATCAAACGCTCTTTCATGGGTCTTGTCTTTTGTATTGCAAATATGTTGATCCAAAATTACTCTAATATAAACTAAACTCTTAACCAGTGCTATTGATTTTATATTAGTTTCAAATAAGATCAGAAATGCACGTACTCACAGTGCTCTTATGCTATGCTGATATTAGTCTGACATCTTACAATAGCATTTAGCAAGTCTAATATAAAATCAAACGAGCTTAGAAAATACCCATATAAGAGCAAGCTTTTCTCAAGTGCAACTAGTCTTAGTAAACGCTTTTATATTCATATATGAGACTTGGTAATAAGACTGAGCGTTCTTGAGACCATACCGGCTTGTCTAAAAGTAATATAGGATCGATGGTATGTTCTAAAACAAATTTAAGAGCGCTTTAAGCCTACCACTCTTAAAAAGTGCGAGTTCTGAGACTGTTTTGCTGGTTGGGATATAGGCATAGACCTATGACTCACAGCCTGCCTGTGCTTGGTCTATTACCTTATATGGTAATAATTGCTAGCGAGGCGCTCTTCGGATTAGGCTGGCTCCACCCACTGCGTTTAGCGCCTGTAGGTTTTATAACGCAATACTCCGTATTGCGTTACAAGGTTACAACCTACAAGGTTTGTAAGTGGGGCTTTGGATTTATTTCATGGTGATGGGCTTACTTTGAGACACATCCAAAGTCGTCCATACCGGAGAATGACGAGAACTGACTGAGAACTCACTGTCATTGTGAACAATACCTATATAGTACTGTCGAAACAGTACGCCCAGATTTCTCGGCTTGAGTCTTGAACAGCCTATTATGATAGGCATATTAAGCATAAAGGCTTAGAAAAAAAAACTGCATTTCAACGTCACTTCACCTATCTATGGCCAAAGAGCTCAGATATTTACATAGAGGTGCATTTCTTATGGGCGCTCTGAAGACAATCTTTCTGTGACCTAAATTGCCGCTTGGCGGCGTGGCAGTCGCGCTGTGATAGCTGTCTCTACGAGAGCAAGAGAGACGAACGTTCCTCCTGTGTATCTTAACTACGAAAGCAAGAGAGACTGAGAACGACGCCAGCGCCGGCAACGGCGCCAACTACGAACTAAACTGAAGACAGTCTCCAATTAGAACCGGCAAACGGAATCCTTAAGAACTACGCTTCTAAGTAGGTAAACCTCTATTCATTGCTATGGCCAGTCTCGTATTATTATGAGACTAACCAATTGCGCGAGATATATTATAGTCCACAAGTTTAGTGTGTGCGCAAATACAAGTGCACTCAGTATTCCCTCACTCTCATAGTCCGATGGGACGGCACTTGCGACGCGACCGGAGAGAGATGGGGCGCAGGACCAACGCTTCACCTTTTCGAGGCACGGGGGTGTGACACTGACAGCTCCTGACTACGAACTTCTATTGGATAATAATTGTTAATAGAAAAACCCAATATCACTTTCTGTTCGAATCGGGTATCGAATCCGAGACCTCAAGATCTGCAGTCGCTTACACAACAGTAGGACCAAAGAGGCATTCTGTATCTTTCAAAATTGTATAACGTTGCATACCTGTTATAATATTAACGTCAAGTATTCTAGTAGGGTATATCACTGTTAGATTTTTCGTTGAAGGAAAGCGTTGTGTTTCAAATTTTCCCATGGTTCTCTCATCGGAAGGTAGCAGATTGAAACTACTTGACTGCTTGCTAATACCAGTAAACCCATTCCCTGTGCAATAGAATACATACACTGAGTACAGCGCCTAGCAAAGCTCGAGCAGTTAAGAGTTTTCCCTGATTGGGTTGAGAGGAAAATAGACAAATATTCGTAATAGTCATGAAAGAGTGCGCGCCATTGCGAGTACCTAGTACGAATAGGTCTATTATTGGACAGGCATGTTAATCTGTTAAGGCTTATAGCTGGCGCACATTAATTTCCGCTCAGGAATTTAGTTGTGTTAATTGATTTCATCAGCCTTTGATAGTCCACTGCTGGACTAGGCCTCTTCTTTGAAAGGAGAAATTGGCCTACTATACCACGCTGGCCAAGCAGGTTGGTATAGGGTTTGTATCAAGTTTTCCTTCTCTTACTGTGCTGTTCTCTGCATACTATGCTCCCTCTGTCGGCTCTTACGACACCCATGGGATGATATGGGGTGGTGACAATTCGTATTCTTAATCCGTCACCACACGTACATAATAAATAATAATTGATTTAGAACATTTTTTATTTATTTATAGACTCACGCCTGTATACCCGAAAGGGTAGGCAGAGGTGTAATATTACACCCACATTTCGCCATGAGTTTTTAGGTCTCACGTAATAGGGGGCGAGCCTATTGCCGTACCGGGCACATTACCAGACTCTGTGCTGCTACTGAGATTTCCTAACGGAAAAACTCAATAACACTTTGCATGACCCGGGAATCGAACCCGAGACCTCCCGATCCCACGCGCACATTTATGCCGCGAGACCAACGAGGCAGTCTAGAACATTATAAATGTTAATTCCAAAAATAACGAAAATTGACTGGAAAACTGTTCTCTGCGCTTTGTTAGTAAGTGCGCAGGTCCCTGAAGATCAGAGCCCTGTATCATACTGTTTAAGTGAAGGAATAAATAAAATAATAAACACATTTCAACAATCAATAACCTATTTATTAATTACATTACATGACTAATGTCTTGTATTATTCACAGAATAAACAATCACTACTTAATTATAGTAAAGTTTTAAAATATAATCTAGTCTTGTTATGTGCGACATAGTCAGACATAGATAATTTATGTTTTAAACATACCTTACTAATTAGAAACTATTACCATAAAAGGTAATAAAAATAAAACACGTGCATGTATTTTCTTTTGATTAAATATTTAACTCATTTATGACGTTTGGTTTTTGAATATAATTTGCGAGAAACTTTTATATAATACTAAAGATACTATTAAAATATACAATCAAGGACTTTGATAAGTTATACATATTCAATTAAAATCTTTTGTGATAATTGAAGTTGCCATATATGAACGTTTTCTTAGTTTATTCGTTTCTTCAGTTTTATAAGTTGTGGTATATCGGCAGCGTTTACAACGCGCACCGGTTTTATAACACGCACTGCATTTCTAGATTCCAATACCTCGACTGAAAACATAAAAGTTTAAATTAATGAATATATACACGTAGTAACGATTTTAAAAGAGTAAGGCAACACCGGTATTTTGTAAACCAAAATTTTGGTTGCAATCAGAGCACGACAGAAATTAATCTAGCTAGAACGGCGATCATCACGTATTTACTTGTGGCACTCATTCAACAAGTCACGCCTACCGCGTTGACCAATAGGGAAGATTACTGCCAAGTTAAACTACCAGATGGCGGTATCACCGACTACAGTAAACAATGAATTTTGGCAAGTATGACATTTGAGTGACGACAACCCGTTTAGACTTCAAACTTTGGATGCGCGATCTCATCATTTCATCTCAAACAAGTCACTAAAACAGAAACATTGTACCATTTTTATTGTTATTGATAATTACAACTGTTGTAACTGTTTTGCAAATATAAATAAGTATAGATATATTGTTGTCTTGTTGATGACAATATTTGAAAAGCGCGCTATGACAGTTTGTTTACTGTAGTTGCTTGTGCTGCCATCTGCGTCGAGCTTTGCGTAATGTTCCCTATTGGGAGGGGACAGACATTCTCAATTATTTTATTTTTATTTTCAGTCTATTGCGTCTCACTGCAGGGCAAAGGCCTCCCTCTCCTTTCTCCACAGATCTTTATTCTTAATTATTATTATTGATAAAATTTATGATGTATATTTACTGCCTGGCTTTTGTTCGGCAGTTTACAACCGCGCAATATGGCATATTTGTCAGTTTTATCCGACTATGGCGAAGCCAAAAGGAAGGGTAATGTTTTTAATTATTGTACCTCGAAATTTTATCATAGAGATTTTTCTGCAAATCTTAACGCATGGTTGGCACGCATGTCACGTCTACTTCACCCTTCTAGCTAGGTGAATTTCTGTGTTAAGCATATTCCAGGTTTTTTTTTGTGGTGGTATTTGAAGATGATTAACAAGGCTAATAGCCAGTTTATCACTGTCGGATAAGTTCATATTCAATTTGTATGTGAATTTAAAGTGAGGCTAAGCGTAAGGTATCCCTCACATGTGCGTTCTTCGAGCGTCGACGTGCGGCCGGGATCTATTCGTGCGTACGTCGTCCGTCAACGTTAACTTTGTTTTACTAAGACCCATGTTCACCAACAATGATATTACCGGCGATCGGAAAACCAACTGTTAACTTGCTTGTTTAGTTCTGCGCGCGCATTGTCACATAGGATGGGACGCGTACTCAGTACTGCGCGCGCATTGTCAGATTTTAACGGAAAGATAACCGAGATGAAGTGTCGGTGAACACCGACCTAAGTGCACGCCGGGCACACGCAGGGCGCCCGCTTAAAGATGGCGCACGCGTTATGTAAAGTCGGCCTAAGAGGCGAGGAGTCGAATGGCTCATTATACGAATACCGCGGTGTTTTGGTCCGGTGCGAACCGGATATCTCTAGGCGTGCGCCTCAGTCACCCTCCATCAACCTCCAAAAATGTTTGTGAATATCTCACCAGGCACATGTGTCGTGGGCTTAGCCCTTACGTACGGCTCCACTCTCTGTGACGTACTATGTGACGTATCTGTCGACGGCTCAGTGACAACCGGCGCCTGTAATATAGAACATAATTATAGTTGTAGCTTAAGCAGGGTAATATTCTGTCATATGAGGAAAAAAAAATCAGCGAGGGATCATTCTCACTAGTTCCACCAGCATTTAGTTCCATGGAACTAGTGAGACTTTTTTCTCAGTAGTTCCATTCCATTATCAAAGTCCATGGAACTACTGAGAAAAAAAGTCACACTAGTTCCATGGAACTAAATGCTGGTGGAACTAGTGAGAATGATCCGACTTTTCGGAGTCATGTGCGTATTAAATTGTTAACTATCGCTTGCTAAACGGTGAAGGAAAACACCGTGAGGAAACCTGCATGTCTGAGAGTTCTCCATAATGCTCTCGAAAGACATGTGAAGTCTGCCAATCCGCACTTGGCCAGCGTGGTGGACTATGACCTTACCCTTCTCATAGCGAGAAGAGGCCCGTGCACAGCAGTGAGACAGTATAAAGGGCTGATGATGATGATGATGAGGATAGATCAATAAGTGGACAAAAGGCTCCAAGACGTAAAGGCTTGGATGCAACGGAGATGACGCTAGATCGATGTTGATAATTGTTAGTTAGACTACAGTAATATATTGCTCCCGTATCGTTTTTCCTGTAGAATATGGGCATATAATAAAAGTATCATTCGCCAAAGTGAAAGTTGACAAGCTGAATATAAAGACTTTTAATGCAATTTTCTCGCTACCAGTACCCAGTTACCGTATTACGTAGCTTCTAGTCAGTAGTAAAGTATGACTACATTAGCCTACATCTATACACATAAATAAAATTGGAGTGTCTGATTGTAATATTAAAATAACCGCTTTTTACTAAATGCACATGGATATATACACAGTAGTGATGGTACATATACCGAAATGTAATTTTTTACTATTTTTGTCTGTCTGTCTTTCGGTCTGTCTGTCTGTATGTATGTTTGTTCTCGCTTATCTCTGGAACAGCTGGACCGATTGTGACGGGACGTTCACTGGCCGATAGCTGATGTACCAAGGAGTAACTAAGGCTATAAATTAACCGGGTAAGCAAAGTAGTTCCCTCAGGACGCGGGTGAAACCGCGGGAAACAGCTAGTCATATATTAAAAATAATGCATACAAACCTGCTGAGTATCCTGGCCTACATCTTGACTATTCTGTCCACCTAAATCTATAAGCGGCATATCTGGCTGCCGGGTAGCTGCGACAGGCAGATTCAGTTGCTGAAGGATTCGCGGTTTTTCCTTATTCTTCTTTTTTCCAAGCTTATACTGTCTAAATTGCTCTGGCGTCAAAACAATCACGTTTTTAAGACTCTGTTTCAAAATTGGAATCGATGTTACTGGAATCTGATTGGTGTTCCCATCTAAACTAACAGTTTGCACTTGAGTTTGATTGGTGCTGCTATTTATGTTATTATGTTGGTAATCTTGCTCGGTTACTTCTTGCTGAAGTTGGTAGGCTTGCTCGTTGACATTTTGTTGCATTTGGTAATGTTGTTCACTAACGTTTTGTTGAAGATCTTGTTCATTGTTATTTTGTTGAAGTTGGTAGCTTTGCTCATTATCATTTTGTTGAAGATGGTAATCTTGGGCTGTGATGTTTTCGGTATGTTGGTGGCTCTCTTCAGTGATGTCTTGTTGAAGTTGGTAGCCTTGCTCATTATCATTTTGTTGAAGTTGGTAATCTTGTGCTGTGATTTGTTGATTCTGTTGGTAACTCTGTTCAGTAATGTCTTGATGATGTTGGTAACTTTGTTCAGTGATTATTTGATCATGTTGGTAGCTCTCTTCAGTGATGTTTTGATGATGTTGGTAGCCCTGTTCATGGGTACTTTGAGGGCCAACCTTACCACCACTGCGTATGTAAACTTTTTTGACCAGGCGTTTTTGTTGATGTTCTAACATTGGAGGTGATTCAGTGATGTTGTGATGATGTTGGTAGCCCTGTTCATGGGTACTTTGAGAGCGAACCTTACCACCACTGCGCATGTAAACTTTATTGACCAGGTGTTTGAGTTGATGTTCTAACATTGGAGGTGAATCTGGCCTACTTATTTCTTGTACAATAATACTACCAGTATTGTTAGATCGCCTCTTTCTTTTCCTTTGAATTATTCGGTCTTGTTGGCTGTTCTCAGGTTGATGGTACTCGTTTGTCTCTGGTCGCTGATTTTCGGTTGTCTGTGGTTGTATTCTCTCGATTGTCTCTGATTGGTTATTCTCGGTTGGCTGCGGTTGGTTATTCTCCGTGACCAACTGGTTGTCGGTTAATTGTGTTTGATTTACATCAGTTGTATTATCAACTATAACCTTGCATTTCTTTTTGTGTTTCTCTAAGCCTTTCTCAGTCCTGAAACTGTAAAAGGATAATATTACATTATATAGTCTCACGCCTGTATCCCCGAAGGGGTAGGCGGAGGTATAAATATTACACCCACATTTCGCCGTGAATTTTTAGGTCCCACGCAATAAGGTATATTGCCGTTACCGGGCCTATTGCCGTTACCGGGCCTATTGCCGTTACCGGGCACATCACCAGACTCAGCCCGGAGACTGGTGATGTGCCCGGTCGGCAATCTACTGAGTATTCGGAAAACCCAGTAACACTTTTGCCCGATCCGGGAATCGAACCCGGGACCTCCGATCAGCAGTAGCATACGCTATCCACTGGACCACGGAGGCAGTCATAATTAAGTGTTTTCTCGAAAAGTACAACTTTGTCAAGAATGTACCAGGAAAATATCAATAATACACAAACTGTTTGTTATTAATCTAAAGGAGATGTTTAATTTTTGGCAATAAATTTTACCATACCTTAAAAAATAGGGAATATCAGAAATCAGGGAAAAATATTATTTCAAGAATTTACTTGTATTTGAGATCATAGAAAATAAAAATATTTTTCTGATATCGCCATAATGATTCAATATGGCGTTTTATAGGATTGTAGCATGATACCTAATGCGTTCAGAAATTGTAGGAGACGAAATGACAGAAGGTAAATAACACAAATATGTAAAATAAATAAAAATTGGGCAAGTGCGGGTCGGACTCGCGCACTAAGGGTTCCGTACCATCATCTATAAAAGGAAATCACGTTCGTTGTATGTATACTTAAATACTTTTGAAGTTTCTACCTGTTTATTAAGATTGGTTCCCACCAAGAACTTAGGGTCCCAAGCCAACCTCACCTGCAAGTGGTGCACCTGCCGATCAACGGACGAGGCTCTGGCAAACAAAATATCCCGATAAGCGCCAATAGGCTCGCCACCTATTACGTGGGATCAAAACAATGGCGAAAAGTGGGCGTTTAATATGCCTCTGCCTAACCCTTCGGGGAAACAGGCGTGAGTCTATGTATGTATGTATGTATTAAGATTGAGTAACAAATTGCTTAAAAATTACGTTTGTTGTATGGGAGCCCCCCTTTATTATTTACTTTTTTTAATTTAATTATTTATTTTGAAAGGTAATATAAAACTACATACTCTGTAAAAATTTAAAGCGTCTACCTGTTACAGTTAGTAATTTTGAGCAAAAAATACGAAAAATAACACGTTTTTTGTATGGGACCCCGCTTAATATTTTCATTTTTTTATTTTTAGTATTTATTGTTATAGGGGCAACCAAAATACATAATTTGTGAAAATTTCAGCTTTCTAGCTATCACGGTTTATGAGATACAGCCTGGTGACAGACAGACGGACAAACGGACAGACAGACAGACAGACAGCGGAGGCTTAGTAATAGGGTTACGTTTTTTACCTTTTAGGTACGGAACCCTAAAAATAAAATAGTTATGTGTACCACAATAGGGTATTTGACTAAAAAAATCGAATTAGTCCGTCAGATAGATTTCCAAAAAATATTGGACACGTATATTGTCTTAAGTCGCGTAAACAAAAAATTAAGACGACAATCTTCGCTGAAAACTCGTGTGACGTCACTTGCCAGTACACTTTTTACTGGCAAGTGACGTTACAAGCTCCCACTCTTATACGTTTCTCCATCTTTGATGCGTTTTATCTTCGTAATTTTTTACCGATTCGATAAAACAAAAAATACGTATCCAATATTTTTGACGTGACAACGTCTTATAAATTGGTTTGCCGGGTGACACTTCAAGAAACTGCGTTACGCTCCGCTCACGTTATGCGCTCACAATGAGAGCGAGTGAGAGGCACGCGTCCCGCCTAAGAGCGAGAGAGACAGACATAAAAAGTGAAAGGCACGCGTCTTTCATCCTTCTTCCTACTATACGAATGAATATTCACATTAAAATTATTTTACCACTCAAAGTCGTTGTCACGTAAAACTTTCGCCCGTATACCGACTTTACAGGCAACCAATTTTTTCGATAATCTAACTGACGGACTAATTTGATTTTTTTAGTCAAATACCCTATTGCAGCATACTGCGATTAAAATAAAAATAATTTGGAAGAATCGTTATGAATCTATCTTAAGGCGAGGTTGCAGTACAGTGCGTAGCTCGACCTCACCCCCCGCAAAAACAAAAACACGGCGGTGGCGTCAGCGAGTGAGCGGTGGGAGGGGATTCGTGTGTGCGTGTGCCACAGCGCAGCGTAAAAAACCGTAGATGAATTATGCGAACTTCAAAAGTGGCACATTAAAAACAGGCTAAATGTCTCATTTGGCTTTAGTCGCGTACGCGCTGCGCACTATGGTTCGTCTAGAACAAGCTAGCTAGACAAAAACAACTCTTAAATTCCTGGAAGTTAATTACTATTACGAACTCATTACCCCTATACATTGAGGATTACACCTATTAATTATCAATACTACCCTCATTAAGAGCGTCATTAAGGTATGTTTATAAGATGTTGACTATTTAAAGGGCATTCATTTGCATTTTTACATCATATTTGATAGCATTGTTTATGTCACTAAAAGAAATTTGTGAAAGTGTTTTTGTGATGGATTGTATACGTAAGGGTAAGTAGTTATATTTTATTTCATTTTCAACATGGGAACTTCATTCTTTAGTCTTATAAAATGAAATGTTTGAATTTTCACCCACTTTTTTACTCATTTTTTCAAATTCATCGGTCAAATAATAACATGTCCCCACTTGTCCCCACCGTAGAACCTATCATATACGATTCTCATAAGTGTCTAGTAGTTATACGTAAAAAAATTCATTGCGATATATTTGCACAACTAATTTTTATTTATTTTTTTCTTTCAACAGTTTTTACCGTCTCAAGAATGGATTTTTTCGAAGAATGGCTGAAACACCCGAAGGAAACGCGGAATGAGGAGCTCTTTCGGTTTATATCTTTGAGATATAATTTTGATGGTGTTACGGAGCAGTCTCTGCGAGATATTAAAGTACTAATCTCAAGATATTCAACGAAATTTGCTGAAAAGTGGAGCAGCTGTGGAAGAAATCGAGAGCGATTCCTACAAAAGTATTCGACGTGGCTGGAGGGTCTTGACATATCTTTCGATGTGTCCGTTTATTTATCTCTGCCAACTACATCTGGAGAACCGGGACCCGGAAGACCTACTAAAGATTTTGAACATTCTAGTCTCAAAACGAAGAGACGACGTGTAGACGATCTATTACAGTCCAGAAGTGCTAGTGAATTAATTTACGCCGCTGAAGTGTCAGCTCGAATCTCGGGTCAGAGAAGTGTAGCACGTCAAATTAAAGATGTGACTAGTGATCCTTCAATAACCAAGACCACGAGTGAAGAAAGTGCCCCCAGGAGTTTAACAAGTGAGGAAGCTTTAGCGTACTACGTTGATAGTAAATCAAGTAGCCATAGCTATAAGCAGACTCGGAAGTGGAGTATTAAAGCTGGACATAAGGTGTTTCCGTCAATGTACAGTGTTAGAAAGGCTAAAATAGCCTGCTACCCGTCAGGTGAACAAATTACAGTCAATGAAACGCATGCTGAAATCAAAGTTCAGGCAATTCTTGATAAGACTGCCGAACGTTTAGTTTCAGCACAACAAGAAGTTGTTCATAGTCTGTTACCTTGCACGTCATTCACATTAATCAGTAAATGGGGTTGTGATGGAAGTTCCGGTCATAGTATGTACAAACAAAAATTCACTAATTGTGACGATAGTGACGAGTTTTTATTTGTATTTTCTTTCGTTCCTCTTCAATTGAAAGATGAAAGTGGTAATATTGTGTGGCAGAATCCTCGGCCCTGTTCTACAATGTATTGTCGGCCAATAAAGTTTATCTTTTCTAAGGAAACGAAAGATTTTACGATTTCGGAAACCAATAAGGTTTTAGAAGAGATAAACGCTTTATTGCCGACAACCTGCAAGGTGATGGAGACCGAAGTATCTGTCACACATGTTATGCTTTTAACAATGATTGACGGAAAAGTTTGCAATGCTCTGACCGAAACTTCTTCCTCACAAAAATGTTTTATTTGTGGGGCAACTCCAACAATGATGAATGATCTGTCAAAAGAGTTTGCTGCGGACAAAGATAATCTTGGTTTTGGTTTGTCTACGTTGCACGCTTGGATAAGGTGCTTTGAATGCTTGCTTCACATTAGCTATCGACTAAATATAAAAAAATGGCAGTTAAGAACAGCCGAAGACAAAGCTAGTGTGAAACAACGTTCAGATGACATTAAAAAACGATTTAAAAGCGAAATGGGCTTGATTGTAGACAAACCAAAACCAGGGTTCGGTAACACTAATGACGGGAACACCGCGCGAAGATTTTTTGGAAATCCCGAGGCTAGTGCCGATATTACAGGGTTAGATGTTTCACTAATACAAAAATTTGGCATACTACTTCGCACTTTATCATCGGGATATGATATAAATATTGAAAAATTCGTTAACTTAGCTCAAGAAACTAGACAACTTTATGTAAATCTCTATTCATGGTATTACATGCCCGCTACTGTCCACAAAATACTTTTGCACAGTGGCGAAGTAATTAGATCGTCCCTTCTACCTATAGGCCAGCTTTCCGAGGAAGCACAGGAAGCTCGGAATAAGGACTGCAGAAGATTTCGTGAGCACAACACACGAAAGCGATCACGGGAGGCTACGAATAGAGATTTACTTAATATGTTATTGATAACATCTGACCCTGTAATAAACGGTTTACGAGAAGTTCCTCGGAAGAAAATAGGTACGCTTCCAACTGAAGTATTAGATTTAATTGTCCCACCTAGCTGTAAGGAACAAAATGTTAATATGATTTCTACCTTTCATAGTTCTGCCCCTCACGATCATGACTATTCAATGGATGATTCATCTGATGATAGTGATGATAATGAGTAATAGATTTAGTTCTTAGATATTTTATGCATCTGTTATTAGATTTTATAGCGACGTCGAGGGATAAATCACTTTATAAAATGTTCAAAAAATATATTATACACATATGCCCGATAAATGTTTTTTTTTTTCATGATACCAGCTCAAATGACAAACTGCCTTGAAAAAAGTACCAAAAACCTTATATCTTTGCTTATTAACCGCATCTAGACATAAAAATCAAATAAAATAATTTTGTCTAGCTAGCTTGTTCTAGACGAACCATAGTGCTGCGGTCGGAAGCGCTCGCTCTTTTTCTGGCGTGTGTGTACGTTACATTTGAAAATGCTGTCGTGTGTAATGAGATTTTGCACAAACTATAGTAGGAAAATGACTAAAAGTTATGGAATCACTTCTCATTCATGAGTATTACAATATTACAACGTTTTATTTACAATTTATAATAAATTCAGTATCACAAATAATAGAGTGAATAAAAAAATTGGCATTTAGCGAGTGTAAAAGAGAAGCAGTATTGTGCGTGTTCAAAGACTAAAAAACAAAGTATCCAGATGGGACATTCGTAATAATAAAATACTGATGTGTGTTGTTGTCAACTAATAAAAGTGATTTGAGGCTGAATCAACACAATATATTATTATTATAGAAATACAAAATCTTACGTAAGTTACAAACATTGACGAATGATCAAAGTCCATTCACTTGTTCTTGTTTTTCTCCTTTTAGTATTAAACAACTAAGTAGATTGTACTGCACAGTTTTCGCTGCCGACCCACCATACCTCCAGGGGTACTGCCAGGGTACGCCCCTGGCAGTACTCCTGGGGGTATGGTGGGTCTTTCAAAGCTTAACCGTACTCCCAGATAATATTGTTGTTTAATTAGTTTATTAATTTCAGTTCGTTAATTTCAAGTTCTACTATTTTGTGGGATCATTCCCAGTATAGTAGTAGTATTGAACAATTCTATGATAGAAGTGTCCAAATTCTATTAGCACAACTTGATGAGGAGAACAGAACTAATGGGATAAGTAATAGGAAATGTCCCATTCTAGTTCTATGTATGTTTTTACAAGGATATTCAATAGAACTACTGGGAATGATCCGTAGTGTCACGACATCGCGCTCATATATCCGAATGAATATGTTTTGTAGACGTTCATTTATTTAATGTGTAAAACAAATGAACGTCTACAAAACAAATGAACGCCTACAAAACAAATGAACGTCTACAAAACAAATGACTTACAGAAAGTGATCAGCTATCGATAGTGATTGCAGAAAACAGGTGCATGCGATTTTCAACCTAATTGACATTAGTCAGAATTTATAATTTTATTACCCTAATATTGCCAGAAAGCGAGAAAAAACAAAAAAAAAGTTTGTCATGAATTGTCAATAAGGTCGAAAATCGCATGCACCTGTTTTTTGCAATCACTATGGATAGCTGATCACTTTCTGGTAGTCATTTGTTTTGTAGACGTTCATTTGTTTTGTAGACGTTCATTTGTTTTGTAGACGTTCAATTGTTTTGTAGACGTTCATTCGTTTAACACATTTTTATACATACATATTTATTCGGATATGTGAGCGCGATGTTGTGACACTACCCTTGTAAAACATACATAGAACTAGTGGTGAATTTCCTATAACTGTTTCCCATTAGTTCTAATCTTCTCATCAAGTTGTGCTAATAGAACTAGTGGGAAAAAAAGTATCACTAGTTCTATCATAGAACTGTTCAATAGAACTAGTGGGAATGATCCGACAGCGTAAGGATGATGATGATGACGGGTCTTCAAAAGTACCACAGATTATACCTATAATATACAAAGCATTATAACCATTAGCAGTAATACCTAAACGTTTTATTCTCTAATTTATCTCCTTGAGGCACTATATCAACGTACTTGCGCTTGTCTTTGCTTGTCTAAAAATACAAAAACGTAAGTAGTAAGTCATTATCATACGAGAGATAACACTGTTCAGTTTAATGTCCACGTAGCACGTTGGTATAACACTACGAGCATTTCAGCGAGGAGTACGGTTAAGCTTTAAAAGACCCATCATACCCCCAGGGGTATTGCCAGGGCTACGGTGGGTCCGCAGCGCACAGTTTTTATATTAACGTACTGTTTTAGGTTTCCATTGAATGAAATGAGAAGAATAAAATGTACTTTTTTAATAAATGTTATAAATAAATCACATCGACTTTTTATTTCCCTACCTTAAATGAATTAATCAAATTTACTTTGAGGCGAATTGAATTTACTCAAGACAGACAAAGTGATCATGTCGCATCTGAGTCAAATTATTGTTTGTGAAACGGTCAGCATGATGTCACAATGCGCGTCGGTCCAGAGAGTATATGTTTATCTCTATTTCGCGCTTGCGATTAGATGTGCTATCTCACTTACACTTCTTATCTAATTCTTAGTGTGTCGTTTTGACATATTTATATTAGTGTGCGTACGCTTTTCGCGATGCGTGCCACTCGTAAGCTCCGTCATGTTACCTTGTCAGTAACCTGTCTACGGTTTCTTACTAGTATGTCTATGGTTTGAACGATTGAGTTTGGAATACGAATTACTTTGTACTTTTGCGAAAACTTACATGCGGAGGTGGAGGGGGATTTTGCGGAGCGACGACGTACGTCCGCCCTCAATCACGCCTAGACAGGCACTGATGAACGGCCGGCGAGCGATATAATGCCAACATTTTGACTATTTTCTTTTCTTGGAGAAAAATGATAACGAAATTACGAAATCTGTTTTTACCATTAATTTATTTTAAAATAAATAGTTGTTTCTATTGATAATACTTTCATATAAATTCATTATGGAATCTCTAAGCAGTACACGTTTAAAATTGTGATTTAGTGCCATGTTTGACATTTTTTTTATCGAGCCAATCATTCCAAATCGTGTTTCTATCTTTACGATTTACTAGAAGATATGTTCAACTTTTATACTTTACTTTTTATTCATAAAAAATATCATAGTTCATGGGACTTTCAGACGTTCAAAAATCTTAAAAAGTACTGCAACCTCGCCTTAAGGTTAAAAAATAGTTCCCCCCGTGGGATCTTGTCGTGGTGTGGGGGCTCAGTAACCGTGGATTGGTCACCCGCGGTGAAGCTAAGAGGGATCCAGGAGGGGACGCTCCGCGTGGGCTTGACGGAGGCCTGCGCAGGATGCGTCCAATAGTGCGGGTGCGAGGGACAGTCGTTCTGTCTCTCGCAGTCGGGCGCGGTCGCGGGAGGAGAGGCGTGTCGGTATTGCGTTGCCGCGCGCCCTATCTCCCGCGACCAAATGGGGGCGCACGATCGTTGCGTCGCGGTGGGGCCGCAGAGGAAGAGGAGATGCGGTGTTGCGTTGCCGTCTTGCCTATCCTCTGCGGCCGCTGGGTGTTTTGGCGGCGGAGCCCAACACCTTCATCCGCCGCCAAAAGGGGTTTTGTTTGAAAGAAAAGAACGAAAAGAAAGAAAAAAAGAAAATAAAGAAAAGAAAGAACAGAGAAAATAAAAAATGCATTTTTAAATAATTTTAGAATAAAGCCTAGAACAGTTCATAATAAAGTGTATGTTACCCAGTCCGGCATGGCGCGCAGTAGTAGTTGTGAGCGACGCGATGTTCGGTAGCCTTGTGCGCGTAGTAGTCCGTGTAGTCGGGGAACTCGCGCCGGCACGTCTGGCAGTAGCTGAACGCGCGCTCTACGTGCCGGCGGAGGTGCCTGCACACATACATTTGTCATTGTTACATTACAACCCTCCCCAAGGAACATGCCAAATTCCAGCTTACGTTCAAAAGTTTTGGCAATGCTTTGTTTGTCAGTAATTTAATAACGCAAGAATTCTATACACACGGTGGAGCTAAGATCCTTATTCCAATATCCCCACAAGCAGGGATCTTAATATTTTTGTATAGACGTTAACTTTGATATACAAAATGATTGGTATATTTAAAACGTGTGTGACTTACAACTTGAGCCCTGCCGCGTGAGTGTATGTGGCGAGCGGGCACTTGGGGCACTTGTATGGTCGCGGGTCTTGCATGTGTGTGATCATGTGCTTACTGCGCGCGCGACGAGAGTACCACGCCGTGTCGCAGCCTTCCACTTGGCACTTGAACCTGCAAGGAAACATGGCGTCGATAAGTGTTGCTGATGATGAGTGTCACTGATGATGAGTGTTGCTGGTGATGAGTGTTACTGATGATGTGTGTTAAGGTCTTAGCCCACTAAAGGTATAGCCCTCTAACACGACACTGCTCCAACATCGCTCCTACACAACACGAGGCGACTGCTCGCAGTCCACGCGGCGACAGCTAGCAGGCACCCAGCAGTCGCCGCGGCGACAGCTAGCAGTCATCCAGCTGTCCACGCGGCGATTGCTTTCGTGTAGGAAATGCGGGCACTATCCACCGACCGGCGACAGCGCGGCGACAGTTAGCAGTCACCCAGCTGTCCACGCGGCGATTGCTTTCGTGTAGGAAATGCGGGCACTATCCACCGACCGGCGACAGCGCGGCGACTGTTAGCAGTCAGCGCGCGGACGCCACGCAGACCGCTCGCTTCCAACGCGCGGTAACCGAGGCTTCTGACGGCGGATAGCGCGCTGTCTGCTAATTTATGTGTCAATGTAAAGAATACGTAAAGAGCGGTACTTAAAGTCCATATTTGATATAGTTGATTAAATCAGGCGTTACTTGGCGGAACTCCATTGTAACCTAATGGAAGGAAAGAGGAACCCACCACGCACTCTCGGATTGACCACCCCAACTATTGCAATAGAAAAAGGTTGACAATACCGAACTCCTCTAAAAGGATAAGGGATATAGGAATGGTATGGGTTCCAGGAAGATACCTGATTTGCAGTATCCCGCTGTATGCGCCGACTATTCTTCGACACGTGTTTCGCCTCTGCACGAGGCATCCTCAGGAGCGATGGGCAACGACTGCTAGCAGACCATTCCTATATCCCTTATCCTTTTAGAGGAATTCGGTATTGTCAACCTTTTTCTATTGCAATAGTTGGGGTGGTCAATCCGTGGGTGCGTGGTGGGTTCCTCTTTCCTTCCATTAGGCCCATATTTGAATGATATTCTTTTTGTTGGGTGGGAGCAGAATCGTGTAAGTGGGCTAAGAGCTATACTGACCGTGGCGGCAGCGTGTGCGTGCGCATGTGCTTGCTGTGCGTGTAGGCGCTGCGGCTGTGGGCCCCGCACAGCGAGCAGCGGTACAGGCCGCGGGCGCTGTGGCGCCGCGCGCAGTGCTCGCGCAGCGCCTTCGAGCGCACGAACAGAGCGCCGCACATGCCGCACGGCAGCTCGCGCTCAGCGTGACCGCGCTTGTGATGCGACAGGTTCATCTGCGACGGAAAACTTAGTGTCAGCTTCTCCACGGTCAGACAACCACCAATGCCACTAGGACAGTATAGCCGCGCTTGACTAGATAGATTGATTAAGGGACAAAACATGAAAGAGTCGCAAGTTCCTCACGCCTCTCTAGAATGAATACATATAGCCGGATTGGTAGGACTATGACTTGCTGGAAGTATATTATCACATGTTATGATAGGATTTGTGTTATCTGCACAGTTTTATGATTAGTGACATTGGGCAAATCATTAATATACATCGAAAACAAAAATGGGCCTAAAACACTTCCTTGCGGCACACCAAATCATTATACTTTAAAGAACAATGCCCATTTCTGGCCCAATTTGGAACTCATGAACAGCACAATAAAGTTTCAATTAGTTGTTGAATAATCCTTTTTATTTTTAACTTAATTTATAAGCATTACTAAAGGTGTGCCGAGAAACTTATTCAATAAATAGGTTTAAAAAGATGTGTTAACGTCTAAATAGCCAACACGTAATAGATCAGAAATTGCCAGTAGAGAAATCATAATATTAAATCGATTATCACTTCTTCTGTATCGATTTTACATTTTCTCTACTCAAAATGATTTGAGTTAATAGCAAATCTCTACTTGGTCCTTAAACATTTAAAATGTGTGTATTTTTAAGGTATATATGCGATTAACTACAAATAAGTTCGATTTTGAACCAAATACGAGTATATAGATAACCCATGTCCGAAATCCATATCGATTAATTAATATCATTTAAAAACTGTAAAATGGCAACACTTTTTTGACTCTTAAATAAATGTCAAATGTCATATTCAGTTTATTTTGTTTGTTACCTATTTGTTTTGCTCGTGCACGTTGTGAATGCTTTTTGTGTTTTTGGATCTTTTACGACTTCTGGCTTTTTCTTTCGGATTTCTACCCTTACCAAATGATTAACTCATTCCTTTTTACTCAAAACTACGAAATACTTTAACTATCCTGATAAAAGTGATAAAAAGTGGGTACACACCTAATGTTTTGCGAGCATATAAAAGTACTTCTCGTAATAAAACTATGAATGTGACGGACCTCTAATCAATCTCAAAAATCTAGTTTAACACTCTTTTATCAAATGCAATAACAACTACTACGATTTTTGACTGTCCACATCTGGGCCGGCGTCTCTAAGAAAAATGGGCATTGTTCTTTATTCTGTAACTCATCTTATTATTGTTATGAATAATAGTTATTTCCACGCATTGACTTCTGTCAGAGAGATAACTTTTGAGCCAGTCATTAGCCTTCCCTCCTATACTGTATCTATTTAATTTATATAAGAGTAGCTCTTGATGAACAAAATCGAAAGCTTTGCTCATATCAAGGAATATATCATTTTGTGTATAATATATTATATAAATAAAATTCTCGTGTCACAGTTTTCGTTCCCATACTCCTCCGAAACGGCTTGACCGATTTTGATGATTTTTTTTGTGCTTATCCGGTATCTATGAGAATCGGCCAACATCTATTTTTCAAAAAAATAACAAAAAAATTTTGCAAAACAACGTTTGCCGGGTCAGCTAGTATTATATAAATGTATCTGTGCTTTTTATGTTTCTTGAGTGGGGCGAAATAAATGCATTATTTTGCTGTTCTTACCTTATTCTTACCAACATATGTGCAGCCAGGGTGCCAGCAGCGGAACTCGGTGATGCCGAGGTGCTGCCGGTGGTGCGTCACCAGGTTCTGGCGGAACTTCACCGGCTCCTCGCAGAACTGGCACACGTATGGTGGCTACAACAAACATATTTTGTTACAGAGTGAAGAAACGGTATTTTTTGTTACAGATGTGTGTGGTGGATATCCAAGAGACGGTAACGGACAAGGCCAAGGAGAAGACAGCGGGATGAAATACGGGATGAATTCCACGTTTTTTCAAAAGAATTGGCCGGAGCTTGCGTGTGATCACGGCAGGTGGAATATAGGAGGCCTATACCCAGCAGCGGGTGGAAATTATACAGTAATAATTACAATAATAGTCTAAAATCCAATATATTACTGTCTCATAGATTTTTAAATCACTATATACTATAATATTTTTCGTTACTGTCTCACTAAAAGACAACGCATAGCCAAAAGTACCAGGTGCAAGCAGCTGAAATTTTTCATGCATGTTCCTTGGGGACTATCGGGATCGAGCAGAATATTATCAGTATCGGTCAATCAGTAACGCAGGAATTTTATATATACAGATTGTGAAGCAAATTAGGGGGGCCTATGTCACAGAACTGACACTGGATCCTGGAATATCGCTATCTGAGCAATTCTATATTTTTTTGCCACTCTTTTAAAAAATGCACAAAATATATTTTTTCATTAAACTAGGACATTCTTTATGCCAAAAAATAGCTGATTTAACTATTTTTGATATTTTTACATTGGAATTAGTGTAATTTGGGGTATTTATTAAAAAACCTTTAAAAACCTTACCAAGGTAGTCTAAAGCTTTCCTATTTTGTTACTCTTTAGATGTTTAATTTGGAACTATCAAGTTCAGGCAATATTCTTAAATGATGAATTTCTTACACATTTTCATGGATTTTATAAACGTATTGCAAAAAAAAGGAGATGGAAGAAATATGATTGATTAGAAATAGTCTCTTATTAATTTTTTTGTTACCTTAGGCTAAAATTTATTCAAAAGTTTTAATTTTATTAAAACCATCTATAATTTGACCATTTTAGCTTACTTTTTATAAAATTTATAACGTTCTTGAGCTCTACTAGCAGCAATATATTATATATTATTACATAAATACGATTTATTGCGAAAATTTAAATTTGTTTTCTTGGGACAGTAACAAAAAAGGAAGAGTTGGTAACAAAATGAAAAATATAAAGCTGTATCCATGATGCCATTTAAGTTACAGTTTTCAAAAGATAATTTTATTTTAATAATGAAATAAAAATAAAACTTCATTTTTAACAAATTGGTTTCAAATTTCCTTTTTTTCTTCCATTAGTTTTTTCTGCAGTCTGTACACTTTTTTTCTTAAGGTCTCATTAGCCGTTTCTAGTTGCTGTATAATCGTTTTTGATGATTTTTAAGGATTTTTGTAGATATGCTGTCATTGTCGTATTTGATATCATACTTAGGTGTTGATATTTCAGTTGATAGTCCTGTAAGTATTACTTTCGACGCTGATGACCCAGATGAAGTAGTGTGTACAGCAGGTATTGGCCTAGCATTCACGCTACTTGCCATTTCTTTCTTTTTTCTTTTCGATTCATTCCACTTTTGTCGTTTTATTTGCTTTTCTGTTTCCGTCATTTCTGATATATTTTTTTGTATTTATATTAAGATTTTATTCTTTCTAAATTTTTCTTTCTAATTTCTTCATATTTTTCTGGGTTTTGCTTTAATCGTTCTCTGTAACCTTTAATTTTTTCTGCCGGAGTAAGTGGCATTTTCTTGTTCTGTCAAATATAAACAGAGCCTTATAATTCCTTTTTGTTACTTACGTTTTCCACTTATACGTTACCACATCAAAGTAACAAAAGAAAAAGTAACGAATTTAGTGTCTACTTTTTTCAACACTGATAATTTTATGGATAACGTTGATGTAACATTTACTTTTGTTCAACAAATTTGAGATTAATTATTTTTCTTACTTAATATGACTAAAAAAGTATAAAATATTGTCTATTTACCGAGAAACAGTGGTAACAAAAGCGGGAACTAAATGCATATGAAAAACTAGAACCGTCTACACCACACGCTAAACAGCCTGGAATGACTGTTCATTTAATATGGCGACATGAAATAACACGTAAAGAGTTGCCATATAGAAATAACGATACTAAATTGGTAGTTTTTCACTATAACATGCTTAAAATTGGTAACAAAAGGGGAATTTCGTTTGGGGAACTTTTTTTGGGACAATATTAAACTTGTTTTATTTATAATATAAATTATCTTTTATAATATTTAAGTCATGCAGCGTTATCTCCTACAATTTAAAATAAACTGAGTGCAAAATCTTGGTATAGTTACTATATAATAAATATGAAATAATTGATTTTGAAGTTACGATTTTTAGAATGGGACATGCCAATTTCCATACATTGCGCTATTTAAGATGATTTTTATGTAAGCATTTTTTATGGAAAATCTATTAATACACGATATTTAATTATTTTTTGTGGAAATAAAATTGTATATTAGATTTTAATAAAACCATTATCACGAAATTATAAATTACAAAAAATAATATTAGCTGTCTACTTTGTGGGACATGCAAAAAGTGGGTATTGGCAAAAAATTGTAGAAATGCTCATCTATGGGTTGCCGAGGTCAGACAGGCAGTCGCTCTGCGGAAAACGTAATATGCAATCCAATCCAGGTAGACTAGTAAGCGGACCCCGAGTTGCACTGAGATAACGCTAGGATGTAACAGAGGACTGTGTAAAGGTTAATGATGATGATATACACCGTGTATCATAAGTCAGGGTTTTACCGAAAAGTATGTAATAATAACATAACATAACTTCACGCCTTTTATCCCCGAAGGGGTAGGCAGAGGTGTATTACACACCCACACTTCGCCAGTTATGTTTCGGTCCCAATGTAATAGGGGGCGAGCCTATTACCATCTACCGGGCACATTGTTAAGCGAGCGATAATTAACATTTTTAATACACACATAACTTCGAAAAGTCAGAGGTGTGTGCCCGGGGTAACTGGGGATCGAACCCGAGACCATCGTCTCGGCACTCCGTTACGTACACCACTAGGTTATCGCCGCTATCTAATAATAAATAAATAATAATGTCCTCCCAACCGATTCCGGCCACGGCGGCTTGCCTATATATGAGACTTGCCAACTGCGCGGGACATAATATAGTGCACAAGTGAGTGCGCATACACAAGTGCACACTCTATTCCCTCACTCTCATAGTCCGATGGGACGCCACATGCGAGACGACCGGAGAGAGATTGGGTGCAGGACTAACGGCTCAACGTGTTTTCCGAGGCACGGGGATGTGACACCGCCAACTTCCTGACTCCGAATTTCTATTGGACAATTCAATATCACTTTTTGTCCATTGTCCGTGTGGTGGTAGTGTGGATTAAGAATACGGAATGTCACCACCCCATATCATCCCAAGGGTGTCGTAAGAGCCGACAGAGGTAGCATATTATGTAGAGAACAGCACTGTAAGAGACGGAAAACTTGATACAAACCCTATACCAACCCGTTTGGCCAGCGTGGTATAGTAGGCCAATTCCTCCTTTCAAAGGAGAGGCCTAGTCCAGCAGTGGACTGTTAAGGGCTGATGATGATGATGATAGCTCTTTCGTCATATTTAATACTAGACATCGCCAGCGGCTTCGCCCGCGTCAATTTTACATAAACCATCCTCTTGAATCATTCTACCTATTAAAAAAACGCATTAAAATCTGTTGCGTAGTTTTTAAGATTTAAGCATACATAAGGATAGACAGACAGAAGACAGACTTTGTTTTATACTATGCAGTGATTTCACAGCACTACAATATGACGATCGATGCGTAAGGTCGATATTATTCTATTTGTGACCTAAAAACTGCCTTAATTGCCGTGTGGTTGACGGCATAGAATACAAGTGTCACCACCCCCTATCTTCCCGTGGGTGTCGTAAGAGGCGACTAAGGGATAACACGATGCAAATACCATCTTTGCGTAGAGACGGAAAACTCGACATCAAACCCTATACGACTGCCTCGTTGGTCTCGCGGCATAAATGTGCGCGTGGAATCGGGAGGTCCCGGGTTCAATCCCTGGGTCGGGCAGTGTTATTGGGTTTTTCTGTCACGAAATTCTCAGTAGCAGCACGGAGTCTGGAAATGTGCCCGGTACGGCAATAGGCTCGCCCCTTATTACGTGGGACTAAAGTATATCTGGCGAAAAGTGGGTGTAGAAATACACCTCTGCCTACCCCTTCGGGGATAAAAGGCGTGACGATATGTATGTATGTATGTAATTGTCGTACACTCACTTTGAAGTGCAGTGAAATGTTGATTTTGACAAAATTGCTTCATAGAAAATAACATACCTATTTTTAGAAAAGACTGACTTATTTACACGGCGTACTAATTTATGAGTTATTAATTATAAGTGCCGCCCGCATCGAACCGCTGCCCGAAATCTTCACCAGATCGTGAGGCCTGCAAAATACATTGCACAAGGCAGACTTAACGCCTGTGGACATTTTCTCTCTGTCAACCTTTAAGTGATGCAGATATGACCGTGGCAGGTGTAAATACAAATAGAAAGTAAAATATAGAAAGAAAGTGTAACAGACCTTACCTTTGCATCCAAATAATTGACATAAAACGAGCTGTAGTAATGCAGCCTGAGGTGTTCTCTCAGCTCTTCCATGGATTCCACAGGCTTGAAACACAGTTGGCACAAAGAGTTCCAATCGCGAGGTTTTCTCCTCCGAATTGTCCCGTCAGGACGCAAGGATGGATGATTAAAGAAGATAGAACCGTCGAGATGTGCGTATTTGCCCACCGGGGTTATGTCATTGCCCGCCGGTGTTATGTTATTGCCCTGCTGGGTTATGTTATTGCCCTCCTGGGTTATGTAATTGCCCTCCTGGGTTATGTTATTGCCCTCCTGAGTTATATTACTGCCCTCCTGGGTTATGTTACTGCCGTCATGGGTTATGTTACTGCCGTCCTGGATTATATTGTCATTGCCATGTTGGCTGTCATCGTACGTAGTTTCTATGGGCTCTTCGACGTGTAGATGATTGTCGTCTGTATCTAAAAGTGACATCTTTTGTTAGACTTTATTGATTTTATTTTCGACTAGCTGAACCCGCGGTTACACCCGCGTTTTTAGTGTGATGATGAATTAATTATTCACGTTCATTCATTAGTTTCTGACATTAGCATGTTTAACCAGACAAACTCTTTAGTTTCATAATATTAGTATAGATTATTCGACGCACTTCATAATGTTGATAATCTATGCGCTTAGTACGAGTTTAGGCAGCTTACGTCTCACAATGATTCACAACATCAATCGAATTGTGAAATTATGATGAGACGAGTTGTAGTTAAAATTGTACTAAGTCCTCGCTATCAAATTATAACTCACAACAAAAACAATAATGTTAACAAACATTACGACAGTTAACAAACAGACCGAACAGCAAATCACCTTCAAGCAAAACATAATACCATCAACTCAGTAAATAGATATATGACTGAGTGGTGAAGTAACAAACGTAAAAAGATATACAATAGGCTAGTTGACACTTTTTTTAAATAGTTCTTAAATGATTAATGATCCTTTAATTAGGTTAAAAATATATAACCGTATTTTTAGGGTTTATAAATCAGCAAAACATAATTTTAAAAATTTGCTTCTCCTAAACTGATAAAAACGCTGTCCGCCATGTTAGTGTATAGATTATCCGTGTTGTGGCGTCATTCGCCTTGTAAACAATAATTTGTCATATTGAAAATGGGTAGTTATCGCGCATGCAACATTTCTGCTTCTACAAATCTGACGTCCATGATTACTTTTACGAATAAAATGGGAAAATAGAAAAAGTAATACGTCGATTAAAGGGTTTTGAATATTTTATAAGGCAACGATCACGATATTCACGAATGACAACACTGACAAATTGACACCTGACATAAGGTTTGTTTACAAATTTCGTGACGTCACGTCATGGACGACAGCGTTTTCAGCGATCCAAGCAAAGAGTAAAAAAAATATTTTTTGAATTGAAATTATTCTGCCATCTTGCACTTTTATTAACTGAAATCAATATATTTAGGTTTCGTATGTCAAACACTGCAGGAAATACTGATTTGTTGGGTCAAATTTGATAGGAGTCAAGTAGCCTATTGAACTTTTTATATAAACGGATAATAAAATAATCAAAATCATTGAAAAAAACAAAATCAAAACAATTACATACATTCGTAATATATTTCACCTTGGTCACCTTGTGTAACTTCTGTAGCGATTTCTTGTGTTTCACCCATTATCATATTAACAGCAAACTCAGCTTCCGTCATCTCATGTTGCATTTGCATAGGTTCTGTATTTACTGCCGGAGTTTCCACTATTTGCATTGCCAGGTTTGTATTGCCATTCACATTATTTAATGTGTTCTCAATTGCCAAATTAATTATATCGACATTCGGTTGGGTTGCTGCTTGCTTTTGCTTTGGTTTACCTAATAAACAGAAAAACGTTAATTATTACAAACATTTTACAGCGGATTCAATATCCGATCTTTTCATGGATTTAGAGATTACAGATGCATATTTGACATAAACTCCATACAAAATATGTCAAATATCTATCTCTAATCTCCAAAATAAGGTAGCTTTCACTACACAGTATAAAACAAAGTCTGTCTTCTGTCTGTCTGTACCTATGTATGCTTATCTTTAAAATTACGCAACAGATTTTAATGGGGTTTTTTAATACATAGAGTGATTCAAGAGGAAGGTTTATATGTATAATACATATATGGTGGTACGAAGTTCGCCGGGTCAGCTAGTTAACGATAAAATAAACTAAAAACGCTGCAAGTTAGTGCATATTTCATATACTTTTAACGGGATCCTGCCGTTTTGCCGAAAAGATTTTGACAAAATTTCATTACCCGAACAAATTTTAGCAACCTTTTTTTATACCATTGCAATATTTCGAATTATTTTAGTACGCATATTTTTACTTGGTCAAAATTTTACTTGGCAAAATATTACCAAGTATAATGTCATTATGGCATTTGGTCTTTAATCAAATTATTTATCACAGCAAACAATCTTCAGACAATAAACGTTTGGTGATATTAGTTTATTTATGGAAGTAGAGTAGGTTAATTATTAAAAAAATGGTTAGGTTAGGTTAGAACTGTGACCTCATACGCACGAGCCGAGCGAGCGGAGTGAGCGGTGACGCGGTAGCGGCCGGCGAGTGCCAGAAACGACTTGCATTAATATAAAAAAGAGTAGTTTAGTAGGTTACCCGTAACTGAACTATTTAGATTAGGATAATTATTGATTTTGCTTAAAAACTGTTATTCTAACTGAAATATTTGACTAAATAAAAAAAAATAAAAGTACTAGTTGGTAAACAAGTTATAGTTTAAACGTTCATTTCCCAAACATTAGGTTTGCGTTACAATGTTTTGTGAATAGATTTTTTGCTAAGTAATACTTTGGCAAATGAAATTACGCGAAAAAATTTTGGGAAGTGAAAATTTGTCAAATTCCTTTCGGTCAAACAAGGGAGACTCACTTTTAACATGTAAAGTAAAAGATATGGAAATACTCACATATAATATTCTTTTCCGCCATCCATTTTCTTATAAGAGGCCTACTAGGCAAATTAAATTTCATCTGATTTAACAGAAACGAATAAGTTCTCTCATTCATCATCTGCTTGAGGAAAATTATCTTTGCTTTTTCTTCTTCCGTCCAGGACATCTTCGAATTTTTTGCTGGCACACGGTCACTGGCTTGCACTTCTTCTGATTCTTTATCTACCACGTCTAAGTTAGTCTTATCACCTTTTTTTTTCTTCTCTAACCTTTCTAATTGCGTTTCATTTATAGTTATCATCAGGCGCGCTATATAGAACTCTTCATCATCTTGTGTCGCTAACATGTCAACCGCTTCTTTTTGACCCAGTGATTCCAACAGTCCTTTACATTCAGCCTCTAGCAATTTCGTCAATGACTGTTTTACTTTTGCGACGAACGATTTCTTTGTATTTGCCGCCATCGCATCTCTTTCGTGTGTACGCAATATTCTGCGCATTTTGGTTTGAAATACTCTCAAGGTATGGCTGAGTTCTTTTTTGTCAGTGCATGCTTGCACTTTTGCACAAAGTGTTTCATACACGAATAGTACAATTTTTAATAGTTTTGGTATTCTTTGCTGAGTTTCTTCTGTTAGCAAGGCTTCTAATCGTTTCAATAGTTTTTCTGGTGTCTCTTCGTTCGGCAGCAATATGCCAAACGCGTGATAAATATTACATGTATTTAATTGAGACCTAATTTTTTCGATTCGCGCTTCTGGAAAGCTTGCAACTTCTTTGACTTGGGGGAACCGTTTTCGGACAATATTACTCAAGAGTTGCAAATCTCGCAGCATTTCGTTTATAAGAAAACATTTGTCCATCGATATCAGAGCCATGGGTTTGCTGAAATGAGAGCTCACGTTATTAATTGAACAAATGAAGTTTCGTAACAGAACGTAACAAATTTCCAATTGCCATGTATGCTTTAACTACTATAGTTACAGTTGAGTCGCACTACAGTTGAATTGCACTTGTTTGTATAATATTTTTGTCACCTACCAAATTATGCTCTAATATGACCGTATAAGAACTATATTCAGTTAAATCTATACTAAAATAATAAAGCGGAAGAGTTTGTTTGTTTGTTTGTTTGTTTGTTTGAACGCGCTAATCTCAGGAACTACCGGTCGGATCTGAAAAATTCTTTTTGTATACGATAGCCCAGTTATTCCGGAAGGCTATAGGCTATAATATAACATAACGCTTCGACCCTTTGGGGCCGGGCAAAAGGCTAAAAAGGCTAAAACATAATGTCGGCTAATCTCAGGAACTAGCAGTCGGATTTTAAAAATTGTTATTGCCTATGATAGCCCAATTATTCCGAAAGGCTATAAGGCTATATAAAATGACGCCACAACTTTTAGGGGCCAGACAAAAATAAAAAATGGTCAAACGAGAAGGGGGAGGGTTGGGTCAAAGGCAAAAAAAGGCTAAACGAATAGGATACAATCGACATGGGAATCATTTTCGAGATTTTCGGGACGCTGATTAATAATATGAAATTTATTTTGTGATCCAAGATGGCGGATGGGAAATCAAAGATGGCGGATGGGAAAAATTAAAAAAATCAAAATGGGTACATATCGTCTCTAATGATTTAAGGGATGGTGAATCCAAATACAACATCTATTTCGTGATCAAAGATGGCGGATAGGAAATCAAAGATGGCGGACGGGATTTTTTTTTTAAAGTCGATATGGGTATCGTCTCCGATATTTTAAGGAATGGAGAATTCAAAACCACCATCTATTTTGTGATCAAAGATGGCGGATGGGATTTTTTTGAAAAATCATAATGGGTATCAAATCCAATATTTAAAGGGATGGGGAATCCAAATCCAACATCTAAATCGTGATCAAAGATGGCGGATGAGAAATCAAAGATGGCGGATGGGAAAGTTTTAAAAAATCAATATGGTTATCGTCTCCGATGTTTTAAGGGATGGTGAATCTAAATACAACATCTATTTCGTGATCAAAGATGGCGGATAGGAAATCAAAGATGGTGGACGGGATTTTTTTTTAAGTCGATATGGGTATCGTCTCCGATATTTTAAGCAAAGGGAAATTCAAAAACACTATCTTTTTTGTGATCAAAGATGGCAGATGCGATTTTTTTTTAGAAATCAATATGGGTATCGTCTCCGATGTTTGAAGGGATGGGGACTCCAAATACAACATCTATTTCGTGATTCAAGATGGCGGATGGGAAATGAAAGATGGCGGATGGGAGAAAAATTAAAAATCAATATGGGTATCGTCTCTGATGATTTAAGGGATGGTGAATCCAAATAAAACATCTATTTCGTGATCAAAGATGGCGGATAGGAAATTAAAGATGGCGGACGGGATTTTTTTTAAAGTCGATATGGGTATCGTCTCCGATATTTTAAGAAATAGGCAATTCAATATTATATAAAAATCTATGTTTGATTTGCATCATTTATAGACCCTTAAATTATAAGAGATTAAGCGCTAAGTCAGTGGTAACTTTAGAGAAAAAAGGGAATTCAATAAAAACTCTTAAAAAGGCGATACGGAGTTCGCTGGGTCAGCTAGTGTGCTAATAATATCCGAATAACGAATAGTAAATATACTAAGCAAACTAATATATTTTGTTCGACTAATACGTTAGATTATTTTTTGTTTGAATAAATTTAAATCAGTGCGGTTAATTGGCTTGACTGTGATTACCATGTGTTTGTGAGTTTTAGGTGTATTTACTTGATTGTTTGTGAATAAAAGTTAGTCATAATATAATAGTTTAGTTTAAATAAATGTACGTTAAGTGTTTTTCTACACTAATATTATAAAGAGGAAAAAATTTTATTTTTGTTTGTTTGTTTGTTTGTAATGGATAAACTCAAAAACTACTGGACGTATTTTAAAAATTCTTTCACTATTAGAAAGCTACATTATCTGCGAGCATTATAGGCTATATTTTATTTGAGTAAAAATAGGGATCCGTAAGATGGGTTTTACGGGTACGCGAAGTAGTTCCCTCAGGACCCGGGTGAAACTGCGGGAAACGGCGAGTTTGTTTATTTATTTATTTATTTATTTATTTACAAAATCAAACAATACAAGCTTACAGTGCTAACCAATACGCTTATATGTTTAAGCTACATTTGCAAATAGTGTCATAAACTAATATTAAAGTACAATGTCAATTAAAAACAATATTACAATGATAATATAGGTACTTTACATTAAAAATATACATTAAAAGAATATTACAATACAAAATGTCAAATGAGAAATTAAAATTAATACAGATAATTAAAACCACAAAATTAATGAATTTAAAAAAATACATAATTATTAAAATACAGAAATTATAATATTAAAATATCAATAGGGTCAAGGCGAAGAATTCAAATGCGTCAAGACGTATTCAGACAAAACACCAAATTTGTCAAAAAATATGTCTGCATCAATATTAGTTTGCATAAAGTCATTCAATAGTTTGATAGCGCGCCCAGTGGGACTTTTAGCAGCGTTTTGGACACGCCATGTTGGAGGACAGGTTAAGAGCCGATGATGCCGGCGTTTGCATCCACGGACGTAATTATTTGGCACAAAAAAACTTATACATTCACGTACCGACGGATTGTCTACCTTATTATTTAACATTAAGATGTAGTGCATTATGTGCTTAAACTTTCGCCTAAGTTCAAGAGAATCAAGGCCCACCATACCATACACAAACATGGACGGATACAGAAAAGGGTAGTATCCATACTCGCGTTTGTAAATATATCGAGCAAATTTTCGCTGAACTCTTTCGATGGTAAGTGTATGAATTTTTTCCTGTGGATTCCATGCAATAGAGTTGTACTCCAATTTACTACGTACATATGCATTGTATATCAGTTTTATGACTGAGATATTATTGAATTGAGCAGATGTTCTAATTACAAATCCCAAGGCTTTGTTAGCATCTTTACAGATTTGCTTAATATGATTCTGGAAACTTACCTTATGGTCAATAATTAATCCTAAATCGCGTATCGAATTGATTTTCTCTAATGATATACCCGCCAACACGTATGTTGATGATATTGGAGAACGAGACCGAGAAAAAGTCATTGTTTTGCATTTGGATATGTTAAAAGATAACCTGTTTCTCACGCTCCATTCATGAACAGCGTCTATATCAGATTGGAGCGCCGCGCAATCAGTAGTGTCAGTGACGGAGAGGAATAATTTTAGATCGTCAGCGAACATCAGACACTCTGACTTGCAGAGCACACTTGGTAGATCGTTTATCATAATGAGAAACAAGGTTGGCCCCAGCGTGCTGCCTTGGCTAACTCCGGACCGAGTAAAGTACTCATGTGATCGATAATTACCTATTTTTACATATTGCCTGCGATCCCTTAGATAGTCAGCCATAAACTTCAGGAGATTAATACCAAATCCGAATGCCGAGAACTTAGTAGAACATCATTATCAATAAGATCAAACGCCTTAGCAAAATCAAAATATGCTGTATCAACTTGACAACCCGACCTCATCCCAGCAATTACATAATCCACAAACTTGATATGGTTCGTTAAAGTAGAACGTGCTGGGCGAAAGCCGTGTTGAGAGTCGTGTACATGCCGATTAATTTGTCCAAATATGCGATCGTTGAGAACAGTCTCGAAAAGTTTTCCAAAGACAGACAGCACTGCAATAGGTCTAAAGTTAACAATGTCTGTTGCAGATGCAGTTTTAGGTACTGGTGTTATCCGAGAGAGTTTCCACTTGCTGGGAAAGAGGGTGTTTTTTAAAGAGAGATTAAACAAATACAGAAGTGGTTCCTCTAAAACGGAAATGCAGTCCTTTACTAAGAAACTCGGTATGTTGTCCGGTCCATAAGCAGATGATATTTTTTGGCGTCGTACCGCCTGCCGCAACTCAGACATATTTATGTAATCCACAGTTACATCCGCTCCATAGCCCGAACTGATTAAATCGGATGCAGATTCTGGGTCTAGCAACGGGGCTTTGCTGTGGAAAACTGAACTGAAATATTTGGCAAAAGCATCTACGGCCTCTTGGCCTTCAACCATCTTACCACCATAGACAAATTGCTTACACTGCTGCTTTGGTTTGCGTTTGTCTTTTACATATTGCCAAAACGATGAGGGATCGTGAGCTATATTGCTTTCAACCTTATTTATATATTTATTAAATGCGGAATTAATAAGTGCTTTAGTTTTGCTTCTATAATATCGAAACATTTCTTTATTAAACGGAAGGCCATGTATTTTAAACATTTTCAGATTGAAATACTTTAGTTTTATATAATGAATTATTTCACCCGTGTACCATGGTGGATATACATACTTATGACAAGATGATATTGATTTTAGAGGGACATGCACATTGATAACATGATTTAATTTGTCATAGAATGTATTAACAGCAGTATTAACGTCTTGCTCCTGCATGATGTCTGTCCAGTCAATACTTGCAATATCGGTATATAATCCCATGAGATCTGCCTTGCGAAAATTCCACTCAACATTGTTAATATAGTTGTGTTTCTTGGGCGGCGGAATCTTGATCTTGGCACTTCTCGGGAGGGTTAGGAATATCTCTAAGGGTGGGTGATAGGCATCCGGCGGCACTAGAGGTTCAGTATCAGACGTTATATCGATATTAGTGGGAGTAAGATTCGTTAGAACCAAATCTAAGATGCATCCATATTTGTTGTAAACATTATTACACTGACGTAATTTACCACATTCTAAAAACATTTCAAATTGAGTCTTAATGGAGTTTGAGCAAGAATTTAAATTAAAATCTCCGACTACTACAGCCTGACAGTCTGAATACATATTGATAGCATTCTCTATACACGTTAAGACGTCTTGATATTGTTTATCGTTGTAGCTAGGCGGTAAATACACAACAGTTAAAAACAATTTAATATTTTTCAATGTAATCTTGGCGAATATTAATTCTTTGTCGCCAGTTAAATCATCAATGTCTGTAACTCTTTTGACTGTGTAGTTGTTTATATAAAGAAGATATAAAAATAATGCCACAAAAAAGTTAAAGTAAACAATAGTAATTTCAGTCAGACAATCCAGCCTCTAAAAAGTACGAAAGAAAGTTCAATGAATTTATTAAATTAATTAATTAAAAAGTTCACACAGCACAGCAGTAATGTGTCGTCATTGGTAATGTGGCCATGTCCTTAATATTTAACAGCACATGGCATCCTCTACAGCGACAATCAAAAGGCGCCGTTCTCGTAAAAAATAATAGGCGTTCTAAAAGTAACGTATCGTTATAACGCGTTTTCAATATATAACCGTTGCGAACACCTCTACACGCGCGGCTTCTTAGTTGATGTTTTGGCGGGCTGGTGATCAGCAGCCCGCCTCGGCCTTGGGATGAGCCCCGGCTCATCCGTAAAAACACGCTCCGTTGAGACGTGAACGCAGGACAAACAAACAAACACTTTCAGACTTGCAATATTAGTATACTGACTATCAGTGGGTATACAACGCAGCTTTAAATAACTCTTTGAAGAAATGTTGAAAAATTTCTTCAGAGAGATTAGATAATATTTTGGAATAGCTAGATAATCTTGATAATCTTTAATCGAAAGGCATAATAACTATTTCAGAATATATATAATTACCCTTTTATAACCTGCTCCTGATCTTCTTTGGTGATGAACATTTTCGCGTCAACTTTTTCATCTCCTATGCGTAATTTCATAAGTTTCACTTGAGTAGCGTCGGCATCATCGCTGAAATGCGGAAGCTTGACTGCTGAACTAGTTGTAATATCAATATTGGCACCAATGTCTCCCATATTTATATGATTAACCATAGTATTATCAACTTGTAGACGGTAAGTGACATCGCCAACTGCTTTATTCACTGCAATTTTTTAATCAATCAATATTTATTGTATATCATGAAGTTTTAATATAACTAAACATACAGAAAAGATATTTATTGTCACTAATTCTATAGACATACAAGGCCAGTGATTTAGAAGACACGGTAGTCACAGTACATTATGGTATCTAAGGCGCTTAAGGCACCGAAACTGAGTCCCACATTAGGCTTAGCCTGTATTTTGGGAGACAGTGTTGAGTCGTAGTGAATACTAAAGTATTATTTTGCTTGAAGAGTATGCAAAATGTATTTCTTTCCTTTTATCCGAAGCATACTTCGGATAAAAGAGCAAATATTAATTATTTATTCTATTTCAAAGAATCCTCTTATTTTTAAATTCACCAAATAATATAAGTAGTGTAAATATTGAGACATACCTTTTGGTTTAAGTAGTTTTACATACTTTTCTTTTATATGCACTGGTGTTGGTTTTCGTGGATATGTTTTCAGTACAACAGGACTTAGCAGACTATTTTGATTATCAATCTTCATTACAACTTTATTGCCAGATAACTTACTTAGTTTTGTAATGGCAGGCCTAGGCAGATTATTATTCCTCATTATATCTTTCATTGTATCCTCATCCACCTTAGTTAATTTTACAAAAGACTTAGCGCCTTCATGATTTAAAAGTTTTATCGCAGGAGCGACAGGTTTCGTTTTCTTACTTATACTTATAGTTGTAGGTTCAGCACTTATTTTTTGTTGACTTGTTTTTATAACAACAGCATTTGGTATTTGTCTTGTTTTTAAAGCATTATCACCAACTTTTTTTAATATTTCATCTGTATTAGCCGACGTTTCCTCATGATTTATAAGTTTCTGGACAGTTTGTTGACTTGTCTTTATAATAACAGTATTTGGTATTTGTCTTGTTGTTACTGCATTATCACCAACCTTTTTAACTATTTCAGTGGTTTTAGCTGATGTTTCCTCATGATTTATAAGTTTCTTGACAGGAGTGACAAGTTTTGGTCTGTGACTTGCTGTTATTATAGAAGGTTCAGTGTTTATGTTTTGTGGACTTCTTTTTATAATATTTGGTATTTTTCTTGCCGCCATAAGTTTTTTCACAGTCGCTTCATCAAGCTGTTTTAATTTAAAAACCGGCTTCGCCAATTTGGTCTGATTTATATTTAGATTTTTAGCATTCTCGAGAGGTGTAACGGCTCTTTCTTGAGGACTTGTATTTATATTTCCCCAGTATTTAATAGAAGGTTCAGTGTTCATGTTTTGTTGACTTGTCTTTATAAGATTTGGAATTTTTCTTGACGCCATAAGTTCTTTCACAGTTGCTTCATCAAGCTTTTTTAATTTTAAAACTGACTTCGCCAATTTGTTCTGATTTATATTTAGATTTTTAGCATTCTTGAGAGGTGTGACGGCTCTTTCTTGAGGACTTGTATTAATATTTAAAGGATCTGCGGCTATTTCATTATGATGTGTCTTGATACGCGGTCGATGTGTTACTGCTATGAACTCAAAGGGGCCCTCTTCATTCTCTTCATTCTCTTCAATCTCTTCAATCTCTTCATTCTCTTCATTCTCTTCATTCTCTTCATTCTCTTCATCCTCTTCATCCTCTTCATTCTCTTCATTCTCTTCATTCTCTTCATTCTCTTCATTCTCTTCATTCTCTTCATTCTCTTCATTCTCTTCATTCTCTTCATTCTCTTCATTCTCTTCATTCTCTTCATTCTCTTCAATCTCTTCAATCTCTTCATTCTCTTCATTCTTTTCATTCTCTTCATTTTCTTCATTCTGATCAATCTCTTCATCCTCTTCATCTTCTTCATTCGGTACATATTCTTCATCCTCTTCATCTTCTTCATTCGGTACATATTCTTCATCCTCTTCATTCTCTAGAAACAGATAAAATAAAGTAAACACAATATTTCCACCTATCTGTACATCGGGTGAAGTTCATAATATGGACAGTCACTACATTGATGGTCGCTATACCGAAAACGTTCCATCGACGGGCTAATGTATCGACAATGCCCCAAATCGATGGTACGCTACATCCACAGTACCCCAAATCGTTGGTACGCTTCATCGTTAGTATACTAAAACGACGGTATGCTACATCGACAGTAAACCAAATCGATAGTACTCTGCATGATGCGGAGAGTGACTGCGGGAAACTGTGTGTATGGAGCGCTGCACACCTTTATGAACGGTCAGACTGTGCCGAAAGAGGCGCGACTGGCGGTTCATATTGGTGTACTTGTGCCCACGCTGATATATGGAAGTGAGTGTTGGGTATGGCAGAAAAAGCATGAAAGTAGCATTAACGTAGTTGAGATTCGATCACTGCGTAGTATGTGTGGGGTGAGACTGAACCAAATATATGAGGCAAATGTGTTTGGGCAAGCCGGTCGCGGCCGAACTAGTAGGGCATTCGTCGACCACATTGGTGACGTTCTGAAAAACGGCAAGGTCCGAAGCACGCGGAACCGGCGAGCATGTATGAAAAGAGTAATGAATGTAGAGGAAGCGCGTGAGTTTTGTAAGGATAGAAGCAAGTGGCGTTCCGTTGTCTCTGCCTACCCCGACGGGAAAAAGGCGTGAGTATATGTATGTATGTTATACAAAATACGTCTTACCTGTATCTGTTACCTCTTCATCATTACAATACTGTGGGGGAGTTCCCAACTCGTCATGCATTAGAGTACAATTTGGTAGCTCTAATGTCGGAACAGCATGTTCAAATAACTTTTTACATTTACTGTATGAGTTGATGTATTGTGACTCAAAGTGCCTTTCACACACATGTTTTAAACGTAACTCTTCCAAGGGAACATTAACCAATTTTTCCATTCCTATTGCTTTTATCCATTGCTCACACCTGCAATCATAAAAAATTACTATAACATTAATATTTATTAACCTTTTGAGTGATGACCGATTAAGAATATGGAATGCCACCACCCCATATCATCCCATAGGTGTCGTAAGAACCGATAGAGGGAGCATATTATGCAGAGAATAGCACTGTAAGAGAAGGAAAACTTGATACAAACAATAATATACAAACCCGTTTGGCCAGCGTGGTATAGTAGGACAATAATTGTCCTACTATACCACGCTGGCCAAACAAGGAGGAATTATACCTCCTTTTAAAGGAGAGGCTTGGTCCAGCAGTGGACTGTTAAAGCCTGATGATGATGAACCTTTTGAATGCCACTGTCATATATAGATGACAATAGTGACAAAACAAAAAGCGTACACATAGTGTGCTATGTTAACTTTGGCTTATCACCTATACATTACTATGGTGTTAAAAAGTGAAATAATTAGGTGATCAACAAACATTAGGAGATGCACTTAAGAGAGAAGTGATTTCTACACAAAATTAATTATATTTTATATTACATTTTCAGTAATATGTAACTGTACCTTTGGTAATTTCTTTAAAAGAAACTACAATGAAACACTGTAAAAATTGTTTCAGCCAAATGCAACTTTTACGAGTCTAACAAAGCGATAAAATTTGATATTTAATAAGATACAAGATTAACACTTTCCCAACGAGAGTTATTTAACCTGCAATTGCACTTTTCATAACATCAAGACTATTTGCTTGGCAGTTTTTTTATATTATAGATACACTATTATATTTTATAAATAAAGTATAAAACTACCAAATAACTTGTACACTAATTTTGATTTGTACCACAGAATAATTAATAGTACTAACGTACAGAAGCTTCACTTTTCAAACCAGTTTATTGAAATTGCGACTCTTGGTACTAAGCAATAAAGTTCAATTCAGCTCGCATAAGCACTCAGTGCCTAATGCGATATGAACCTAACAGTTCCTGTTCTTTTCTAACACATAACGCTGTCGCTGTCTGGCGCGGAGTGGCGCGCTAGAGTTGTCGACTTGGCGCTGCTACTATATTTATTCATCGTCTATCTACCTACTTGACCACGTACCTAATAATAAATAATTATCCTATAAGTATCCTATCCCACTATTTGAGCTAGTAGAACAAAAGCACAAAAATTCTGGTCATTTACATTTTTACTATACAAATTCTTAGTTATTTCCTAAACGCGTGGACCGATTTACATGATTCAAACAGATAAAATGGTTTTTGAACTAGATCTTTAATTTGACACCATAATCATTGAGATATCTCAACAAACAAAAAATCAAATTTTCAAGTTGCTCTCGTAATAAGTAAAATCAAATTTTCAAGTCGCTTTCGACACACAGTTAATTAAGCAATACTTTGCATTAGACTTGTGATGATACATTTTTGTTGTTAAAGGCATTTAAGTATTTAATTTGAACAGTGTATGAACACGGCGCGTGAGAATACGGAACGGTCGCACTCGTTGCGTGACGTCTAATGTGAGCGGCGCGCGGCAACCTACTGAATCCAACCATGTCGACATGGTCGGCCGAGGTACTTATAAGTTTGTACCTAAAATGCGAAGTGCGCCCGGCCTGCTTGTACACTAATTTTGACACAAATAAGACCTTGACAACAGGTTACATTCATGTGTAACTAGTGTAAAAGCATTATCAGTTGCTATAATTTTTTTTGTGATATATATTCTAAAACATGGGTAGTTACATAAGGGGATATTGTTATCACGTAAATCTTTACTCTGACGACGAGCCATTTCGCACCAAAACTTACGTACGCCCGTTGACCGCGCGCCCAGCCCGATACTTTTGTTCCCTATTGTATAAAATCAATGCACTTGGTGGCGATTTCTGTATGTGCGAGTACTATATTAGTGTAGAATGTTTATTTCGTTAGCGGATCACGGCTTAGCAGTGATTTTCAAATAAACAGTACATGAATGCGCCGAATGGGCGTCGTCGTGAAGACGTGATCCACGAATTACATTAAAATCGTCATCACATTCTGAGGACGTCATCCGCTGGGAAAGTGTTAAGTTTGATAATAAGTATTGCAATAATAAATTTTAAGTACAAAATTATCAGAGCTGTAATATAGATTTTTACTCATCCCCAATGACATGAAAATACTTACCGTACTTCATTGTTAGGGAAAGGAAATAAATATATGTCAGGGCTTGTCCTGCTGGCGCCACATATGACACATGTTGCTCGCTCCAAAGGTATATAGCATTCTTTCATTAACCAAATAATATCTTCCATGTCGGCTTAGTTTAAAGTCATTTGATATATTAATCTGTGAAGAGGGAAAAAATTACAAGACACCTTAATCATACAGTGATACAGTTTCTTGTGAATGATATTTGGATAAGTACTGAGTGTATAAATAAGTTATTGGAAACAACCAATAAAAATATCTGAAATATTATGTACCTAAGACTATTGGACTTGAGTAGTTATTATAATTTGAAGTTAACATGTCTGTAAAATAAAAGTATGGTAGAAATTTCAATTTTTTTACTGTCTTATTATAAGAGCCATAATTACCTTGTGACTGATTCGTTTTCAGCTTATAGTTTGCAAGTAATTCACCTAAGTACTATGAATTATGTTGATTATTGCCATTGCATTAAAGTGGCAAGATGGACCCATGCCTAAAATATCTGGCAATCAATAGATGCTCCAACTAGATTGATCTAATAAAAAATTGGTAAAGAAATTTGTTGCCAAATCCAAACAAAATTTAATTAGAAAACAATTTGGTTAACCTGTTAGTAGCTTATCAAAATCGTGCAGGTACTTACGAGCGCGGTTCCGTAGAAGGATACAATAATTATCAATAAATTCAGATACTGAAAGTAAAATTTATTTGAACCCCCATTCAACTTGAATTATTTTCAATTTATTTGTTGTCCTACAAAACTCTACAAAAGCAACTTAATGCGAATAAAATATTATGAATTTATGACAGAATTGACAGATGTTTACGAAAAATCAAAAGTAACCACAGATAACTATTTGCTATTTAAGCTGGAAGTAACTTTGAACCAGCGTCATGTTTACAATTTTATTTAAACTGCCTCTTACAGTCCATTCACAGTTATTTTACCTCTGACAAATGTCGGTGTTTGTTTGCTATATGTTGGTATGGTACTCTGTGATGACAGGTATGTTACCAGTGCATAACATTTTACCCAATTTTAGTGGAAACTAGAATGTCCATCTGTAACCACCATGAGTGTGTGTAATGTCAGTCTTATCTATATAGACATTTTTTGAATGGAGAGAAAATCCTTATTTAAATACGTCTATCGCGTTTTTTGTATTAAATAGGTTTTTATGATAAGGAAAGTAATTGTAGTCTATATGATTTTTGCAGACAGACTTAAAAATGGCAAAATTTGAGACAAGAGTGACTGAACGAGGGATTCGGGATGCAGATAGAATGTATTAGGCTATACAAAGTGTAAAAAAAGAAGCTTTCGCTTAGAGAAACAACTGACAGGAATGAGGTGCCGAGAATCTTTTTAGGATCAGATAAAAGCTCCTAATAGCGGGCATGGCCACAAAGTGGTTAGATTACCGCCATACCACTGCGAGCTAAACGCAATTGAATTTATGTGGAGTCTCATTAAAAGGCGAGTCGCAATGAAAAATGTAGGACAAGAGGCAAACAACATTGCCAATTTAGCTGAAGAAGCTTTTCAATCTATCACTGCAGAAGACTGGCAAAAACAATGCGAACATGTGCGCCACATTGAAGACAAGCTTCGTGAAACAGATGGGTCTATGGATGCTGCGATGGACAGGTTCATAATAGAATTAAACTATGAGTCTGATACAGAATCTGACAGCAGTTACGAATCAGCATTGGCAGTCCGAGAATCTGACATCAGCTACGAATCGTCATTGGCAGTCCGCATGGATCATTCTTATTCAAAATAAATGTGATAATTAAATTAGCAGTTTTCGTATTTGATAATTAAAACCTCACATTGACGTAAATAGACAAAATTTTTATTATAACTATTTATCTTCATAGGAAATTAGTTATTTCGTAAGAAAATAAATGTACATGCGTATAGCCGATGCCGATATCAAGAGGTTTTGTTACAAACATTACTTCCAAATATTTATTTATTTATTATTTATTTTATACTTTATTGTACACTTAAGTATATAAAACATTTTAAGGAATTATAAATGAAATACAGTACAATGGGCGGCCTTATCGCTAAAAGCGATTTCTACCAGGCAACCTTTGGATGGAGATATTATTGGTAGGAAATAAATGGTAGTTGTAGAAGTGTACCAGTACCAATGTAAAAATTTTCATAGACTTAATATATATATAAATATATATAATATTGTGATACTTATACAATAATAATATGCTTAAATACATGTATATAAATATATATATACATACATATACCTACATAAATACTTATACATACATACACATATATAATACACAAATACATAATAGTATATAGTAGTGAAACAGGAAATTTTATAATGCTAGATAGTAGTCCTTGACTAAACTTTTGAACCTGCTTACCGTCTGAGCCTGTCTAATATTTAATGGTAACGCATTCCATAGGCGGACAGCAGTGACAGAGAAAGATTTATCGAGAAATGACGTGGAATGTACCGGCATTTTTAGTTTAAAATTTTCTGATGACCTCAAATAACGATTATGCGTATCATGAAGGAATTCGAATCTTCCTTTAAGATAGGAGGGAGTTGACGGGTTGAACAGTATATTGTACAGCAAAGAGAGAATATGAGCATTCCGGCGATGTCGTATGGGTAACCACTTGAGCTGTGTTCGAAATTGTGAAACATGATCGTATTTGCGTAATTCAAATATGAATCGTATACAGAGATTTTGAAGGCGCTCAAGTTTGTCTAGCTGATTTTCGGTGAGATCTAGATAGCTGACATCTGCATAATCAATAATGGGTAGAAGAAGAGAGTTAGCAAGCGTAATTTTTTTTTCCAAATATTTAATACGATCGCGTAGGCAATAAAAAAATAGGTACGTTTTTAGCAATACTGTATATTTAAAATGGGAGTATTAGATACTAAATATAGCAACACAACGCCCAGGTTGGCCAATCTAACAGCTAGAGGTAAAATAACTGTGAACGGACTATAGACTATAATTATATAGTAAACTGCGTTCCACAACCTCTCTGCTGCGTTCACATTCACAGAACAGAAAATAGTAGAAGTGGTATGCACCAAAATTACTATAAGAACCGCTGTCGCCAAACTCATACAAATAAATCGATAGTCAGAATACACTACAAAAAAACAATTCGTTTGATTTGTAGTTTAAGTTTATTCAAAACTAGCCTTCTTAACAGATTTGGATATAAGCCCTGCTGTTCTACAAATAAGATTTATTTTGCTTTAGCGGCTGAATGTATTTACGATCTATAGTCATATTAGATTCAATTGACGACATCATACAATTTTATTTAAACGGGTCTTATTCGCGATATTTAATTAATTTAAGGTATAAATATCTATGTTTTACCGACGTTTCGGCCGTCTTACAACAGCCTTGGTCGCGGCAGGACTGATGTCATCTCAGCGTCGTCCTTGTGAAGCGCGGGTTTCGGCAGCTACCCTCACTTGTTTTGACGTGACAACGTCTTATAAATTGGTTTGCCGGGTGACACTTCAAGAAACTGCGTTACGCTCCGCTCACGTTATGCGCTCACAATGAGAGCGAGTGAGAGGCACGCGTCCCGCCTAAGAGCGAGAGAGACAGACATAAAAAGTGAAAGGCACGCGTCTTTCATCCTTCTTCCTACTATACGAATGAATATTCACATTAAAATTATTTTACCACTCAAAGTCGTTGTCACGTAAAACTTTCGCCCGTATACCGACTTTACAGGCAACCAATTTTATTTTATTTTTATTTTTATCCGAACTGTCGGTACGTCGACACACAACACTTATGACGTCTACACACTGATGAGCTGTGTTACTGCGGCGGGGTTTACATTTATTGATTACTGGATTCCAAGTTGTAGACAGTCTGTATCCATCTTTCCGGTTGAAATGTTTATGTTTTTTTATTTCAACCGCTTCACGTACTATCCTGGAGTAATAGTGACGATCGGTAGATAAGACTTTTGGTTGATGTAATTCGATCCAGTGGTTTGTTCCAGACTCCAACAAATGCTCAGCTATGGCAGACTTGTTAATTTGTCGGTTTTTTACAGCTGCGATATGTTCCTTGACCCTTTCAGCGATGGTTCGTTTTGTCTGTCCGATATAGGAACTACCACAACTGCAGTCGACCTTGTAGACGCCAGGTGTTTGTAGAGGAATGACATCCTTCGGGGTGCGCAGATTGTGTGCTACCTTGGAGAGCGGACTATATACAGTCTTTATGGAGTATTTCTGTAGTACTGTTCCAACTTTGTCCGTCACTCCCTTTATGTAAGGCATGTAAGCCGGTACTCTGCTTACTTCTGGTTTACGGTCTTTCCTCTTCAGACGTTGTATCTTCTTGTTGAATCCGTTGCACCTAAGTACCTCCTGGACATGTGACAGCTCACTGTTCAAATGTTCAGGGTCACAGAGGTCATACGCTCTGTTTACTAGTGAAGTTACTACAGATTTCAAGTGTCGCGGGTGACTATGCGAGTAAGCATTGAGATACCTATCTGTGTGTGTCGGTTTTCTATAAACGGTGTGTCCCAAGGTACTGTTTTCCCTCACTGTCACTTTTACGTCGAGAAAGGGTAACGACCCGTCTGCCTCCATTTCAAATGTAAACCTAATATTAGGTGTATGGAGTTTAAGCTATTTGCGAACTGTTCTACATCTTGCTTGTCGCCCTTCATGATACAGAATACATCGTCGACATACCTCTTCCATAGCTTTACATTTGATGCCTGCATGTCTATGGATTCTTCGAAGTGCTCCATCCAGATGTTGGCCATTAACGGTGCTACTGGGCTACCCATAGCCACTCCGTCGATCTGGAGGTAATGTTGTCCACGGTATAGGAAGTAGTTTGCTTCCAAACAATTTTGAAGTAGAACAGAATATTTGTCAGACAGACCATTTGCCCTTAGTTTTCTCTCAACGACCTCAAGGCAATCCTGAACTGGAACATTGGTGAAGAGTGACTCCACGTCAAAATTCACCATCACTTCGTCTGGTTCCCTTTTCACGCTCTTGATAATGTTAATAAAGTGCCGAGAGTCCTTCACGAAAGATGCCGTCTTACCTACCAACGGTTGTAGTACCCTGCTGATGTGTTTCGCCAAACCGTATGTGGGTGAGTTTATTTGACTCACTATCGGTCGCAATGGTACGTTAGTCTTGTGGACTTTAGGCAACGCGTATATCTTGGGCGGCTGCACGATTTGCGGTTTGTATAGACGTTCAAATTCATCTTCCGTGAATATGTTTTTATGGTCCTTAATCAAAGCTCGAATGCGTTTCGTAACTCTGGCTGTCGGGTTATAGGACACAGGCTTATAAATTAGTGTGTCACTTAACAGATTCCGTATTTTGCTATCATAATCACTAGAGTTCATCACTACAGTGGCGTTTCCCTTGTCGGCCTTCAGCACTAAAATATTCGTGCTATCACGCAACGCTTTTAGTGCTTGACGCTCTTCTGTGGAGACATTGGGTTTCGGCGGCTTTGACTTTCGTAAAATAACGGCAACATCCTGTCTAAGTGTATCTGCGTTGTTAGACGGTAACTTGTTGCGCGTTATAACCTCCTCGATGTTACTTATGACACCGATTCCGTATGAGAGTGTCACACAGATAGGTATCTCAACGCTTACTCGCATCATCACCTGCGACACTTGGAATCCGTAGTAACTTCACTAATAAACAGAGCGTATGACCTTTGTGACCCTGAACATTTGAACAGTGAGCTGTCACATGTCCAGGAGGTACTTAGGTGCAACGGATTCAACAAGAAGATACAACGTCTGAAGAGGAAAGACCGTAAACCAGAAGTAAGCAGAGTACCGGCTTACATGCCTTACATAAAGGGAGTGACGGACAAAGTTGGAACAGTACTACAGAAATACTCCATAAAGACTGTATATAGTCCGCTCTCCAAGGTAGCACACAATCTGCGCACCCCGAAGGATGTCATTCCTCTACAAACACCTGGCGTCTACAAGGTCAACTGCAGTTGTGGTAGTTCCTATATCGGACAGACAAAACGAACCATCGCTGAAAGGGTCAAGGAACATATCGCAGCTGTAAAAAACCGACAAATTAACAAGTCTGCCATAGCTGAGCATTTGTTGGAGTCTGGAACAAACCACTGGATCGAATTACATCAACCAAAGGTCTTATCTACCGATCGTCACTATTACTCCAGGATAGTACGTGAAGCGGTTGAAATAAAAAAACATAAACATTTCAACCGGGAAGATGGATACAGACTATCTACAACTTGGAATCCAGTAATCAATAAATGTAAACCCCGCCGCAGTAACACAGCTCATCAGTGTGTAGACGTCATAAGTGTTGTGTGTCGACGTACCGACAGTTCGGATAAAAATAAAAATAAAAAACAAGTGAGGGTAGCTGCCGAAACCCGCGCTTCACAAGGACGACGCTGAGATGACATCAGTCCTGCCGCGACCAAGGCTGTTGTAAGACGGCCGAAACGTCGGTAAACATAGGTATTTATACCTTAAATTAATTAAATATCGCGAATAAGACCCGTTTAAATAAAATTGTATGATGTATACAAATCGCGAAAGTTTAAAAATTCAATTGACGAGTTAATTCCGCTACTTGACCATGGGCCGGTATCCTAAGATGTAGCAATTATAATGTAAATTGCTTTAAGTAGGTATATGGTTGACATTTGCGTGATTGGTCGATTTCCTGCGCTATTCGCTCAAGGCCGCACCACGTACCACATTGAATTACTTTATCGATATCGATACATATGCGATATATTGTTCAATTATTCGAAAATCAAGATTGTTGGGAGGTTACTTTTTACTTGGCACACAAACAGCTGTACATTTTAAACCATTAGAGACACGGACAGACAGACAAGTAAATATAAAATAACAAAGCATCTATTCAGCGTAATACACTTCTTAAAATAAATTTCGTGTATAGATGAAGGTGACCTTTTACTTGTATTATAATGTTTAAATAAGTAATAATATATTCTACTAAATAAACACAACACCATCAAGCCCAAACTAAGCAGAGCTTGTACTACAGACAATGAATAAACATAAGTACATACACACTTTTTTTGTAAATACATGAATATTATATTATACATAGAATCACCCACCCAAATGAACAATTAATAAAATTTGAATAAACATTGTGTAAATTATTTATTTCCGTGTTTCGATATCAATCGATTAATGTAATGTTCGTCTGGACCACATCACTAAATGAGTAGCGAGGAACTTTCGAGAATATTCTATTGAATAAAATCAATCCAAATCAAACTTTATCTTAATCGTATAAGGTTAATTTTGACTAATCGTTCTGTTAAATATTAGTAAATTGAAACAAAAAGAGATTTTTAATAGAAAACAATGAAAATCATACTTAGCGATGGTATGTACGAAACACCTCAATTTTTAAGATGGTTTCTCCTACTATTATATTTACACTTCAAAACGGAACAATACGGCATATCTGGAAATAGGAATTTGTCACGAGACGAATAACTCGACGCGATGTTAGAACGCCACTGGGATCAGTTATGCGTTACAACGCTTAAATGTGGCACGCGTGCCACGCCCACGCCTACTTAGCACTTCTACTATATTTTCTGTTCTGAGGTTCACATTTCTGTGACGTGTCGCGTCTGACGTTCTCTATCGTAATTACTTACCGTTCACATTAATTGTCTGTCACCGTCTGTTGCAATGTGAGGCAATTTTAAATCAGTTCTGTCTTGGCTCTCGGAGAGTTCACACATTGGCAATGTTTTTGATTAATTATCCGATTCAGATTATGAAGATATGCAATTATATCTAGAAATTATTAACATAGGGTTATATTGTTTCGTATTCGATTAGCTCGTCTATCTTATACTCTTATCTTATACTAATATACAAAGGTGAAGAGTTTGTTTGATTGGTTGAACGCGCTAATCTCAGGAACTACTGGTCCGATTTGAACAATTATTTCAGTGTTAGATATTATAGAGGAAGGCTATAGGCTATATAACATCACGCTATGAGCGACGGGAGCGGAGCAGTAAGCCTTAAATAACGCGGGTGTAACCACGGGCATCCTCCAGTACTGTATAAGAATAATATTATTAAGAGGAAAGCTCTGCATTTTTGGTTTTCGTATGTTTGTAACAAATAAAATTAAAAATTACTAGACAGATTTTTAAATTAATTCACCATTAGAATGCTGCGTTATCCCAGAGCAACTTAAGCTATATTTATTTCTATAAAATATCAGAAGCACAGCTTAATCCTTAGATAAGATAAGTTTATTTGCCAGAATATGGTCATATACATGGTGGTGGTTTTAATTTTAATACAGCATAATATTGTGCCATACGTGGCGTGCAAATTATTTTCGCAATTACATAATGAAGCTATTTGTGTAGGTAATGAAATTCAGTATACAAACAAAGAAATTCAAATTAATAGTAAAACACGAAATCAAATTAGTAGCTTAAGTAATAATATAATATAATAATATAGGGTAAAACGTATGAATCATGTCAAAATTTAAGTAAAATACATGTCATATTCATGTCAAAATTTAATAATTGTGTTTCATGTCAATTAATTTAAATTATAATAATTTTATCTGTGAGATATTCGTTTGTGCAGTAATATTTTTCTCTTACAATATTTTAAACAACCTGTATATGAACGTGGATTGGGGTAACTTGATGAGCTCTTTAGGTAGATGGTTGAATAATTTGATGGCCATACAAAAGACATTTCGTCTGAATAGCTCAATTCTTATATGTGGTAACTGTAATCTATCTTTGTGTCTAGTTCTACTCCCTTCGTTTTCGCCAAGTTTATTTAAAAGTTCAGGATTATACCAGAACTTTTTAATAAACTTAGATTACAGTTACCACATATAAGAATTGAGCTATTCAGACGAAATGCCTTTTGTATGGCCATCAAATTATTCCCCCATCTACCTAAAGAGCTCATCAAGTCTTTACTCGTTCGTCGTCCATTGCGCTCAATTGCATACGCGCGTCTGACGCTTTACGACAGACACTTCGTCTGACGTGCCGTGTCGCTCCCCGCACCCCACCCTCTCTGTTGCAGACCGGGATATCTTCTGTTGCGACATGACAGACGCCGTCACAACAGATTGCATCAGATAAATGTGCTCACTCTCATACAAAATGTATGAAACCGATTGCAATCTGTCGCGTCACAGATCACGTCAAAGAAATGTGGGTGCGGCTTTAGGTATCACCATGGGCGTCACCAAGGGGAAGCAGAGGGGAGCAGCTGAAATAACTGTTGTTTGATGCATACCGTGGATTTGAATTTGAAAATTGATGCGAGGCAATGATATTGTTACAGACTCACTCACTGCTTAAAGCAGTAATGTTATCATAGAAAGCGGCGATAGCCCATTGGTGTACGTAACGGACTGCCGACACGTTGGTCTCGGGTTCGATCCCTAGGTACCCCAGGCTTTTCGAAGTTATTTGTCATATGTGTGTATTAAAAATGTTAATTATCGCTCGCTTAATAATGTGCCCGATGGTCATAGGCTCGCCCCCTATTACATTGCGACTGAAACATAACTGGCGAAAAGTAGTTGTATAATACACCTTTGCCTACCCCTTCGGGGATCAACGAAGTGAAGTTATGTTATGTTCTGATGTTATCATTATTCATTACAAAACCGATCACAAAGGGCGTGTTATTACTTCGAACCAAATTAGTGTATGTTATAATTTTGCTGCACTGTTGTTGTTGCACTTATTTACGTTACTGCACTTATTCTTTCATTAGATATAAGCTTACCACAGAGGTTTATATTTTTATATTTGAACGTTTTGTACATCAGTTTCCGAAAATTTAAGTGATACACTACAATATTGTAAGCAGCACGTTAGTCCAATGTTACTTAATAGGTGCCATCAAAGAAAATGTAAATAGTCTGTGAAACTACTGGTGCCATTATCAGTCATAGGGCCTGTTCACGAGATCGGTCTAAGCGGCGCGCGTCGCGGCGGGCGGCGCGGCAGAGCGTCGTGCACGCCACGACCTTACAGCAGCGGTAAACGCAGCGGCAAATGTGGACGTATTTGGGCCGACGGAGTTACCCATAAATATGGCGATAACCAAAATATCTTTGTGTAACTATACGGTATACCTACAAAATTGTCGACATTGGATCTTCATTTCTTACAAGTATTTTATATCAAAGGAATAATGCATATTCGCAATTAATGAGGCGTTGAATAGGTAGGTACCTACACAACGTAGATTACGTTAAGTAGGTAGGTAAACCACCTTTTAACTTTCATAGTAGCTGTGTCTGCACCTAAATAGGTACATATGTACATTACACAATGTTTTAATGTAATTTGCGATTTATATTAAAACCTACCATTATATTCTGTGAAACATTTTTTCATTACATCTCGCAACGTTTTAACATTTTTGTATTTATACAGCGGATGTGTTCCTATCCATAAACGCGACCGTTTTTTAAATTTCGACTTTAAATGTCTCCGTATTCATTACCGCCACAAAATATTTAACAAATAGTTTAACTGCCTAGTTCGTCCCTCACGTAACGCTGTCTGTGCCGCTCGAAGTCGTGGCGTCGGACTCGGTCGCAGTACATTTGTTCCCGCCGCTCGCCGCACCGCCCGCCGCGCCGCTCGCCGCGCAGCCATTCGCGCCAAATAAAACGCGCGCGTTATCGCTGTGCGCGGCGGCTCGATGCGTGCTTCGAACGTTTTCATACATTTGATCTTACCGCTCGCCGCCCCGCGCTAAGCCGCCGCTCAGAGCGGCAAGGTCGTGACAGGGCCGATAGAGACATCATAGAGATCAATCTATATTATACAACATATAGTTATAGTCTATGGTCAAATGTTTCCGAACGTATTACTTCATGCCTGCCGGCCCGCGTCTTGCTTGTCAGCTTGTCTATTGTCTATTGTCTAATGTGACTGTTGCTGTTGAATTGTCAAACGAAGTCAAGATTTCAAAATATAAAAACATTTTCAGTATTTAAGTTATTTTTCTATTTCGTATAACAGTATAAGAAAGAGCTAATGACTGTAAAGATTTGAAGGATAATCTACACACTGAAATAATTAATCGCAACAATGGATATCAACGAAGGTATGAAATATTTATTATAACCTGTTTAGATTTAGCGGTATTTTTCTAGTGAACGTTAAAACTTAATGTTCAGGTTTAATTTGATATAATAGGTGTAATAAATGTGATATGGTAAATATTTGAGCATACAATAGCGTAAGAAATATACATTTGTGATTCATTCGCCTACGCGTTTTAGGTTATAAAAACATTTGTAATCCCACAGTTTTAATACCGAAAGATTGCTCAAAACCATAAGAATGTAATAATGTCCCAACACAAAACGTTAATATTGAACGTCAGAAATTTTGATATGTTTTTACTATAAAAATGCTATTTGTTTTCAGGCACAACAACAGATGACTTATGGACTCCATACAAGGAGCTGGTATCCGTGGTGGAAGGATATCTCGCTCACGAAGGAGGCGGAGTGCCGTATGCGGTCCACACATTTGAGTCAGTACTCAGACGACACAAGCAGACTTTCTTGTCACTGTTTAAAAACCCTGTAAGTGTTAACCATCTTACACCTTTTATTCAATGCTAAACACATAATTCCCATCAATTATTTAGTGAACTTTAGTTGCATATTATTTTTATAAAAAACTAGCTGACCCGGCAAACGTTGTTTTGCAAAATTTTTTTTTTTTTTTAAAAATAGATGTTGGCCGATTCTCATAGATACCGGATAAGCACAAAAAATTTCATCAAAATCGGTCAAGCCGTTTCGGAGGAGTATGGGAACGAAAACTGTGACACGAGAATTTTATATATTAGATGGCCCTATCAAATCTGTACTGTGGACTAGTGGACTAACAAAATCTTATTGTTTTTTTTTAAGCTCTTTGTAAAGTACATTTAAAATCGTCAAAATGCAAAACAGTACAATGTTTTATTACATAATTGCAGGCAAAGAACCCAACTAGTCGTGATGAGATCAGACGAGGAATCACAGATGGAGTGACACTACCAAGTGTCGGTCGGACTTTGCTGTCCAAAGAACTTGTGGATGAGGCTATTATTATATCAGGTATGTTCCTCTTTTGCTTTTATATGATTTTTCACAATATCATCAAGATATTAATGAGTTTTAATAATTTTTTGTCTGTAATACTGCCTCGTGGGTCTCGCGGCTTAAATGTGCGCGTGGGATTGGGAGATCTCGGGTTTGATCCCCGGGTCGGCCAAAGTATTATTGGGTTTTTCCAATAGGAAAAAAACAAACAACATCATCATTCATTGTCTTGCCCTGGTCCCAATTTATTTGGGGTCGGCGCAGTATGTCCTTCGCTTCCATACTTCTCTGTCACCAGTCATCCGATCGTTTACGTTTTCTTTCATATCCATCCTCCATCTCTTCCTTGGGCGTCCTCTCCCTTTTTGTCCTTCTACATGCATATCCATCACTTTTTTACCTACATACATCTCATCTCTCCGCATAACATGTCCATACCAGGCCAATCGACTCCCTTTCAACTTTTGAGCTATGGGCGCCACTTTCATACTACCTCTAACGTAATCATTCCTAATTCTGTCCATTCTTGTCACTCCACACATCCATCGTAACATTCTCATCTCTGCCACATGCAATCGTTTCTCATCCATCTTCTTTGTAGCCCAACACTCAGCTCCATACAGTACGACAGGCCTTATAACCGATTTATACATACGGCCCTTTAATTTCACAGGCATTTTGTGGTCGCATATTGTGCCTGAGACCTGTCGCCATTTCATCCATCCTGCGTTGATTCTTTGCCTAACATCCCGATCAATTTCGCCGTCATCTTGCAGGAGTGAACCTAGGTAGCGGAAATTGGAGCATACTGGTAGAGGTGTACCGCCAAGTGTAACCGGTATAGGACTGGAGAGACCGCCAAAATCACAGAACATATATTCCGTTTTGGTTCTGCTTATTCTCAAGCCTACATTCTCCAATCTCTGCCGCCACTCCTCCAGCTTGCTCTGCACCTTCTGTCCACTCTCTGCTACCAGAACGATGTCGTCGGCAAACAACATGCACCAGGGTGCCTCTTCCTGTATGTCCGATGATATAGCATCCATAATTAACAGGAAGAGGTAGGGGCTAAGGGCCGACCCTTGGTGCAAGCCTACGGCCGCATCGAATCTGGCTGTGATACCAGCTGCGGATCGGACCTGCGTTCGGCATTCAGCGTACATGGCTTGAATCAACGTCAGGTATTTCCCAGGCACTCCTTTCTTCTTCAGGGCCCACCACAAGACTTAACGGGGCACTCGATCATATGCCTTTTCAAGGTCGACAAACACCATGTGCAAGTTTTTATGTGCCTCCCTGTATTTTTCGCATATTTGGCGAATAGCGAAAATGGCATCCACCGTACCTCGACCAGGCATAAAACCGAATTGGTTTCGTGAAATCTCACTCTCGTCACGCAGGCGTCGCTCAATTACTCTCTCCCATACTTTCATAGTATGTGGCATTAACTTTATTCCCCGATAATTGTTGCACTCTTGGATATCACCCTTATTTTTAAAAATGGGCACCAGGTAACTGTTGCACCATTCTTCGGGTATGGTCTCCTCGTGCAACAGCTTATTGAAGAATAAAGTAAGCCAAACCCATCCATCATCTCCTAACGCTTTCCATGCTTCTACTGGTATTCCATCTGGTCCTAACGATTTTCCATTCTTCATTCCACTAACAGCCTTTTTTACCTCGTCCTTATTTATTTCCTTCACTAACCCAATATTCATCACCTCATTCTCAAGTTTTCCGCTCCAATCGTTCTCCTCATTCATTAACTTTTTAAAGTATGTCCTCCATCGTTCTTTTATTCTATCTTCGTCCATAAGAATCGGTCCTGTTTCGTCTTTCATGCACTTAATATGGGATACATCCTTCGCCTTTCTCTCTCTAGCTTTAGCCATGCTGTATAAGTATTTATGACCCTCGGGTTTTTCAAGTAACCCGTACAACTTGTCTAGGGCTTTGGATCTAGCAATGGCTACGGCCTTTTTGGCTCTCTTTTCACATTCGTCATATTCCTTCTTCTTACTTTCTTCTAAAGATTCATTTCTTCCTTTCATCAGCTGCCATTCCTTAAATCTTGCTTTCTTTTCCTTAAGTGCATTCTGTACATCTTTTGTCCACCACCACGTGTCCTTATCTTTCATACGCTTCCCTTTCGACTCTCTTAAAACATCCTTTGCTACACCCTTAATACATTCACTCATCTCTTCCCAACACTCATTGACACTAATATCATTCATATCGCCCATCCTAACATTTTACCTACCACTCTATCTCTGAATTTTTCTACACATTCATTCTTCTCTAACATATGCCATCTTATTTTTGGAGTCAGTTGCTGCTTGGTTCTTTTAAAGCTTATTTGAATCTTAAATTCGACCATCAGGAGCCTGTGCTGCGAGACTAAATCTTCTCCTGGTACCACTTTACAGTTTTTGACCCAGTTGAGTCGATTACGTCTTATTAAGAAATAATCGATCTGGGTCATATGGTGGCCGCTGTTATACGTGATCAGATGTTGCTCTTTTTTTTCGAACCAAGTATTTGCAACTGCTAGGTCAAAAGCGGCAGCAGCTTGAAGAATTGCTTCTCCCTCACAATTTCGGCTGCCGAGTCCCCAACCTCCATGTACTCTTTCATACTCTTCATTTGTTCCTCCCACATGTCCATTAAAATCACCTCCCACAATAATCTCTTCATTCTCCGGTATATTCGTCATCATGCTATCGAAATCCATCCAAAACTTCTCTTTCTCACAATCATCACAGCCTATCTGAGGGGCATACACACTTATCACATTCAGAATAATACCTTGCCACATCACTTTCACAGCAATCAATCTGTCATTAACTCTATTTACACTTGTCACGCTATCTTTCAGATTTTCGTCTAACACAATCCCCACACCATTTCTTTTGCCATCTCTTCCACAATAATAAAACTTGTATCCTTCACCGATCTCCCTAGCTTTCGTACCTTTCCATCTTGTTTCCTGCAAACATGCTACATTTATTCGTCTTCTCTTCAAAACACTAGCTAACTCTCTAGCTCTTCCAGTCATCGTACCTACGTTCCAACTTGCATACCTCACCTTTACGTCACAGGCTTGCTTCTTATGTTGCACTCGCCTGGAGTAGTGCAACAACCCTTGCATATTTCTCGCAGGTGCCGGGTGCTGCCCCTGCGCGTCGCCTGCGGGGAACGCCCTAATCCTATCGCACTCATGTACATACTTGGCCATACTGCAAAAGGTTTTGGCATGAATTTTACCAGCCGGCCGCCTGCCTGACGCCAACCCTCCTTGGGAATGTTGTCGTTATAGAGGAAGGTGATAGGAGATACGGGGTAAATGGATAGGATGGAATGGCAAGGAAGAAGGGGGTTGTAGGTTGGGGTACTGTAATCACTGGACGGATATAGGGTAGTGACTACAATAGCTCAGAGAGCCGGGAGCGCGTACCCGAAGCCCTGTCTAATGGTCGGACAGACCAACAGACAGAAGCACCCCCTGACCAAAAAAAACAAACAACAACAATAGGAAATTCTCAGTAGCAGCATGGAGTCTGGTAATGTGCCCGATACGGCAATAGACTTGCCCACTATTACGTGGGACTAAAATGAATCTGGCGAGAAGTGGGTGTAGCAATATACCTCTGCCTACCTCTTCGAGGTTATAGGCGTGAGACTATGTATGTAATACTGCTGACTTCTTAGGCTTATATTGTGTTATAGGTCCTTGAGTGTAAAGTTGCACTGTTGGTAGGTTCCATTTGTAAGTGTTCAGCTATTAATATGGTAACTAATCCAGTATGTATTTACATAAATATTTTTTGGCAGAAATATGAAGGTTGTCAGTTATTTCAATTTTTCTCACTGTATACTTATTGACAAGCACACTGCAGTATAATAATAATAATAATAATATTCTACCACATACACACAACACCATCTAGTCCCAAACTAAGCAGAGCTTGTACTATGGGTACTAGACAATGGATAAACATACATATATACTTTTTTTTTGTAAATACATACATATTATACATAGAAACACCCAGACCAAGACAAACATCCATGTTCATGCACACAAATGTTTGACTTGAGCGGGAATCGAACCCGCGACCTTCGACGTAGCAGTCGCTTACACTCCCGCTACGCCAACCGGCCGTCTGCACATTCTGCAGTTCTCAGAAGTTTCCGCCTAATTCTCTGGGAATTTCGGTCAATCCATTCTTAGTTCACCCTTGTGCTACCCAAGGAACAAATATGCAAAATGTCAGCTTTTTGCGGATACTACTTTTGACTGTCAGTAGTAGTGGAAGAATTTGATATATACAGATTTATTTCTGGCTTGTACGATGAAATCGTTCCCTATAATGAGAGCCATTCATCATAGGCATAAAATATCAAACAATTGTTAAGTGATTTCTATCTATTCCCCAGATATGTACAGTGTGAGTGAATACCTTGCGCTGGAGCTCCTGCACACGGCGCAGCGGCAGTCGCCGCGACACCCGGGGCTCCCGCGGGGTCTGGTAGCTATACTCCTCTACTACGATGGACGGAGAGCCCTGGTGCAAGCGCTCAAAGAACTCGTCATGGCCACTGATGGCGTTTGTTGGTAAGTAATTGCTCTTGGAGTTCATGAAATATAATGCTCCAAGTGATGTGGATTTTGTTAAAGACTGGTAGACGTAGGAGTTTAGTTGTGAGTGTAGATAAAGTTAAGGTCACTACAGAATCTCACCACATGAAATTTGTTCCACAAGGAATCTGGTAGTCATATGCTTCTTCTCTTCTCATCATCATATCAACCGAAAGATGTCCACTGCTGGACATAGGCCACCCCCAAGGCTCTCTGCATCCATCATCTGCCCGCAATCCCAACAAGACTTGCTTCTTAGCTAACTTAATTGTGTAATGGACATTGTTATAGGATGTTAAGGTTGATATTTGTCTGCAGGTCGATAAGTGCGCGCGAGGAGATAATCACATACGTGACGCGCTACGTGGAGCAGCTGATCTCTGACGGCCTCCTGTCCAGCGCTCTGGACGCGCTGCGACGGTTCTCACTGGAGGGCGAGCTGGAACTGTTGCAGGCCAACCGCGCCCTGCCACCCGCCAGGCACCACGCGCGCCTCGTCACCACCATCGAGACCACCAGGTACATGACACGAGTGTTAGTGCTCACTACAACCGCGCCCTGCCACCCGCCAGGCACCAGTGCACCACGCGCGCCTCGTCACCACCATCGAGACCACCAGGTACATGACACGAGTGTTAGTGCTCACTACAACCGCGCCCTGCCACCCGCCAGGCACCAGTGCACCACGCGCGCCTCGTCACCACCATCGAGACCACCAGGTACATGACACGAGTGTTAGTGCTCACTACAACCGCGCCCTGCCACCCGCCAGGCACCACGCGCGCCTCGTCACCACCATCGAGACCACCAGGTACATGACACGAGTGTTAGTGCTCACTACAACCGCGCCCTGCCACCCGCCAGGCACCACGCGCGCCTCGTCACCACCATCGAGACCACCAGGTACATGACACGAGTGTTAGTGCTCACTACAACCGCGCCCTGCCACCCGCCAGGCACCACGCGCGCCTCGTCACCACCATCGAGACCACCAGGTACATGACACGAGTGTTAGTGCTCACTACAACCGCGCCCTGCCACCCGCCAGGCACCAGTGCACCACGCGCGCCTCGTCACCACCATCGAGACCACCAGGTACATGACACGAGTGTTAGTGCTCACTACAACCGCGCCCTGCCACCCGCCAGGCACCAGTGCACCACGCGCGCCTCGTCACCACCATCGAGACCACCAGGTACATGACACGAGTGTTAGTGCTCACTACAACCGCGCCCTGCCACCCGCCAGGCACCAGTGCACCACGCGCGCCTCGTCACCACCATCGAGACCACCAGGTACATGACACGAGTGTTAGTGCTCACTACAACCGCGCCCTGCCACCCGCCAGGCACCAGTGCACCACGCGCGCCTCGTCACCACCATCGAGACCACCAGGTACATGACACGAGTGTTAGTGCTCACTACAACCGCGCCCTGCCACCCGCCAGGCACCAGTGCACCACGCGCGCCTCGTCACCACCATCGAGACCACCAGGTACATGACACGAGTGTTAGTGCTCACTACAACCGCGCCCTGCCACCCGCCAGGCACCAGTGCACCACGCGCGCCTCGTCACCACCATCGAGACCACCAGGTACATGACACGAGTGTTAGTGCTCACTACAACCGCGCCCTGCCACCCGCCAGGCACCAGTGCACCACGCGCGCCTCGTCACCACCATCGAGACCACCAGGTACATGACACGAGTGTTAGTGCTCACTACAACCGCGCCCTGCCACCCGCCAGGCACCAGTGCACCACGCGCGCCTCGTCACCACCATCGAGACCACCAGGTACATGACACGAGTGTTAGTGCTCACTACAACCGCGCCCTGCCACCCGCCAGGCACCAGTGCACCACGCGCGCCTCGTCACCACCATCGAGACCACCAGGTACATGACACGAGTGTTAGTGCTCACTACAACCGCGCCCTGCCACCCGCCAGGCACCAGTGCACCACGCGCGCCTCGTCACCACCATCGAGACCACCAGGTACATGACACGAGTGTTAGTGCTCACTACAACCGCGCCCTGCCACCCGCCAGGCACCAGTGCACCACGCGCGCCTCGTCACCACCATCGAGACCACCAGGTACATGACACGAGTGTTAGTGCTCACTACAACCGCGCCCTGCCACCCGCCAGGCACCAGTGCACCACGCGCGCCTCGTCACCACCATCGAGACCACCAGGTACATGACACGAGTGTTAGTGCTCACTACAACCGCGCCCTGCCACCCGCCAGGCACCAGTGCACCACGCGCGCCTCGTCACCACCATCGAGACCACCAGGTACATGACACGAGTGTTAGTGCTCACTACAACCGCGCCCTGCCACCCGCCAGGCACCACGCGCGCCTCGTCACCACCATCGAGACCACCAGGTACATGACACGAGTGTTAGTGCTCACTACAACCGCGCCCTGCCACCCGCCAGGCACCAGTGCACCACGCGCGCCTCGTCACCACCATCGAGACCACCAGGTACATGACACGAGTGTTAGTGCTCACTACAACCGCGCCCTGCCACCCGCCAGGCACCACGCGCGCCTCGTCACCACCATCGAGACCACCAGGTACATAACACGAGTGTTAGTGCTCACTACAACCGCGCCCTGCCACCCGCCAGGCACCAGTGCACCACGCGCGCCTCGTCACCACCATCGAGACCACCAGGTACATGACACGAGTGTTAGTGCTCACTACAACCGCGCCCTGCCACCCGCCAGGCACCACGCGCGCCTCGTCACCACCATCGAGACCACCAGGTACATAACACGAGTGTTAGTGCTCACTACAACCGCGCCCTGCCACCCGCCAGGCACCAGTGCACCACGCGCGCCTCGTCACCACCATCGAGACCACCAGGTACATGACACGAGTGTTAGTGCTCACTACAACCGCGCCCTGCCACCCGCCAGGCACCAGTGCACCACGCGCGCCTCGTCACCACCATCGAGACCACCAGGTACATGACACGAGTGTTAGTGCTCACTACAACCGCGCCCTGCCACCCGCCAGGCACCAGTGCACCACGCGCGCCTCGTCACCACCATCGAGACCACCAGGTACATGACACGAGTGTTAGTGCTCACTACAACCGCGCCCTGCCACCCGCCAGGCACCACGCGCGCCTCGTCACCACCATCGAGACCACCAGGTACATGACACGAGTGTTAGTGCTCACTACAACCGCGCCCTGCCACCCGCCAGGCACCAGTGCACCACGCGCGCCTCGTCACCACCATCGAGACCACCAGGTACATGACACGAGTGTTAGTGCTCACTACAACCGCGCCCTGCCACCCGCCAGGCACCACGCGCGCCTCGTCACCACCATCGAGACCACCAGGTACATGACACGAGTGTTAGTGCTCACTACAACCGCGCCCTGCCACCCGCCAGGCACCAGTGCACCACGCGCGCCTCGTCACCACCATCGAGACCACCAGGTACATGACACGAGTGTTAGTGCTCACTACAACCGCGCCCTGCCACCCGCCAGGCACCAGTGCACCACGCGCGCCTCGTCACCACCATCGAGACCACCAGGTACATGACACGAGTGTTAGTGCTCACTACAACCGCGCCCTGCCACCCGCCAGGCACCAGTGCACCACGCGCGCCTCGTCACCACCATCGAGACCACCAGGTACATGACACGAGTGTTAGTGCTCACTACAACCGCGCCCTGCCACCCGCCAGGCACCACGCGCGCCTCGTCACCACCATCGAGACCACCAGGTACATGACACGAGTGTTAGTGCTCACTACAACCGCGCCCTGCCACCCGCCAGGCACCACGCGCGCCTCGTCACCACCATCGAGACCACCAGGTACATGACACGAGTGTTAGTGCTCACTACAACCGCGCCCTGCCACCCGCCAGGCACCAGTGCACCACGCGCGCCTCGTCACCACCATCGAGACCACCAGGTACATGACACGAGTGTTAGTGCTCACTACAACCGCGCCCTGCCACCCGCCAGGCACCACGCGCGCCTCGTCACCACCATCGAGACCACCAGGTACATGACACGAGTGCTAGTGCTCACTACAACCGCGCCCTGCCACCCGCCAGGCACCACGCGCGCCTCGTCACCACCATCGAGACCACCAGGTACATGACACGAGTGTTAGTGCTCACTACAACCGCGCCCTGCCACCCGCCAGGCACCAGTGCACCACGCGCGCCTCGTCACCACCATCGAGACCACCAGGTACATGACACGAGTGTTAGTGCTCACTACAACCGCGCCCTGCCACCCGCCAGGCACCAGTGCACCACGCGCGCCTCGTCACCACCATCGAGACCACCAGGTACATGACACGAGTGCTAGTGCTCACTACAACCGCGCCCTGCCACCCGCCAGGCACCACGCGCGCCTCGTCACCACCATCGAGACCACCAGGTACATGACACGAGTGTTAGTGCTCACTACAACCGCGCCCTGCCACCCGCCAGGCACCAGTGCACCACGCGCGCCTCGTCACCACCATCGAGACCACCAGGTACATGACACGAGTGTTAGTGCTCACTACAACCGCGCCCTGCCACCCGCCAGGCACCAGTGCACCACGCGCGCCTCGTCACCACCATCGAGACCACCAGGTACATGACACGAGTGTTAGTGCTCACTACAACCGCGCCCTGCCACCCGCCAGGCACCAGTGCACCACGCGCGCCTCGTCACCACCATCGAGACCACCAGGTACATGACACGAGTGTTAGTGCTCACTACAACCGCGCCCTGCCACCCGCCAGGCACCAGTGCACCACGCGCGCCTCGTCACCACCATCGAGACCACCAGGTACATGACACGAGTGTTAGTGCTCACTACAACCGCGCCCTGCCACCCGCCAGGCACCAGTGCACCACGCGCGCCTCGTCACCACCATCGAGACCACCAGGTACATGACACGAGTGTTAGTGCTCACTACAACCGCGCCCTGCCACCCGCCAGGCACCAGTGCACCACGCGCGCCTCGTCACCACCATCGAGACCACCAGGTACATGACACGAGTGTTAGTGCTCACTACAACCGCGCCCTGCCACCCGCCAGGCACCACGCGCGCCTCGTCACCACCATCGAGACCACCAGGTACATGACACGAGTGTTAGTGCTCACTACAACCGCGCCCTGCCACCCGCCAGGCACCACGCGCGCCTCGTCACCACCATCGAGACCACCAGGTACATGACACGAGTGTTAGTGCTCACTACAACCGCGCCCTGCCACCCGCCAGGCACCAGTGCACCACGCGCGCCTCGTCACCACCATCGAGACCACCAGGTACATGACACGAGTGTTAGTGCTCACTACAACCGCGCCCTGCCACCCGCCAGGCACCAGTGCACCACGCGCGCCTCGTCACCACCATCGAGACCACCAGGTACATGACACGAGTGTTAGTGCTCACTACAACCGCGCCCTGCCACCCGCCAGGCACCAGTGCACCACGCGCGCCTCGTCACCACCATCGAGACCACCAGGTACATGACACGAGTGTTAGTGCTCACTACAACCGCGCCCTGCCACCCGCCAGGCACCAGTGCACCACGCGCGCCTCGTCACCACCATCGAGACCACCAGGTACATGACACGAGTGTTAGTGCTCACTACAACCGCGCCCTGCCACCCGCCAGGCACCAGTGCACCACGCGCGCCTCGTCACCACCATCGAGACCACCAGGTACATGACACGAGTGTTAGTGCTCACTACAACCGCGCCCTGCCACCCGCCAGGCACCAGTGCACCACGCGCGCCTCGTCACCACCATCGAGACCACCAGGTACATGACACGAGTGTTAGTGCTCACTACAACCGCGCCCTGCCACCCGCCAGGCACCAGTGCACCACGCGCGCCTCGTCACCACCATCGAGACCACCAGGTACATGACACGAGTGTTAGTGCTCACTACAACCGCGCCCTGCCACCCGCCAGGCACCAGTGCACCACGCGCGCCTCGTCACCACCATCGAGACCACCAGGTACATGACACGAGTGTTAGTGCTCACTACAACCGCGCCCTGCCACCCGCCAGGCACCAGTGCACCACGCGCGCCTCGTCACCACCATCGAGACCACCAGGTACATGACACGAGTGTTAGTGCTCACTACAACCGCGCCCTGCCACCCGCCAGGCACCAGTGCACCACGCGCGCCTCGTCACCACCATCGAGACCACCAGGTACATGACACGAGTGTTAGTGCTCACTACAACCGCGCCCTGCCACCCGCCAGGCACCAGTGCACCACGCGCGCCTCGTCACCACCATCGAGACCACCAGGTACATGACACGAGTGTTAGTGCTCACTACAACCGCGCCCTGCCACCCGCCAGGCACCACGCGCGCCTCGTCACCACCATCGAGACCACCAGGTACATGACACGAGTGTTAGTGCTCACTACAACCGCGCCCTGCCACCCGCCAGGCACCAGTGCACCACGCGCGCCTCGTCACCACCATCGAGACCACCAGGTACATGACACGAGTGTTAGTGCTCACTACAACCGCGCCCTGCCACCCGCCAGGCACCACGCGCGCCGCGTCACCACCATCGAGACCACCAGGTACATGACACGAGTGTTAGTGCTCACTACAACCGCGCCCTGCCACCCGCCAGGCACCAGTGCACCACGCGCGCCTCGTCACCACCATCGAGACCACCAGGTACATGACACGAGTGTTAGTGCTCACTACAACCGCGCCCTGCCACCCGCCAGGCACCAGTGCACCACGCGCGCCTCGTCACCACCATCGAGACCACCAGGTACATGACACGAGTGTTAGTGCTCACTACAACCGCGCCCTGCCACCCGCCAGGCACCAGTGCACCACGCGCGCCTCGTCACCACCATCGAGACCACCAGGTACATGACACGAGTGTTAGTGCTCACTACAACCGCGCCCTGCCACCCGCCAGGCACCAGTGCACCACGCGCGCCTCGTCACCACCATCGAGACCACCAGGTACATGACACGAGTGTTAGTGCTCACTACAACCGCGCCCTGCCACCCGCCAGGCACCAGTGCACCACGCGCGCCTCGTCACCACCATCGAGACCACCAGGTACATGACACGAGTGTTAGTGCTCACTACAACCGCGCCCTGCCACCCGCCAGGCACCAGTGCACCACGCGCGCCTCGTCACCACCATCGAGACCACCAGGTACATGACACGAGTGTTAGTGCTCACTACAACCGCGCCCTGCCACCCGCCAGGCACCAGTGCACCACGCGCGCCTCGTCACCACCATCGAGACCACCAGGTACATGACACGAGTGTTAGTGCTCACTACAACCGCGCCCTGCCACCCGCCAGGCACCAGTGCACCACGCGCGCCTCGTCACCACCATCGAGACCACCAGGTACATGACACGAGTGTTAGTGCTCACTACAACCGCGCCCTGCCACCCGCCAGGCACCACGCGCGCCTCGTCACCACCATCGAGACCACCAGGTACATGACACGAGTGTTAGTGCTCACTACAACCGCGCCCTGCCACCCGCCAGGCACCAGTGCACCACGCGCGCCTCGTCACCACCATCGAGACCACCAGGTACATGACACGAGTGTTAGTGCTCACTACAACCGCGCCCTGCCACCCGCCAGGCACCAGTGCACCACGCGCGCCTCGTCACCACCATCGAGACCACCAGGTACATGACACGAGTGTTAGTGCTCACTACAACCGCGCCCTGCCACCCGCCAGGCACCACGCGCGCCTCGTCACCACCATCGAGACCACCAGGTACATGACACGAGTGTTAGTGCTCACTACAACCGCGCCCTGCCACCCGCCAGGCACCAGTGCACCACGCGCGCCTCGTCACCACCATCGAGACCACCAGGTACATGACACGAGTGTTAGTGCTCACTACAACCGCGCCCTGCCACCCGCCAGGCACCAGTGCACCACGCGCGCCTCGTCACCACCATCGAGACCACCAGGTACATGACACGAGTGTTAGTGCTCACTACAACCGCGCCCTGCCACCCGCCAGGCACCAGTGCACCACGCGCGCCTCGTCACCACCATCGAGACCACCAGGTACATGACACGAGTGTTAGTGCTCACTACAACCGCGCCCTGCCACCCGCCAGGCACCAGTGCACCACGCGCGCCTCGTCACCACCATCGAGACCACCAGGTACATGACACGAGTGTTAGTGCTCACTACAACCGCGCCCTGCCACCCGCCAGGCACCAGTGCACCACGCGCGCCTCGTCACCACCATCGAGACCACCAGGTACATGACACGAGTGTTAGTGCTCACTACAACCGCGCCCTGCCACCCGCCAGGCACCAGTGCACCACGCGCGCCTCGTCACCACCATCGAGACCACCAGGTACATGACACGAGTGTTAGTGCTCACTACAACCGCGCCCTGCCACCCGCCAGGCACCACGCGCGCCTCGTCACCACCATCGAGACCACCAGGTACATGACACGAGTGTTAGTGCTCACTACAACCGCGCCCTGCCACCCGCCAGGCACCACGCGCGCCTCGTCACCACCATCGAGACCACCAGGTACATGACACGAGTGTTAGTGCTCACTACAACCGCGCCCTGCCACCCGCCAGGCACCAGTGCACCACGCGCGCCTCGTCACCACCATCGAGACCACCAGGTACATGACACGAGTGTTAGTGCTCACTACAACCGCGCCCTGCCACCCGCCAGGCACCAGTGCACCACGCGCGCCTCGTCACCACCATCGAGACCACCAGGTACATGACACGAGTGTTAGTGCTCACTACAACCGCGCCCTGCCACCCGCCAGGCACCACGCGCGCCTCGTCACCACCATCGAGACCACCAGGTACATGACACGAGTGTTAGTGCTCACTACAACCGCGCCCTGCCACCCGCCAGGCACCACGCGCGCCTCGTCACCACCATCGAGACCACCAGGTACATGACACGAGTGTTAGTGCTCACTACAACCGCGCCCTGCCACCCGCCAGGCACCACGCGCGCCTCGTCACCACCATCGAGACCACCAGGTACATGACACGAGTGTTAGTGCTCACTACAACCGCGCCCTGCCACCCGCCAGGCACCAGTGCACCACGCGCGCCTCGTCACCACCATCGAGACCACCAGGTACATGACACGAGTGTTAGTGCTCACTACAACCGCGCCCTGCCACCCGCCAGGCACCAGTGCACCACGCGCGCCTCGTCACCACCATCGAGACCGCCAGGTACATGACACGAGTGTTAGTGCTCACTACAACCGCGCCCTGCCACCCGCCAGGCACCAGTGCACCACGCGCGCCTCGTCACCACCATCGAGACCACCAGGTACATGACACGAGTGTTAGTGCTCACTACAACCGCGCCCTGCCACCCGCCAGGCACCAGTGCACCACGCGCGCCTCGTCACCACCATCGAGACCACCAGGTACATGACACGAGTGTTAGTGCTCACTACAACCGCGCCCTGCCACCCGCCAGGCACCAGTGCACCACGCGCGCCTCGTCACCACCATCGAGACCACCAGGTACATGACACGAGTGTTAGTGCTCACTACAACCGCGCCCTGCCACCCGCCAGGCACCACGCGCGCCTCGTCACCACCATCGAGACCACCAGGTACATGACACGAGTGTTAGTGCTCACTACAACCGCGCCCTGCCACCCGCCAGGCACCAGTGCACCACGCGCGCCTCGTCACCACCATCGAGACCACCAGGTACATGACACGAGTGTTAGTGCTCACTACAACCGCGCCCTGCCACCCGCCAGGCACCAGTGCACCACGCGCGCCTCGTCACCACCATCGAGACCACCAGGTACATGACACGAGTGTTAGTGCTCACTACAACCGCGCCCTGCCACCCGCCAGGCACCAGTGCACCACGCGCGCCTCGTCACCACCATCGAGACCACCAGGTACATGACACGAGTGTTAGTGCTCACTACAACCGCGCCCTGCCACCCGCCAGGCACCAGTGCACCACGCGCGCCTCGTCACCACCATCGAGACCACCAGGTACATGACACGAGTGTTAGTGCTCACTACAACCGCGCCCTGCCACCCGCCAGGCACCAGTGCACCACGCGCGCCTCGTCACCACCATCGAGACCACCAGGTACATGACACGAGTGTTAGTGCTCACTACAACCGCGCCCTGCCACCCGCCAGGCACCAGTGCACCACGCGCGCCTCGTCACCACCATCGAGACCACCAGGTACATGACACGAGTGTTAGTGCTCACTACAACCGCGCCCTGCCACCCGCCAGGCACCAGTGCACCACGCGCGCCTCGTCACCACCATCGAGACCACCAGGTACATGACACGAGTGTTAGTGCTCACTACAACCGCGCCCTGCCACCCGCCAGGCACCACGCGCGCCTCGTCACCACCATCGAGACCACCAGGTACATGACACGAGTGTTAGTGCTCACTACAACCGCGCCCTGCCACCCGCCAGGCACCAGTGCACCACGCGCGCCTCGTCACCACCATCGAGACCACCAGGTACATGACACGAGTGTTAGTGCTCACTACAACCGCGCCCTGCCACCCGCCAGGCACCAGTGCACCACGCGCGCCTCGTCACCACCATCGAGACCACCAGGTACATGACACGAGTGTTAGTGCTCACTACAACCGCGCCCTGCCACCCGCCAGGCACCACGCGCGCCTCGTCACCACCATCGAGACCACCAGGTACATGACACGAGTGTTAGTGCTCACTACAACCGCGCCCTGCCACCCGCCAGGCACCAGTGCACCACGCGCGCCTCGTCACCACCATCGAGACCACCAGGTACATGACACGAGTGTTAGTGCTCACTACAACCGCGCCCTGCCACCCGCCAGGCACCAGTGCACCACGCGCGCCTCGTCACCACCATCGAGACCACCAGGTACATGACACGAGTGTTAGTGCTCACTACAACCGCGCCCTGCCACCCGCCAGGCACCAGTGCACCACGCGCGCCTCGTCACCACCATCGAGACCACCAGGTACATGACACGAGTGTTAGTGCTCACTACAACCGCGCCCTGCCACCCGCCAGGCACCACGCGCGCCTCGTCACCACCATCGAGACCACCAGGTACATGACACGAGTGTTAGTGCTCACTACAACCGCGCCCTGCCACCCGCCAGGCACCAGTGCACCACGCGCGCCTCGTCACCACCATCGAGACCACCAGGTACATGACACGAGTGTTAGTGCTCACTACAACCGCGCCCTGCCACCCGCCAGGCACCAGTGCACCACGCGCGCCTCGTCACCACCATCGAGACCACCAGGTACATGACACGAGTGTTAGTGCTCACTACAACCGCGCCCTGCCACCCGCCAGGCACCAGTGCACCACGCGCGCCTCGTCACCACCATCGAGACCACCAGGTACATGACACGAGTGTTAGTGCTCACTACAACCGCGCCCTGCCACCCGCCAGGCACCAGTGCACCACGCGCGCCTCGTCACCACCATCGAGACCACCAGGTACATGACACGAGTGTTAGTGCTCACTACAACCGCGCCCTGCCACCCGCCAGGCACCAGTGCACCACGCGCGCCTCGTCACCACCATCGAGACCACCAGGTACATGACACGAGTGTTAGTGCTCACTACAACCGCGCCCTGCCACCCGCCAGGCACCAGTGCACCACGCGCGCCTCGTCACCACCATCGAGACCACCAGGTACATGACACGAGTGTTAGTGCTCACTACAACCGCGCCCTGCCACCCGCCAGGCACCAGTGCACCACGCGCGCCTCGTCACCACCATCGAGACCACCAGGTACATGACACGAGTGTTAGTGCTCACTACAACCGCGCCCTGCCACCCGCCAGGCACCACGCGCGCCTCGTCACCACCATCGAGACCACCAGGTACATGACACGAGTGTTAGTGCTCACTACAACCGCGCCCTGCCACCCGCCAGGCACCAGTGCACCACGCGCGCCTCGTCACCACCATCGAGACCACCAGGTACATGACACGAGTGTTAGTGCTCACTACAACCGCGCCCTGCCACCCGCCAGGCACCAGTGCACCACGCGCGCCTCGTCACCACCATCGAGACCACCAGGTACATGACACGAGTGTTAGTGCTCACTACAACCGCGCCCTGCCACCCGCCAGGCACCAGTGCACCACGCGCGCCTCGTCACCACCATCGAGACCACCAGGTACATGACACGAGTGTTAGTGCTCACTACAACCGCGCCCTGCCACCCGCCAGGCACCACGCGCGCCTCGTCACCACCATCGAGACCACCAGGTACATGACACGAGTGTTAGTGCTCACTACAACCGCGCCCTGCCACCCGCCAGGCACCACGCGCGCCTCGTCACCACCATCGAGACCACCAGGTACATGACACGAGTGTTAGTGCTCACTACAACCGCGCCCTGCCACCCGCCAGGCACCAGTGCACCACGCGCGCCTCGTCACCACCATCGAGACCACCAGGTACATGACACGAGTGTTAGTGCTCACTACAACCGCGCCCTGCCACCCGCCAGGCACCAGTGCACCACGCGCGCCTCGTCACCACCATCGAGACCACCAGGTACATGACACGAGTGTTAGTGCTCACTACAACCGCGCCCTGCCACCCGCCAGGCACCACGCGCGCCTCGTCACCACCATCGAGACCACCAGGTACATGACACGAGTGTTAGTGCTCACTACAACCGCGCCCTGCCACCCGCCAGGCACCAGTGCACCACGCGCGCCTCGTCACCACCATCGAGACCACCAGGTACATGACACGAGTGTTAGTGCTCACTACAACCGCGCCCTGCCACCCGCCAGGCACCAGTGCACCACGCGCGCCTCGTCACCACCATCGAGACCACCAGGTACATGACACGAGTGTTAGTGCTCACTACAACCGCGCCCTGCCACCCGCCAGGCACCACGCGCGCCTCGTCACCACCATCGAGACCACCAGGTACATGACACGAGTGTTAGTGCTCACTACAACCGCGCCCTGCCACCCGCCAGGCACCAGTGCACCACGCGCGCCTCGTCACCACCATCGAGACCACCAGGTACATGACACGAGTGTTAGTGCTCACTACAACCGCGCCCTGCCACCCGCCAGGCACCAGTGCACCACGCGCGCCTCGTCACCACCATCGAGACCACCAGGTACATGACACGAGTGTTAGTGCTCACTACAACCGCGCCCTGCCACCCGCCAGGCACCAGTGCACCACGCGCGCCTCGTCACCACCATCGAGACCACCAGGTACATGACACGAGTGTTAGTGCTCACTACAACCGCGCCCTGCCACCCGCCAGGCACCAGTGCACCACGCGCGCCTCGTCACCACCATCGAGACCACCAGGTACATGACACGAGTGTTAGTGCTCACTACAACCGCGCCCTGCCACCCGCCAGGCACCAGTGCACCACGCGCGCCTCGTCACCACCATCGAGACCACCAGGTACATGACACGAGTGTTAGTGCTCACTACAACCGCGCCCTGCCACCCGCCAGGCACCAGTGCACCACGCGCGCCTCGTCACCACCATCGAGACCACCAGGTACATGACACGAGTGTTAGTGCTCACTACAACCGCGCCCTGCCACCCGCCAGGCACCAGTGCACCACGCGCGCCTCGTCACCACCATCGAGACCACCAGGTACATGACACGAGTGTTAGTGCTCACTACAACCGCGCCCTGCCACCCGCCAGGCACCACGCGCGCCTCGTCACCACCATCGAGACCACCAGGTACATGACACGAGTGTTAGTGCTCACTACAACCGCGCCCTGCCACCCGCCAGGCACCAGTGCACCACGCGCGCCTCGTCACCACCATCGAGACCACCAGGTACATGACACGAGTGTTAGTGCTCACTACAACCGCGCCCTGCCACCCGCCAGGCACCAGTGCACCACGCGCGCCTCGTCACCACCATCGAGACCACCAGGTACATGACACGAGTGTTAGTGCTCACTACAACCGCGCCCTGCCACCCGCCAGGCACCACGCGCGCCTCGTCACCACCATCGAGACCACCAGGTACATGTCACGAGTGTTAGTGCTCACTACAACCGCGCCCTGCCACCCGCCAGGCACCAGTGCACCACGCGCGCCTCGTCACCACCATCGAGACCACCAGGTACATGACACGAGTGTTAGTGCTCACTACAACCGCGCCCTGCCACCCGCCAGGCACCACGCGCGCCTCGTCACCACCATCGAGACCACCAGGTACATGACACGAGTGTTAGTGCTCACTACAACCGCGCCCTGCCACCCGCCAGGCACCAGTGCACCACGCGCGCCTCGTCACCACCATCGAGACCACCAGGTACATGACACGAGTGTTAGTGCTCACTACAACCGCGCCCTGCCACCCGCCAGGCACCAGTGCACCACGCGCGCCTCGTCACCACCATCGAGACCACCAGGTACATGACACGAGTGTTAGTGCTCACTACAACCGCGCCCTGCCACCCGCCAGGCACCAGTGCACCACGCGCGCCTCGTCACCACCATCGAGACCACCAGGTACATGACACGAGTGTTAGTGCTCACTACAACCGCGCCCTGCCACCCGCCAGGCACCAGTGCACCACGCGCGCCTCGTCACCACCATCGAGACCACCAGGTACATGACACGAGTGTTAGTGCTCACTACAACCGCGCCCTGCCACCCGCCAGGCACCAGTGCACCACGCGCGCCTCGTCACCACCATCGAGACCACCAGGTACATGTCACGAGTGTTAGTGCTCACTACAACCGCGCCCTGCCACCCGCCAGGCACCAGTGCACCACGCGCGCCTCGTCACCACCATCGAGACCACCAGGTACATGACACGAGTGTTAGTGCTCACTACAACCGCGCCCTGCCACCCGCCAGGCACCAGTGCACCACGCGCGCCTCGTCACCACCATCGAGACCACCAGGTACATGACACGAGTGTTAGTGCTCACTACAACCGCGCCCTGCCACCCGCCAGGCACCAGTGCACCACGCGCGCCTCGTCACCACCATCGAGACCACCAGGTACATGACACGAGTGTTAGTGCTCACTACAACCGCGCCCTGCCACCCGCCAGGCACCAGTGCACCACGCGCGCCTCGTCACCACCATCGAGACCACCAGGTACATGACACGAGTGTTAGTGCTCACTACAACCGCGCCCTGCCACCCGCCAGGCACCAGTGCACCACGCGCGCCTCGTCACCACCATCGAGACCACCAGGTACATGACACGAGTGTTAGTGCTCACTACAACCGCGCCCTGCCACCCGCCAGGCACCACGCGCGCCTCGTCACCACCATCGAGACCACCAGGTACATGACACGAGTGTTAGTGCTCACTACAACCGCGCCCTGCCACCCGCCAGGCACCAGTGCACCACGCGCGCCTCGTCACCACCATCGAGACCACCAGGTACATGTCACGAGTGTTAGTGCTCACTACAACCGCGCCCTGCCACCCGCCAGGCACCAGTGCACCACGCGCGCCTCGTCACCACCATCGAGACCACCAGGTACATGACACGAGTGTTAGTGCTCACTACAACCGCGCCCTGCCACCCGCCAGGCACCAGTGCACCACGCGCGCCTCGTCACCACCATCGAGACCACCAGGTACATGACACGAGTGTTAGTGCTCACTACAACCGCGCCCTGCCACCCGCCAGGCACCACGCGCGCCTCGTCACCACCATCGAGACCACCAGGTACATGACACGAGTGTTAGTGCTCACTACAACCGCGCCCTGCCACCCGCCAGGCACCAGTGCACCACGCGCGCCTCGTCACCACCATCGAGACCACCAGGTACATGACACGAGTGTTAGTGCTCACTACAACCGCGCCCTGCCACCCGCCAGGCACCAGTGCACCACGCGCGCCTCGTCACCACCATCGAGACCACCAGGTACATGACACGAGTGTTAGTGCTCACTACAACCGCGCCCTGCCACCCGCCAGGCACCAGTGCACCACGCGCGCCTCGTCACCACCATCGAGACCACCAGGTACATGACACGAGTGTTAGTGCTCACTACAACCGCGCCCTGCCACCCGCCAGGCACCAGTGCACCACGCGCGCCTCGTCACCACCATCGAGACCACCAGGTACATGACACGAGTGTTAGTGCTCACTACAACCGCGCCCTGCCACCCGCCAGGCACCACGCGCGCCTCGTCACCACCATCGAGACCACCAGGTACATGACACGAGTGTTAGTGCTCACTACAACCGCGCCCTGCCACCCGCCAGGCACCACGCGCGCCTCGTCACCACCATCGAGACCACCAGGTACATGACACGAGTGTTAGTGCTCACTACAACCGCGCCCTGCCACCCGCCAGGCACCAGTGCACCACGCGCGCCTCGTCACCACCATCGAGACCACCAGGTACATGACACGAGTGTTAGTGCTCACTACAACCGCGCCCTGCCACCCGCCAGGCACCAGTGCACCACGCGCGCCTCGTCACCACCATCGAGACCACCAGGTACATGACACGAGTGTTAGTGCTCACTACAACCGCGCCCTGCCACCCGCCAGGCACCAGTGCACCACGCGCGCCTCGTCACCACCATCGAGACCACCAGGTACATGACACGAGTGTTAGTGCTCACTACAACCGCGCCCTGCCACCCGCCAGGCACCAGTGCACCACGCGCGCCTCGTCACCACCATCGAGACCACCAGGTACATGACACGAGTGTTAGTGCTCACTACAACCGCGCCCTGCCACCCGCCAGGCACCAGTGCACCACGCGCGCCTCGTCACCACCATCGAGACCACCAGGTACATGACACGAGTGTTAGTGCTCACTACAACCGCGCCCTGCCACCCGCCAGGCACCAGTGCACCACGCGCGCCTCGTCACCACCATCGAGACCACCAGGTACATGACACGAGTGTTAGTGCTCACTACAACCGCGCCCTGCCACCCGCCAGGCACCAGTGCACCACGCGCGCCTCGTCACCACCATCGAGACCACCAGGTACATGACACGAGTGTTAGTGCTCACTACAACCGCGCCCTGCCACCCGCCAGGCACCAGTGCACCACGCGCGCCTCGTCACCACCATCGAGACCACCAGGTACATGACACGAGTGTTAGTGCTCACTACAACCGCGCCCTGCCACCCGCCAGGCACCAGTGCACCACGCGCGCCTCGTCACCACCATCGAGACCACCAGGTACATGACACGAGTGTTAGTGCTCACTACAACCGCGCCCTGCCACCCGCCAGGCACCAGTGCACCACGCGCGCCTCGTCACCACCATCGAGACCACCAGGTACATGACACGAGTGTTAGTGCTCACTACAACCGCGCCCTGCCACCCGCCAGGCACCAGTGCACCACGCGCGCCTCGTCACCACCATCGAGACCACCAGGTACATGACACGAGTGTTAGTGCTCACTACAACCGCGCCCTGCCACCCGCCAGGCACCAGTGCACCACGCGCGCCTCGTCACCACCATCGAGACCACCAGGTACATGTCACGAGTGTTAGTGCTCACTACAACCGCGCCCTGCCACCCGCCAGGCACCAGTGCACCACGCGCGCCTCGTCACCACCATCGAGACCACCAGGTACATGACACGAGTGTTAGTGCTCACTACAACCGCGCCCTGCCACCCGCCAGGCACCAGTGCACCACGCGCGCCTCGTCACCACCATCGAGACCACCAGGTACATGACACGAGTGTTAGTGCTCACTACAACCGCGTCCTGCCACCCGCCAGGCACCAGTGCACCACGCGCGCCTCGTCACCACCATCGAGACCACCAGGTACATGACACGAGTGTTAGTGCTCACTACAACCGCGCCCTGCCACCCGCCAGGCACCAGTGCACCACGCGCGCCTCGTCACCACCATCGAGACCACCAGGTACATGACACGAGTGTTAGTGCTCACTACAACCGCGCCCTGCCACCCGCCAGGCACCAGTGCACCACGCGCGCCTCGTCACCACCATCGAGACCACCAGGTACATGTCACGAGTGTTAGTGCTCACTACAACCGCGCCCTGCCACCCGCCAGGCACCAGTGCACCACGCGCGCCTCGTCACCACCATCGAGACCACCAGGTACATGACACGAGTGTTAGTGCTCACTACAACCGCGCCCTGCCACCCGCCAGGCACCAGTGCACCACGCGCGCCTCGTCACCACCATCGAGACCACCAGGTACATGACACGAGTGTTAGTGCTCACTACAACCGCGCCCTGCCACCCGCCAGGCACCAGTGCACCACGCGCGCCTCGTCACCACCATCGAGACCACCAGGTACATGACACGAGTGTTAGTGCTCACTACAACCGCGCCCTGCCACCCGCCAGGCACCAGTGCACCACGCGCGCCTCGTCACCACCATCGAGACCACCAGGTACATGACACGAGTGTTAGTGCTCACTACAACCGCGCCCTGCCACCCGCCAGGCACCAGTGCACCACGCGCGCCTCGTCACCACCATCGAGACCACCAGGTACATGACACGAGTGTTAGTGCTCACTACAACCGCGCCCTGCCACCCGCCAGGCACCACGCGCGCCTCGTCACCACCATCGAGACCACCAGGTACATGACACGAGTGTTAGTGCTCACTACAACCGCGCCCTGCCACCCGCCAGGCACCAGTGCACCACGCGCGCCTCGTCACCACCATCGAGACCACCAGGTACATGACACGAGTGTTAGTGCTCACTACAACCGCGCCCTGCCACCCGCCAGGCACCACGCGCGCCTCGTCACCACCATCGAGACCACCAGGTACATGACACGAGTGTTAGTGCTCACTACAACCGCGCCCTGCCACCCGCCAGGCACCAGTGCACCACGCGCGCCTCGTCACCACCATCGAGACCACCAGGTACATGACACGAGTGTTAGTGCTCACTACAACCGCGCCCTGCCACCCGCCAGGCACCACGCGCGCCTCGTCACCACCATCGAGACCACCAGGTACATGACACGAGTGTTAGTGCTCACTACAACCGCGCCCTGCCACCCGCCAGGCACCAGTGCACCACGCGCGCCTCGTCACCACCATCGAGACCACCAGGTACATGACACGAGTGTTAGTGCTCACTACAACCGCGCCCTGCCACCCGCCAGGCACCACGCGCGCCTCGTCACCACCATCGAGACCACCAGGTACATGACACGAGTGTTAGTGCTCACTACAACCGCGCCCTGCCACCCGCCAGGCACCAGTGCACCACGCGCGCCTCGTCACCACCATCGAGACCACCAGGTACATGACACGAGTGTTAGTGCTCACTACAACCGCGCCCTGCCACCCGCCAGGCACCAGTGCACCACGCGCGCCTCGTCACCACCATCGAGACCACCAGGTACATGACACGAGTGTTAGTGCTCACTACAACCGCGCCCTGCCACCCGCCAGGCACCAGTGCACCACGCGCGCCTCGTCACCACCATCGAGACCGCCAGGTACATGACACGAGTGTTAGTGCTCACTACAACCGCGCCCTGCCACCCGCCAGGCACCAGTGCACCACGCGCGCCTCGTCACCACCATCGAGACCACCAGGTACATGACACGAGTGTTAGTGCTCACTACAACCGCGCCCTGCCACCCGCCAGGCACCAGTGCACCACGCGCGCCTCGTCACCACCATCGAGACCACCAGGTACATGACACGAGTGTTAGTGCTCACTACAACCGCGCCCTGCCACCCGCCAGGCACCACGCGCGCCTCGTCACCACCATCGAGACCACCAGGTACATGACACGAGTGTTAGTGCTCACTACAACCGCGCCCTGCCACCCGCCAGGCACCACGCGCGCCTCGTCACCACCATCGAGACCACCAGGTACATGACACGAGTGTTAGTGCTCACTACAACCGCGCCCTGCCACCCGCCAGGCACCACGCGCGCCTCGTCACCACCATCGAGACCACCAGGTACATGACACGAGTGTTAGTGCTCACTACAACCGCGCCCTGCCACCCGCCAGGCACCAGTGCACCACGCGCGCCTCGTCACCACCATCGAGACCACCAGGTACATGACACGAGTGTTAGTGCTCACTACAACCGCGCCCTGCCACCCGCCAGGCACCAGTGCACCACGCGCGCCTCGTCACCACCATCGAGACCACCAGGTACATGACACGAGTGTTAGTGCTCACTACAACCGCGCCCTGCCACCCGCCAGGCACCAGTGCACCACGCGCGCCTCGTCACCACCATCGAGACCACCAGGTACATGACACGAGTGTTAGTGCTCACTACAACCGCGCCCTGCCACCCGCCAGGCACCAGTGCACCACGCGCGCCTCGTCACCACCATCGAGACCACCAGGTACATGACACGAGTGTTAGTGCTCACTACAACCGCGCCCTGCCACCCGCCAGGCACCACGCGCGCCTCGTCACCACCATCGAGACCACCAGGTACATGACACGAGTGTTAGTGCTCACTACAACCGCGCCCTGCCACCCGCCAGGCACCACGCGCGCCTCGTCACCACCATCGAGACCACCAGGTACATGACACGAGTGTTAGTGCTCACTACAACCGCGCCCTGCCACCCGCCAGGCACCAGTGCACCACGCGCGCCTCGTCACCACCATCGAGACCACCAGGTACATGACACGAGTGTTAGTGCTCACTACAACCGCGCCCTGCCACCCGCCAGGCACCACGCGCGCCTCGTCACCACCATCGAGACCACCAGGTACATGACACGAGTGTTAGTGCTCACTACAACCGCGCCCTGCCACCCGCCAGGCACCAGTGCACCACGCGCGCCTCGTCACCACCATCGAGACCACCAGGTACATGACACGAGTGTTAGTGCTCACTACAACCGCGCCCTGCCACCCGCCAGGCACCAGTGCACCACGCGCGCCTCGTCACCACCATCGAGACCACCAGGTACATGACACGAGTGTTAGTGCTCACTACAACCGCGCCCTGCCACCCGCCAGGCACCACGCGCGCCTCGTCACCACCATCGAGACCACCAGGTACATGACACGAGTGTTAGTGCTCACTACAACCGCGCCCTGCCACCCGCCAGGCACCAGTGCACCACGCGCGCCTCGTCACCACCATCGAGACCACCAGGTACATGACACGAGTGTTAGTGCTCACTACAACCGCGCCCTGCCACCCGCCAGGCACCAGTGCACCACGCGCGCCTCGTCACCACCATCGAGACCACCAGGTACATGACACGAGTGTTAGTGCTCACTACAACCGCGCCCTGCCACCCGCCAGGCACCAGTGCACCACGCGCGCCTCGTCACCACCATCGAGACCACCAGGTACATGACACGAGTGTTAGTGCTCACTACAACCGCGCCCTGCCACCCGCCAGGCACCAGTGCACCACGCGCGCCTCGTCACCACCATCGAGACCACCAGGTACATGACACGAGTGTTAGTGCTCACTACAACCGCGCCCTGCCACCCGCCAGGCACCAGTGCACCACGCGCGCCTCGTCACCACCATCGAGACCACCAGGTACATGACACGAGTGTTAGTGCTCACTACAACCGCGCCCTGCCACCCGCCAGGCACCAGTGCACCACGCGCGCCTCGTCACCACCATCGAGACCACCAGGTACATGACACGAGTGTTAGTGCTCACTACAACCGCGCCCTGCCACCCGCCAGGCACCAGTGCACCACGCGCGCCTCGTCACCACCATCGAGACCACCAGGTACATGACACGAGTGTTAGTGCTCACTACAACCGCGCCCTGCCACCCGCCAGGCACCAGTGCACCACGCGCGCCTCGTCACCACCATCGAGACCACCAGGTACATGACACGAGTGTTAGTGCTCACTACAACCGCGCCCTGCCACCCGCCAGGCACCAGTGCACCACGCGCGCCTCGTCACCACCATCGAGACCACCAGGTACATGACACGAGTGTTAGTGCTCACTACAACCGCGCCCTGCCACCCGCCAGGCACCAGTGCACCACGCGCGCCTCGTCACCACCATCGAGACCACCAGGTACATGACACGAGTGTTAGTGCTCACTACAACCGCGCCCTGCCACCCGCCAGGCACCACGCGCGCCTCGTCACCACCATCGAGACCACCAGGTACATGACACGAGTGTTAGTGCTCACTACAACCGCGCCCTGCCACCCGCCAGGCACCAGTGCACCACGCGCGCCTCGTCACCACCATCGAGACCACCAGGTACATGACACGAGTGTTAGTGCTCACTACAACCGCGCCCTGCCACCCGCCAGGCACCAGTGCACCACGCGCGCCTCGTCACCACCATCGAGACCACCAGGTACATGACACGAGTGTTAGTGCTCACTACAACCGCGCCCTGCCACCCGCCAGGCACCAGTGCACCACGCGCGCCTCGTCACCACCATCGAGACCACCAGGTACATGACACGAGTGTTAGTGCTCACTACAACCGCGCCAACAGACCACCAGGTCAGTGACAAGTCAAGTGCTGTGTCCGGTATTAAATGTTTCTAAAGATGATGCAAGTTGTCTTTGAATGAAGGCGAAAGAAAATAAATCTACCTGCAAGGTTAGATGGTGACGAGACTCCGGTTTGGATCTGTGTGCTCTAATACATTGATAGAAGTACAATATCTCTTGGTATTAAGACTATTAAGAAAACGCCAAGCAGTACAGCTGCTCAATGTTGTGTCATTATATTACCATTAATACAGTTTTATATTGGCAGGAAATTGCTGGCTGGGGTTGTATTCGCCGCGTCCGCGCAAAGGGGACTCAGCAGAGACATATTACTCAGACTTATAGCAGAGGTTAGTACAAATTTTTATTATTTATCAAATAACAATTAAAACGAAAGAAAGAGTAACAGATCTACTTACACGAAAATAATAATCAAACATTTTATTATTATTTAAATTCAGCGAGATTTTTAGTAAATGTGTATTATGTGTAATATTAGTGAGAAGCTCAGCTCCTAATATTGCTTGTTTTATTGCAGCAAACCACGTCTCCGTCGCAGGGGCCGACGGGCGCGCTCGACGAGATCTCGCTCGCGCTACAGATGGCGCTGTTGTACGCGCTCGATCTGTCTGTGTTGCACAGGTAAATATTATTATATTACTTTACTAGGTAGTAGTGGTATTTCGTGGAAAATCACAGCTTACGGGTTGATCTGCAAAATACCGCCGTAGTAAAAGCGACTAAGTAGTCGCTTATGACTATGACGATTTGAAAAATAAAGTAAAAGTACCTTTTAGCTTTAACCAACAGTAGGTTCTAAAAAAAATTATTGAGTGAATATTTTTAAACTGTAAACTTGGTATTAACACTCCGCGGTATTGGGCATTCACTTAGTGGTTATTCACAACCATGATAGCGCTTCTGGCGTATGCAAACGTGCCCCGCTTAGTTACCCTAAGCTAATGCTTTCTATAAACTATTTGTTTAGGCGGGAAGACGGCGAAGAGCTAGCGAAGAAGCTGCCCCTAATCCAAGAGCCGGATCTTATCTCCGTGCTACTGGACGAGCTGTGCGGGTCCGGCATCACTAGCGCCAGCGGGGCCGGCAGCGGCGCCCGAGCGCTGTGCCAGCTAGCCCTGGGGCTGGCACTGGCGGCGCTGAAGCGGGCCCCGCACTCGCTGCTCAGGAACCACGTCAAGTGCGAGCTGCTGGACCAGGACGAGATGCTGGTGGATGCTGCTATAGATGGCAAGGTACGCTCTAGATACGTCTACTAGATGAGCTGTGTGGGGCTGGCGCTAGCGGCGCTGAAGCGGGCCCCGCACTCGCTGCTCAGGAACCACGTCAAGTGCGAGCTGCTGGACCAGGACGAGATGCTGGTGGATGCTGCTATAGATGGCAAGGTACGCTCTAGATACGTCTACTAGATGAGCTGTGTGGGGCTGGCGCTAGCGGCGCTGAAGCGGGCCCCGCACTCGCTGCTCAGGAACCACGTCAAGTGCGAGCTGCTGGACCAGGACGAGATGCTGGTGGATGCTGCTATAGATGGCAAGGTACGCTCTAGATACGTCTACTAGATGAGCTGTGTGGGGCTGGCGCTAGCGGCGCTGAAGCGGGCCCCGCACTCGCTGCTCAGGAACCACGTCAAGTGCGAGCTGCTGGACCAGGACGAGATGCTGGTGGATGCTGCTATAGATGGCAAGGTACGCTCTAGATACGTCTACTAGATGAGCTGTGTGGGGCTGGCACTGGCGGCGCTGAAGCGGGCCCCGCACTCGCTGCTCAGGAACCACGTCAAGTGCGAGCTGCTGGACCAGGACGAGATGCTGGTGGATGCTGCTATAGATGGCAAGGTACGCTCTAGATACGTCTACTAGATGAGCTGTGTGGGGCTGGCGCTAGCGGCGCTGAAGCGGGCCCCGCACTCGCTGCTCAGGAACCACGTCAAGTGCGAGCTGCTGGACCAGGACGAGATGCTGGTGGATGCTGCTATAGATGGCAAGGTACGCTCTAGATACGTCTACTAGATGAGCTGTGTGGGGCTGGCACTGGCGGCGCTGAAGCGGGCCCCGCACTCGCTGCTCAGGAACCACGTCAAGTGCGAGCTGCTGGACCAGGACGAGATGCTGGTGGATGCTGCTATAGATGGCAAGGTACGCTCTAGATACGTCTACTAGATGAGCTGTGTGGGGCTGGCGCTAGCGGCGCTGAAGCGGGCCCCGCACTCGCTGCTCAGGAACCACGTCAAGTGCGAGCTGCTGGACCAGGACGAGATGCTGGTGGATGCTGCTATAGATGGCAAGGTACGCTCTAGATACGTCTACTAGATGAGCTGTGTGGGGCTGGCGCTAGCGGCGCTGAAGCGGGCCCCGCACTCGCTGCTCAGGAACCACGTCAAGTGCGAGCTGCTGGACCAGGACGAGATGCTGGTGGATGCTGCTATAGATGGCAAGGTACGCTCTAGATACGTCTACTAGATGAGCTGTGTGGGGCTGGCGCTAGCGGCGCTGAAGCGGGCCCCGCACTCGCTGCTCAGGAACCACGTCAAGTGCGAGCTGCTGGACCAGGACGAGATGCTGGTGGATGCTGCTATAGATGGCAAGGTACGCTCTAGATACGTCTACTAGATGAGCTGTGTGGGGCTGGCGCTAGCGGCGCTGAAGCGGGCCCCGCACTCGCTGCTCAGGAACCACGTCAAGTGCGAGCTGCTGGACCAGGACGAGATGCTGGTGGATGCTGCTATAGATGGCAAGGTACGCTCTAGATACGTCTACTAGATGAGCTGTGTGGGGCTGGCGCTAGCGGCGCTGAAGCGGGCCCCGCACTCGCTGCTCAGGAACCACGTCAAGTGCGAGCTGCTGGACCAGGACGAGATGCTGGTGGATGCTGCTATAGATGGCAAGGTACGCTCTAGATACGTCTACTAGATGAGCTGTGTGGGGCTGGCGCTAGCGGCGCTGAAGCGGGCCCCGCACTCGCTGCTCAGGAACCACGTCAAGTGCGAGCTGCTGGACCAGGACGAGATGCTGGTGGATGCTGCTATAGATGGCAAGGTACGCTCTAGATACGTCTACTAGATGAGCTGTGTGGGGCTGGCGCTAGCGGCGCTGAAGCGGGCCCCGCACTCGCTGCTCAGGAACCACGTCAAGTGCGAGCTGCTGGACCAGGACGAGATGCTGGTGGATGCTGCTATAGATGGCAAGGTACGCTCTAGATACGTCTACTAGATGAGCTGTGTGGGGCTGGCGCTAGCGGCGCTGAAGCGGGCCCCGCACTCGCTGCTCAGGAACCACGTCAAGTGCGAGCTGCTGGACCAGGACGAGATAAAGACATAAAGACATATTTATTTCTGCATTTTGGTTGTTTACAACACTTATACATGTCAAAACCCTATTCTAGATGAAGCCGGCTTTTCCTAGCTAAATGACTTCTTGAGAAGAAAGGCCGAAACAAACTCAGAGTCATTGCTTTTTTTGTCATTTCATCTCTTCGTTTATATTCTTTTGAAGTCCAGACATAATAGGTTTAGATGCGAGTACAATGCAGGATATCATCTGACGCTTATAACTGACTCAGCCCGCTGATGGCCCGCATTCAACAGCCATCGTACGGCTCAACCTTGATTGAGGGAGCCAGCACGACCTGAATCATTATGCCTCCACGCCATCAGTAGGTGTATGCATAAGCATGCCAGCCTAAGCCACCAGACAGGTTGCCACTAATATTAGTTGAAAAGTTTACTAATTCCCGCATTGTACTTGCTCCTTACATTTTATCATAAGGTTGAGTACATGTTGTAAACAATAATATTGAAATAATAAAAATTATACAATAAAATGTCATCTAATTAAAATGTCACTAAATAAATAATAATAATTAAATGTCAATTTGAAAATGTCAAAAAAAAAAAGAAATTATAATTATATAAAATTATTAAATGTCACTTAAGTTATTGGAAATGTCAAACATAAATAAAATAATTAAATCAATTTGGAAATGTCAAAAGCATAATACAATAATTACTATTAAAGTAAATAAAAATAATCTGATGTCATTTTAGAATGTCAGAATATAAATAATAACAAAATAGATAAATTACAAATGTCAAATATTAATAATTTTATACTATTTACATGACATTTTAGCCTGCGTGTAAATTGGAGAAACTCAACCCCAGGCATTCTTGTCTTCTAAGTAATCTTTTACTGAGTAGTACGCTTTGGAACACAAACTCTGCTTAACAAATACTTTGAACTTATTTAAACTTAATGCCTGAATACTGCCTGGAATTTTGTTGTAGAAGCGTATACTTTGACACTTATACGAGTTACTGATTTTTTGCAGTCGTGTTAAAGGTAGCACTAGTTTATTTTTATTTCGTGTATTTATACTATGCATGTAGCTTATTTTCGAAAACATATTTATATTTTTCCTAACGTATATCAAGTTTTCATAAATATATTGAGATGCGACAGTCATTATTTTAATTTCCTTAAAATTTTCCCTCAGAGAATGCCTTGATCCAAGACTGTAAATTGCACGAATAGCTCGCTTCTGCAGTACAAACACTGTTTGAATGTCAGCTGCATTGCCCCATAATAAAATGCCGTATGACATTATACTGTGAAAATAACTGAAATATACTATTCTGGCTGTATCTATATCAGCTAACTGACGAATCTTATAAACCGCGTACGCTGCAGAGCTAAGTCTATTCGACAACTTACTTATATGTGGGCCCCACTGTAACTTAGAATCTAAAGTTATGCCTAAGAAAACGGTGTGATCTATAAGATCCAACTCTTCTCCATTCATCTGTATATTGGTTTCAACTTGTTTTACGTTAGGTGTGGAAAATCTAATACATTTTGTTTTTCTTTCGTTTAAAAGTAAATTATTAGCACAAAACCAATTAACTACTTCAGAGAGAGCGTCATTTACATCGTCATTAGTTGATTGCTGTCGTCTTAGCTTAAATATAAGTGATGTATCATCAGCAAATAACACTATCTCTTCATTGTTTTTCATAATATATGGCAGATCATTAATATATATAAGACAAAGGAATGGACCAAGAATTAAACCTTGCGGCACTCCCATTGTGACCACTGAACCCATAGAACGTTTTCCATTAACATCTACTCTCTGTATCATGTTACTTAAATACGAAATTAAAAGATCTAAAGCAGTGTTCTTAACTCCATAGTGATGTAATTTCCTGATCAATGTTTCATGAAAAACACAATCAAATGCCTTAGATAAGTCGCAAAAAACTCCTAGAGCATCATGCGACTCCTCCCATGCATCGAAAATACTATTTAAAAGCTCAACACCAGCATCGGTAGTTGAGCGACCCCTAGTAAAACCAAATTGTTTACTGTGAAGCAGTTTATTATTATTAAAATGAATTTGGAGCTGGTCTAGAATTAACTTTTCAAAAATTTTACAAAGACTGGGTTGCATCATCTTACTTTAACAATGACAAAGATCGTAACATCTGTCAAAGTACCGGTTAAGCAAAAAATTAGTTGCACCACTTGACAATTGTTAAAATGACGTCATAATTTTACGTTAACTGTAACCGCCCGATATTGGCCGGTTAATGTTATTGTTAAAGTCAGTTCTATTGTTCTTTTATTGATACGCATCGAATATAACCACCAAAAATGTCACTGCTTCGAGAAATACTCGCAGAAACTAGTTCTTCTGAAGACGAATGAGATTTAGACCCGATAAGTGTAAGGCCTAGGAAAAGAAAAGTGTATTTCTCCAGAACCAATCGAGTTTCAAAATGGGACAACAAATCATTCTTGACTAGATTTCGAGTCTCCAAAAATGTAGCGCGGTGGCTAGCTCAACGGTCGGCACACTCTCTGTGCTGGCTACCTGAAATTGTATTAGGTAGAAATGAAAATAATAACAGTTGAAAAGATAAATGTGATGGATGCCAGGAATTGAACCTTAGCTGGTCCGCCACAGTGCGCTGGTGGTGTGTGACTGGCGAGTGTTCCTACGACGATCATCTTCTATGTGCTAGTGGACTGTATGGCTTCGATCTATTCGGGGCTTCAGAAATAAAACATCTTCATACGTTGAGAGCGATGCTGTTCAGGTGTTCGGTGCTGGATGGCTACATATAGTTACTTGGTTACAACATGGTGGTTGGGACGCCAACAAACTGGCCAAAAATATGGTCGCTTAGCTACTTCGAAATTTTACCTTAACGCCGACCACCGCACCGAACATATGCACAACAAATCTTTATTTGTGATACATGTAATTATCTTAGATACTATGGTACATGCATATGTTCTATACATAGCTAGATAGGTCAAAAAATTCTATCGAACAGTATATAATACATAAACCTAACTGTTTGCATCACAAAGTTATTCAAGAAAAATTATCGAAAAATGTTGTCACACAAGGATCCGCCCACTATATTTTCTATAAAAAAACTATGAAATACTATAGTTATGTATGTAATTTTGGTGGGCCGTTGTGTGCAACTATATGGAGCATCTAATAAAACAAACGCCATGGAAATAGCTTTATTAAATTCTAAGATAACATAATAAAACCTACGATGCATAAGTAAAAATACAAATTTTCTTAAGAAAACACTATCGTACATAAACAAAGTTTATGATAAACATGCAAATGTTTATTATTACGATTATTTCGACTATATAAACCAATAACTAGCAATAAGAAACTATTTAAACATGATTTCAAGCCTATTCAAAGCTAAAAAAACACTTATAAAACTACTATGTAAACAAAACAGCTTTTTATCAACTCTTATATCTTTTTACACGATTTTCACTCGCGGTTTCGAATACACTATTCACTATAGAGTTTTTTAATGTCTGTCGCGAAGAATAAATAAGTATGAAATTTTGAGCACCAGGCCCTTCAATATATTTATCATTGTATCTGTTTATGTTCCTTTTTGCCACTCTCTTGATATTCTCAAATTTGTATTTTAGCTGCTTCACAGTGCGCGGGATCTCTCCAAGGGCATTAAATTCGCTTTCTATTAAAGTCCACACGCTATACACGCTATGCTTTTGCTTACTACTTATAGCATCGGTTTTCTTACAAAATAATACATTTTGATGTTTGGTTATTAACGATTGAAGTCTATCGACTTCAGCTCCGGTAAAGTTTACGCTTCTTTCCCTGAAATATACAGAATTTAACGTAAAGATAGGCATAAGTTTGTGTGCTGTAAAAAGAATAACACGCAAGTGTTATGGGCAACAGAATAAGTTGTGCAGAGGTACTTACTTTGTTTGGCTGTTTACGTACAAGCTTTTTGTATTTGATGCCATTATTATCTTCTACACTTCGTAAAACTTGAACTCGTAATAGGTGTAGTATAAAAAAGAAAGATAATCAAAATCTTTTATAATGATGCGCGTTCAGCGCGTTCAATTCGTTTGACCATTTGACGTTCGATATAATATTTGACAATTGACGTCTTGACATTATCAATAACAGCGAAGCTCTAGTATTGCCGGACTTAAAAATAGTCCCCGCAGTGAATCGGGGTAGATTACGCCTCATTTGTCTAGCAACCCTGTTAACTTTAACATTAGCAACAAAAACGTTGGTGCAACACATTTTGCGGCAGCCGTCAAGTTTACTGTTAAAGTTATTGTAAAATTTGACTTTAGCTTTTACTTTAACCGGTGATGTGGTGCAATCCACTCTAAAAGTGGGTAGCACAGATATTGGCCGATAATTAGTGGGGTCAGATGTGCTACCTGATTTAAATAATGGAATTATTTTACTAATTTTCATTAGATCAGGAAACACACCACAGTCAATGCATCTATTGAAAATTATTGCAAGTTCAGGTGCTACTGAATTGATTATGGATTTCGTAATCACAACAGAGTTACCCCAAAAATCACTTGTTTTCTTAAAATTAAGTGTATTAAAAGTTTTAACAATATCTCTTTCGGTAATATAAGTAAAACTAAATCCTATGGTACACATTTTGACATTTTGTTTTAATAGAAGTTCGGCATCATTAGGAGACGAGTTCAGGGACTTTGTAATTGAGACTGGAATGTCTGTAAAGAAATTTTCGAATGCTGTGGCAACCTCAAAATCTGATTTGAATACTTTGTCATCAAAGTGAAGAATGTAGTCCTTATTTTTATTCTTGACTCTTCCAGTCTCATTGTTAATAATGTCCCATGTTGCTTTTATTTTATTTTCACTATTTTTAATTTTAGATTTTAAATAAAGAGTCTTTGCTTCTCGACAAATCTTTTTGAATAATTTTGAATAATTACTTACATATTTACAAAATCGTTCATCATTTTTCTTAATAACTTTCTGTTCATACAACTCATAAAGCCTATTTCTACTTTTATAAATTCCAGTGGTTGCCCATTCATTGAAGGTTGTAGTACCAACAACTGAGATCTTCTTAGGGATAAAGATAGAGTTGAAAATAGTACAGTACATGTTAAAGAAAGAATTGTACAACTCATTAGGATCTTCATTATAGCACAAATATGGTAGTGTGCCTGTGAGTCTATCTTTAAGTCCCTCGAGACGACGCAAAGTTTTTGGCACCACAGTCAATTCTTTACTACCTACTTTTTTAGACTGCGTAGCGAATGTTATTGATTGTCCACAATGATCAGATGTCAATTTGTTAATTATTTGTTTGCTCATTGGTATTATATCTGTAAATATATTATCTATACAAGTAGAGGTGGTAGAAGTTATCCTGGTGGGTTCCAAAAATAAGCAATCTAGATTATATGATTTGAAAAATTTTTAATTTTTTGGCTATTAAAAGACTGTTCTAGTAAATTAATATTAAAATCACCACACACAAGTACTGATTTATTATGTTGACATAGCTTCCGTAGTACATCATCCATGATAGTTTCAAAATTATCATAAATGGAAGATGGTGGTCTATACACACTTAATACAACAAGTTGCTCCAATTCCACACAGGCTATTTCAACTGTCCGTTCAATAGAAAAATTTACAATGTCACAACGATTCTTAAATTTAAGTTCTTTATTAACTAAAATCAACGATCCACCATGTATTGCATTTTGTCTGCTGAACGCACTACCAACTAAGTGGTTATTGAAGTTGCAGATGAACTGGTAATCTTTAAGCCAATGTTCTGTTAAACACAAAATGTCAATGTATTCACCATTCATGAACAATTCAATTTCTAAATCTTTATTCAACATTCCTTGAATATTTTGATGAACTAGTTTTATAACTCGTGAATGCCCAGACTTATAATTATTTGAATTAGTCTTATTTGTACTTTCTGGTTTATTATTCATTAAAGTGTCTGAATTGCAAGAGGTACTCTCTATTGTCGTACTATTTAATTTAAATTAATTGACATGTCAAGTTGTGTAGCCAAAATATTGGCTGAATTATTATGAATGTCATTTAGTTGCTGTATAGGAGCAACAGGTTTATAAGCCAAATTCTTGGCTGAAATAATAATACAATATGCTAGCGAAGCTGCAAGCTGTCTTTTAAAAAAGGAATTCAGATAGCAAATATCTTGCGTCAAATATAAACTTTTACTAACATAATTGTTAGAGTCAAATACATGGAATTGCTTATTGTTATAAGACCATGTACAAAGATTTGTATTAAGATTATGTCTAATATTGTTTTCTTTCTGTGGCAATGATTTACTGAAGGGTAAAGTAAGCATAATAATTTTATTTAAATTTAATTCACTTAATTTACTGTAATAAAAATATAATAGTTTTTTATTTAAAGATCCTCTTTTACCAAGTAGAATCAGTAGAGTTGTATCCTGGGCAAAATTAGAACTGATAATTTTATCTAAAATGGCTATAGAACTTAACCCAGGCATACAGTAATTCATCACTAATCCGTCACTATATGTGTTAGCCAAAAACTGACCCATACCTTTTTCAATCTCGTCACTAAATATTATCACTTTATTTTTGTTTTCTAATTTAGTTTTGCTTTCTAGTATATTATTTTCTAATTTATTTAAAGTATGTTTAGTAATGCATTTAGATTTTGGTTTGTTTACAGAAGTATTAAATAAAACAGGGTCACATGTTGACACTGAACAAGTTGGTGAGCGTTGGAGGTTGAACGGGATGTCATTGTTCAATTGTTGTGAACACTCATTACTATTTGATGACACCAGCTCATTCATTGCCAATATGTACTCTTTCATTTGTAATTCAGAGCTTTTATATTTATTTGTTTGTTTGTGTGAAGTGAAGTGCGAGCTGCTGGACCAGGACGAGATGCTGGTGGATGCTGCTATAGATGGCAAGGTACGCTCTAGATACGTCTACTAGATGAGCTGTGTGGGGCTGGCGCTAGCGGCGCTGAAGCGGGCCCCGCACTCGCTGCTCAGGAACCACGTCAAGTGCGAGCTGCTGGACCAGGACGAGATGCTGGTGGATGCTGCTATAGATGGCAAGGTACGCTCTAGATACGTCTACTAGATGAGCTGTGTGGGGCTGGCGCTAGCGGCGCTGAAGCGGGCCCCGCACTCGCTGCTCAGGAACCACGTCAAGTGCGAGCTGCTGGACCAGGACGAGATGCTGGTGGATGCTGCTATAGATGGCAAGGTACGCTCTAGATACGTCTACTAGATGAGCTGTGTGGGGCTGGCGCTAGCGGCGCTGAAGCGGGCCCCGCACTCGCTGCTCAGGAACCACGTCAAGTGCGAGCTGCTGGACCAGGACGAGATGCTGGTGGATGCTGCTATAGATGGCAAGGTACGCTCTAGATACGTCTACTAGATGAGCTGTGTGGGGCTGGCACTGGCGGCGCTGAAGCGGGCCCCGCACTCGCTGCTCAGGAACCACGTCAAGTGCGAGCTGCTGGACCAGGACGAGATGCTGGTGGATGCTGCTATAGATGGCAAGGTACGCTCTAGATACGTCTACTAGATGAGCTGTGTGGGGCTGGCGCTAGCGGCGCTGAAGCGGGCCCCGCACTCGCTGCTCAGGAACCACGTCAAGTGCGAGCTGCTGGACCAGGACGAGATGCTGGTGGATGCTGCTATAGATGGCAAGGTACGCTCTAGATACGTCTACTAGATGAGCTGTGTGGGGCGGGCGCTAGCGGCGCTGAAGCGGGCCCCGCACTCGCTGCTCAGGAACCACGTCAAAGGCGAGCTGCTGGACCAGGACGAGATGCTGGTGGATGCTGCTATAGATGGCAAGGTACGCTCTAGATACGTCTACTAGATGAGCTGTGTGGGGCTGGCACTGGCGGCGCTGAAGCGGGCCCCGCACTCGCTGCTCAGGAACCACGTCAAGTGCGAGCTGCTGGACCAGGACGAGATGCTGGTGGATGCTGCTATAGATGGCAAGGTACGCTCTAGATACGTCTACTAGATGAGCTGTGTGGGGCTGGCGCTAGCGGCGCTGAAGCGGGCCCCGCACTCGCTGCTCAGGAACCACGTCAAGTGCGAGCTGCTGGACCAGGACAAGATGCTGGTGGATGCTGCTATAGATGGCAAGGTACGCTCTAGATACGTCTACTAGATGAGCTGTGTGGCGCTGGCGCTAGCGGCGCTGAAGCGGGCCCCGCACTCGCTGCTCAGGAACCACGTCAAGTGCGAGCTGCTGGACCAGGACGAGATGCTGGTGGATGCTGCTATAGATGGCAAGGTACGCTCTAGATACGTCTACTAGATGAGCTGTGTGGGGCTGGCACTGGCGGCGCTGAAGCGGGCCCCGCACTCGCTGCTCAGGAACCACGTCAAGTGCGAGCTGCTGGACCAGGACGAGATGCTGGTGGATGCTGCTATAGATGGCAAGGTACGCTCTAGATACGTCTACTAGATGAGCTGTGTGGGGCTGGCGCTAGCGGCGCTGAAGCGGGCCCCGCACTCGCTGCTCAGGAACTACGTCAAGTGCGAGCTGCTGGACCAGGACGAGATGCTGGTGGATGCTGCTATAGATGGCAAGGTACGCTCTAGATACGTCTACTAGATGAGCTGTGTGGGGCTGGCGCTAGCGGCGCTGAAGCGGGCCCCGCACTCGCTGCTCAGAAACCACGTCAAGTGCGAGCCGCTGGACCAGGACGAGATGCTGGTGGATGCTGCTATAGATGGCAAGGTACGCTCTATATACGTCTACTAGATGAGCTGTGTGGGGCTGGCACTAGCGGCGCTGAAGCGGGCCCCGCACTCGCTGCTCAGGAACCACGTCAAGTGCGAGCTGCTGGACCAGGACGAGATGCTGGTGGATGCTGCTATAGATGGCAAGGTACGCTCTAGATACGTCTACTAGATGAGCTGTGTGCGGCTGGCGCTAGCGGCGCTGAAGCGGGCCCCGCACTCGCTGCTCAGGAACCACGTCAAGTGCGAGCTGCTGGACCAGGACGAGATGCTGGTGGATGCTGCTATAGATGGCAAGGTACGCTCTAGATACGTCTACTAGATGAGCTGTGTGGGGCTGGCGCTAGCGGCGCTGAAGCGGGCCCCGCACTCGCTGCTCAGGAACCACGTCAAGTGCGAGCTGCTGGACCAGGACGAGATGCTGGTGGATGCTGCTATAGATGGCAAGGTACGCTCTAGATACGTCTACTAGATGAGCTGTGTGGGGCTGGCGCTAGCGGCGCTGAAGCGGGCCCCGCACTCGCTGCTCAGGAACCACGTCAAGTGCGAGCTGCTGGACCAGGACGAGATGCTGGTGGATGCTGCTATAGATGGCAAGGTACGCTCTATATACGTCTACTAGATGAGCTGTGTGGGGCTGGCACTAGCGGCGCTGAAGCGGGCCCCGCACTCGCTGCTCAGGAACCACGTCAAGTGCGAGCTGCTGGACCAGGACGAGATGCTGGTGGATGCTGCTATAGATGGCAAGGTACGCTCTAGATACGTCTACTAGATGAGCTGTGTGCGGCTGGCGCTAGCGGCGCTGAAGCGGGCCCCGCACTCGCTGCTCAGGAACCACGTCAAGTGCGAGCTGCTGGACCAGGACGAGATGCTGGTGGATGCTGCTATAGATGGCAAGGTACGCTCTAGATACGTCTACTAGATGAGCTGTGTGGGGCTGGCGCTAGCGGCGCTGAAGCGGGCCCCGCACTCGCTGCTCAGGAACCACGTCAAGTGCGAGCTGCTGGACCAGGACGAGATGCTGGTGGATGCTGCTATAGATGGCAAGGTACGCTCTAGATACGTCTACTAGATGAGCTGTGTGGGGCTGGCGCTAGCGGCGCTGAAGCGGGCCCCGCACTCGCTGCTCAGGAACCACGTCAAGTGCGAGCTGCTGGACCAGGACGAGATGCTGGTGGATGCTGCTATAGATGGCAAGGTACGCTCTAGATACGTCTACTAGATGAGCTGTGTGGGGCTGGCGCTAGCGGCGCTGAAGCGGGCCCCGCACTCGCTGCTCAGGAACCACGTCAAGTGCGAGCTGCTGGACCAGGACGAGATGCTGGTGGATGCTGCTATAGATGGCAAGGTACGCTCTAGATACGTCTACTAGATGAGCTGTGTGGGGCTGGCGCTAGCGGCGCTGAAGCGGGCCCCGCACTCGCTGCTCAGGAACCACGTCAAGTGCGAGCTGCTGGACCAGGACGAGATGCTGGTGGATGCTGCTATAGATGGCAAGGTACGCTCTAGATACGTCTACTAGATGAGCTGTGTGGGGCTGGCGCTAGCGGCGCTGAAGCGGGCCCCGCACTCGCTGCTCAGGAACCACGTCAAGTGCGAGCTGCTGGACCAGGACGAGATGCTGGTGGATGCTGCTATAGATGGCAAGGTACGCTCTAGATACGTCTACTAGATGAGCTGTGTGGGGCTGGCGCTAGCGGCGCTGAAGCGGGCCCCGCACTCGCTGCTCAGGAACCACGTCAAGTGCGAGCTGCTGGACCAGGACGAGATGCTGGTGGATGCTGCTATAGATGGCAAGGTACGCTCTAGATACGTCTACTAGATGAGCTGTGTGGGGCTGGCGCTAGCGGCGCTGAAGCGGGCCCCGCACTCGCTGCTCAGGAACCACGTCAAGTGCGAGCTGCTGGACCAGGACGAGATGCTGGTGGATGCTGCTATAGATGGCAAGGTACGCTCTAGATACGTCTACTAGATGAGCTGTGTGGGGCTGGCGCTAGCGGCGCTGAAGCGGGCCCCGCACTCGCTGCTCAGGAACCACGTCAAGTGCGAGCTGCTGGACCAGGACGAGATGCTGGTGGATGCTGCTATAGATGGCAAGGTACGCTCTAGATACGTCTACTAGATGAGCTGTGTGGGGCTGGCGCTAGCGGCGCTGAAGCGGGCCCCGCACTCGCTGCTCAGGAACCACGTCAAGTGCGAGCTGCTGGACCAGGACGAGATGCTGGTGGATGCTGCTATAGATGGCAAGGTACGCTCTAGATACGTCTACTAGATGAGCTGTGTGGGGCTGGCGCTAGCGGCGCTGAAGCGGGCCCCGCACTCGCTGCTCAGGAACCACGTCAAGTGCGAGCTGCTGGACCAGGACGAGATGCTGGTGGATGCTGCTATAGATGGCAAGGTACGCTCTAGATACGTCTACTAGATGAGCTGTGTGGGGCTGGCGCTAGCGGCGCTGAAGCGGGCCCCGCACTCGCTGCTCAGGAACCACGTCAAGTGCGAGCTGCTGGACCAGGACGAGATGCTGGTGGATGCTGCTATAGATGGCAAGGTACGCTCTAGATACGTCTACTAGATGAGCTGTGTGGGGCTGGCACTGGCGGCGCTGAAGCGGGCCCCGCACTCGCTGCTCAGGAACCACGTCAAGTGCGAGCTGCTGGACCAGGACGAGATGCTGGTGGATGCTGCTATAAATGGCAAGGTACGCTCTAGATACGTCTACTAGATGAGCTGTGTGGGGCTGGCGCTAGCGGCGCTGAAACGGGCCCCGCACTCGCTGCTCAGGAACCACGTCAAGTGCGAGCTGCTGGACCAGGACGAGATGCTGGTGGATGCTGCTATAGATGGCAAGGTACGCTCTAGATACGTCTACTAGATGAGCTGTGTGGGGCTGGCGCTAGCGGCGCTGAAGCGGGCCCCGCACTCGCTGCTCAGGAACCACGTCAAGTGCGAGCTGCTGGACCAGGACGAGATGCTGGTGGATGCTGCTATAGATGGCAAGGTACGCTCTAGATACGTCTACTAGATGAGCTGTGTGGGGCTGGCGCTAGCGGCGCTGAAGCGGGCCCCGCACTCGCTGCTCAGGAACCACGTCAAGTGCGAGCTGCTGGACCAGGACGAGATGCTGGTGGATGCTGCTATAGATGGCAAGGTACGCTCTAGATACGTCTACTAGATGAGCTGTGTGGGGCTGGCACTGGCGGCGCTGAAGCGGGCCCCGCACTCGCTGCTCAGGAACCACGTCAAGTGCGAGCTGCTGGACCAGGACGAGATGCTGGTGGATGCTGCTATAAATGGCAAGGTACGCTCTAGATACGTCTACTAGATGAGCTGTGTGGGGCTGGCGCTAGCGGCGCTGAAACGGGCCCCGCACTCGCTGCTCAGGAACCACGTCAAGTGCGAGCTGCTGGACCAGGACGAGATGCTGGTGGATGCTGCTATAGATGGCAAGGTACGCTCTAGATACGTCTACTAGATGAGCTGTGTGGGGCTGGCGCTAGCGGCGCTGAAGCGGGCCCCGCACTCGCTGCTCAGGAACCACGTCAAGTGCGAGCTGCTGGACCAGGACGAGATGCTGGTGGATGCTGCTATAGATGGCAAGGTACGCTCTAGATACGTCTACTAGATGAGCTGTGTGGGGCTGGCGCTAGCGGCGCTGAAGCGGGCCCCGCACTCGCTGCTCAGGATGACTAGGAAACATACCCAAAGGAAATGAATTAAAACTTGACGTTAAACTCTATCTCAACCCCTTTGGCTGGCGTGGTCCTATTACTCGCAAATTAGGAGAGGCCAATCTGCAGGAGGGTACTACGACAGGTTTGATGATGAACTAGCCGAGCCCGCGGTTACACTCGCGTTATTTCGGGACACTGCCTTGCAGCCGTGACTCATACACTGATGTTATAGAGCCTATAGCCTTCCTCGACAAATTGGTTATCAAACAAAATAATAATTATTCAAATCGAACCAGCTGTTCCTGAGTTCAACCCAACAACCAAACTAAATCTTCAGCTTTACAATAAAAGTACATTTTAGAAGATTAATTCAGTTTACAAAATATGTACTGTTTAATGCTATGTTGGTGTACAATAAAGCCTATATCTTTCTAATTTAGATTATACATGTTTGTGTTGAGACGGAGGGTCTCAGGTAGGTTGTAGGGGTTAGAATAGAAACACTGCTAGAAGGAACAGGTTTTTTTATTATGTCTCACTACCATTTACATACAGTACTAGGGGACGCCAGCAGCTACGCCTGCATTTTTTTAATTTTACCCGTTTTGGCCGATTCCGTGGGAATTTCGGGAAATCCCTTCTTAGTGCACCCCTACGGTCCCCAAGGAACATACATGCCAAATTTCAGCTTCCTGCGCCCAATAGTTTCGGCTGTAGCGTGTCTGTCAGTCAGTCAGTAACGCAAGGATTTTATATATTACATACAGTATGACCGACTAGGTGTAAGCACTGGCCTGAAGGCTGGAGTGTAGACTCCTGCGGCTCTCCGACGCTCGCAGGGTAGACTGCTCGTGTCGCCGGTGAGCTTGGCGAAGTGTACTGTGTAGGCAGCTCGGTGGTGCTCGGTGCAGGCTGAGCGGAGGCTCAGGCGGTGCAGCTGATGTAGGCCGAGCGGTAAGGCTCAGGCGTAGGCTGGTGCAGTCAGGCGACAGTAGCCTGGCTGTAGGAAGCTCGCAGACAGGAGCCGATGCGTAGGCAGCGGCTGGCAGAGCACGGCGCCAGTAGCTCATAGGTCGCAGCTAACAGCAACCCGTAGGGAGAATTGTAGCCCGTAGATAGAACGTCAGCCCGTAGGGAGAATTGTGGCCCGTAGGGAGAACGTCAGCCCGTAGGGAGAATTGTGGCCTGTGGGGAAAACTGGAAACAGCATAGAGAATACACAACAACCGTTCAGGAACAGGCTGTCCCTAGATCGGCTGTTATGCTTAGGAGAGACAGATACTACAGACAGAACATATAGGCACACAGGCAACTAGAATATGCTTACCCCCAGCGGGACAGTAGATATGCCAGTAGAAGGCGGTACAAAGTAGTGTTGTGGCAGCGTGGCGACGTCTAGGGAAAGTGACCGATTTAGATCGCGCACCCATCTTATACCTATAGGCATAGACCTATGAGTCACAGACTGCTGTGGTTGGTCTATTACCATATATAGTAATAATTCCTCGCGAAGCGCTCTTCGGACTAGGCTGGTTCCACCCCACTGCGTTAAGCACCTGCGAGGTATTATAACGCAATACCTAGTATTACGTTACAGTGTGCATGTAATTTTTAGTACCTATCTATCTATATATAAAATCCTTGCGTTACTAACTGACAGACACGCTACAATGCAGGCGTAGCTGCTGGCGTCCTCTAGTATAATATACATGGTTGTCTATGTGGCAGGTGTTCGAGTACTTGGACGAGGCGATCCTATCGACGGACTACGTGGCCAAGGAGGAGTACTATCAGCGGCGCGTACACACTCTCATCACGGACTTCATAGTGCTCATGCACTCTAAACTCATGGAGATGAGGGTCAAGTGAGTACCCGCCTTTATAAATAGAATAGATACTTTCGTTGATTAAATAAAACGTTTTTTTACAAAACACTGAAATTAACAGATTTACAGAAAGATTTAGATCGATAAATCGATTTGATAGGAAGGCACCGAGTTGTATTTTGTTGCAACGGCGACTTAACAAAATTCTTAGTTTACAATAAAACAATTACAAAACTATTGTTGAGAATCTCGCCATCTATCCGCGTTTGAAAGAATTAAAAACCGCGCCATCTAGCAGCGAATAGAAGGAATTTTCTATTGTTTTCGAAATTGCGCCACCTGCATATAGAACGCCCTCGAATGTACAAACGTGTCTGTAAATTACGGAAGATTCCATAAAAGCTTGTAATATTCTGGGAGTTGCTAGAAACCGCATCCGGCTGATATAATTATAAGCATGCCCGTATGCGACGCGAGTCAGTTGCGTTTAAGGGACGAAGCGATCTACGGTCGCGGTCTAAAAATGTTTACCACTTTTCAAATTACATTCTTTGTCACGCTGGTTTCAGCAAGGTCTAAAATGCTATATCTGAGTACTTATTACTTTTCAATCATTGCTAAGGCATCGATTCAAACAAAAAGAGTATGAATATTTTTAAGTCGATGAAATAATTTGACATAATGACAGAATTGCATTTATGCTGTGGCTGCTGAGGGAGGTTATATTCGTTATTATAACTTTTATTAACAAAAAATATGTGTTGAATTTATTTTTGATTATTTCTACCTATTTTTTTATGAAGCACGATTCGCCTGGTTAAGGTCACACACTATCTAAACAAAAGCTCACTTATGTGATCAGCATGCGCTTTAACGTGACTAGCATACCATCCACTATCATTATATCTCACATTCTGACCGCACCCTGATTTTCGCTAGACGATATCATCATCATCATCACCCTAGCATGTTCTTAGTTGCATCCCAAGCTTGCACTTCAGAGCCCAGGTCCTGCTATTTCTGGTCTACCGAGATTTGACTGGATATCAGTTTTTACACGGAGCGACTGCCATTTAACATTATTCTAATGTTAGACCAGTAGTCAGTAGGTATACTTATTTGAGGGCATTGACTGCCCACTAATGACTGCCATAGATCATGACAGCCGGGACTGCTTAACGTGCTTTCTGATGCACGGGGGTGAAACACCGCCAACTTCGGGCTAATTATTAAGAATTTCTTGACAGAAATTCCTAATAAATTGACACTAAGAAATTTTTAACAGAAAACCTTAGCAACATTTTCCGAGCCTGACCCGCGAAATGAACCCGAGACCTCATGATCAGCTGTCGTTATGCACTACCGCTAGACCAACGAGGCAGTCTTACGCTAGACGATATAAATAATATTGTATTTTTTTCAAAAAGGTTTTATATTCAGGATGTCGTATTTTCGCCATCCTTTTCATTATAATCTGTCAATGTAAAAGTCATTTTATAAACTTATTAATTACTAATACCAAAATCGTAAAAAGCAAGTTTAAAATAACTTTATTTGAAGACTACAAATATTTTAGTTTTATTGTAAATATCACGCTTGTTATAAAATGAAAGTATATTATAAATGTGGAATAATAAATCGTTATTGACACAAGTTGGCAGTTGCTACGCAACGCATGTTATCATAGATTGGTTGCCTAGTACAATATCGTCGTCCTTGTGTAATTGATGTGTTCATGCAATTATAAGCCTTAAGGTGGTAAACACTTTCAGACCGCGACTGTACATAGCGGAAGAAGGCGAAACTTAAGTGAGATATTGAGTACTTATTTGTGAAAAATTGTCGACCAACGACGATTTCATCTGCGGCTGTGGCGCCCTCGCCTCGTGGGTTTATTTATAGTTCTGCCTTTTGATGGCTTGTCGTCGTGGTCAGCATATTAGATCCGGTTTGAGTTCGTGATGCCATCGAATGGAAGGACTAAAGAACAGGCCATAACCGTCCTAACCTTGGGCCTTAGTGAACTTGACGGTGTTGGAGACGCTTGAGCATGACGACGACGAAAAGCTTCTGAAAGCGAGATACGGTCACGCGTACTTAGAATACGTGTATCGTGTCCGGCTGAAAAACTAATCACAATGCACTGAGGAAACCTTAAAGCTGGCTAGGAGAGCATACTGGTCCTCGCTTGCGCTGATTAATGCAAACGTACAAGCGCTTAGGGATGGGACCTGAGGTTAAAGCGGCGGTGAGACACGCCTTCGCCCACGCTCTGGAGGTGGAAGCAGTGCGACATGACGATCGAACTCACCGCATTAGCTAAGTTGTTTCTCCACCGCGCTGTTATGATTGCGGACTAAGAACTCATGTCTGCTTGAGCTGCTCAAAGCATAAGAACCATGGTGGAAACCTGTCTCTATCAGAGGGGTCATCTCATGTCGAGAGTAGGGCAACGAGTCCAGGACTGCTGGGCGGCTAATGGCAGGTAATGGAATAACAGCCACGTTCGCAATGCAACAAGTAGAACCGTGAGAAAGAACGGGCAACTTGATACTTAATAGCACGGGCTATTTCCGCAACTCCACGTCTTGGATTTTGCGTGCGGGTGGGAATGGTCTTGACACTCGAGCCACCCCTGCTCTTCGAGGAAGGCCAGCAGGCTCTTGATGTCGCCCACTGCTTCCCTCAGGGTGCTGTGTCTGGTCAGGTATTGCTGCCTACACTGTGAGACCTCAGGGCAGTCGAGGAGCAGTTGGGCTGCCGTCTCGTCGCAAGAAGAATGGGCAATAAAACTCGATAATGCGTAACTCTGATAAATCATCTAGGGTGAAAAGCAGGTGGATATGAAGCTAGGGAACAAAGTTTACCGTGAAAAGGTCATCGTGGCTGATATAGAGGACACGTGGAAGCATCACTGTCACAGCGATGTTAACCATCTTCGTGAAAAGTGTAATACCTAGCAGAGTCACTAGCAGGGCCCCGTAGAATATCAGTGCCAGCGGGTCTGGTGTTATGCTGAACGGAGTCCCATTACTGCCACGACCTGGCCTTAGCGTGTTGTTAATGTTACTGTGTAGCTTTTTAACGATGTTTTTGTTTCTTTTATTATTTTTTTATTTTTTTAATTTTGCCTGTACCTTTCTTTTATTTACGATGTAATTTGTCTGGTTGTGGCAGAAATAAATCATTTTTCATTTCATATATATTTTCATTACCTGAAGAATTTCATTGTTCACCTTTTGTCGGAAACAGTTCCATCAGTTTGTTTAAGAGGGAAGTCTGATTTACTTATCGATGGCTTAGACAAAGATGAATCATGCAAGATTTCACATATCTTGGTGAAGGATACCAATGTTTAATGGATACATGTACTAGATGCAAGTGACAAGGAACTGATGCTGAAGAAAAGTACGGTTACGAGCTTCTCCATGGCCTTCGCCAGGTACCTTTCCAGGGATTGGTTAAATCGCTCAACCATGCCATCTGATTGCGGATGATTAGCCGTGGTCCTGGTTTTATGTGCACCAATCATGTTCCAGCCTTGATCGCTGTGGATTTCTAAGGGCACCCCGAACCGAGAAAACACTTAATGCACGAGCTTATCGGCCACCGTGGTAGCTTCTTGATTTGGGATAGCAAATACTTCAGACCACTTCGTGAAATAATCCATCACAACCAAGAAGTATTTGTTTCCGTCCAGGCCCTCAAGGACGCCTTAGCCTACGCTCTGGAGGTGGAAATAGCGCGCCGCGAGGATCGAGCTTACCGTATCAGTACTGCGGGGAAAGAGGCCATATCCGTTTGAGCTGCCCGAAACGTAACAAATTGGTGTCAGAATAAAGGGATAAATTATTATGCCGGCTATGCCAAAGGAAGAAACGGAAGGAGTGCGTACCAGGAACCAGCGCCAGCAAGACCTGGACTCAGCATATAAGATCCAGTTTCAGGCTGTGATGCGATCGAATGGGTGGACCAAAGAACAGGCCTTAACGGCCCTAACCTTGGGCCTTCGTGTTCGGGCCTTGACAGTGTTGGAGGCACTCGGGCAAGACGTCACCTACGAAAAGCTTCTGGAGGCAATGGAGGCGAGATACGGTGACGCTCACCTGGAACACGTATCGTGCTCAGCTGAAGGACAGGTCACAACGTGCTGGAGAAACCCTGAAGCAGTGGGCTCTGGAGGTGGTAAAACTGGTTCGGAACGCATACCAGTCCTCACCAGCGCTGATTGACGGGAACCTCGTACAGGCGTTTACAGATGGGATCCGGGACCTGGAAGTAAGAGTAGCGGTAGGACTGTGGCACTTCAAGAACCTGAAGGACGCCTTAGCTCACGCCCTGGAGGTGGAAGCAGTGCGCCGAGACGACCGAGGTCACCGCGTCAGGGAAGTCGTGTCTTCACCTCGATGTTACAACTGCGGGGAAAGAGGCCATATCCGATTGAGCTGTCCAAAGTGTAGGCAGCCTGGGAGCACCCTGTCTCCACCAAAGGGGTCACCTGATGTGCCTGCCTGGCAGCGAGAGCAGGGAAACGAGTAGAAGCCAGGACTGCGGGGCGGGTGCTGGCTGGTATTGGCAGAGCCCCAAATATTTCGATCTCGTAAATTGACGGGAACAGCCTGATCATCGAAGGCGAAATTAACAGAACACCATGCAAGCTGACATTGGACACGGGTGCTTCTCGGACAATCGTCGGTTTCCATCTGGGGAGACGGGTTCTTAGGGGCTGCTTCAGGAACAATGAATGTGTGAATCTGAGAAAAGCTACCGGTCCGCACATAACTGTCCGAGGTGAAAAGGAGGTGGATCTGAAGCTAGGCAACCAAGTTTATCGTCACAAAGTCATCGTGGCCGATATAGTGGACGACTGCATCTTGGGCCTAGACTTCATGCGAAAATATCGCTGCGAGATCGATGTTAACCAGGGAGTGTTGAAGTGTGGCTCGGAAGAAGTCTTCATCGAAGGTGCAACTTCAGGAAAAGTGTACTGCCTGAAGAATGTCATGCTTCAACCGCGGTCGGAAACGGTTGCACCAGTTTGTTTACCGGGGAATTCTGGTCGGGGGAACCGCTGCGTACTTATCGAATGCCTAGAGAAAGATGCCTCGTGGAAGATTGCATGAACCTTAGTAAGGGGTACCAAAGTTTCATCAGTACTAATATGGTAGTAGAGGCTTGCTGATTTCAACATAAATGGGCCGGCTCGGCCGGGGAAGTACTACCCTCTCACAGTAAATCGACGTAAAGTAAGTAACAGTACCTATATTGTTGCGTTTCGTTCGGTGAGTGAGAGTGCCGGAGGCCCCATCCCCTATTCCTTCTCCCGCATCCCACTCCTCCAATCCCTTTTCCTAACCCAAAGGGCGGCAACGCACTTGTGACTCCTCTGGTGTTGCTTGTGACCATGGGCGACGGTAATTGCTTACCATCAGGTGATCCGTCTGTTCGATTTCAGCTCATGACATTCTCCACAGGCAAATCTCAATCAGCCTATCGCAGTCCACTGCTGGACATAGGCCTCTCCCAACACGCGCCACAGTACACGATCCTCGGCCTTCCGCATCCAGTCTGTCCCAGCCACCTTTTTCAGGTCATCGGTCCACCTAGCAGGGGGCCGCCCTACCTTACACTTGCCGAGGCGTGGTCTCCACTCTAGGACACGCTTGCTCCATCGGCCATCAGTCCTTCTGCAGATATGGCCAGCCAACTGCCACTTGAGCTTACTGATTCTGTGAGCTATGTCGGTAACTTTGGTTCTTTGTCGGATAACTTCGTTTCTGATTTTATCCTTCAAAGAGACGCCAAGCATAGCCCGTTCCATAGCTCGCTGCGTGACTTTTAGTTTGTGGACTAGTCCCACTGTGAGTGTCCACGTCTCGGCGCCGTACGTCATAACAGGTAGGTCGTATTGGTTGAAGACTTTGGTCTTCGGGCATTGCGGTAGGGGCGAAGAGAAAATTCGACGTAGCTTGCCAAACGCTGCCCAACCCAACTGGATCCTGCGGTTGATTTCTTTCTCGAAGTTGTTTCTACCAAGGTGGACTACTTGCCCAAGGTAGACATACTCTTGAACAACTTCGAGCATCGATCCGTCGACATAAACCGGTCCCGGTACAATTTGTTCGTTGAACATAATCTTGGTTTTATCCAAGTTCATGCCGAAACCGACCCGTCGAGAGGCTCCATTTAGGCTGCGCAGCATCTCGCTCAGCTCTTCCAGGCTCTCTGCCACGATGACGATATCGTCGGCAAACCGAAGGTGGGATATGTACTCGCCATTGATGTTTATGCCCCGTCCAGTCCAGTCCAGCGTCTTAAAGACTTATTCGAGTGCGTTGGTGAAGAGCTTAAAGGTCAACGCTCATTAGAGCCACCCGGCACCCACTCCGCACGGAGTCCACGAGTGGACGTCGCGCGGTCAACCAGCGGACCGCGCGCCGTCAACGAGTGAACGCCGCGCGGTCAACGCGGCGACGAGCAGTCATCGCGCGGCAAGCATGCGAGCAGCGAGTTGCCACCGAGCCGTCCACGCGCGGACGGCGGGTGGACCACCCGCCGTGGACGGCTTACGACAGAGGCGATCCGGTGACGCTACGGAGTTGATGTAGTGAGCGCATACCCATACAAATCCATATAAAGAATACTAACCGCACGAGGCGAGGCGGTGCGGAGTGGGTGCCGGGTGGCTCTAATGAGCGTTGACCTTAAGGGATATTACATCCCCCTGCCTCAACACCTCGATGTAGCGCCAATCGATGCGACACCGCTGCAGAGCATTCAGAACCGCCCAGGTTTTGATAGAGTCGAAGGCTTTCTCGTAGTCCACGAAAGCCATACACAGCGGCTGATTGTACTCGTTGGTCTTCTGTACAATCTGCCCAACAGTATGGATGTGGTCTACGGTGCTTTAGCCTTTTCGAAACCCGGCTTGTTCCGGTGGCTGGATATCGTCGAGTTTTCTGGCGAGGCGGTTTGTTAGGACTTTGGAGAACAACTTGTAGACGTGGCTCAGGAGTGAGATGGCTCTGTAGTTTTTCAGCAGGGTTTTGTCACCTTTTTTGAAAAACAGAACCACCGCACTCCCACTCCACGCCTGAGGTGTTAGGCCTTGGTGGCTAACAGAATTAAACAGGCTCGCCAGTTCTTTCAGAACTGCTGTTCCACCTGCTTTTAAGAGCTCTGTGGTGATTCCGTCATCCCCTGGAGACTTGTTGTTCTTAAGCTGCTCGAGAGCCACTTTTACCTCGCCCTGGTTGTCATCAGGGATGTCCTCCGTTTAATGGCGCGTGAGTTGGGCGTTGTGGTCATCATCGCTGGGTCTCGTGGGTTTAGGCATCCGTGATGCGTACAAGTCCTTGTAGAAACTCTCAATTTCAGCGAGAATCTCGAACTTGGAGGTTACGGTTTTGCCATCCGCAGTATTGAGTTTCGACTGATGAATTCTACCAAGCTGGCGAGCGAAGAATTTGGTGCCTCGATTCTGTTCAATCGCAGCCGTAATGGCGCGGGTATTGAAACATCGGAGGTCACGTCGCACCAGCTTCCGGATCCTCCGGTTTAGGTTTCTTCCATCCGTCGAAGACGTCTGCGCATATGACATTCCCCTTCTTTGCCTCATAAGTTCGAGAGTCTCGAGCGAGAGTTTACTTTGCTTGTTAACGCTTTTTCCGGGAAACACCCGTCGAGACACATCCTGTAGCTAGCGTTTTGACCACAGCGTCGGCTTTCTCGTCAACGGTGCCATGGGTATCCAGCAGTCCGAAACGGTTTTGAAGTTCCAGTTAAAACTTTTTGGATCCTACTGCTAGCTGAGGCGCAGTAGGTCTAAGAGTAGACTTTATCATGCGAAGCCTCTTAGCTCTGAAGTCTATATTTAGAGTGCCTCGGACAGGCAAAGGATTATGGCAATTTAACGTCATGCCCTTTGGATTGTGCTACGCTCCGGCTACTTTTGAGAGACTGATGTAGCGAGTGCTTATGGGACTGATTGGAGGCGCCTGCCTGGTCTACTTAGATGATATCATTTTCGTGGGGCGCACCTTCCAGGATCACCTTCGAAACTTGGAGCAAGTCCTGTCAAAGATACGAGGAGCTAATTTAAAGTTGAGTCCATAGAAATGCGCGTTTTTCAGACGGCAAGTGAATTTTCTAGGACATGTGGTCTCGGAGAAAGGTATTCAAACCGACCCGGATAAGATCATTGCCGTGAAAGAATGGGCAGTTCCAAAGGAAAAAACGCAGGTCAGAGCATTCCTCGGATTATGCTCCTACTATCGACGGTTTGTGATGAACTTTGCTGACATAGCTCGAGCTCTTCATAAGCTCACCGAAGACAGAGTACAGTTCAGTTGAATAAACCGAGCGGTTAACAAAGCGAAAGGGAAACTACTTTGATTTCGTTGTCGTGTGTTTTTTGGTGTGAAATAGAGTTTTTATTAGTGTTGAGAATAAAGTGTGTGTAAAATAAAGTACAGTTTTAGTGGCATAGGAGTTTAATTTATCGCCGAACCCCAGCTCGTAACAGTACCATATTAGGTATGCATAAAGGAGCGATAGATGTCGCGAATAACCTACCAGGGCCAAGGTTCAAGGTGCACGATTCGGCAAGCTACTTTGGCAGTCTTCTCTATTAGAAGACTGCCAAAGTAGCTTGCCGAAAAAAAGAAGACCGAGACTGAAAAGATGTTGCACAAGTTCACCAACATTTTCTCGACTAATGATGCCGAATAAGGAAGACAATTTTATCCAGTATCGGAAAAATCAGTCAATGAAGAACCAATCTGCCAACAACTAGACCACGATAACGTGAAGTGGACCTTATGATTGACGATATGGTGAAGGTAATCGAGCCCTTATCCAGTTCGTGGTGCTCTCCGGTGGTGTTCGTTACAAATGATGCGCTTCTGTGTAGACTACCGCCGATTAAACGCCATCACGAAGAAGGATAGTTACCCGCTGCCAAGGATCGATGACTGTGTGATCAAGCGGTTTTCTACCCTGGATCTGAAAAGTGGCTACTGGCAGGTTGAGATAGATCGTCGAGACAAGGGGAGGACAGCATTCTCCACAGGGAAACGATCATGGCAATTGAATGACACGCTCCTTGGATTGAGCAACGCTCTTCATACGTTTGAGACATTGACGGAGCGAGTGGTTACCGAATTGATTCAAGATCCTGCCTAGTCTACTTGCATGACATTATTATCGTGGCGTGCATCTTGTAAGATCATTTTCGAAGCGTGGAGCAAGTAACGTCGAAGATTCGAAGAGCTTAGATTAGCTCTTCGAATCTTCGACGTTACTTGCTGCTGCTGCTGAGTTCAAGGAAATGCGCTTTATTCAGACGTCAAGTGAATATTTTAGGACATGTGGTCTCTGAGAAGACCGAAGGCCGTGAATGCATGGTCAGTTCCGGAGAACAAAACGCAAATCAGAGCTTTCGTTAATTTATGCTCCTACCTACTGTCGACGGTTTGTTAAGAACTTTGCTGTCATTGCTTGACCTCTTCATAAGCTCACCGAAGACAGTTCTGCTGGAAAGAGTTGTCGACTGGACGGCTCCTGTACCCGGTCTGCCCCCTGTATGTCTTTGGTCGGAAGTCGGGGTGATTTTAAGTGTAATATTTAATCTGTCTCTCTCCGCGGTTGTGTCAGCTTTCTATATCAGTCAATACGGTATTTTCATCTATCTTTTTAACGAAGTCGGTAATAGTGTTTATGTTGTTGTGTTGTTAGGGCGGATGAGGCGGCGCGCGCGGTGGCGATGTACTGCGGCGAGGGTCTGGCGCCGCCCGCCGCCGCCGCCGCGCCGCGCGCGCGCCTGCACGCGCTGCTGCGCTGCGTGGAGCGGCTGTACGCGCGCGACCCGCACGCGCTGCGCCACGACTACTGGCAGGCCTGCGCCGCGCACCCGCACGCCAACGCGCACAGGTAACTCTACGTGTACGTGCGTGTATACGTGCACGTGTGTAAAGCGGCCAAAGTACGTGCTCTATTTCCTAAGCAACGGTGAAAATTTGTTGATATTTTGGCTTCTTTTGTTAATTTTGCTTGTAATGTGTGCAGGACCGGTGGACGCGCGGCGACGCTGTACAAGTTCGTGCGCCTATCGGGCGAGGTGGTGTGCGGATCGCTGCTAGGCCAGTACCTGCGTGCACTGGCCAGCCTGACCGTGGCGCGGCACACGTGGGCGCTACTGGCGCGGCGGGACGCGCTCTCCGCGCACCACCTGCTCACGGCGCTCGCGCGCTACCACAGGTACTGACACCCGCACTAACACTGACACTAACACACTAGCCAGCCTGACCGTGGCGCGGCACACGTGGGCGCTACTGGCGCGGCGGGACGCGCTCTCCGCGCACCACCTGCTCACGGCGCTCGCGCGCTACCACAGGTACTGACACCCGCACTAACACTGACACTAACACACTAGCCAGCCTGACCGTGGCGCGGCACACGTGGGCGCTACTGGCGCGGCGGGACGCGCTCTCCGCGCACCACCTGCTCACGGCGCTCGCGCGCTACCACAGGTACTGACACCCGCACTAACACTGACACTAACACACTAGCCAGCCTGACCGTGGCGCGGCACACGTGGGCGCTACTGGCGCGGCGGGACGCGCTCTCCGCGCACCACCTGCTCACGGCGCTCGCGCGCTACCACAGGTACTGACACCCGCACTAACACTGACACTAACACACTAGCCAGCCTGGCCGTGGCGCGGCACACGTGGGCGCTACTGGCGCGGCGGGACGCGCTCTCCGCGCACCACCTGCTCACGGCGCTCGCGCGCTACCACAGGTACTGACACCCGCACTAACACTGACACTAACACACTAGCCAGCCTGACCGTGGCGCGGCACACGTGGGCGCTACTGGCGCGGCGGGACGCGCTCTCCGCGCACCACCTGCTCACGGCGCTCGCGCGTTACCACAGGTACTGACACCCGCACTAACACTGACACTAACACACTAGCCAGCCTGGCCGTGGCGCGGCACACGTGGGCGCTACTGGCGCGGCGGGACGCGCTCTCCGCGCACCACCTGCTCACGGCGCTCGCGCGCTACCACAGGTACTGACACCCGCACTAACACTGACACTAACACACTAGCCAGCCTGGCCGTGGCGCGGCACACGTGGGCGCTACTGGCGCGGCGGGACGCGCTCTCCGCGCACCACCTGCTCACGGCGCTCGCGCGCTACCACAGGTACTGACACCCGCACTAACACTGACACTAACACACTAGCCAGCCTGGCCGTGGCGCGGCACACGTGGGCGCTACTGGCGCGGCGGGACGCGCTCTCCGCGCACCACCTGCTCACGGCGCTCGCGCGCTACCACAGGTACTGACACCCGCACTAACACTGACACTAACACACTAGCCAGCCTGGCCGTGGCGCGGCACACGTGGGCGCTACTGGCGCGGCGGGACGCGCTCTCCGCGCACCACCTGCTCACGGCGCTCGCGCGCTACCACAGGTACTGACACCCGCACTAACACTGACACTAACACACTAGCCAGCCTGGCCGTGGCGCGGCACACGTGGGCGCTACTGGCGCGGCGGGACGCGCTCTCCGCGCACCACCTGCTCACGGCGCTCGCGCGCTACCACAGGTACTGACACCCGCACTAACACTGACACTAACACACTAGCCAGCCTGGCCGTGGCGCGGCACACGTGGGCGCTACTGGCGCGGCGGGACGCGCTCTCCGCGCACCACCTGCTCACGGCGCTCGCGCGCTACCACAGGTACTGACACCCGCACTAACACTGACACTAACACACTAGCCAGCCTGGCCGTGGCGCGGCACACGTGGGCGCTACTGGCGCGGCGGGACGCGCTCTCCGCGCACCACCTGCTCACGGCGCTCGCGCGCTACCACAGGTACTGACACCCGCACTAACACTGACACTAACACACTAGCCAGCCTGGCCGTGGCGCGGCACACGTAGGCGCTGCTGTATACTGTGTGTTGTGTTGCAGTAACCTGCGGTCGGGCGGCTCGTCGTTCGGAGAGCACGCGGCGGGGCTGGGCGCGGCGGCGCTGGCGGGCGGCGCGCGCGGCCGCCTGCTGGTGCGCCACGAGGAGGTGGACGCCATGATCGCCGCGCTCAGACTCATCGCCGCCGTCGCCAGAGAGGACCCTCAAGCCACCGCCGCCATCTGCGACAACCTGCAGTGGGACGCCGTCAATACTATGTTTGGTAGGCGACATGATAGTAAAAAAAAAAAAAAACAATTAATTGACCAATTTTGTCGACAACGACGTGTGGAGCGGCTGATATAATTTTTTTATTGTTTTAATTTCTCAAGTTTGGTAACCTCGAGTAAAGTTTAATGTGTAATGGTGGTGCAGGTCTGATCTGCTGCCACGTCCCGCTGGCGCTGAAGGCGGAGCTGTGCAGCACGCTGGCGGCGCTGGGCGGGTCGGCGGGCACGGCGCCGCGCGTGTGGGCCGCGCTCGAGGCCGCGCAGCTAGTGGCGCACGCCGGCACCGGGGACAAGCGCGCGCTCAATGCTGAACTACACGAGGTGAGTGTTGTGCTATAGCGAGCGACACGCTGGCGGGGCTGGGCGGGTCGGCGGGCACGGCGCCGCGCGTGTGGGCCGCGCTCGAGGCCGCGCAGCTAGTGGCGCACGCCGGCACCGGGGACAAGCGCGCGCTCAATGCTGAACTACACGAGGTGAGTGTTGTGCTATAGCGAGCGACACGCTGGCGGGGCTGGGCGGGTCGGCGGGCACGGCGCCGCGCGTGTGGGCCGCGCTCGAGGCCGCGCAGCTAGTGGCGCACGCCGGCACCGGGGACAAGCGCGCGCTCAATGCTGAACTACACGAGGTGAGTGTTGTGCTATAGCGAGCGACACGCTGGCGGGGCTGGGCGGGTCGGCGGGCACGGCGCCGCGCGTGTGGGCCGCGCTCGAGGCCGCGCAGCTAGTGGCGCACGCCGGCACCGGGGACAAGCGCGCGCTCAATGCTGAACTACACGAGGTGAGTGTTGTGCTATAGCGAGCGACACGCTGGCGGGGCTGGGCGGGTCGGCGGGCACGGCGCCGCGCGTGTGGGCCGCGCTCGAGGCCGCGCAGCTAGTGGCGCACGCCGGCACCGGGGACAAGCGCGCGCTCAATGCTGAACTACACGAGGTGAGTGTTGTGCTATAGCGAGCGACACGCTGGCGGGGCTGGGCGGGTCGGCGGGCACGGCGCCGCGCGTGTGGGCCGCGCTCGAGGCCGCGCAGCTAGTGGCGCACGCCGGCACCGGGGACAAGCGCGCGCTCAATGCTGAACTACACGAGGTGAGTGTTGTGCTATAGCGAGCGACACGCTGGCGGGGCTGGGCGGGTCGGCGGGCACGGCGCCGCGCGTGTGGGCCGCGCTCGAGGCCGCGCAGCTAGTGGCGCACGCCGGCACCGGGGACAAGCGCGCGCTCAATGCTGAACTACACGAGGTGAGTGTTGTGCTATAGCGAGCGACACGCTGGCGGGGCTGGGCGGGTCGGCGGGCACGGCGCCGCGCGTGTGGGCCGCGCTCGAGGCCGCGCAGCTAGTGGCGCACGCCGGCACCGGGGACAAGCGCGCGCTCAATGCTGAACTACACGAGGTGAGTGTTGTGCTATAGCGAGCGACACGCTGGCGGCGCTGGGCGGGTCGGCGGGCACGGCGCCGCGCGTGTGGGCCGCGCTCGAGGCCGCGCAGCTAGTGGCGCACGCCGGCACCGGGGACAAGCGCGCGCTCAATGCTGAACTACACGAGGTGAGTGTTGTGCTATAGCGAGCGACACGCTGGCGGGGCTGGGCGGGTCGGCGGGCACGGCGCCGCGCGTGTGGGCCGCGCTCGAGGCCGCGCAGCTAGTGGCGCACGCCGGCACCGGGGACAAGCGCGCGCTCAATGCTGAACTACACGAGGTGAGTGTTGTGCTATAGCGAGCGACACGCTGGCGGGGCTGGGCGGGTCGGCGGGCACGGCGCCGCGCGTGTGGGCCGCGCTCGAGGCCGCGCAGCTAGTGGCGCACGCCGGCACCGGGGACAAGCGCGCGCTCAATGCTGAACTACACGAGGTGAGTGTTGTGCTATAGCGAGCGATCGCTGCCACGTCCCGCTGGCGCTGAAGGCGGAGCTGTGCATAACACCACGTATTGAGGGGCGAGGTCTCATGGATTGCGTTCCATAAGCTGAGCTACCGACGAATCATCATTCTCATTGTCTATGCCACGCTGTGCACAGCTCTAAGCGTCCCCATCCCCGAACCTTGCGCGGGCAGATGCACTGGTGTGCGGCCTCATTTACGGAAACGCGGGGCATTGAAAGCGCGTAAAATTGCTTCGCCGTCAACGCACTCATACAACGCAATATATCTGAATTCAGTGCGGACCATCCACCGCCATGCGCGACGCTCTGTGTCCCCGAAATTAGGCCTGATATATAAATAACAGAACGCAACAAGATATACGTATGTAGTTGCGCGCAGAATACTACTGGCGTTCACTTACTAATCCAACCAAAGGTCCCAACCAAATGGCAGACGCTTCTGATTTCTACTTTCGCTAACGCTTGGTTGTCATGAATTGAAGGAACCCTTTTTCGTTGACCACGTGATATATCGAAAGCCTATGTCAGTTCTACGAGGGTCAAACTGAAAGTTCTTAGAACTGGCCACTTATAAACAATATAATAAAAAAAATATTCTAAAATTTGAAAATAGAACTCTTTGCCAATATTACTGAGTATATATTTCATTCATTTGTCATTTGTTTTACGATTTGGCGGCAAATTGAAAATTGTCTGTGTCACGTCAACATGAATTTAACACGAGAAAATTTTCGTGCAATGATTTTTTATGACTTTCGATGTCATTTAAGTCAACAAGAAAGTTATGATAGACTACGATTGGCCTTTCACGATGAAGCCCCATCTCGTGCGACTGTTTACAACTGGTTTAATGAGTTTAAACGTGGTCGCACTAATCTCACTGATGATGTACGTGAGGGACGGCCTTCTACGGCGACGACTGAAAATAACATCTGTGTTGTGCGGCGTATGATAGAGACTGACAAAAGAGTGACCTATCAGCAGATTCGGACAAGCTTAGGCATCGGTATGAGTCAAGTGCACAAAATCCTCCACGAACATTTAGCGGTCAGGAAGCTTTGCGCCCGGTGGATACCTCATAATTTGACTAAGGCTCAAAAACTCCATCGTGTGGATTGGTGCCGTAAAATGATTGAAAGATTTAACGGAGGTGACTCAAATGCTGTGTTCGACATACTAACAGGTGACGAAAGCTGGATTTACTGTTATGATCCTGAAACCAAAAGACAATCTGCTCAGTGGGTGTTTCCTTTCGAGGAGTTGCCAACTAAAGTGAAGAGAGATCGAAGTGCGGGAAAAAAAATGGTGGCCTCGTTCTTTGGAAGGATAGGTCATTTCGCAACAATTGTGTTAGAGGATCAAAAAACAGTTTCTGCAGAATGGTACACTACCAATTGTTTGCCACTTGTCTTGGAAAAAGTTCGAGAGAAACGACCTCGCAGTAGGATCCTCCTTCACCACGACAACGCCTCGTCGCACACCGCCAAGCGAACGATCGACTATTTGGCGACATCAAACGTTGAATTACTGGGTCACCCGCCGTATAGCCCCGACCTCGCGCCTTGTGATTTTTATTTATTTCCAAAAATTAAAGAAAAACTTAAAGGAAAGCGGTTTATGAATGCTGAAGAAGCGGTGGCTGCGTATCGCGATGCCATTGAAGAGACCCCTAAGGACGAGTGGGCAAAGTGCTTTTCCCAGTGGTTCCATCGCATGCAGCGGTGTATTGACGTCAATATTTTGAAAAGATATAATAAAACTAATAACTGGCTAATGTAATCAGTTTTTGATTTTCTAAGAACTTTCAGTTTGACCCTCGTATACATTTTTGAACGTAGCGATTAGCGATTTCGCTATGTAGCCTGCTACACTTTCGCCAAAACTTCTTTTCCCGCTATCTTATCCCGTTCATCGGCCTTGGGATGCCGGTTTTTGCTTTCCTTGAATATTGTAGCACTAATAGCGTGCCTTGACTTTATCGCTGAAAGTTATTTATCTTTCCTATATGGCGCCGATACATTTGAGCATTCATTTATAATGAGCATTCTTGGGAATATAACATTACTAGCTGACCCAGCGAACTCCGTATCGCCTTTTTAAGAGTTTTTATTTAATTCCCTTTTTTCCAAGCCCCTTTTCCAAAGTTACCATTGACTTAGCATTTAATCTCTTATCATTTCAGAGTCTATAAATGATGAACAAACAAACATAGATTTTTATATAATATTGAATTCTCCATTCCTTAAAATATCGGAGACGATACCCATAGCGACTTTAAAAAAAAACCCGTCTGCCATCTTTGATTTCCTATCCGCCATCTTTGATCACGAAATAGATATTGTGTTTAGATTCTTCATCCCCTTAATCATCAGAGACGATACCCATATTGATTTTTAAAATTTTTCCCATCCGCCATGTTTGATTTCCCATCCGCCATCTTGAATCACAAAATAGATGTTGTATTTGGATTCCCCATCCCTTTAAACATCGGAGACGATACCCATATTGATTTTTTTTTAATTACCATCCGCCATCTTTGGTCACGAAATAGATGGTGTTTTTGAATTCCCCATGCCTTAAAATATCGGAGACGATACCCATATTGATTTTTTAAAATTTTCCCATCCGCCATCTTTGATTTCCTATCCGCCATCTTTGATCACCAAATAGATGTTGTATTTGGATTCACCACCCCTTAAATCATCAGAGACGATACCCATATTGATTTTTTTAATTTTTCCCATCCGCCATGTTTGATTTCCCATCCGCCATCTTGATGTGATTCAATAATATATAATATTGAATTCCCCATTCCTTAAAATATCGGAGACGATACCCATATCGACTTTAAAAAAAAACCCGTCTGCCATCTTTGATTTCCTATCCGCCATCTTTGATCACGAAATAGATGTTGTGTTTAGATTCTTCATCCCCTTAATCATCAGAGACGATACCCGTTTTGATTTTTAAAATTTTTCCCTTCCGCCACCTTTGATTTCCCATCCGCCATCTTGAATCACGAAATAGATGTTGTATTTGGATTCCCCATCCATTTAAACATCGGAGACGATACCCATATTGTTTTTTTTTAAATTCCCATCCGCCACCTTTGATCACGAAATAGATGGTGTTTTTGAATTCCCCATTCCTTTAAATATCGGAGACGATACCCATATTGATTTTTTAAAATTTTCCCATCCGCCATCTTTGATTTCCTATCCGCCATCTTTGATCACGAAATAGATGTTGTATTTGGATTCACCATCCCTTAAATCATCAGAGACGATACCCATATTGATTTTTTTAATTTTTCCCATCCGCCATGTTTGATTTCCCATCCGCCATCTTGAATCACAAAATAGATGTTGTATTTGGATTCCCCATCCCTTTAAACATCGGAGACGATACCCATATTGTTTTTTTTTTAATTACCATCCGCCATCTTTGATCACGAAATAGATGGTGTTTTTGAATTCCCCATTCCTTAAATCATCAGAGACGATACCCATATTGGTTTTTTTATTTTTTCCCATCCGCCATGTTTTATTTCCCATCCGCCATCTTGAATCACAAAATAGATGTTGTATTTGGATTCCCCATCCCTTTAAACATCGGAGACGATACCCATATTGATTTTTTAAAATTTTCCCATCCGCCATCTTTGATTTCCTATCCGCCATCTTTGATCATGAAATAGATGTTGTATTTGGATTCACCATCCCTTAAATCATCAGAGACGATATCCATATTGATTTTTTTAATTTTTCCCATCCGCCATGTTTGATTTCCCATCCACCATCTTGAATCACAAAATAGATGTTGTATTTGGATTCCCCATCCCTTTAAACATCGGAGACGATACTCATATTGATTTTTTTAAATTTTCCCATCCGCCATCTTTGATCACGAAATAGATGTTGTATTGCGATTCCCCACCCCTTAAAATATCGAAGGCGATACCCATATCGATTTTTTAAATTTTCTCATCCGCCATCTTTGATTTCCCGTCCGCCATCTTGGATCACTAAATAAATTTCATTTTATTAATCAGCGTCCCGAAAATCTCGAAAACGATACTCATATAGATTGTACCCTATTCGTTTAGCCTTCTTTTGCCCTTGACCAAACCCTCCCCCTTCTCTTTTGACCATTTTATTATTTTTGTCTGGCCTCTAAAAGTTGTGGGGTAATTTTATATAGCCTATAGCCTTTTGGCATAATTGGGCTATCATAGGCAATAACAATTTTTAAAATCCGACTGCTAGTTCCTGAGATAAGCCGACATTATCTTTTAGCCTTTTTAGCCTTTTGCCCGGCCCCAAAGGGTCGAAGCGTTATGTTATATAGCCTATAGCCTGCCGGAATAACTGGGCTATCGTATACAAAAAGAATTTTTCAGATCCGACCGGTAGTTCCTGAGATTAGCGCGTTCAAACAAACAAACAAACAAACAAACAAACAAACTCTTCCGCTTTATTATATTAGTATAGACAGAAAATAAATGCGATCGTTTTAACGAGCTTTCTATTGAGCATTGTGGCAGGCACTCGAGTGAATGTGACGTGACGTGCCTGTCGTATCTTTTTTTCTTTCGCTGTGGAAATGCATTTACGCATACCTCCGCAGGATGAAATGCGGGGGGTATGTAGGACTCGACGGCTGGAGTGCAATGCCGTAATACCCACTATAACCACAGCTTATACGTCCATGCCATTTTGGGGCGCTAGAGGGTTGCGTTAGCATTCTACCCTGGCACTCCGGTGGATAGCCCGGAGGCCAGGACCTCCTTGGTTGAGGATGAAGGTGTTGGGCTCCACCGCCAACACACCCAGCGGCCGCAGAGGATGGGGAGGACGGCAATCTGACAACACCGAATTTGCTTTTCCTCTGCGGCCCCACCGTAACGCATCGCATGGTGCCCCCCATTTGGTCGCGAGAGATAGGGCGCGCGGCAACGCAACACCGAACACGCCTCTCCTTTCGCGATCACACTCGACTGCGAAGGATAGACAGAAGGAGACTTCTCTTTGATTGATTGACAATCATCGACTCGAGTGTTCGCTGGAAAGACCATGAAAAAGTTCGTAGCAATGTTTGGTTCTATGTTTGCCTCTGTTCGTTCGACACATTTAAGATGGTGATTGCTCAAGTGAATGTTCAAGTGTACCAGCGCCATTAAACAAAATATGGGCGTGTTTTGCAGGTGGAGTGTCGCATGGAGGAGTACCCGCTGTCCCGCGCGTTCCTGCAGCTGCTGGACTCGCTGTGCGGCGCGGCCCCGCTGCCCCGCGCGCTGGGGGCGGGGGCACGACCCCCGGGGCTGGACCCCTACGTGGAGCACGTGCTCAACAAGCTCGCGCTGCCCGCGCCGCACAGGCCCTACGCCAAGCCCTACGAGAAGTGGCAGGTACGATAAATAAACATTATAACATACATACATACACATACATATCGTCACGCCTTTTATCCCCGAAGGGGTAGGCAGAGGTGTATTTCTACACCCACTTTTCCGCCAGATATACTTTAGTCCCACATAATAAGGGGCGAGCCTATTGCCGTACCGGGCACATTTCCAGACTCCGTGCTTCTACTGAGAATTTCGTGACAGAAAAACCCAATAACACTGCCCGACCCAGGAATCGAACCCGGGACCTCCCGATCCCACGCGCACATTTATGCCGCGAGACCAACGAGGCAGTCGTATAGGGTTTGATGTCAAGTTTTCCGTCTCTACGCAAAGATGGTATTTGCATCGTGTGTTCCCTTAGTCGCCTCTTACGACACCCACGGGAAGATAGAGGGTGGTGACACTTGTATTCTATGCCGTCAACCACAATCAAAAGAAATTACAGTAAACTTAACAAAATAAATATCACTGCCTCCGTTCTCCAGTGGACAGCGTATGCGATGCTGATCGGAGGTCCCGAATTCAATTCCCGGGTCGGGCAAAAGTGTTACTGGGTTTTTTCCGAATCCTCAGTACTCAGTAGCAGCACGGAGTCTGGTGATGTGCCCGGTAACGGCAATATGCTCGCCCCCTATTACGTGGGACCTAAAAATTCATGGCGAAATGTGGGTGTTATATTACACCTCTGCCTACCCCTTCGGGGATACAGAGCGTGAACCTATAAATAAAAACCTCATCTGTAAAATCATATTTGGCATCCTAAGGTTACGTATGATATTTCGTATCGCACAAAGTATCGTGATATTGCTAAAACAGCAACCTTGTTATTGCATCGACTCCTTAACGCAGCAAGTCAGTCGATGCTAAATCACGACTCATTAAGATCTTTCTTCCATATTTTTTTTAGAACCGAAATTGATTATAAATAATATTCACCAATGGTGTATACCGAAGGCAGGCTCTCTAATATGTATTTCTGTATATGCGTATTCATTATCAGCCTTTAACAGTCCACTGCTGGACTAGGCCTCACATTTGAAAGAAGGAATTGATCTACTATACCATGCTGGCCAAACGGGTTGATATAGGGTTTGTATCAAGTTTTCCTTCTCTTACAGTGTTGTTCTCTGCATAATATGCTCCCTTTGTCGGCTCTTACGACCTCCGTGGGATGATATAGGGTATATAGCGCACAAATATCTAAATCGCCACAAGTAGTTTCTTTTGACACAAACAACTTGACAGCTATGGAATATCTTCTGAGACTAGGACCAAGAATCAAATGGACTCGACATTTGCGTACACCCGTAAAGGACGGACATAGAGTACATCCTGAGTTGGTGTTACCAGATGTTGTAAATGTTTACCCTACAATTCTACGAAGTACATATTAATTTTTAAGTAACATTGTATCAAACCTGAATAATAATAATAATAATATTCTACCACATTCACACAACACCATCTAGTCCCAAACTAAGCAGAGCTTGTACTATGGTTACTAGATAATGGATAAACATACTTATATACTTTTTTTTGTAAATACATACATATTATACATTGAAAGCCGAATTTAAGCCGTGTGGTTGACGGCATAGAATACAAGTGTCACCACCCCCTATCTTCCCGTGGGTGTCGTAAGAGGCGACTAAGGGATAACACGATGCAAATACCATCTTTGCGTAGAGACGGAAAACTCGACATCAAACCCTATACGACTGCCTCGTTGGTCTCGCGGCATAAATGTGCGCGTGGGATCGGGAGGTCCCGGGTTCGATTCCTGGGTCGGGCAGTGTTATTGGGTTTTTCTGTCACGAAATTCTCAGTGGCAGCGCGGAGTCTGGAAATGTGCCCGGTACGGCAATAGGCTCACCCCTTATTACGTGGGACTAAAGTATATCTGGCGAAAAGTGGGTGTAGAAATACACCTCTGCCTGCCCCTTCGGGGATAAAAGACGTGACGATATGTATGTATGTATGTATGTATGTATGTATTATACATTGAAACACCCAGACCAACACAAACATCCATGTTCATGCACACAAATGTTTGACTTGTGTGGGAATCGAACCCGCGACCTTCAGCGTAGCAGTCGTTTACACTCCCGCTGCGCCAACCAGTCGTTCCGGAATTGAACCTTACCAGACATCTGAGACCGCGTTCTCCTATAATGTTTAATCAATTTGGTATATCGATGAATTTATGAGCTAACTCGAGAAGTTCCATCAATATCCGTTTAGGTATTTTTCGTTGCACGAATGCAACGCAAAAAAAAACAAACATCTATTTAATAACATTTACAGCCCAATAAAAAATAAAAATATAGCTTACCTTACAAGGAGGTTTAAATCCATCGATAAGGTGTGCGATAAGTATTTTTTATACTTAATATTACTATTAATAACAAAAGTGTCGAATATGTGGGACTGGCTTCACTCGCCAAATAAACACGAGGCTCAGAGTTATATATAATTTATTATATTATTTGACACTCAACTTTACTGTCCTTTGAACAAAATTAATTTTGTATACAAATTTCTTATTTTCTCTTCTTTATCATTCGAGAATGATTCCAAATAAGTACCGATTGCGGGGAGTTTTCCTAAAACACTTTTTTCAAAGTGTTTAGAGCATACTCTTGCATATTTATTCGGATCCCAGTTTTCTCCTCCTGTTGCACGTATCCACAATTATATTTGGATCGTGCAGTCCTTTGGGAATCTATAAACAAATAATTTCATTACTACAAAGAATCGGAAAACAAATTAAATAATTAATCTTAGGTTCATATGAAACTAAGTAACGGCAAATTACCCAAAATTTGGGTAATTTCCCAAACGCTTCTGTGGTATCCCTAAAAAACATTTAACGCTGTAAAATTAAAAAGTATCGATGACTTTTGACTAGCTCAACATTCAACGACCTATTGAATTCGATTGTCTAATACTAAAATCGCGGTGATAATAAAGTAGCATTTTTTGGTTTATTGATTTAATTTAGAAATTATTTCCTTATACAATGATACGCTATTTGTATCATTCTATCAATTTTTTCATGTATAAATAGATATTATAACTAAAATATCGTACTTACGAATAAATGGTTATGTTCTCACATTTCCGCTCACTATGGCTTTTACAGCCTAAAATGTAACAAATCACCATAATAAATCTGAACCAATGATATTTTCACTAAGCATTCACAATTAAAAACAATAATAACATGATAATAACACAATTTTTCGCGGAAATTATCGAGAGCTCAAAACGTTTGTTGGTCACAATATTCAGTTGTGACCAACAAAAAAAACGAAAACTCTGACAAAGACAAAAATGCTATCTTTGTCTCTTTTACTCTTATGTATTTCTGTATGTCATTATCTCGGTCTGTCACGGTATTATTATTTGCTTGTCAAATCCATAGAGATGCATCATCCTAGTTCTGAGAACACCACAGATATAGATCTACATAGATAACGCAATTATCACGATTTGTATTGAAACCAAGCGTGCCGACTTTTTAATACCTACTGTGACGTTGCCTGTATCACGAAGTCGAAGCGATGCGCGACAGTATCGCTTGTGCGATATTCATCGCCTCCTAATACACAACGTCAGATCAAACGTCCGAGGCAAACGCGGCAACGTAATGTGAATAAAGTTTACTTAACGGTAAAACAGACGCGCGGGGACTGAAGTTAGTGGCGACCAAGCTCGGCGCTTGGTCGGAGTTCAGACACGCGAAGTGCATACATTTGCGTTATCTATGTAGATCTATGTCTGTGGAGAACACAAACCAGCGCATGGAAAGTAGAGTTCTTTACAGTAGTTTTAAGAAAGATGACTCTGAACGCAATACGCTTCCATGTGTCTGATAAACATACAGACTACGTTATATTTTTATTAATCACTATTAAGTGTAATTTCCTTCTTTCCCGTCAGGTGCTATCCCTGTGCTTCCGCGTGTTCGTCCGCTGGCTGGACCAGTACGAGCCGTGTCCCTCGGACTTCCCGCCGGCGGGTCGCGAGCCGGACTCGAACCCGCCGCCCGGCTTCCGCCTGCTGCTGCAGATACACACCAAGTCTGAGCTGCTGCGGCTACTGCTCACCTCGCTCGATGACGCGCATGACCTGCTGGATAGACACCCGCCGCAAGGGAAGGTAACATATTTGACGTAGTTGATATTTTAAGTTGATTGAATCAGACGTTACTTAGCAGAATTGTATTATATACTAGTGGAAAGAAAGAGGAACTCGCCAAGGCACCCACCATCCTGAGACGATATAGGATATATAGGACTGTAAGACAGGTATCTTCCTGGAACCCGTACTATTCGTATATAGATATCCTTTATCCTCTTACATTAGAGGAGTTCAGTATTATAGTATTCTCTTGGATTTACGCGAATGTTATACATTGAAATTAAACTACAGTTTACGGATTTTATCGCGTTATATTGGTTTTACTAGTTATTACATTTAAACCGAATGATCTAGAAACTACATTTTTATTACTAGCCGACGTTTCGAATTCTTTACAGAATTCATGTTCACGGCAGACTGAGGTGATTTTTGTCTTTATTTATTGAATGTATAAGTTATCTCAAAGTACTCGAACATTTTTAACTATTTACGCACAATGAGCTCACAGTGTCCTCAGGTTTAAATGTATTAACTAGTAAAACCAATATAACGCGATAAAATCCGTAAAGTGTAGTTTAATTTCAATGAGTTCAGTATTGTTAACATTTTTCTACTGCAATAATTGTGGTGGTCAATCCATTTATTAGGTATTTGGTGCATTCCCCTTTCTTTGCAATAGATATTTATAAGAACATTACGGGTGCTAATTTTGACGTTTTCCAATAGGTTTCGTTTGAATCGTTTAGTTTTGGCAGATTTTGCTACTATTATAAACGTGAAAGTTTGTGAGACTGGATGGATGGAGATGTATTACTTTTTCATATGAAAACGACAAAACTACTTTGATAAAACTTTTCGGTAAAATAGCTGTGTCAAGAGGTAGATGTAGTGACAAGCATCGAGAAAGGCATGTTAAGATGGTTTGGGCACATGGAGAGGATGGATGACAAAAGACTGACAAAGAAGATATATAAGGCAAATGTGAATGGGATAGGACGAAGGGGAAGATCTAGGCGGACGTTCTCTGACCAGATTGGAGACATCCTAAAAAAAGGACAGGTCAGAAGTACCCTAAGCAGAAGAGCATGCATGAGAAACTTGATGGAAGTGAATGAATCAAGAGAGCTATGTCAGGATCGTTGCAAATGGCGTTCCGTAGTCTCTGCCTGCTCCTCCGGGAAACAGGCCTGAGTCTATGTATGTATGTATGTAGCTGTGTAATTTATGCAAATCGCTAAAGTTTAAAATCGTTTATAGTTATATCCATCTCTATAGCATATGCTATGTTATATTTATCGATCGAGTACACTCGGCAAACGCTAGTTTGGAAGAGGCTCTTTATGTCATGATGTACTACCTCCCATTGGCCTTTCAAACATTTTCGGGTGTGTTGACATGACCCCCTTACTCGCCTCCCCCAGACATACGTGGAGCAGTCGCTAGTGAGCGTGCTACAGATCCTGGAGCGCGCATTAGCCCTGGAGCGGCCGCTGCTGTCGGCGGCCGCAGAGGCCAACCGCGCGCTGCTCATTGTTGGACTCTCCAAGCTTATACTGGGTATGTGTCTACGTACTATGTAATCATTGTATTGGTTTATTTATTCTCTTGTTAAAGACATTGGAAAGTTATTTACGGACAAAAGGCTTCCACCTTATAGGTTTATTGCTTGTCGAAATGCCGAAATCAATTCAACCAACTTATGCTACTGTAAGTATCATCATCATCTTAATATATAAAATCCTTGCGTTACTTACTGACTGACAGACACGCTACAGCCGAAACTATGGGCGCAGGAAGCTGAAATTTGGCATGTATGTTCCTTGGGGACCGTAGGGGTGCACTAACAAGGGATTTCCCGAAATTCCCACAGGATCGGCCAAAACGGGTAAATTAAAAAAAATAATTGCAGGCGTAGCTGCTGGCGTCCTCTAGTTTGTAATAGAATTGTTTACTGCTATCGAAATAATCAATTTTATTACTTACGTATATTATCCACGACAGGCGTAAGATTTTGTTTTCAATGATGTTTGAAATTCCTTTGTATACGGCTTGAGTACACATATATTTATTTTTATCTAGATAGAGATTCTTTGTTAAATTATAGATTTAGTTGGTTAATTTGTTAACTATAGTGTATCGCGCTAAAATACATAGTGTTCCGCAGAACCCGACGGCCCCGACAACAGCTGCCGCCTTGTAACGTGCTGTAAGATCCTGCAGCACATCTCGTCCCTCCCCGCCGCCGCCGCGCGCGCCGTGGCGCTACTGTCGCGCGCGCTGCAGGCGCCCGCCGCCGCCCGCCACCTGCTCGCCTCCATCGCGCACAAACATGTGCTGCATGAGATACGGTTAGACTGGCTATTGTGTGTCTTGTTCTGTAGCCATTAGAGCTCAAAGTTCTGTAGCAGGCTGTGTAACACTTAAAGCTCAACGTTCTGTAGCAAGTATACGCGATACGGTGAGACTAGCTATTGTGTGTCTTTTTCTGTAGCAGTTAGAACTCAAAGTCCTGTAGCAGGCTGTAACACTTAAAGCACAAAATTCTGTAACAAGTATACAAGATACGGTGAGACTAGCTATTGTGTGTCTTTTTCTGTAGCAGTTAGAGCTCAAAGTTCTTTAGCAGGCTGTAACATTAAAAGCTCAAAGTTCTGTAGCAAGTATACGAGATACGGTGAGACTAACTATTGTGTGTCTTGTTCTGTAGCAGTTAGAGCTCAAAGTTCTGTAGCAGGCTGTAACACTTAAAGCACAAAATTCTGTAGCAAGTATACAAGATACGGTGAGACTAGCTATTGTGTGTCTTGTTGTGTAGCAGTTAGAGCTCAAAGTTCTGTAGCAGGCTGTAACACTTAAAGCTCAAAATTCTGTAGCAAGTATACAAGATACGGTGAGACTAGCTATTGTGTGTCTTTTTCTGTAGCAGTTAGAGCTCAAAGTTCTTTAGCAGGCTGTAACATTAAAAGCTCAAAGTTCTGTAGCAAGTATACGAGATACGGTGAGACTAGCTATTGTGTGTCTTGTTCTGTAGCAGTTAGAGCTCAAAGTTCTGTAGCAGGCCTTAACACTTATAGCTCAATTGTTTCGATAGGTGTACCACAAGGGCCTATCCTGGGTCCTATAGTTTTTAAAGTGCAATCTATGTTTGTTCCTTTTTTTGAAGTAATTAAACATAACAGAATGAAACTAGAAATCATTTTTATTTGCCCATAGATACGGTTTCGTAGAGTGCCTGGAGGCGGAGGAATGGCCGGAACAGACGGAAGGCTCAGGCGAGGAGTCGAACCCGGTGCGACGCGCCAAGGAGGGCATAGTGGCCCTGCTGCAGCACGTGCTGCCCTCCGCGCCGCCCAACCTCGCGCATCTACTGCTGGGCTACCAGCTCAACGATGACGTAAGTACACGTCCGCGCCGCCCAACCTCGCGCATCTACTGCTGGGCTACCAGCTCAACGATGACGTAAGTACACGTCCGCGCCGCCCAACCTCGCGCATCTACTGCTGGGCTACCAGCTCAACGATGACGTAAGTACACGTCCGCGCCGCCCAACCTCGCGCATCTACTGCTGGGCTACCAGCTCAACGATGACGTAAGTACACGTCCGCGCCGCCCAACCTCGCGCATCTACTGCTGGGCTACCAGCTCAACGATGACGTAAGTACACGTCCGCGCCGCCCAACCTCGCGCATCTACTGCTGGGCTACCAGCTCAACGATGACGTAAGTACACGTCCGCGCCGCCCAACCTCGCGCATCTACTGCTGGGCTACCAGCTCAACGATGACGTAAGTACACGTCCGCGCCGCCCAACCTCGCGCATCTACTGCTGGGCTACCAGCTCAACGATGACGTAAGTACACGTCCGCGCCGCCCAACCTCGCGCATCTACTGCTGGGCTACCAGCTCAACGATGACGTAAGTACACGTCCGCGCCGCCCAACCTCGCGCATCTACTGCTGGGCTACCAGCTCAACGATGACGTAAGTACACGTCCGCGCCGCCCAACCTCGCGCATCTACTGCTGGGCTACCAGCTCAACGATGACGTAAGTACACGTCCGCGCCGCCCAACCTCGCGCATCTACTGCTGGGCTACCAGCTCAACGATGACGTAAGTACACGTCCGCGCCGCCCAACCTCGCGCATCTACTGCTGGGCTACCAGCTCAACGATGACGTAAGTACACGTCCGCGCCGCCCAACCTCGCGCATCTACTGCTGGGCTACCAGCTCAACGATGACGTAAGTACACGTCCGCGCCGCCCAACCTCGCGCATCTACTGCTGGGCTACCAGCTCAACGATGACGTAAGTACACGTCCGCGCCGCCCAACCTCGCGCGTCTACTGCTGGGCTACCAGCTCAACGATGACGTAAGTACACGTCCGCGCCGCCCAACCTCGCGCATCTACTGCTGGGCTACCAGCTCAACGATGACGTAAGTACACGTCCGCGCCGCCCAACCTCGCGCATCTACTGCTGGGCTACCAGCTCAACGATGACGTAAGTACACGTCCGCGCCGCCCAACCTCGCGCGTCTACTGCTGGGCTACCAGCTCAACGATGACGTAAGTACACGTCCGCGCCGCCCAACCTCGCGCATCTACTGCTGGGCTACCAGCTCAACGATGACGTAAGTACACGTCCGCGCCGCCCAACCTCGCGCATCTACTGCTGGGCTACCAGCTCAACGATGACGTAAGTACACGTCCGCGCCGCCCAACCTCGCGCATCTACTGCTGGGCTACCAGCTCAACGATGACGTAAGTACACGTCCGCGCCGCCCAACCTCGCGCATCTACTGCTGGGCTACCAGCTCAACGATGACGTAAGTACACGTCGAACTCGGTGTGTAGAATACCGGACACCAATTGGGGAATAATTCTGCGTCGATACTTCAGCAGCAGAACTTTTGGTCGTAATAGGTTGGCATGACCAAACGCGCCGACCAGTGGTTCTATGTGACCGCTGCAGCCTACTTTTGGTTGTATAACGCGTCGAGTCACTTAGTTATTTACGGAAGGTTTGGCGCCACGTTAAACGCGGCCTTTTAGAAACACTGCGAGCGTCTTCAATCGAATGTTTTTAAGGTAATAGAGCCTTGCTGATTTCAGCATGAATGGGCCGGTTCGACCGGGGAAGTACTACCCTTTCACAGAAAATCGACGTAAAGTAGCAGTACCTAAACTGTTGCGTTTCGTTCGGTGAGTGAAAGTGCCAGAGGCCTTATCCCCTATTCCGTCTCCCTCATCCCACTCCTCATCCTATCCCTTTTCCCAACCCCAAGGGGCGGCAACGCACTTGTGACTCCTGTGGTGTTACTTGTGTCCAAGGGCGGCGGTAATTGCTTACCATCAGGCGATCCGTCTGCTCGTTTGCCGCCTGATAACATAAAAAATAAAATAAAATGTTAGTTGCGCCGGATGTTTGGTAATGAGTCGCGATATTTATTTTCCAATTATAACGAGACGATCGCTTACATAATAATGGCTAGCGTGGTATAGTAGGCCAATTCCTCCTTTCAAAGGAGAGGCCTAGTCCAGCAGTGGACTGTTAAAGGCTGATGATGATGATGATGAGATAATATTTGTTGATGTGCAGGTGTCGCGCAGTAACCTGAGCGAGGCGGGCGCGGGCGGGTACCCGCGTACATGCCTGCACTCCATACTCGACATACTCGACCAGCACATCGCCTCCAACAACACGCACAGGTAACACTTACTACTGGCTAGACAGATCGCGTCACTCAACTGTTAGAATAAGATTTTCTTTTTATAGACTCACGAAGGGGTAGGCAGAGGTGTGTTATTATACCCACATTTCGCCATGAATTATTTGGTCCCACGTAAATAGGGGACGAGGCTATTGCCGTTACCGGGCACATCACCAGACTCCGTGCTGACTGACTGAACTGAGAATTCAGAAAAATCCAGTTGCACTTTGCCCGACCCGGTGATCGAACCCGGGACCTCCGGATGCACTGGATAACTGAGGCAGTCAACTTAAATCTTTGTAATTATATTGTGTAGTTTGTAAGTTTGGAGCTTGCATATCCTATTGGTTAAAAAGCCTCTAAATAAATAAAGAAAAAAATAATTATAATAATTCACTATTAAATGTCAGCTAGCTAAGTTTGTCCGCTTCTTCAGGTTTTTGCGATACAATTGATATACGGTGTGTTTGTTGTTGGGTCTCGTGCAATTTGCACAATACACTGAGTTTATTTTAGACGGCAAAGTTATTATCTTCGTATGCTCCAGTGAGCATACGAAACTGAAAGCAAAATGATATTGTTAGACCAGAAATAAGCAGTCTTATTTCTGGTCTAACAATATCATTTTGCTTTCAGTTGTAACTTAGTTACCGGGGACAGTTTTGCAGTGGTTTTATGTAATTTAGAAAATGTTTTAAACATAATTTGAATATATGACGAATATAAAAAACAAATCGAATTAAAATTGGCAAACCCTAGTAACTTCAGGAACAAATAGAAGAGTTAAAAAGAGATAAAAAATGTGAATAAACAGACGAACGAATAGACGATCGAAAAGAAAATCGAAATTAGTAGATCGAAAACCTTCCTAGGTTTTAAAAACCGTAATAGACGCGCGGAACGCAAGTCTTATGAAAAAGAAAGAAGCGAAGAGTAGTAGGTAGTGAAATAAGTATAGCAGTGAACTGTGAAAGCAAAATGTGCAAGTAAAATTTGATAGTGTTCGTGCTATCCGCGTCAAACATCGGACAGCGCCTGGTAGAAAGCCTACGCACACAGAAAAGCCACGTCGCGAGGAAGGACTACGCTACGATCTTGCTCTCTATAAAGAATTATTTGCGTTACTCGGTGTTTACTTCCTATCCCGTAACTCGGTCCGTAACAATATGTATAAACCTTTCTCTGATCTATAAATTGTCTGTCTAGTTCATGATGGCACTAAGCCGAAGTTCTGGTCAACTCACATTTAGGACATTTTTTACGTGCCTAGGCATGGTATTCTCTATCGCTAAGCGTCACGCCTGTTTTCCATTGGGGTAAGTAGGGACTATGGGACGCCAAATGCTCCGATTCTCATCATGCAAGCTCGTCGGTCTTCTTCTTGTCGTATCAATGGCAATTCAAATTGCGACCAATAATCTGCCCCAGCTATAGCTTTGTTTGTAGCCGCATACAACTCGGCCGATGAGCACTTAGCTGGGCAGGAGGGACAAGACAGCAAGTGTGGCATGTCTTGCGTTGTAGCTCGTGCCTCGGTTATCATCATCATCATCAGCCTGTATCAGTCCACTGCTGGATGTAGGCCTCTCCTATGGCACGTCAATAAGCTCGGTCTTCATCTTTCCGCTTCCAGTCCCTGTCCGCCGCCCTACGAATATCATGGACCCATCTGGCTATAGGACGACCTACTCTACGTTTGCCGAGTCGCGGTTATGTGTACTTTTAATTAGGCGGTTGGTTTTGGGCGATTCCTACCGTCATAGTTTTCTGATAGACATAAGAATGAGTGTGTGTCTTGTGCGGGTGCAGGGACGCAAATACTTGTCTTGGGTGGATCCTATCGTTATGTTTTTTATGATGTATATAAGATTGGTGTCCGTGTGGTAACGTACTAAGAATACGGAATGTCACCACCCCATATCATCCCATGGGTGTCGTAAGAGCCGACAGAGAGCATATTATGCAGCGAAAAGCACTGTAAGAGAAGGAAAACTTGATACAAACCCTATACCAACCCGTTTGGCCAGCGCAGTATAGTAGGCCAATTCATCCTTTCAAAGGAGAGGCCTAGTCCAGCAGTGGACTGTTAAAGGCTGATGATGTACATAAGATTGAGTGTGTGTCTTATGTGTGTAGGGAGGCGAACAACCTGATCGAGAGCTGCTACCGGCTGCTGTACAGCGTGTGCGCGCGGCCCGCCACGTCGGCGCCGGCGTTGCGCTACCTGCGCACCAGGGACTACTTCCTGTCGCGCCACGTCAAACACACCATCGACCTCAAGGTAACGTTGTATACTGAGGCGTTTGGCGCTCGAATTATCCCGAAAAATTCTAAGAAATAATCAAGTTATTAAAAGTTTAGTCTATTGTAAATTTTGACTATGGTCACACTGAACTGTCAATCCATTCGTTCTTTGTCGTTTCCCGCGGTCAGCGAAGAAAGCTAGCCTTTTGTTCGCTCTGGAAGATTCCGTTTTGTGAGCGCGTTTTGATCTTGTATTTGGTTGTAAAACTAAAAACCCGAGTGAATGCCGCTTCTTTGATTTATAACCGGCACCGGTACACTGTGATAAAAGTCAAACTTGTGAACTATTGAACATTTGTAACATATTGAACATTGTAAAACTGTGAATCCGCCAACGTGCATCGTGGTCTGAAGAAGGACGCCGAGCTGGACCTCGAGTAGTGGTATTTATAGCGATTTGCTTGTTATTTTGGCCAAAATTATGAGTTAATCTTATAGGTCCACTCAAGAGCATCAGTGAAAATTTGGTAAGTTACTTGCATGTACTTGAACTCATCACTGTGCAGTCGCAGTAATACTGTTTAGATCTTTTGCCTGTCGTGGTCAGGTAGATGTATTACAACTTCCACCGCGCACTCTGAACAATGTCCTGCCTGCCTACGGCAGCTCTAAACATAATTTTGGTAGCAGAGCGTGGTTGAAATCTAGCCGTTGATTGTATCTAGACTCAGATTGGTGTTGTATGAGCTATATATCTCATTTGTAAACAGTGTTTTAGTGTTCTCAGCTCAGTTTTGTCTTAAATACATAATATTTATTTGTATAAGTTGACCTACATAATTTGAAACACATGTCATACATAACCTCAATCAGTAATTGTTTGATTTAAATTGTTGAAATCTAGCATAGATTTGTTGTTGTTAGTATTAATAAGTCACTTTGATTGGATACATAACAGTCATATGTATCAATTAATTAGTTAAGTGCATAATTATATTGAGTTTGAAACATTATAACAACCAAACTTGACAAACCTTGTTGTTATAATATATTGATAAAATTGATAGGCAGCACATACTATCACTATTGTATATCTCAAATAACACAGCCAGTCTGTCTGTTGCAAATAGTTAATTAATTGATTTAAAGTTCAACTTTTAATTTGCTGTAAGTTATAAACCTTTTGATAACTTTGTCCCTATGTCAATATATTGAAACAAGCAGATTTTGAGCTTGTTATATAATTTTGTTGGGCAGTAAATACCTGTCACTTGCTTGTACCAGCAGTAAACAGGCTAATACTTTGTTGGTTTCAAAGAATTAACAAATATTAAGTTTTGATTGATAATATTATTTAACGCTTGTCCGAGCTCTTTTGAAACTTAATTATGTCAGCTATCAAGGACTTGCGTGCGGCTGCTGGTGCTATTGCATCAGATTTGCGCTGGTTTGCCTCAGCCAGTGCCTGGGTGAACCGGCCTGATCGCCAGCAGGCCTTACTACAAAGGTATGAGCGGATCGATGATCGCCTGGCAAGTGTGGAACAGCAATTCCGCACTTTCAGCGCTTGCTGTCTCGAAGTGTCAGTTAATGAATTCACTGCTGACCAGCGAATTAGAATCAGCGAAGATTATGCCCAGGTCTTAGACCTGTATGATGCTGTCTCCAACTGTGCAAGACAGTTGATTGCCGAGAGGGACGGGCAACCCGGCTTGAAGCAGGAGCTTCCTAGGACAGCACCGGGACTGGTGAGTAGGCTTCCTACTTTAGACCTCCCGCGTTTTGATGGCTGCCCAGGAAGCTACCTGGGCTTCGTTAATTTGTTTGACAGCCTGGTCGATGACAGGGCTGACCTTCGGCCGGCACAAAAATTGGCCTATTTCATGTCGGTTCTAGATGGGGAGGCCAAGGGCCTCATCCAGCATCTGCGTGTCTGACGAGGCGTACCAGACGGCTCGGGACTTAATTACCCGTAGGTACCATAACAAGCGTGGCCTCGCCGACACGCATATTGAGCAGATTTTGGGTTAGTCCACGCTCATCCGGGTCTTTGGGTTGCGCACCCAACTTTACGTGCTTGGCGCACTTAAGTGCTTGTACCTGCTCGTGGACCAATGGTCCTACCTATTAGTGCACATTGTGCTCAAGAAGCTGCCTGCCGAACTGAGGTCGCGTTTTGAACAGCGCTTTGGTGGGGATAGTGCGGCCCATCTGCCCCCCTTTGCTGACCTGGAGAGGTTCCTCGAGGATGAGTGTCGGGTCTTGGACAACTCCGGTGGTGACACGCCGGCTAAGTGGCAGCCGCCCAAGGTCAAGGAGCAGGCTCGCGTTCACACCCGAGCCAATGTTGACCGGCGCCCTCCTCGTTTTGTAGTCACGCAGAGCCCAGCGGAGTGCTCTTACTGCAAGGTCACGGGGCACAGAACGGCCAGTTGTAGGGCATTCTTGGACCTTCATGTCGCCTCTCGTAGGCGCATCGCGAATGCCTGCCGCCTTTGCTTCTCTTGCTTGGGGTCCCACTACCAGCGAAACTGCCCAAACTCTCGCCCCTGTCCTCACTGTGGAGGACAGCATTTGGACATTCTCTGCATGAATGCCAGAGAGGTAGGCCGCTTGTCCAATCAGCCGACGCCGCGCACGGGCGGGTGTTTTGAAGGTGTCAGCCGAGGCTCACCGGCGCGCAGCCGAGAGTCGCCTCGCTTAATTGATCGCTGCTCACCCCGCTTGGAGAACCGTAGCGTGCGCACGCCTCTCTCTCGCGCACATGAATGTGCTGTTCAGCATCACCAGCACCATGACTGCTGCCCCAGGTATTCCCCTCCTTTGGCGGAGCGTCCCCGCCTTGACTCGCGCCCACCTCGTTATGGGCGGGTGCGTCATTATGACCCTCTACAGATGGCGCGCGGATCGAGTCACCGCGCTTTTGAGGACTTCAAGCCGCACCCTCGTTTTGACTTGCCTGGTTCTGGCCAACGGTCGCCGCCCAGGCAACAATAGGTAATTGACTCCTGGCCTATAACGCCAACCACCCCCATTGAGATTGAGACCGTTATGCTACCAACGGTTGCTGTTAGGGTCTGGGGACCCACGGGGACCTCTGTTGTTGTCCGTGCTATATTGGACACAGGGTCACAATGTTGCATTGTCTCCACTTATTTGGTAGGGCAGGTTAAATTAAATATAGGTTCTTTTCCAAATTGTATACGGGGAATAGGTGACGTAGCATCTAATGTTGAAGGGCAAGTTAAGGTTTTGTTTGCCCCTGTTGAATCTTCACACCCGAGGATTAAAACCTCGGCTATTGTGCTGAAGAATATTTGGGGTATGCATCCACAGAAACAGCTACCTGCTGCTGCGGTGAATTTGACATCGGGTTTGGAACTGGCAGACACCAAGTTTGACACACCAGGACAAATCGACTTGTTGATTGGCTCTGATGTCCTCGGTGGAATTTTGGTTGGTGGGAAACGGGTCTTGGTGCCAAATGGTTTGACTGCCATCCCGAGCATATTTGGATTTGCTTTGATGGGACCTGTACCTAGGGAACCCCCTTCACCCGAATTTGATGATTTGTTGGCTGTAGGCTCCGTTCTCTCTGATGCGGTTCAGAGGTTTTGGGAGGTAGAGGAGCCCCTTCAAGCTGCCCGTTTGAATCCAGAACATGAGGAGTGCGAGCTGTTCTTTCAGAACTACACTGGTTGACTCCGTTCTGGTCGGCTTATTACGAAGCTCCCTTTTCTGTTTGTTCGGCCTCCGCTTGGTGAGTCACGACCTTTAGCCGAAAAGAGATTGTTGGCTATGGAGCGTCGCATGGGTCATGATCCGGAGCTCAGACAGAAGTATATTGAGTTCATGAGAGAATATGAACAATTGGGACACATGTCCGTGTCGAATTTGGATTGGCGTTCGGTGGAGCATTACTTTCTCCCGCATCATGCGGTATTGAAGCCATCAACTGTCAAGCTGCGCACAGTGTTTGATGGTTCTGCGCAGACTTCTACGGGCGTATCCTTGAACCAGTGCTTGCATTCTGGTCCCAAGTTGGTCAAGGACCTTTGTGACGTCATCACCAGCTTCCGACGACATCAGCTTATCTTTGTGGCCGATATAAAAATGATGTTCAGGCAGACGATTATATATAAGGTCGAGCCCCTACTTGGCAATACGTTCTCTTTGGGAGCTCGCAGACCGCGAGGGCCTACGTTTCCCACGAGCCTCCGCGATTTTGAAGGACGATATTTACGTCGATGACATTTACTCGGGCGCCTCCACAGCGGACGAGGCGATCCTCCTGCGGGACGAATTGATAGGTATCTTGGCCTCCACTGGTTATGAGTTGCGCAAATGGAATTCCAACTCACCAGCGCTTTTGGAAGGCTTGCCAGAGGTTCATCAGCAGGATCCACATTTGTTTGAGATTGTTGACAACCCCGCCATGATGGCTGTTCTTGGCGTTCAGTACAGACCAGTCCAAGACATCTTTACGTATAACGTAGACTTGAATTTGCCTTGTTCTTGGACTAAACGTCTCGTGTTGTCTACTGTCGCAAGAACCTTTGATCCTAACGGTTGGATTTGTCCTGTTATATTTTGGGCACAATGCTTCTTGCAGAAGCTTTGGACAGCAGGATTGTCCTGGGATGAACCTCTACGCGGTACTCTTGTTGAGGAATGGACCTTTTTTGTAACCTCACTTCCTGCCGTCAACGAGATCTCCTTGCCTCGTCCCATCCTTCCTCCCGGGAAGTACAAGGCAACCCTTCACGGGTTTTGTGATGCCTCGGAACATGGTCACGCGGCCGTGGTGTACTTGCCCACAGTTAGTGCCTCAGGTCAGGTAAGGGTTTCCCTGATCATGGCGAAGAGCAAGGTTGCACCCCTTCGGACATCTTTGACCATTCCAAAATTGGAGCTCTCGGGAGCAGCACTACTCGTGCGATTGTTGAATCACGTGTCTAACACTTTGGGTAAAACGATTTGTATTAATGGGACCTACGCCTGGACAGACAGCCAAATTGTTCTTTGTTGGTTGAAGGCTTCTGGTTCACCTTGGAGGTATTTGTCGCTAATCGCGTTTCCCAAATACAAAAATCTGAAGTCAAGTTGTTTGGAGACACGTACCAGTTGAGCTCAACCCCGCTGATTGTGCCTCGCGCGGATGCTTGACGCCTAGTTTGATAGGTCATTCGCTGTCGTGGGGTCCGGAATGGTTGAGTCGACCAGAAATTGATTGGCCTCGAACGCCAGTTTTGAATATTTCTTATTTGCCGGGTCTACGAACACTCGCTCTTGAGAAGGTAGAATGCGCCTTCAACCCCGATTGTTTGTTGAATCGCTACAGGTCCCTTGACTAGTTGTTAGGTGTTACTGCTTGGATAAAGCGTTTTGTTTTTAACTTTAGGCACCCACGACAGAAACATCCGACACCGTTTCTTTCACCACAGGAACGACAGGAGTCCCTCACCTTTTGGGTTCGTTCTGTGCAATTGGCGCACTTTGAGAAGGAGATTGCTATCCTCAAGTCAGGGAAATTGAAATTATCGGGCGCTGTATCTAAATTGAACCCCTTTTTGGACGATACGGGTCTCTTGAGCGTTGGAGGGCGTCTCAAGAACGCCAACCTCCCCTACGGGGCACGTTACCCCCTGTTGTTACCTAAGGACGGTCATTTGGTACGCTTGTTGGTAACTGACCGTCACCTCAAAAATTCGCATGCTGGTTGTAATGCTTTGCCGGCCATTTTGCAACGCGAGTTTTGGATCTTGTCTGCCCGAAGAATTATTCGGAGTGTAGTCTTTCGCTGCATCCCTTGCTATAAGCTCAAGGCTTCTACCATGCAGCCCTTGATGGGAGACTTACCGGCAGATCGCGTAACTGAGAGCAGGACGTTTGACGGTGTTGGCACGGACTTTGCTGGTCCCTTTTTGGTGAAAACGTCGACACTTTGAAACAGCAAGACTGTTAAGGCCTACTTGTGCGTTTTTGTTTGTCTCTCCACAAAGGCCGTACACTTAGATCTGGTCTCCTCGCTTACGACCGAGGCGTTTGTAGCCACATTTGACAGATTTGTATCCCGCAGAGGGCTGCCTTCCTTGATCCGTTCTGATTGCGGCACTAACTTCAAAGGCACTTATAATTATTTGAATGACGTTGTTAATTTCCTTGAAACCAACAAGGCTGATAGGCAATAGGATTGCCCGACGTGGGATAAATTGGTAGTTTTCCTCACCAAATTGTCCACCACACTGGGGTGGTATTTTTGAGGCCGCTGTAAAATCGGCCAAAACACACTTGCGCAGGACAATTGGTGAATCTGTCCTTACATTTGTACAACAATGTAAAACTGTGAATCCGCCAACGTGCATCGTGGTCTGAAGAAGAACGCCGAGCTGGACCTCGAGTAGTGGTATTTATAGGGATTTGCTTGTTATTTTGGCCAAAATTATGAGTTAATCTTATAGGTCCACTCAAGAGCATCAGTGAAAATTTGGTAAGTTACTCGCATGTACTTTGAACTCATCACTGTGCAGTCGCAGTAATACTGATTAGATCTTTTGCCTGTCGTGGTCAGGTAGATGTATTACAACTTTCACTGCGCACTCTGAACAATTTCCTGCCTGCCTACGGCAGCTCTAAACAGTAGATATGAATACGAAAACTCGTACTATCAGCTGTTACGGCCCTATAGCGGCGGCGGCTGCGGCAGTGATTATGAGGTATATACATGACGCGCTTACTTCGCCGCGGCCAATGTCACGTCAGATTAAACGCGCCATGTACTATCGACAGCAGCGACGGTTTACCACTCCTAAGGTTAAAATCGCATAGCACACGCCAACATTTGGTAGGCCACCCGTGACACGCCCCTTTGTTTTGTTTGAGTTTTTTTACACTTTACATTTGTTTACTGATTCTAAGGCGATACAAACTCAACTGTGACCAGTTTGTATCGCCTTAGTTTTACACTAGAGAGACCAAAACGAATTTAACCAAATAATAAGTCTATACAACACCGTACCCATACTTTCATGACAAAGAAAGACCTCAGCCGACAAAAGAACGCCGGGATTGATTATTTATACTTAGTATAAACATTATCAAATAGGAATTAGCAATTTAACATCGGTTATGTTCTGAAGTTGCTATGATCAAACGAATCAAAACGATTAGAAGGTTTCAAATAGATTTTATTACTTACCTATTTTTTTAAGAGAACAATGATAATATTTGAATAGGCCGTAGGTCGGCTACATAATCTTTTATCTGAATGAGTTCAGTCCATAAAAATATACCAACATGTGTGCAGTCCATTGTGTAAAAAAGAGATGCGTCTTGTTAACAAATGTTACTTTGTTTTCCGAAAAGGATATAGAACCACTAATGTTTATTTTAGTAATAAACAATTACATTTGTAGGTTTAGTTAAATGACACAGTTTCAAAATAATAAACAATAACATTGTAATATTTAACGTTGTATAATTTATTGTTAGGTAAATTAATAAAGCTACTTTGAAATAAATAAATAAAACAACAATATAGTCATTATCTCAGTAAAATTGTAATTTAAAAGTTACCTACTAATACTAAATTAATAACTAGGTAGCTACGTTACATCTTTCTAAGCAAAAAAAGACTAATTAAACCTACCTATTTCAATAAGTATACCTAGCAATGCTTAAACTAAATTCAAGAGTATTCAAGTTCTTGTGGGCTCATGGTTGGAAGTTGGGTAAACAAAATTGTGTTCAAAAAGTTTGTTTCCTAGCAAGTGCTAGATAACAATTGTCCAAATATGATACCATCTGGCAAAAGTAAGAAAAGTCATAAAAACAAACGGTTAGTACACGTTTTTGTTCGAAGATTCCTCTTTGATTGGTTAACAAAATTAAGAGCGGAGTCACTTAAAGTCAACATGTCCAAGCGAAAATTTTTCTAAAATGGTCAACCGTGGCTGCTGTCGATAGTACATGTTTAATTCTTAGAATTTTTTATTAACTAAAAGTATGTTTGTTGTATGCAGACTGCGTCAGTAGTGACGCTGTCGTCCCGCTCGTGGGTGTTGCGCGCATGCGCGTGCGAGGCGGGCGCCGCGGCCGCCACGCGACAACACGCCGCGCTCTCCGCGCTGCTCACCGCGCTCACACACACCGCGCACCACCCCACACAGGTCAGTACTACACCTACAGGGCACTGTTACCCTACACAGTTTAGTTCCACTCCTACGTGGAGCAGCATTACCCCATATAGGTCAGTGTTACCCGATATAGTTCAGTGTTACCCCACATAGGTCAGTGTTACCCCACATAGGTCAGTGTTACCCCACATCGGTCAGTGTTATCCCACATAGGTCAGTGTTACCCCACATAGGTCAGTGTTATCCCACATAGGTCAGTGTTACCCCACATAGGTCAGTGTTACCCCACATAGGTCAGTGTTACCCCACATAGGTCAGTGTTATCCCACATAGGCAATGCACGAATGCACAAAAAGAGCGGAAAAACGTGACGAGTGATGTCTAATTGTGAAGCAGGCCACAGCTGTAGAGATGTGACGACCACGACCACTCTGCCAAGAGTGTAACGCCTAAGAAGACCCCACATAGGTCAGTGTTACCCCACATAGGTCAGTGTTACCCCACATAGGTCAGTGTGACCCCACATAGGTCAGTGTTACCCCACATAGGTCAGTGTTACCCACATAGGTCAGTGTTACCCCACATAGGTCAGTGTAACCCCACATAGGTCAGTGTTACCCCACATAGGTCAGTGTTACCCCACATGTCTATTATACAAGACTCAGGTTCGCCCCTGCGTGGAATACTGCTCTCATCTCTGGAACGGCTCCGCTCAGTACCTGCTAGATGCCCTTGATAGGATGCAGCGGCGTGCTGTCCGTATCATAGGTGACCTTGAGGCTACTAAGTCCCTTGAATCTCTGCAATTACGCAGGGACGTAGCCTCAATGGCTGTCTTTTACCGATTGTATCACAGTGAGTGTTCAGAAGAACTCTTTCAACTCATCCCACCCTCTCCTTTCCTATCCCGAACAACACGTGCCGGGTTAAGGTGCCACCCTTATACGGTAGATCAGATACCGTCACGTACGAAAAGGTTCGGTACGTCTTACCTTTGCCGTACCATAAAAATGTGGAACTCACTGCCAGCTCACGTGTTTCCTTCCTCCCTTGATCCTGGGTCCTTTAAGCGGGGCGTGAAAAAGCATCTCTCAAGGCCGTCAAAGTGAGGGCCATCATGTCACATTGCTTAACCAGCAATTGGGGATGGTGGCCTTCCCAATAGGACTTCACTGTCAGCTTACCATCAGGCAGCGTGAAGTCAATTTGACAGGTTCTTTCTAATAAAAAAAAAAAAAAAAAAAACATAGGTCAGTGTTACCCCACCACATAGGTCAGTGTTACCCACATAGGTCAGTGTTACCCCACATAGGTCAGTGTTAACCACATAGGTCAGTGTAACCCCACATAGGTCAGTGTTACCCCACATAGGTCAGAGTTACCCCACATAGGTCAGAGTTACCCCTACGTGGGGCACTATCACGCCACACAGGTCAGTACTACCCCTACGTGGGGTAGTATTACCGCTTGACTATGATATGGAACGAATGTCAAAATTCGGTGTCTCCTATATTCACTGCTGCTGAACGTGGGCTACACAGGTGATACAGTAGTCATCAGTAGTGGATATGAGGGTAGTAATAGTCCTATAAAAAATCTGCATGCTAATCGCGTCCCTGTGTTTGATAGGAATGGGAGTGGTGTCTGCTACGTCGTACATTAGAAGAATTACCAGTGAGCGTAGAGGCGGCGACCGAGCCGCGCTGGGAGCTGTTCCACGCCACGCAGCTGCGGCAGGCCATCGCCTCCTGCGACCTGCCCACGGGTATGTCACACTCACACTCCACACATTGACACACGTACTCCCTATACATGAGAGTGGTCAGTGCTCAATGGTCTACTCGTCGAACGTTACATGAGCTTTGATTCATATTGTGTTGTGTCAGGTCTGGGCGGCAAGCGCATCAGCGTGTCGCGCGTGCACGCGCTGCTAACACGCGAGCTGGCCGCACTGCACGCCACCGCGCCGCAGCGGAATCTCGTTGCCAACGAGATACAGAAGGTAACGCTACGCAGCAGCTACGACTTGTAACCACATCTACACACATCGGCTACGACGTATGTAGCCGCAACTACATACCCATCAGCTACGCCTTATAGCCACACTACACATCTGCTACTCCTTGTAGCTATACCTACAAACACATTAAAATATGAAACTCAAATACATTCGTCGAACTGCAGTCTACTAGGCACGATCATGTAATCTAGACTGAGAAATTCCTCAGTCGCACTAATTGGAGAAACACCTAGACATTACTCCGTGAACATGTACTCAATCAACTTGACATCGTGCTATCAACTTGATAACTAATTTCCAGTCGTACTCCGATTGCTTGTCACTGTAATAAAATCAAGTATTTAAAAATATATTTTCCGTCCAGGTCCTCGACTACGTAACCGAAGTGAACCGCCAGCGCAACCTAGCGGCGACCCTCACGCACTACTACGACTCGTGGCGACAGCTCACTGAGATCCTTTTCTGCGTCGCACCCCATGACATCCTGAGCCTTGAGTCTAGAAAAAACCTCCTGCTAAATATCCTCCAAGACTTGCTCAATAAAATTCCTCCCGGAGAAGTCCTCCCACAACTCGGCAACCTCGCATCAGGCACAGTACTCCTGCTCCTGGTTAACTTACGACACTGCTACATACTACAAAAGAGAGAGACTAATTTAAAAACTTCTGACTTCGAAATGAGCTTCTTCGGACCCACCAATCAAGTCATGCAAACGAATTCTCTAACACTGAAGTTTATTCTACACAAGATTCTAAGCTGGATTTTGGTGTCAGCGGGCTCTACTCAGAAAATGCGAGTGAATCTATACGGGGCCTTACTCAATTACTTGAATATCGTCAACTTGAAGACCAGTCCAGCAGATCCAGAAGAAGAAAATGTGAACGCGACTTATGTCAGTCGATTGGACAGTTCTAAAGTGAAAAGTTCGTCAGTAAGAGAAGAGTCTGCTTTGAAGTCGATGGTGATAGATGTGATCAGTGACTTTGGTGATAACTTGTGTTCTATAGTGTGTGGGGACTGTATAGGCGCAGGCCACGATGTCTGTAGGATGGTGGCCCTGGCGTGTTTGGACACGTTGATAGAGATCAATCCAAGGACTGACTGGATGAATACACTGACCAATCAGGGGTACTTGAGGAGTCTTATTGATAGTTTGCTGCAAGATGATGAGGGATTAAAAGAGGTGAGTGTTTTTGTAATTGATGAATTATTTAATTATTGTTATAGTGAATTGTGTGCCATAATTATATTTATAGTGATTGAGATATTCGATTTTTACTCAACAAAGTTACACTAGAGGCATCCAGTAATAATACAACATTTTAATTTGTAATCTTCAGACTCTAGAACCAAACCCCAAGTCCCTCCGCGTGCTATACGTATACGAGTCGAAGATGGGTCTGCTGATCAAGATGGCGGGCACGCGCACGGGCGCCGAGACGCTACTGTCGCAGGGCGCGCTGGGGTGTGTGGCCGCGCTGACAGCGCTCGACGCGCACCCCGACATACACACCGGGTACGCCAGGCACCCCGACACCGAGTTTGTGCCTTCTGTGGCTAACAGGTGAGCTGTTCTAGACGATAAACTATAAGTTTACCCGTTTGCAGCTGACCTCAGATAGCAGCAGCAGGCGAAAAGTTGCCGCGACGCTACTGCTTCGTGCCTTCAGTTGGTAACATGTAAGCTATTGTGGTCTCTAAGCCTCTTCATTGATATACGTACTTGTACCCGTGGGCATGCCATATTCCCACCACCTCATGGTGTCTGACTCCTAGTTCTTGTGGAATCCCTCGAGCCGTAATGGTCAGCTTCCACCAGAGTTCTCAATTCGTCGTCCTGAAGTATTCTAGGTCGACCACTACGAGGTGCATCTTCGAGGCTGGTATCTCCGGAATGAAATTTCTTAAAGTATCGCAGCACGGTGTTTTCTGCAACGCTATTATGGCATAATTGGTTAATTTGGTACTGACTCTGCCTAAAAGCTGCCAGAGATCATAATGGCAGTCAACACCGACGAATTAACGTGCGGAGAACAAGTCCATTGCTTGATAGAGGCCTTTTCCGATAGCACACCACTGAGCCCGATTTTCTGCTATTTGTGGCCAGTCGCTGCCAGCCACTTTGCGTATATCGTCACTCCACCTAGCCATAGGGCTTCCTACCCTACAATTTCCCACGTGTGGTCTCCACTCTAGAACATGCCTACTCCAATGGTTATCGGTTTATCGGTCTCGTCTCTGTTCTGTATCTCAGTACGAGTGTTTTAATTGAGTATGTTTGTATTGTGTCAGGTTCCGTCAGATCCTGGTACCGGCGCTAGCGTTGTGCGACGCTCTGCTGACGACACTTGGCGCTCAGAACCACAGCTGCGTGCTACACGTGCACCACGCGCTACTTAGCCACGTCGAGTGCATCGATATGGTGCTCAGGTAACACCAATCACACTAGACATACATATTTACATACACACATAGACTCACGCCTCTTTCCCGAAGCTACAAGGTAGAACAGATACCGTCACTATCTTTGCCTAACCATTAAGATGTGTAACTCATTACCACGTGTTCCCTTCTTCCAATGATCTCGAGTACTTTAAGCGGACCGTGATAAAGCTTCTGTCTAGGCCATCATGCTATTATTATTATTTTATTGGCATGATGACTTTTGCTGTGGGACTCCATGTACGCTTAAGAGCAAGTGGTATAGTCATTTTGATAGACATCAATAAAAAAAATAAAAAGAAACATACATAGATCCACGCCTGTTTCCTGAAGGGGTGGGTAGAAACTACGGAATATTTGCAACGATCCTGACACTCACATCAAATTACTCATGCATGCTTTTTTCTTTAGGGTACTTCTAACCTGTCCCTTTTTTAGGATGTCTACACAACATATTTTCTGTACAAATATTTGTCTTTAATAGCTAAATCCATGGATAAATCAAACAATGGGTTCGGTCGTAAGAAACAGGCAACATTTTTTTAGGATGTTATGACTTGACAAAAGCTTTTGATTGAGTACACACGAACATTTACCCAGATCAGATGAGTGTATTGTTTTTTCTCGCTATGATATTATGTATTTTAAATTCCATAATTAGTAACGCAATGCTTTGGAAAATAACATTTACTTTGAGAGAAAGTACCAGCACGAAAAATTTTACCTGTCCGAATTGGTGTACCTCAAGGATCGATTTTGGGTCCAGTGTTCCTTAATACTCAATACTCAATATTTGATTCCTTATTTGATATTATAATATGCAATGCATATATCAGATATGCATATTATGCATCCATAAGCTGTCTTGAAGCGTATGATTGCTAATATAAATGCTTATCTAAAAGCTTTGAAGCATCTCTGTTTCTGATTTTGTTTAATTTTTTACTGTTATATCGTGTGTATCAATAAGTCACTTATATTTTTTATTATTTTCTAGCATTTTTTAAAAATATGAAACATATTGACTGTTTACAGAGCCGCACACCCCAACTCCCCCGTGGAACTCTTAACAGAAGTCGAAGCAATAACCTCAGTAGTGGGTCGGGCATCGAACCGCGAGGTGTTTGGCACAGTGTCGACTACAGAGAGCACGGCGCTGCAGGGCGGCGCGGCGGCCGCGGCGCGCGTGCGCATGCTCATGCTGGCACTACTCGCGAGGTTCTACAGACCCGCCAATGAGCTGCCGGACCATACGCAGAATAATCTACTGTATTATAAGGTTAGTGTCTAGTATACCCAGTGGAGCTACCGATAGAAGTGGTAGTGTCTAATATACGCAGTGGAGCTACCGATAAAGGTGATAACGTCAGTGGTGATTCGGGCGTCGAACCGCGAGGTGTTCGGAACGGTGTCTTGGGCGGAGAGCTGGCGCTGCTGGCGAGGTTCTATAGACCTGCTTATTAGCTGCCTGATTATACTCAGTATAACTTCCTGTATTACAAGGTCAGTGATTTCTAGCTGTAAGGCTTCGCGTAGACAGATCACCGGCCACAGCCACCTGAGGCTGGCGACAAGCTGTTAACATGATTGTTTAGAACATTTTATATAGAATCGCCGCAGAACTGAAGGCCTAGCCAAATGGCATTCGCTTTGTTTTCTCATTTCGCTAACGTTTGGTTGCCATGTCTACATAAGAAATGCCTTCTTCGTTGACTACGTGATATATCGAAAGCCTATGCCAGTTCCATAAATTTTTGCACTTAACGTTTAGCGATATCGCTAATCGTATGCCATTTGGCTAAAGGGCCAATGCAAATATGTAGCGATGTTGCGGCCAATTGTCGCTTGTCACTTGTTGCCGCGAGACGCTACCGTCGTGGCCACTCGCCACACTGTGAGCACGAGAAGCCACCAGTCGCGGCCACTCACCGCTCATTGTCATCTAGGGGAACTGGGGCTAATTGTAAAACTATTTGTGAAAACTTTTAGTTGGCCTTCTCTTGTAATATAAATATCTTCAGTGGCGTGCCTTGCAAAGAAGCCCATAAGCCGGGCATGCCCTACTAAAGACCTCATTAAAATAATCACCCGAAATTGTATTACGAATATTTCAAATGTCGCGCTCTTTTACGATGTGCAATGACCCGCGCGCTGGCTGCGCCGCACGAGTGCGACGGAACGAGATAGAGTCTGGTGTTACTCTGCAACTTATAGCCATCTCTTTCGCACTCGTTTGATTCACTCGTGTACAAGCCAACTGGCATCGGCTTGCAAAATTTCTCTTTCTAACCTTTACAAATAGTCTATGATGACGCATTACGTTCCATCGTAATAAGTAATTTTGTATTGGGCGACAGAACTCGGAAGTAAGCCTGCTTGTTGCCTATGAAGTTGTCTAGAGGTGTATGCAAAATAATGAAGTTGGTGCGCATTCGTATATTTGCGGGTGGATAGCTCGACGCTGCACCAATATTTAGGCATTTATACCAAAAATTTAATGCCAAAATATTAAGGTTTTTTTATGATTCTTAACAAAACAAGAAAATTCTTGTTTTGAATTTTATCACTGAATTTACTAGCGACCATTTCAGTAGGTGATATTTTAATGTTATTAGGATACAAATATTAATGTGTACTCAATTATCGTCATAAATAGAATAGAACCAAGCTATTTTTGTAGAAAATGTTAATATAAGTAATATTCTATTCTGTTGTAGGCTGTAGTCGTATTTTAAACAAAGTGTTTAAAATACGACGCCGACGACGACCGGTTGGCGCAGCGGGAGTGTAAGCGACTGCCACGCCGAAGGCCGCGGGTTCGATTCCCGCTCAAGTCAAACATTTGTGTGCGTGAACATGGATGTTTGTCTTGGTCTGGGTGTTTCTATGTATAATATGTATGTATTTACAAAAAATAAAGTATATATGTATGTTTATCCATTATCTAGTACCCATAGTACAAGCTCTGCTTAGTTTGGGACTAGATGGTGTTGTGTGAATGTGGTAGAATATTATTATTATTATTATTATAAAGTAATCATATAATAATTATATCCCGTTCTTGTTTTTTATTTAACTACCGATTCTTGTTACAAGTCTACCGATATTAAAAGGCAGTTCTACCGATTCAGCACTGTCGTTCGAGATCACTGTGTCTGGGCGCCAATCGCCATACTATTTTTTCTGATTGAGTAAACGAAGTATTGGTTTTATTGTGATTTATTTTCGTTTTCGTGTAAAAAGTTTATTTTGAGATCTTTTAGTAATTATTTTGTGTTTTGGTGACATTACAATGGAGGTAATTGTCCCTTGTGAGGATTTAAAATGTAGGTATTCAAGTTTTTATGTTCATGCAAGTCCTTGTGATAATCCCAGTATCTCTACGAAGTGCGGCAAAGTGTAAAAAAAAACCGGTGGGGGGGGGGGACTATGTCTGCTTGCCATATGTTGAAGGTATAGGCACGCCACTGAATATCTTACTTATTTGATAGCTGCTGTGTTTTATAAAAATGCAAATTAGGAAAAAAAATAGTTTTTCGTTGAATTTATTAAATAAATACTACAGGAAGCTTCAATACCCGGGGCTGAGAATATGCTTTACGGGAAAGCACTTATAATACACGGTGTAATGTCATTTCGTGTGTGAACTTTGCGTGATACAGAACTTTATTTCCGTATTGTCCGTTAGATGTCGCCGTGTCAGTTGTCTTCGCCGTCGTACGATAGATGACCACAGTAGCTACCGTGGCAATATGATACATAGATTTTTAATTACATTTGTTGTCTTCAGATCGTGTGCAACCTACTAACGTACGCGCGCCACATAACGTGCGACAGCTCGGGTCGCGCGGTGGAGGCTCTGCCCATAGAAGGTGGTGCGTGCGGCAAGCTGCTGGCGCTGCTGCAGACGCTGGTGCGCGCGCACCAACACCACGAGAAGTTACTGGCCACCACCTCACACCAGCTGCAGAACTTACCCACCTGCAGTCTAGATGGTTAGTACTCGCACATTATTAGCGCCTTGCTACTAGCGTTTGGCCAGCGTAAGCGTTCTACGAATGGGTAGAAGATGATTAAGAGGAAGATAGGACCCATGTGTGACCCCTGGGGAACACCCGTTGGGATAGTTTTAACTTGAGAAGTATAGCCGTTAATCATAACCAATTGTGACCTATTTCTTAAATACAAATCGCATCGACTTACAGGAGAACCTTTTATATTCCCATTTTAGAAGAATTTTATCCAATAAAATATTGTGGTCAATGAGATCAAATGCTTTACTAAAATCGGTATAAATTGCGTGTACTTTGTCACCATTGTCTAAAGAACGAGCTATGTCTCGAGTAAACGAAATCAAATTTGTGCAAGTTTTCTGTGTAGAAACTGAATGTATAGTTTTATGTGATGTTTCATAGACATGCGCAAGCTGATTGGCGAGGAGGGTGCATCGTTGGCGCCGGTGGAGTGCCGCGCGCGAGCCTTCAGCGTGGTGTCTGCGCGCGCACGCACTCGCCGCCAGGAGCTGCGCGCCGCCGCGCACGCGCTGGGCGCCGCCGCGCACCTCGTGTGGGCGCATGCGCGCCTGCTGCTACGCGCCACGATACCCGCCGGTACGTAGCGAGTACGTGACTGCCTCGTTGGTCTCGCGACATAAACGTGCGAGTGGGATTGGCCGGTCTCGGGTTCGATTCCCGGGTCGGGCAAAGTGTTATTGCGTTTTTTCGTTAGAAAATTCTCAGTAGCAGCACGGAGTCTGGTAATGTGCCTGGTACGGCAATAGGCTCGCCCCCTATTACGTAAGACCTAAAAACTCCTAGCAAAATGTGGATATAATATTACACCTCGGCCTACCCCTTCGAGGATACAGGCGTGAGTCTATAAATAAATATAATATTTTTATGTGTACTCAACATACTATTCATTGAGTTTTGTGTATATTTTATGTACAGCCGATTATATAGTTACCTTATTAAACATAATATACTTCGACACGAGCAAAATGGTTATCAAAAAGAAAAATCATCCACCCTTGCAGTTTTTTCATTACTACATAAAGTAACTGAGTGCATTGATAAAAAAAATACCAACAATTTCTTTGATATGTCCAAAGCTTTTGACAGCGTGGATCACAGCGTACTTCTTAACAAATACGAAAGATATGGAATTCGTAAGCCTGCACTAATATGGCTAGGAACCTATGTGAAAAATCGTCAACAATGTGTGGAAGTGGCACATCTAAATCAAAATTCGGTCTTAACTACATACAGATAGCAATTTTCTAAAAAAATATATGGAATACCTCAAGGTAGTGTACTTGGTCCACTCCTATTTTTAATATATATCAATGACTTCCCAACTATTACTCCTTATCAATCTATAGGTATTTTTTGCAGATGACATTTCTATAATTATTGCAATAAAAATCACTAAATTTTGAAATCATACTTAATTTCACAATTTAATCAATAATTAAATGGCTAAAACTAAACAATGTAAGTGCGAATGTATCAAAACAAATTTTATTCAATTTCATAATTAGAATACCATACCAGATACAATACATTTTATCAAATCAGCATGAAAATTTAAACGAGGTAACGCAAAGCTTCTGGGATTGATGTAGATCAACATTAAAATAGGCTTTTGTCCTAAAATAGCGATTGATTCGTTCCTTTATTAGATGTTAAACTGAAGTACCTGATTTTTTCTTCAAAAATCGATCAGCAATATTACTAATTAGGGCTTTTTAAAAACCTTTTTGAATTTGACACGAAAACGCTGTAAAGCATCATGGCGGTTGAGTGATATCACAAAGTCCAAAACAAAACAAACCTTGAATGAATTCTGGTCTGATGTGCTCACTTTTATTTTGTTATATTCGATTTAACAGGTAGAAAGTTTGACGTTTTAGTTGGCGGACGTATTGTTTGACGTAATGCTCTCCGATTGGTGTTCACTGTTACAAGAATAAATACATTATTTTTAGTTTTAGAATCCTAAAAATAACATTAATCTTACCTTTTTATAATAAATAATAAACTTTATTGACATCATAGATAATATAATATAAATAGATATAGCATGTTCGACTGATACTCGTGTCCGTGATGCGAATTATTCAAGCATATCTTAGATTGCACAATTTGACACATGCCAGTCGCTCATTGACATTCATATAGGCATTTTATAGCAGAATTTAGGCAAGAATACTTGCTTGTGCTGTTGAAAGCTGCAGGAGACCAAGCCATACCCTTAATCTTACTAATGGAGCCATTCGTTTTCACCGGGAAGTACAAACTTTAAGCTAAATAAAATAAAATATCACTATGACACAAAAAGTATACATTGCCGGTTTTACATAACGCTACTCTGTATGTAAAATCGTATTTACACAGCAATCTACTTTAAACGTCAAATTTCGTGCAAATATGACGTGTTTAGTGATGTACCTCCATTGCGATAAGAATATATCGATACTCTGGTTGTTTAGTAATTGGTAAATAGCAAAGATTTAAATCGTTACATGTGCTCTATGCTTCCGAAAACTGACCAGTTTTACTATGACTAAGTAACTTGAACATATTTTCATTAAATGTTACATTGTCTAAGTAACTAACCGTAAATCAGAATAAACTGTTGACTCTCGCAGAATAAAACTGTATCGCGCCGTCGCTGTAGGTATGTATGCTTGTGTGTGCTAGGCACTGGAATGGTGATCAGCTGGGCGGCGGCGCTCAATACACTGAGTTAATTTTCAAAATGTATGATGTCGAAAATCATTTTTCAACTTTTAGTGACTTATTTTTTCATGTATTTGTATTCAGTTATAGTAGTATATTCCCCCTAACTTTTTTTTTTACAAATGCAAATCAACACCTTGTATACATTGCGCCTCTAGCAATTTTATTAAGGCATAATGAACGAGTTTGTGCATAATAATTTCGTTTATACTCATAACTTTTTTAGATCACGGGAACGATTCCGTCTACTTCATCATTAAATCGTACAACAGAAAGGCAAAAATGGCAAAAATTACAATTATACTAGATTTATTATGTTAGGGGTTAATTACTATGTATCTTTGTTTCGAGTAACCAATATTGCGGCACAGTTTCAAACACCATGATTAGGAATGTTCTGAAATCTTACAGATCGGTGAACGCTTACGAGCGAGTAAAACGATCTACTCCCTTTCTTTGGAGTTTACTAATGTGCAACCAGAGCGACGCCACTACCACTGTCATAATTTAAAAAGAACCCGCCCATTTTAAAAGTAATGGTAATTGTCCACGAATAATTAAGTTATATCTTTAGATTACTTTTTATTTATCACAGTAGGTATTTATAGCAGTCCTATTTATAAAATGATCGATCTATCGAAAATGGGCCTCCTCCTCCTATACGCATGAACCTATAGCCCAGAGGCTAGCCGTATAGAAGAATTAATGTCTACACAAATATTATAAAGAGGAAAAATTTGTATTTTTGTTTGTAACGGATAAACTCAAAAACTACTAGACCGATTTTAAAATTCTTTCACTTTTAGAAAGATACATTGTCTGCGAGTAACATAGGCTGTAGGGTTTTTCGGGTACGCGAAGTAGTTCCCTCAGGACGCGGATGAAACCGCGGGAAACGGCTAGTCGGGTATAAGTGCCTCGAATGCCTCTGCCCGCAATCTTTCTAATTAGGGCTGGCAAACTGCAGAAGGGGGAAGAAAGAAAGGGAGAAAGAAAAGAAAGGCTGCCGCCAAAGCAGTTGAAGTCGCTGAAAAGTCCGTCCACCTAAGACAGCAGCTGTTGTTATTACAGTGCTTCCACAGGCCGTTGACAAGGGTCTCTCTTATGAAGCCGTGTTGAGAAAGGCTCGTACATATATAAATATAGTAAGTTTTATTATAATATATTGATTATATATATTGATTGAATATAATATATTGATTGATTGACGACCAGTTAGCGCAGCGGGAGTGTAAGCGACTGCTACGCCGAAGGTCGCGGGTCCGATTCCCGCTCAAGTCAATCATTTGTGTGCGTGAACATGGATGTTTGTCTTGGTCTGGGTGTGTCTATGTATAATATGTATGTATTTACAAAAAAAAAAGTATATACACGCTGATTTTTAATTGGTTTTGGAGCGAAAGCCATCTTATTACTTATCGTTAACAGAACCTAACCAGCTAATAATACTTGAAATATAAGCTAAAAAAATATTGAAAAAATAAATAATTTAATAGTTCGAGAGCACCAAGTATCACCATTGCCGCGCGCTAACGAAATCCGTTCGATCGTGTCATAATACACACATAGGTACTAGGCATTGGTCATTCAACTGCGGTGTCTGCGATCCCCCCCCCCCCAATCCTGCGCGCGCGCCTCGCTTGCATGAGAGGCCCCGTCTGCATTTCAACACAGGGCCAGCCAATAGCGGTGGCTTGACGCGGGCGCAATGCATCACTCGTATCCAATCACGTTCGACTGTGTTCGGGTTCATTTGGCATGGGCCACTAGTCCGTAGCCTTGAACTTCAGTCTTAAGAAATTAGGTCAGCGAGATAGTTGTATGTCACGTTTTATCCCATCACTTTGTGTCCGTCTTACGTAATAAGTCGAGTATTATGGTCCCTATGTACCTAATTATTACGTGTTTGGAGATAACACGGAAGAAGCGACGTGTTCGAAGTGTAGTTAAAATACATAGGTGATAAGATAAGGTGAACGAAACAAGTGAAACTGTGTGAAAGGTGTAAATTGATTGTGATGTAGGCAGCAGACAGCTAAGGTAAATGATTTATTCATTTTTGAATACCTACAGTGATTACATTCTTTTAAATACGTTAGAAATACGCAAGTAGGTACTAAACTTTTCCATTGTTAAAATCTTTGTCTAGTTATTCAAAAGATAATGTAGGTACCTATGGCAAACAGCGTAACTAATAATTGTTAGTTTATCGTGTTTCTTCTTAAAGTTCATTATGATTTCGTGAACCCACAGCTTATTCGTCAGTTCGAGTAATGTACCTACGAAGGAATTATTGAATAGGTATAGCTATTTAGTTACATACGTTTATTGTTCTAATTATTTATTACTGCACTTCATGGTTGGCGTAGTGGTTTAAGCGATGTTTCACACAACACTTTGTGTGATTCATAAATTCTTGTTTCGACTCCTGTGTCCGTTAGTGGTAGGTTTGTAATGTCCTTCGGAACACAGGATTTAGCACTAGGGTACGGGAGTGGTTCTTAAAAAGAGAACAAAAGAAGAAAAAACATGTGTTTAAAATTGTTGGCATCGTAATTACCTAAATCGTGTTTTCTAAGTAAATTACGTATCATTATCGGTCCGCACTAAGTAACTACCGCTGTAGGTAACAGCTGACGGCGCCCGGTGGCGCGCGCGGCGAGGTCACGACCGCGCGGCGCTCGAACATACCTAACTCGAGAGAATCGTGCGTTGCTACGTATTACCACAGTCAAATAATCCATACAGTCGTTCGACGAACGCGTCTAGACGGGTCAATCGTGCGGGGGGCAAGAGGTGAGACGCGGGAAGAGCGGTACCTACTTACGTATGTCGCCTTAGTTCCCAACTAGGTACATATTTTTGGGGGCTGGCGCGTGCTTGTTTTTTGTTCATTACTTATTTATTTGCATATGAATATTAATTTAGATGCTGCGTACGACTTGTACTGTGAGACATTGCAATGCTTTATGCTGCTTAAAGATTTAAAGAAATAAGGATTTAAAAAATCTGCGATTTCATCAATTTACTTACACCAAAAAATAAAATTTCATTAATTATAATTAAGTATTTAAATTATTTTGACATGTATTTACCTATAACCACTTAAAATATGTAGCGCTCATAGCGAGACTTGGCTTGCCGTTCGTAACAGATCGGCAAAGTTAAGCAACGCTTGCACAGGTTACCAGTTGGATGGGTGACCAAGTGTGGCATTTTCATCTGAGCGCTACCGTGCTTCGGAGGGCACGTAAAGCTGTCGGTCCCGGCTCTTGTCTATGGATAAGGGTCGTTAGGCCATGTCGGAGGCCTTTGGGCGGTCTGAAAACTCCGACACCAGAGTTGGCCACACACTCACACGAAAAACAAAAACTTAAAATAATTTTATTTATTTATTGAGATAAAAACGGCGTTCACCACTTACAAATATCTCACAAGTATATACAAACAAACACAAATCATATACATAATTAATACAAACAAAACACAAACACGTGATACAATACAGACCAAAATAGAAAAGTAATAATAAATCAACACCGAGAGTAAAAATAAATAAAAGTAAGTAAGTAAGAAGTAATTAAATTTCCATTACGTCTACATCATGGATGTCATTCCTTTTACATCTGTCCCATTGGTCGATTATGTTCTCACAATACCGCTGGAAGACAGTCACAATAGATGTCCAGTTATCCACCAAAATATCACAGTCTGTGTTGGCAGCGAGAAGTGCATTGAGGTGATGGCGCGCACGGACTAGCGGTGACTTAGATCTTGCCACAGTACGACTGGGATACACGTGGAAGAGGTTGTGTGGCCGACCACGCCTGTTTGACGACACTCCGGGTTCATCTGGCACAAAGAACGTGCATAACAAATTGTGTAGCTGAAGTGAGTCAACAGAGCCTCTTAGCACCTTGCAGCAGATAGTAAGCTGATCTAAAGTTCTTCTCACTTCTAACGAGTTATATCCAAGCTGACCGAGAAGGAATTTTGTCGGATATAGAAATGGATAGTATCCATAGCACATTTTGTAAAGCGACCTTAAAAAGGCCTTTTGTACTTTTTCAAGCATCTGCGTGTACTTGATTTGATGCGGGTTCCAAACACATGCGCTGGATTCGAGCTTGCTTCTAACTAAGGTGTTATAAAGTATTCTAATAACTTGGGGGTTGGCAAAGTCCTTGACATTGCGTAGTACAAAGCCTAACCGACTGTAGGTTATTTTAGCGAGATCAGATACATGCTCGTGAAAGGTTAAACCGGTATCAAAAGTTACTCCTAGGTCTTTAACATGGTGTGATCTATTTATGGATAAGTTATTCAATGTATAATCGCAAACAATTGGTTTTCTTTTACGGGAGAAGGTCATTACATTACATTTAGTTACATTAAATAACATTTTGTTGGCGATACTCCATTTATGAATAAGTTCAATATCATTTTGCAAACGAATGCAGTCGCTAGGGGAACTAATTTCGAGAAATAGTTTAAGGTCGTCTGCGTATAAAAGACAGTTAGCGGCACACACCACTTTCGGAAGGTCATGGATCATAATTAGGAAAAGAAGAGGGCCAAGAACTGAGCCTTGGCTAACACCGGATCGAGTGTGATATGGTTGTGATTCATAGATGCCATGTTTTACGTACTGAAGTCTATCTCTCATATAATCAGCGAAGAAGGCAAGTAGATTCGGTGTAAATCCGATGTCCGATAATTTATGCAGTAGTATGTCATTATCAATTTTATCGAACGCCTTTTGAAAATCAAAATAAATTACATCAACCTGTAGCCTACGATCCATCGCACCAGAGATGTAATCAACTAAACATAATAAATTTGTATTGACAGAGCGACCTGGCCTGAAACCGTGCTGTTCATCACCGATTAACTGTTTTACCTGTCTGTATATTTCTGTATGCAGTATATATTCAAATACTTTTGCAGGAGCACACAAGATTGCTATAGGACGGTATTCATCTACTAATATCTTATTAACACTCTTAGGGATTGGGGTAACTCTGGAAATTTTCCATTGGGTAGGGTATTTGCCATGTTTAAGTGAGAGGTTAAAAATATGACCAAGTGGAAGAATGAAGTGTTTCTTATAAGTTTTGAGTAAAAAAGTAGGTACATTATCGGGCCCAATCGAGCTACTCGATTTTAATTTGTTTATGCCGCGATCTATATCGAAGTGACAAAGTAGGTATGGAAACATAACCGCCATGCACACCGTACTCGACGCATGTCTTGCAGTCAAGTGCAGGCAGATCACTTAGGAATACACTAGAAAAATAATTAGCGAATGCTTCAGCTGCTCCCACGCCTACGCACACAGTGTCTTTGTAGGTGACACTAGGCTCAAAACCACCCTTAGATTTAAGGCTATGTACATGAGCATAATATGCACGTACCTACTAATCTACTGACATTTTACGATATCTCATGTTTAGCCCAGTCACTGAATAAAGTAGTAATTACTGTGCGTAAACAACAAGGCAGACGTAAGAAAATATGCGTTTTAAGGAAATATTCGATTCAAGTGTGATTTTAATTTCTTGCAATAAGTACCTAGTATTTGCGTATTAGGTAAGTACCTATCACACAGGGCCGAACCATCCCTATGTACAATGTGCGCGGCGCACACAGGCGCCAGGGTGACAGGGGCGCCGCGCGCTGAGATATGCGTTAATTATAGCAGATATTTTCGAAAAAGGATGCCAAAAAAGGCGCTTCACAGATTTCGCACACAGGCGCAGTGGGCGTAGGAAGGGGCGCGGCGAGCGTTGGCGGTTCGCGGCCCCGACTAAAAAAAAAGAAAAGGTCATCCGAGGCGCTTCATGGATTTCGCACACAGGCGCTGGGTTGGGTCGGAACGGCCCTGCTATCATATATTATTATGTATCTTGGTAACGGCGCGGCTTAGCTCAAAAATGACCATATTTTTGGCCCCCTTTTATAAACCCCACACATGTTCTCCGTAACCTCATAGCCCGGAGACCCATCCAGTAAATGACCGTAGTATCTATTGCTTTACCTTGACGTAGTTTGCACGAAAATAAATCTGCAAAATACAGGGATATAGGATCTGCAAGCTGATCCCACGGTTACCCATCCATTAAACGACCGCTATGTCAATCGCTTTATTTTAACTTTGTTTGTATGATAAAGACCAAATGAAAAATGCTTCATATTCTTAACCGCCTCCCACGACACCTGTGGGATGAAATAGGTGCTGACTGTGTATGCAAAGCTGTCACCGTACGAAAAAATGCTAAATGTTTTATAATAATTATTTATCGTTAATTATTGTAATATAATAAATAAGTGATTTACAGTTTAATATTCATGTAACGTAGCAATTGTTTTATTTTTCTATAATAAATAGACGGTATTTGAATAAGTAGGTATTGTTTACATGTGGCAGCCCTAGCCTCCTTACCCTTGTCTAGACGTTGTCGGCTTTTTCTTCGAGATCAAAGGCGTCAAACTACTGTATGCTCCGTATACTGTGGTATTACCAACAGTTACCGATTTTTATAACTTTTTTGTTTTAGGTGCTATATGAATTTTGATTTTGAATATGAACAGAGGATTTTATTTCGGACATGAGGTTTCTTTTTCCTAAACCAATAAAAAATCAGCGTGTATATGTTTGTTTATCCATTATCTAGTACCCATAGTACAAGCTTCTGCTTAGTTTGGGACTAGATGGTGTTGTGTGAATGTGGTAGAATATTATATTATATATTATATTATTATTATATTAGTAGATTTGATTAACAAGATTTTAAACACGAGTTTAACACAGTAAATTGGTGAATTGATTCATAAAATTAACTTCTTTGTTGTGTAGTGCGTAACATAGATCATATTATACAAACACTCCTATTAAATTAAATATTTTTAATAATAAACTATCGATAAAATCATTTCGTTTAGCCCCATGCCTAAATGTCATATCATTTGCACAACACAGATTATTTATAATGATGTCAGCGTTCGAAATGTGTGATGTACTTTAAATGTTTAAATAGAAAAAGCTAAATTTAAGTGTTCAAATCATTTCGGTTACAAAAAATGAACAAAAAGATTTTTAAGATATGCTTTCTTAACAAATTAAATCAATAAGTATATATGCAAAAAGAGTTTAAAAGTATTATTTTGCACAAATTCTGTTTTTGGTAACACTGAAAACTAGAATAAGAATGTAAATCAGTTCTTATACCTTTAGTTAGTTAGTTAGTTGTACGTGGGTTTTCCGCACTTAGCCACTTATTTGGGCCATTGTGCCTAAGTGGCGACTTGGTTGACGCCGACTACTCATACCACCTTAGCTCCTTCCAGAAAGCCATTAGTTGGCTGATGTCGTTCAAAGCCTCACACATGGTTCTGGGGTTGTTCAGCAGCTTTGCCCGTTGATCGCTCACACTTGTACAGTGCAGAATGACGTGAGCGGGTGTTTCTTCGGTTTCCATGCAGCCCCTGCACAGTGGGCTGTCCGTAACGCCTATGTTGAATAGGTGCTTGTTGAGTGGACAGTGGCCGGTTATTATGCCTGTCAGATGCTTAAGAGTTTTTCTGTTAGAATGCAGCAGCTTGTGCGAGAGTCGCTTGTTCAAGCGGGAAATAGCATCTTTTGTTTGTCTGCATTCTTTTATGTCTGCCCACTGTTTTTCATGTTCATGTGCGGTTCTCTCGCGTAGCCACGTTTTGAGTTGGCTTGCCGGTATCGGTACAATCGGCTCGAGTCCCATTATCATTGTGTCCGATCCTTGCCGTGCCAGTTGGTCTGCGGCGTCATTGCCTGCGGAGTTGCTGTGGCCTTTAATCCATTGCAGCGTAACCCGATTCTTCTCTGCAATCTTTTGCAGCTCCTAGGTGGCACTCCATGATGATGCCGCTGTTAAAGCAGTTGCTGCCGAGAGCTTGTAGTACAGAGACACTGTCCGTGATAATGCGTATAGACAGGTCACTTACGTTCCTAGACGCGATTGCTGTTGCGGCTCTTGTTATCCCAACACACTCGGCTTGGAATATGGTGTTAAGAGTGCCAAGGGATGTTGAGATGTTGATATTTAAGTCATGGGAGAATACGCCCGCACCTGTCCCATGCTTCGTTTTTGAGCCGTCTGTGTATACTCTGACTTCGTGTATACCAGAGCTGTCTTTGTGTTCCTCCTGTAATTAGATGCGATATTTTTTGTCAAAGACAAAGGTTTTAGGGATGAGATCGCAAGCGGCCTCTAGCATCGGGATCTCTTTGGTTAAGGTCCCTTTTAGGCGTGCGTGGGTTATTCGATCATCCTTTCTCCACAGCCCGAGCTTGTCTAGACGGATTGCTGCAGCACCAGCTTCCTGCTGGATCATTAGGTGCAGCGGTCTTAGGGCCAGTAGTATCTCCAAGGCGGCTGTTGGGGTGGTTTTCATGCAGCCTGTTGTGGCCAAGCAGGCTAGGCGTTGAAGGCTATGTAGCTTTTTTGTGATTGTGCTTAGTTGTGTGCGTGGCCACCACACTATTTATTTATTTATTTATTTTATTATGGAAAACCAACAGCTAACAATAAATGAATATCTAACTAATATAAGTTAACATAAAGCCAATTACAGGTCTTCAGGTATAGTTAACGAAAATACATAACAAATGTTTCTCGATAACAAAAGTACACGAATTTAAAATACCAGTAATGCAAATTTAAAAAAGGGAAATAGGTTGTAAATTACGAAAAGAACTTAAGGTTCAGCTGCCTTCTTGCCGAATTGCTGTTCGTGTTAAATGGATCAAAGGAGAATTCTTTACACAATTTATTAAACTCACAACTTGCTTGCACTATGAAAGAGTTACGTCTATAATTTGTGGCACAGTGTGGAATAGATATAGGTGGAATAAATCTAATTAACTTATGGGGAATGCTAAAGTTCAACCTACTGAGTAAGTCAGGACAGTCAATTTCATTATTAATTAATTTTAAGAGGAACGTTATATCAGCTTGACGTCGACGATTTATAAGAGGTTGTATGTGGAATTTTTTACATAGTTATAAATATCTATCGGAGCTGTAATGTATATGTCGTCGATAACAGAGATATCTGATAAACCGCTTCTGAACATTTTCTATACGGTCTATGTACTTATCATAACAGGGATTCCAGATTTGCGATGCATATTCAAGATGGCTTCTGACATAGGTACAATATAAAATTTTAAAAGTTTTGGGTTTAACGAAACACTTAGATATTCTCATTATAAAACCAAGGGCTTTTGAGGCCTTGGAAATAATTTCATCAATATGCACATCAAAAAGAAGCTTAGAGTCATGATGAATACCTAGGTCACGAATTACGTTACATCTTGGGACTAATTGACCTCTAAGTGTATAAGATGTAGTAAATACAGATTTCTTTCGGCTATAAGATACCACAGAGCATTTAAGCGGATTGAGGTCCAATCTGTTGAGTCTGCAATACTCGTCCAGACGTGTTAAGTCAGACAGAAGTGCTTCCATGTCCATTGTCGACGATATGGTTCATCCATATCGTCGACCATATCTTCATGTCATCGGCAAAACAAAGAAGTTTGGAGGAACGAAAGCACAAGTCGATGTCGTTTACACCATATGTAAGCATGGGGCGTATAATGGCAGTGTAGATCCCTGTGGTGATAGATGGTTTCAGACCCCATTTCTTACCTATGATTCTCCGACATTACCATAAGATTGTGCATGCTTTTGTTGTTTTAGTGCTGATGTGCTTACCCCAGTTTAGCTTATGGTCAAGTATTACGCCCAAGTACTGGACTTCATTCGATAGGGTAAGCTCCGTTCCAAAGAGTTTTGGTGTTTTGCACATATGGGTTTTCCTTTTGTTGGTGAAAAGTACTAGCTCCGTTTTTTTGGGGTTAACCGTCAGTTCATGTTGCTTGCACCATTCCTCCATGATCCTGATGGCTGCTTGCATCCGATTGCGGATCGTGTCTTCTGAGTCACCTTTGATCAGGATGGTAATGTCGTCTGCATAGCCGACCGTGTAGAATCGTCTGTCGTTTAAGTTCCGTAACAGATCGTCCACCACAATGTTCCACAACAGGGGTGAGAGTACACCTCCCTGAGGGCAGCCTTTTGCAACTATGCCCCTCGTGGTGGAGTTTACCGTGAATTGTATTGCCCTCTGTTTCAGCAGTTGATCAATCCAGCCACTAAGGGTTTGCTCAACTCCGAACTTTTCGAGGGCCCGGCTGATACTGTTGAACTTAGTTTTGTCGAAGGCACCTTCTATGTCGATGAAGGCCCCCAGTGTCATTAACTTGTTGGTAAGCGCTGTTTCAATGGTTACCACAACGGAATGCAGCGCCGATTCAGTGGACCTGCCACTTCTGTAGGCGTGTTGATGTTGGTGTAATGGCTTGCGCAATAATGCGCCCTCACGGAGGTGTCGGTCCGTAAGTCTCTCCAGCGTTTTCAGTAAGGAGGTCAATCGATTGGTCTTATACCTTTATAAATAAGGAATTTTTTTCTGTATGTGTGATTTCAGATAATACTTTTTTATGATAATTATGTTTTATATATTTAACGAATCACGCCGTGGCGTTTCATGTAGTAGTAAATGTGTATTTGTGTGTGAGAGACTGCTTCTCGCATGAAATGCCTGACATAGTACTTCTATTAGTATTCTTTATTCTATGATTGACATCTTAAAATCATAATGAATCTATAGATACTACAATCAAACCGATTTATTCTTAGTGGACACAAGCCTATTGGAAGCAACATCTCAAGAAAGTTTGCACAAAAATAAATAAGTTTATTTATCATCATCATCATCATCAGCCTGCCGTAGTCCACTGCTGGATATAGTCCTCTCCAATGGCACGCCACTGTGCCCGATTTTCAGCTCTTCGTGTCCAGCCGCTGCCAGCCACTTTGCGTATATCGTCGAGATATGGCCCAGGAACTCGATAAAGTGGTGGAAATCCTTCGGGATGAGGGGACGAAACTCTTTAAGACGCAGCGCACCGGCAGGAGATCACAACTTTCGCGAGAATCTCTGCAGCTAATAGAGACGCGATGAGAAAACCCGGCAGGCACTTCGTCAGATCTAAATAAAAAGATCTTCAAGCTGGTAAGACGCGACCTCCGTAGCTCCAATACACGCTCTATACAAGATGCGATCGAGCGAAATCGGGGGTCGAAAGTTTTTACTCAGCATTTAGGTCGAAGTCATCTGACGAAGCTGACCACGTCAGACGGGAAAGTCGCCACTTCTAGGCCGGAGATTCTTGCGGAGATTCAGAGCTTCTACGGCAACCTCTACACCTCGAAAGCGTCCCGTCCCCAACCCGACTCCGAGGATCCAAGAGCCACTTTAACCCGCCACTTCACGGAAGAGTTGCCAGACGTCAGCCAAGACGAAATCGTGGTGGCCCTGAGGCAGCTTAAAAATGGAAAAGCCCCCAGGGAAGATGGAATTACGACGGAGCTGCTAAAGGCAGGTGGAAAACCTACACTGGTGCAGCTCCAACGCATATTTAATTCTGTCCTGTTCACGGGGAGAGCTCCAAGGTCGTGGAGTAAGAGCATAGTCGTTTTGTTCTTCAAAAAGGGAGACAAAAACTCTGTTGAAGAACTATCGACCGATCTCGCTCTTGAGCCATGTCTATAAGCTGTTTTCCAGGGTCATCACGAACCGTCTCGCGCGTAGACTCGATGAGTTTCAGCCGCCCGAACAGGCCGGTTTTCGAGGAGGGTATGGCACCATAGACCACATCCACACAGTGTGGCAGATTATACAGAAGACAGAGGAGTATAATCAGCCCTTGTGCTTAGCGTTTGTGGACTATGAGAAGGCCTTTGACTCCATCGAAACCTGGTCTGTTCTGGAGTCTTTGCAGCGGTGCCAAATCGAATGGCGGTACGTCCAAGTGCTGAGAGGTCTGTATGACGCCGTGACTATGACCGTCCAAGTACAGAACCAGCAGTCTGAACCTATCCACCTGCATCGAGGTGTGATACAAGGGGATGTTATCTCCCCCAAATTTTATTGTTCACAAATGCAATGGAGGATATGTTCAAGACGCTGCACTGGAAAGGACGCGGTATTAACATAAACGGCGAGTACCTGTCACACTTCAGATTTGCAGACGATATCGTTATCGTGGCTGAAACCGTGCAAGACTTGCAGTATATGCTGAGCAGCCTGGCTGATTCTTCTGCTCGCATCGGTCTCCGGATGAACTTGGATAAAACCAAAATAATGTTCAATGAACATGTCTCTCTGGAACCGATTATCTTAAACGGGGTCCCTCTCGAAGTTGTTCAGGAGTTCGTCTACCTTGGGCAAACCTTGCAGTTGCAGAAGAATACAGCTTGGCTGGGAGGCATATAGGAAACTCTGTCGAGTCTTTTCGTCATCCCTACCGCAAAGCCTTAAAACAAAAGTCTTCAACGAGTCCGTCCTACCCGTTATGACTTACGGTGCCGAGACGTGGACACTGACGGTGCGACTAGTGCACCAATTTAAGGTCGCTCAGCGAGCTATGGAGAGGGCTATGCTCGGAGTTTCTCTGAAGGATCGAATTCGTAATGAAGTGATCCGACAGAGAACCAAGGTAATCGACATAGCTCAGAGAATTAGCACGTTGAAGTGGCAGTGGGAAAAAATTCTTCAATTCATCAGCGCTCGTGCCAATTCAAGTATAGGTACCTAAAAGAGATCCTACTAGATTGTTAATGCCTGCCCGTTACATAATCTTAATACATAAAATCCTTGCGTTACTGACTGACTGACAGACACGCTACAGCCGAAACTATTGGGCGCAGGAAGCTGAAATTTGGCATGTATGTTCCTTGGGGACCGTAGAGGTGCACTAAGAAGGGATTTCCCGAAATTCCCACGGGATCGGCCAAAACGAGTAAATTAAAAAAAAATGCAGGCGTAGCTGCTGGCGTCCTCTAGTGTATAATAAAATATCAAAGTCTATTTGAGAGCTACCACTCATAAAAATGAGAAAGGAATGGAAAAATGGTTAATACTTTATAATTGTTATTTACTGCATCCGTGGTCCAGTGGATAGCGTATGCGACTGCTGATCGGAGGTTCCGGGTTCGATTTCCGAGTCGGACAAGTGTTACTGGGTTTTTCTGAATTCTCAGTAGCAGCACGGAGTCTGGTAATGTGCCCGGTCACGGCAATAGGCTTGCTCCCTATTACGTGGTTCCTAAAAAATCATGGCGAAATGTGGATGTAATATTACACCTCTGGCTGCCCCTTCGGGGATACAGGCGTATGTCTATAAATAAATAAAAAGAAATGTTATTCAATAAAGGAATCCCTTGTTGATTGGGTACTTGAAATGGTATATTTTATGCATGACTATTATTTTTATTGCTTTTCTCTCACTTTTGTATTTTTAATGACTGAATGTTAAAATATTTCTTATTATAATAATTTATCATTTAATTTATTTTGTGACATTTACACATTATGACTGTCTGGGTAACATACATACGTATCTAATAAAATTTAATTTCTGATAGTGAAGTAAATCTTATTTATGTTTGTACGCCAAGAGTGGCGAAATGTGAAGCTTTAATTTTGTTATACAATACCTGAATGTACCACATTTCTAGTAAATAAATGATTTCTATTTTGCGTGATTTCTGCGCTAAGTGGCACCTTGTGTGATTAAATGAATATTAGCTGTTTTAAAATCACCCAATTATATGGTAATATTTGTACTTCAGGTGACAACAACAACTCGCTGGATGCGTCGTGGCGCCTGGCCGGCGACGAGCTGCCCTCGCTCAAGAAGGAGCTCATCGGCGTGTTCAACGATCGCTTCACCGAACAGCTGCTCGACACCGCCAAGGTTAGTACCTCACATCATCATCATCTTTAGCATTATCCCCGTTGCATCCAAGACTTACAAGCCTTAGAGCCTGAGGTCCGCTTAGTGGTCTAATCAGATATGAAATAATATCAACTTTCCCACAGAGTGACTGCCGTCTGACCTCCGCAACCCAAAGGGATATCGATATTCCATGATTAAGATCAGTACCAGGGTATATTTGAGGGTACTGACTTCCCGTAACGACTGTCAAAGATCTTCATGCAAGCCGGTACTTAACCGGCTGTCATGAAGATCTTTGACAGTCGTTCATGGGTGCATAGGACATGTATAGAACAATTTGGCGGGGTTAATGCATCAATTTTGTACCTAATTAGAAAAATTGTATGGTGACTTCGAGTCTCAATATGTCCTGAACCAGTAATTTCCCAGGTATGATACCGAAGTAAATAAATGTTTTTAATGATTGGCACAATATGGGATTTCAGTTTTCGTTAAGGGTCTTTTTGCACCCCGTATTTTAACCCAGTTAGCTATAATGAGTATTGTAAGTCCATGAGGTGACGGATTAAGTATACAGATTGTCATTTTCCCATTTCATTCTGTGGGTGATGTAAGAGGCAACTAAAGTAAATAGACACGAAGTCTTCTAATCTTTGAAGAAAAAAGGGAACCTCGAATTCAAACCCTATAATAACCCTCCTGGCCAGCGTGGTATAGTAGGCCATGCTTCTATTGACTCTCAATGAATTTTGACGACCGGTTGGCGCAGCGAGAGTGTAAGCGACTGCCACGCCGAAGGTCGCGGGTTCGATGCCCGCTCAAGTTAAACATTTGTGTGCGTGAACATGGATGTTTGTCTTGGTCTGGGTGTTTCTATGTATAATATGTATGTATTAACAAAAAAAAGTATATATGTATGTTTATCCATTGTCTAGTACCATAGTACAAGCTCTGCTTAGTTTGGGACTAGATGGTGTTGTGTGAATGTGGTAGAATATTATTATATTATAATGCTAATGTTACGCAAATAAGGACAGGCATATATCCAGCAGTGTACTGCAAAGAGCTGTATGATGTCGAAGTCAAATTCAAAATTATTTATTCACTTAGGTCGCAATCTGATGCTTATGAACAAGGGCGTCGCCAAGGGGGGGCAGAGGGGGCAGCTGCCCTCTCCTAGAGACACTAAAATCCCTACAATTCATACTTTTCTCATTTTCCATATCAACTTGCCCCTAAGGGGGAGGGGGGGGCTAGGCCATCGGCTGGCAAGCTTGCACCCCCTAGGCAATCGGCTGGCGACGCCCTTGCTTATGAACGTAAATTTTTAAAGTTACTTAATGAATCCATAGTTATATTTAGTGCCTTGTTCGCAAAGCTAGAGCTTAGAACCACAAGAAAGAATGGGAAGTAAGTTGAAGTAGTTACTTTATGTCTTCGGTATGTTACAGGACGAGCCTACGTCACAGCGCAGTTTCCTGGAAGTGCTGGTGAAAGATATCAAGACTATGATCCAGTTCTCACCGCTGTAAACTTGTTTATCAGTCACTAATTAATTATTGATCATTTGTTACTTTATCACTTTACGTTGTCATAAGTACGATACCTTTGTAATATTGGAAATAAATGTAATTTTGTAAACAAACTCGTTTATCATTTATAATCTGCTGTCACACTTTACAGATATGATGCGCGTATTAGGAAGTGGTTTAAGCCTTGCAGTTTTGGACTTTGCCGACTATATTATCTCATTCTATAAGATCTACATACATGGTGTAAAAAGTCCCTTAACGAAAATGATAATCCCACATTTTTGCCTCAGCACCATATCTGGAAAATTTGATATTGACACTCAAAGTCACTATATTTGTTTTCTAATTATTACAACATCGATGCATTTCGCGTGCCAATTTGTCCCATATGTCCTATGCACCCATGAGTATTTCGGTATCTCGAGTACTGCACGCGCGCGCTTTGCATGGCGGTATAAAAACATCTTAACGGTTTACGCGGCCGCCTCGCCGCTTGACACTGCGTCGAGTGTTGTGGGTTCGATTCCCACATGAGACAACACTTTGTGTGATCCATAAATTGTTGGTTCGACTCTGGGTGTTCATTGTGTCCGTTGGTTGTATGTTTGTAAAGTCCCCCGCGACACAGGATTCATTCCTAGTGCGGGAGTTGACGATAGAAAAGAAAAAAAAAAACTCAGCCTAAAAAAATTTTCGTTCCTCAGGTATCATTTTTGCTTAGTATGACTAGGCATGATGTGCAAAATGTGTAGACCTCGGTTTGGTGATTGGTCATAAGACACCATTTTTTACGGGTGTCTCAAAATTAACGCAAGATTTGAATTTGTCGCCATTTGTAAAGTGTTGGCAACCCTAATTAAAAAGAAATTCGACAGCAGACAGTGTAGGGTTAATAAAAATGGAACGTTACACGGTATAAGAACGTGTCTTCAATATTTAACAATATTTCAAAATTTTCATCAATGTTTCACACAATATAATAATATGGTCGGATTAGTGTTTAACTTCGTCAGCTGTTAAGATATTAATTGAGAAACTCAGGGAGACTTGATGCGATGGAGACGCCAAACACACTGATCTTCCAAAAGCAAGCCGTTCAAATGTCTATATCGAAGCATTGCAATTCGGCGTTGTGGACATTTGGACAAGAAAAGCAAATTTTAATAAGTTCTCTATAGTCTTACACCATTAGATCGATTTTTATAGTGTTATTTGAATACCGCAAGTCTATGCCAACAAGCTCACAACTAACCATGCATTAAAGGGAGGAGATTCCACGCTGCATCAACGAAATTTAGTCACATTTATGCAAAATGATCATAGCAAATAAAAAAAAAAAACCAGAGTGTATGTGCATGCAAAACAGTGAAGGCCATTTCCCCAGATGTGTTACTCCATATATAAAATAACCCTATCTTATGTACTTTATGATTCAATAAAAAATATCAATCAAAAGGCAAAAAATGGTGTATCCTATTTAATTCAAATCTTGCGTTAATTTTGGGACACCCGTTAGTCCAGATTCGATCATTCAACATTTAAAAGCTTTCTGGAAAATCATAAAATTGAGTTCACTTTTGTTCAGTTAAATTTTACTGAGAACAATATGAACACCACATAGTTGGAAACTACTCCAGAAGGAGCCATCGTTTGTCAAAGTGAAACCAAACGACTACCTACTCTTAAAAGGTGTGTGCCCAGTTGGGTTTCTTTTCAAAACGTCAGATTTCTACTAATTTCCCTTACAATTCAGTAATAATAATATTAATAATAGACGAAAAAGACAAATTTTAATAAAAATAAATTTGATACTGTATAATTCACTTACAATAATAGGTGTATAGTCGAGTCTGAGGAGGTACGGATGAGATTTGCCCCGACAAAGAAAATACAAAACAGGTGAACTGTTCTTGAGGTGGCAACACTGGCGGCGATGAAGTGACGTCTGAAGGGGTACGCATGACATTTGACCGGCTACACTCCGCATCATGGACTTATAAAAAATATGTCAGATGACTCCATTTGGATATTTATTGTAATCTGTGATGAGCACTGTTTCCTGCACAAAGATTTTACTAAAACAGTATTTTACTATAGCATAATTTTCATTGGTCGTTATTTTCTTTTGTTATTGTAAGGTTCGCCAACAGATTTTACATTTTAAGCTTATATATATCTATCTTGGACATAATGTAAATCCAATTATAGGCAAACTCGGCATGCACTCAGATTGCACTATCACTGTAGAGTACCTGCTCTACAGTCTACACCAAATTAAAATAAAATAACAATAAAATAAAAAAAGAAAACTAACAGAAATTAAATAAGTAAAAAACAAAAATAACTTAATTAACTATCACAATTGCTACGGAATTTATATAAAGATTTTTCATATGACAGTAAGGACACTGATAGGATATCGACCTTTTCACATTTATAAAAGGCATTGTGCTCGCGACAGTTTCGAGGAATTACACTATTATATATCCAATATTTGTTACATAATGATTAATGGCGAAAGGGCGGCAGTTAACTAACCTGTGACCAGTGTGTGGTATCGATAAGTTTATTTTTTTAGTAACAATGGACAATCGAGATTTCCCGACAAAATTTTAAACAGAAACACTTGATCTGCAACCCACCGACGATCCACAAGAGAATTAATTTTGAAAAAATCTAATCTATCACGATAACTATGGAGAGATTGTAGTTCTCTAGCGTGAACAGTTAAAAGAAAAAGAAATCGCTTCTGAACTCCTTCAATTCTATAAATATGGCATTGATAGTGATGATTCCAGGCACTGCTGCAGTATTCCAATCTTCTTCGCACTACCGCGTTATATGCAGTTACTAGAGCAGTTCTGGTTTTAAAAATATTACAATTTCTCTATATAAACCCCAGCATTTGGTACGTTTTTGTAATAACACTATCTATATGAGGAATTAACGTTAATTTTGAGTCCAAAAGCACGCCTAGATCCCTTATTTGATCAACCTCTTCCAGTTTAGAGTGTTCTATAACGTAAGATGTGTGTAAATAGTTACGTTTGCGATGAAATTTTATGTGCTTACATTTAGTTTGATTTGAGGGAAGTTTATTTACTTTTGTCCAGTTAGCAATAGCATTTATATCATCTTGCAATTGCTTACTGTCTTCAATACCTTTGATAACCTTATACGATATGAGATCGTCCGCAAAAAATGAGTATTTAGAAAATTCTCAGATAAATTATTTGAGTGCCTAAATCATTTATAAAAATGGAAAATAACAATGGGCCCAAATGAGAGCCCTGTGGCACTCCAGATGTGACTTTATAGCTCTCAGACTCATGGCCACCAATCACAACACCAAAAAAGAAGACCACCAAAGAAAACCATGAAAGAAGTGGTCCATATACTCCAATATTTGATAGCTTAGTGATAAGAAGTTTGTGATTCACTCTATCAAAAGCCTTGCTAATATCTGTATAAACAGCGTCTACTTGCAATGATTTATCCAAGGAATCCGATATTTCACTTACGTAATGGACAATATTGGAAGAAGTAGACATCCTATTTCGAAATTTGTGCATCAATAGTGGCTTAATGTGATAATTAAAAAAAGGACAAATAAGAGATTCGAAAACTTTGCCCGATACTGACAGCATAGCTATTGGCCGATAATTCAATATATCGCATGCAATACCCCTTTTAGGTACAGGAACAACGTGAGCTGATTTCCAGGCAGAAGGAAAAATTCCCTTAGTCATGGAAGAGTTGAAAATAATTTGAAGAGGAGTAGCTAGAGATTGAGAGCAGTTTTTTAAAAATACAACTGGTATACGATTGGGGCCTGCACCCAGGGTAATTTTAAGCTTTTTTAGGGCCGTTTCTACAGATGAATTGTTGACATGTATGGATCCGAGAGTGTTGTGAAATATTGAGTGTTCCCATGTCGCATCACTAGAACTATGTACATTTATATCGTCACTAGTGGCATAAACTGAAGAGAAACTTTTAGCAAAGGCATTACATATGGATTGTGGAGTGGTGAAGGTCTCACTACCCAGTCTCATTTCATTTGGAATTGTAGTTTTATTATTTCACTTAGTATTAATAAAAGACCAAAATGATTTCATAATATTGTTATTGCTAATGTTTTCCTCAATTTTGCGCAAATAGTTATTATAACAGTGTTTTATTAGGCCGTGGATACGAGAACGAGCTGATCTGTATTCTATATGATCATAAGGATTTTTAAAACGATTATATTTGTTACGATATTTATCTTTCTCCCTAATAAGTTTTATAAGTTGATTGGAATTCCACAAGGGATATCTTTTTTTAGAGAACAAAACTAAAGGGACGTATTCCTCGATAATAATCCATAAAGTATTATAAAATTTCCTTACCATGTCATCTATACTTATATCTTTCTCATCCATAAGAATCTCTTCCCAATCCATAATTCTTATTTTTAAATTTATTTCGTCATAATCAGCCTTAAAAAAATCAAATTTATTAACCCTTTTTTTATTCAAAAATCGTGTAATAGGAAAGTTGATGTCGATGTACAAAGGCGGATGATAGAGATCATTTTTTGTTAAAGGATCGGTTGACAATTGGGTGGATATATTCTTGAATGATGAAAATACTTAGGCTCTCATTTCATTAGTGGTTGTGGCCCGAGTACGGGGTAGGTAAGGAACATTTAGGTTTATGCATCCCATGGGGCCCGCACGTTACTGTTTTATTAGTCGAGGACCCGTATTAGAAATGTTTGATTTCGCAACTACACTTATATGCAGCTTTTTTGCATGCCATCACTGTGGCAACTGCCGCGACTTTTTCGAGGATACGGTGCTCATGTCATCGCAGTGCGGAAACTTAGAGAAATGGCGCTTGCTTTGCTCCATGTGCTTGATATGTTCTAGGCACGGCTTTAAATGGCTTTGCTCCAATGGTGGCCAGCATTGGTAGGCACAAGTCCCTCCTCCTCCACCACGATATAGAGAAGCTGCAGGTACCCCGCTGTAGAGCGTGCTGTCGTCAGTAATGGAGTGACGTAACATTTTAATTAATTGATAATGATATTCCCTAAACATCGTACATATCTACCAATTAGTTTTTGATTATAAAATTTGTCATACTTAATCGTAATTTGTGTTAATTACTGAAAAAGCCAAGCCGGATTAAACCAGTAAAATATTTACAGATGAGTCAATAGTTTTCAGATAAGATTACCTGAGTGTACTGGTGCTGATAGACCTGCCCCCTTAGCCAAATGGCATTCGATTAACGATATCGCTAATCGCTAAGTGCAATAATGTATGGAACTGACATAAGCTTTCGATATATCACGTAGTCAAAGAAGAAGGAATTCCTTGTGTTGTCATGGCAACCAAACGTTAGCGAAAGTAGAAATCAGAAGCGAATGCCATTTGGCTAGGCCAAAGAGCTCAGATATTTAGGAGGCGCGTTTCTTATGGGCGTTCTTAGACAAACTTTCTGTGACCCAAATTGCCGCTTGGCGGCGTGGCAGTCGCGCTGTGTCAGCTGTCTCTACGAGTGTAAGAGAGACGAACGTTCCTCCTGTATATTTTAACTACGAGAGCAAGAGAGACGGAGAACGACGCCAGCGCCGCCAACGGCGCCAACTACGAACTACACTGGCGACAGTCGCCACTTGGAATCGGCACACGAAATCCTTAAGAAATGCGCTTCTATGAATCTGTATTCAGTGGCTAGGCCGTGAGCATTCACTTGTAACAGAACAGCGAGCATTCAACGTGTTTTGTTGTGTCGAGCTGAACAACGGACAAAGCAGAACATTTATTTTTTTATTCATTTATTTACGGAGCTTCTCGTCATTTGTGACGATGACGTTCCATTTTTCTATTTACTTACATTTAACACACAAAAATAATATATTACAAGACAACATTAGATAGTTTGTGTAGTGTCTTGGCGTCTCCTGACATGGGAGTGGCCAAAGCACTATTACAAGCTCCGACATCAATACCTATTAAAACATACCCTCATCCGTATACTGTCGTTTCGAACACATTCCATCAAAATGTGGTATACGTCCTCGACAACGTCACACTATTTCAGAATTAGGAGATGGTGCTAAACCCATAAGATGCTTAAACTTTCTTGATGGAATATGTTCAGATCGCAGACTCATTGCAGTAACACCAGTTCGTCTATTTAAGGAGCAGTTATTAAACCAGGGACTCTTTAAAACTTCAGGCTGTATGGTCCTGTATCAGATACCTTTCTCTTTGGATCGCGCATCGAAGTACTCATTCCATAACAGATAACAGCGTTGCCTGACCAGATGCAGAGAGTCTTGGAAGTAGGGTCTAAAGCCGAACATTGCTACGGATATTTTCATGATATTTCTAGCGAACATTCTAATCAGCAAAAACGTCCAAGCTTTACTGTCAATTCCTTAGAATGGTCGCCGGAACGTTTGTAAGAATGCTCGCTAAAACCCACCTGTTTGTTTTTCTGTTTTGTAACATTCGCAAGTATGCTCATTACAGGTGAATGAAATGTATCAGCACCAACGAAACACTACAAATAAAACACTTGTCACGTTGCTCGATAGATGGCGTTGTGACTTCTAGTTAGGTTGCAATATAACCACTACCTACTACTGACTAAAATTTGTGTTTGAGGTGTAAATTTTATCAATTTTCTAAGATGTACAAGGGTGCTCATACGCGAACATCGACAGTTTTACATGTGGTCCTGTCGAACCCGTTGCACATAAGCGGGTGGGGGACCAACGTGAAATGTTGTCTCAATCTGTTGAGCACGTCAAACCTCTTCGAGACTAATTACTGTATTTGTGAGAATAGTCGGACTAAACTTAGTGGGCCCCAACCGGAGACTTTCTACAAAGAAGCCTAAATTTCAGACACGAAGTTGATCGGCTTTACGCAATGACATTTTCCCAGGAGATGTCAGCGCGGCCGGTATACAAAGCATCGCTCGTAATGTCGGGGAAGTTAGGGTATGGTCTTGGTGGGAATAGCTGTTAGTGAGGACAGCATTACCTACAAAATGCCAAGAAACCACCTGCTGTGTTAATGGCGGAACACCTACTTAAAGCAGAGCCCTGGCCAGTCTGAGTCACCCGCGTCCTCGCCGTCCCTCCCGGGAACTGCTGCAACCGCGCAGACACGCAGCCGCCACCTCGAGGTGCAGCTGAGCTGAGGGTGCAGGGCGAAAGGCGAAGCTTCTGCGCCGCAAAACAGAACCTACTACTAAAGAAACTGAAACAGAGCAAAACCGGACCGATCATACTATAACGACCTTTGGCATGAAAATACGGACACGAATTGCTTGCTGGAACGTGCGAACGCTGAGCGAGGATAGCCGACTAGCCCAAGCAGAAGCAGAAATTGAAATTAAACTACAGTTTATGGATTTTATCGCGTTGTATTGGTTTCACTAAGTTATTACATTTGAAACTAAAGATCTAGAAACTATATTTTTAATTTATTACTGGGCTAATGAAACCCAAGAAGGACAAAGTCACCAGAAGACCTAAGGACACTGTGAGCTCATTCTGCGTAAATAGTAACACCAGTAGTTGAAAAATGTTCGGGTACTTTGAGATAACTTATACATTCAAGAAAAAGACAAATTGGTTCACTTGGTTCACCTCAGTCTGCCGTGAACATGAATTCTGTAAAGAATTCGAAACGTCGGCTAGTAATAAATTAAAAATATAGTTTTTAGATCTTTAGTTTCAAATGTAATAACTTAGTGAAACCAATACAACGCGATAAAATCCGTAAACTGTAGTTTAATTTCAATGTGTAACATTCGCGTAAACCCAAGAAGATACGATGAGAAGCAGAAATGCTAAGATACAAACTGCAAATACTCGGTCTCATTGAAGTGCGCAGAAACGGATTCGGATAACTGAGAACGTCCAGGCGTCTTACACTGCTTTACTCCGGGAAAGAGAATGAAGAAGACGTTCGTGAAAACGGCGTTGGATTCCTTCTTTCTGGCGATGCGAAGAAGAGGCTTCTGGACTGGAAACCCATCTCAGAGAGAATCATCACAGCCCGGTTTAACAGCAAGGCCCGCAAGATTACCGTCGTTCAGTGCTACGCACTGACAAACCTGGCATCAGAGGAAGATAAAGACAATTTCTATAGTGCACTCAACCTGACTATGAAGAACATCTGCAACCAGGATATAGTAATCGTCATGGGGGACCTGAATGCCAAGGTTGGCACAGATAACAACGGTCGTCAAAGACACATGGGCAGATACGGGCTGGGAGTACGCAACGAAAATGGGGAGCAATTCTTGGAGTTCTGCGAAGACAACGATCTCACCATCGGAGGAACTCTATTCATCCATGGAGATCACCATAAATACACCAGCCCCCTTAGCCAAATGGCATTCGATCAACGACATCGATAATCGCTCAGTGCAAAAATGTATGGAACTGACATAAGCCTTCGTTATATCATGTGGTCAACGAAGAAGGAATTCCTTATGTTGCCATGGCAACCAGGCGTCAGCGAAAGTAGATATCAAAGCGAATGCCGTTTGGCTAGGGCCTCTGGACCTCACCCGATGAAGTTACTAAGAACCAAATCGATCATCTTGCCATAAGCTCCAAATGGCGCTCGTCGCTGCTCGATGTCCGCAACCGTCGTGGCGCCGATATCGATAGCGATCACACTTTAGTAGCGGCTAAGATACGGCTCAAAGTTGCTGTAGCTCGGACTACAAGCGCGACCAACAAGATGGAATAACGATTTGAGGTCAACAAACTGCAGAACCCAGAGGTAGGCGACGCCTTTAGGCTAGAGTTACGAACTCGCTTCTCCGTTTTTGAAGCGGACTCTGCTTCTGTCAACACAGAGTGGAATCGCATCAAAATGGCTTACTTAGAGACCAGCTAAGTCGTTCTTGGACACAAATCACATACATGCGAAGACTGGATGTCACAGAGAACCTGGAACCTCATTGCAGAAAAACCGCGCGAGCTCCACCTTCAACTTCTGGCAACCAGCGACGAGACAGTGCGCGAAAACCTCATGTTGCAATACCGACAGATCCGCAGGAGCATCTTCCGCAGTGCTCGGCACGACCGTCGAGTATGGGTGAATGGTATTGCGGATTACGCCCAACGCGCTGCCGACACCGGTAATCTCCGGGAAATGTACAAAGCAACGAATACATAACAAAAAGCAACGTGACATATATCGCCTTTGTATGCGGCAGACCAGTACAGCCTTAATGCACAAAAGCATTTTACATATGGCACCTGTAATATATAATAAATTACCAACTGATATAAAAGCGATTAATCTTAAATTATTCAAGAAAAACTTAGGCCCACTTGCACAACGATTCTTAAATTGAAATAAGATGTATTTAACAAGAAAAAAAATATTAAACACCACTAGCGTCTTGCACAACGAAAAATTTGTCGAGTAATATGATTTAAGAACTGTCAAAATTAATTACCGAAAATCGGCTGTTTAATGGCTAATTTCATTTAAGGACTGTCACACTGATGTTGGCATCTTGTCATTAGCGACGAGAATTATCTATAATTATGTAACTGGCCCGGACGACGCAGCAGGGGGAGGCCTATGTCCAGCAGTGGACGTCTCTAGGCTGACATGATGATGATGATGATATAACTGATAACAATGTACCTACTTGTGTTATTGTTAACCCTAGAATCCTACACTATTTGGCGCACATGTTATTCCTACACTGGGGTGCTGAAACACCCCATACTAAAATGACTGTAATCCTTAAAATAAGAAAAAAACAATTCATGAAAATACGTTTTATTAAACATAATCGGTATCTTGAGATCACAAATCAGCCTTATTACACAAAGTTAAATGTAGTTTGAGCAACAGCGCTTGTAGGATTTGGTCCTTTTTTGAGGATCACTGCAATGGACTAAGTTGGCATCCGGTAACAGTACTGCAAATGTTTATGTATCAGTTCCAAACCTAATTTCAAAACTGTCTGCTGAAACTTTATATTTGGCTTATTATTTGATCTTGAACACTTGTAAAGAACTCAGGAATTACAACTGGTCCCAACTTCTATTTCTTCCTCGCCAGATTTGTGGTCTAGAATAGAGCTTATTTCTTCGTAACTCAAACCTCTGACAGCCATCCGAAACAAAATAAATAAACTTCATTGAACCTTCATAATATCTAAAAATATCTGTATTTAATTAATATAAGACTATTGTTTTAATAAATAATCAAATTTAATAACTTATTACATATAAATGCATCAATCGTAATAAATAAATAATCTTACGATTTTACTACACTGGGGTACTGGCGTACCCCACAGCACTTATACAGGCGACCACACAACGCGGCCCTCGTCACGGTATTGACGTAACGCGAGCGGTTGACCCCAAACTAAAATACTCCGACGCACGAATTCATGGATATTAAAGAAATTGAGATATTTAGAAAACAAATCGGTGTGGGGTGCACCTGCACCCCATGTAGGGTTCTAGGGTTAATGCTCAAAAGTTTCTAGTTATTATCTGTCAATTGTCATTTCGTTGCTAGGCGACGACAATGCGTTTTGTTTTATGCTCAAAGTATATAATAGTCTAAGGTTTTATGCGAAAGCATACGCATAACATCGTTAAAATCGTAACAAAAAGGCTTCATGCCATGAAACAAAACGTAGAAACTACTTTACCGACCTCATAAAATGTTTAACTAAATCTAAGCGTTGTTGTCTTTGTGCAAGAGGACGCTAAATACATTTAACTTAAATTATTTTATGCTGTTAATTCTGTTCAACAAATTTAAATGAAGGAGTGACTTGGGCCTAAGGCCCACTTGCGTAACGTTTGATAAAAGATTAAACAGTTAAAAACAAACAGAAAAACAACCTAATTGACATTAGTCAGAATTTATAATTTTATTACCCTAATATTGCCAGAAAGCGAGAAAAAACAAAAAAAAAAGTTTGTCATGAATTGTCAATAAGGTCGAAAATCGCATGCACCTGTTTTTTGCAATCACTATCAATAGCTGATCACTTTCTGGTAGTCATTTGTTTTGTAGACGTTCATTTGTTTTGTAGACGTTCATTTGTTTTGTAGACGTTCAATTGTGTTGTAGACGTTCATTCGTTTAGCACATTTTTATAAATACATATTTATTCGGATTTGTGAGCGCGATGTTGTGACACTACCCTTGTAAAACATACATAGAATTAGTGGTAAATTTCCTATAACTGTTTCCCATTAGTTCTATTCTTCTCATCAAGTTGTGCTAATAGAACTAGTGGGAAAATAAGTATCACTAGTTCCATCATAGAACTGTTTAATATAACTAGTGGGAATGATTCGACAGCGCAAGGATGATGATGATGACGGGTTTTCAACAGTACCACAGATTATACCTATAGTATACAAAGCATTATAACCATTAGCAGTAATACCTAAACGTTTTATTCTCTAATTTATCTCCTTGTTGCACTATATAATCGTACTAGCGCTTGTCTTCGCTTGTCTAAAAATACAAAAACGTAAGTAATAAGTCATTATCATACGAGAGATAACACTGTTCAGTTTAATGTCCACGTAGCACGTTGGTATAACACTACGAGCATTTCAGCCAGGAGTACGGTTAAGCTTTAAAAGACCCACCATACCCCCAGGGGTATTGCCAGGGCTACGGTGGGTCCGCAGCGCACAGTTTTTATATTAACGTACTGTTTTAGGTTTCCATTGAATGAAATGTACTTTTTTAATAAATGTTATAAATAAATCACATCGACTTTTTATTTCCCTACCTTAAATGAATTAATCAAATTTACTTTGAGGCGAATTGAATTTACTCAAGACAGACAAAGTGATTATGTCGCATCTGAGTCAAATTATTGTTTGTGAAACGGTCAGCATGATGTCACAATGCGCTTCGGTCCAGAGAGTATATGTTTATCTCTATTTCGCGCTTACGATTAGATTTGCTATCTCACTTACACTTCTTATCTAATTCTTAGTGTGTCGTTTTGACATATTTATATTAGTGTGCGTACGCTTTTCGCGATGCGTGCCACTCGTAAGCTCCGTCATGTTACCTTGTCAGTAACCTGTCTACGGTTTCTTACTAGTATGTCTATGGTTTGAACGATTGAGTTTGGAATACGAATTACTTTGTACTTTTGCGAAAACGTACATGCGGGGGTGGAGGGGGATTTTGCGGAGCAACGACGTACGTCCGCCCTCAATCACGCCTAGACAGGCACTGATGAACGGCCGGCGAGCGATATAATGCCAACATTTTGACTATTTTTTTCTTGGAGAAAAATGATAACGAAATTACGAAATCTGTTTTTACCATTTATTTTAAAATAAAGAGCTGTTTCTATTGATAATACTTTCATATAAATTCATTATGGAATCTCTAAGCAGTACACGTTAAAAATTGTGATTTAGTGCCACGTTTGACAATTTTTTTTATCGAACCAATCATTCCAAATCGTGTTTCTATCTTTACGATTTACTAGAAGATATGTTCAACTTTTATACTTTAATGTTTATTCATTAAAAATATCATAGTTCATGGGACTTTCAGACGTTCAAAAATCTTAAAAAGTACTGCAACCTCGCCTTTATATGTTTTTTCTCATTAAATACATCTTAATTCAATTTAAGAATCGTTGTGCAAGTGGGCCTTAGTCTTATTACTAAATAAATGTTATTATGATTTAGATGATTATTTGAATGATAGTCTTAATTACAGTAATTAATTATGTTTCACTAGGTTTGACTTTAATTAATGATTAAATATGCAATGAATCTATGTTAATAATGTGTTGAACGAATTTATTTTAGTATTGTGTTTTTAAATATGCAATGAATTTGTTTTAATCAAGTGTTATTTCTATGTAATTAATTAAATTTATTTTATATTCTTAGTACATGTTAAATTTATAAGAATTTTGCATGCCACCAGGCCGAAACACTTGAGACCTATATATGTACTTGTTAACATCATTGTAACAGTGCTTTCTGCGAAAATAAATCATTTCATTTCATTTCATTTCATTGAGCGGAAATTGCATACAGAGGAAAAAGAAGCCCTTGAAGGACAAAAGAGGCCAGCCGTTCGTGACGTCGGAGGGACACCTCCAACGCTGGCGGGAGCACTTTGAAGTAATCTTCTGCGTTCCGAACGATCCTGTCACTCTGACCACACCTGGAATTCTGCCAACACAAAGCCTCGACATTGATGTTTCTCCGCCTACTGAAGAGGAAGTTAATAAAAGCCATCCGATCGATCAAGAATGGCAAAGCTCCTGGAATCGACCTCATCACGGCAGAGATGCTTAAAGCGGACGTTCCTGCCGCCGCGAACGTGATGATACCCCTATTGCGGAACATCTGGTCAACCGAGGAGCTACCCGACGACTGGAACAAAGGCCTCCTAATCACTATGCCTAAGAAAGGAGACCTTAGCGAATGCGGCAACTGGAGAGGCATTACCTTGCTCTCGATCCCGTCTAAGGTGCTATGCAAAACTATCCTAGACAGGTTATCGGGGGCCGTTGAACCTCTTCTTCGCAAAGAGCAGGCTGGTTTCCGACACAACAGATCGTGCACGGACCAGATCAATGCCTTGCGCATTATCCTCGAATAGGCATCAGAATGGCAGAGGGAAATTTATTTGACCTTCGTGGACTTTGAAAAAGCTTTCGATACGCTGAGGTGGACTTGTATCTGGGACCGGCTACGTGAGCTTGGTGTCCCCGAGAAGATTACGAACCTAATTAAGGCTATCTACGGGAAGTACTCTTGCAGAGTGACTCACGACGGCCTCGTTTTGGAAGACATACGAGTTCACGCGGGTGTGCGCCAAGGGTGTCTTCTTTCACCTCTCCTCTTCCTTGTCGTCCTCGATGGCGTCATGCAAAAAGCTACTCACAGAAAGTGCCGTGGCATAGAGTGGGGACTGTCCAGCGTCTTGGAAGACCTGGACTATGCCGATGACCTATGTCTGCTGAGTCACACACGCGCCGACATGCAAGCCAAACTGGACGACCAACGACGAGAAGCAATGGAGAGGGGACTGAAAATCAACACCAAGAAGACACAGGAAATGAGGTGCGGCGCAAAAAGCTCTTTGCCCTTGCTCATAGGCACAGAGGTTGCGGAAAGGGTCCAGAAATTCAAATATCTCGGTAGCGTAGTGTCAGAAAATGAAGGAACCGAGGAGGACATCACCTCTAAAATCGCCAATGCGAGAGCAATCTTCGCGCGGCTGTGTCCTGTATGGCAATCGCGGAAATTGACTAGGAGAGTTAAGCTCAAGATATTCCGGTCCAACGTGAAAACCGTGTTGTTGTACTGATGCGAGACGTGGAAGGTCACAAAAGACATCTCGCGTCGTCTCCAGGTCGTCGTCAACCGCTGCCTTCGCCGTATTCTCTGTGTTTACTGGCTCGAGAAAATGTCTAACGTAGAGCTGTGGGAACGCTGCGGTGAGACTCCGATCGACCACCAGATAAAACGCCGCAAGTGGAAGTGGATCGGCCACACGCTCCGAAGGGATCCTGAACATATACCAAGACAAGCCTTAGACTGGAATCCCCAAGAAAAGCGAAAACGTGGCCGCCCTAAACAGACCTGGCGGCGTTCAATCATCGCAGAAGCGCAAAACATAGGCAAGACCTGGAGCGAAATAAAGCGAGAAGCTCAAGACCGAACGGAATGGCGGAGTACTGTGAATGCCCTCTGCCCCATCTAGGGGACATAGGACCTTAAGTCAAGTCAAGTAAGTCAAGTTCGTAATGTCGTCTCCATACCAATCAACACAACCAATTTGTAACATGTCATTAATATGAACTAGGATCAGAAGAGGCGCTAGCACACCGCGTTGTTTGAGCATTAGCCGTCGACTTCAACAATAATGTTTCTGTCTGCGAAAAAACCAGTGACCCATTCACGTAATGTCTCGGAAAGCCCATGGGAAGGCAGCTTCAGAAGAAGCGTCATCTTCCAATTACGTTCAAAGGGCTTTCGCTATATCTAAACTAACTGCCAAGATCTCTCATTGTCTTAATCGCCTGTGCCCAACACGGCGAATGAGAAAGATCACTAACCGACTAACCCTTACGAAATCCGTATTGCTGGTCACTTAGCTCTCACAGCACCCTCTAAGTACTAAGTACCCAATTACCATAAACTGATACTGTTGTTTTGGACAAAGGGAGTTATGGCTATCGGTATGTATTTTTAAGATTTGAGCGGTTGTCCTGTTTTGGGATAAGGTAAACCAATTATGTCGAAACTTCGCCAGAAGAGTATGATAGTCGAAAAGTCGCGTTAAGGCCGGCGCCAACTCTGGAGCGCTCATCCTCAACACAGTAGCAGAGTTTCCGTCAGGCCCACTCAACTTATAGATTTCGAGGAAACGAATTACTGAGCGTTGATAGAATCGGATATCCACCATACAGCCCTCACTGGAATAGTAGTCGGTCTAGTTCGGACGTTGGATGATAGAGGCCGTTATTTAACGTCGAATTGGACGCAAACAGTTTTCTCAGAAACGGCTTTCTCATTTGCTTCTTGGCCGATCGAGAATTATTTTCTATGTGTAGGGGTAGAAAGGTTGGCTTGAAGAATTTCTTTCAGTGCTAAAAAACCTTTGGCAAAAACTAAAATGCACGAGTTCCTGAAGAAACACAAAAAAATTCGGGCAAGTGCGAGTCTGACCCGCGCACCGAGGGTTCCGTACGCATTTTACCTTATTTGAGGTTGGTACTAATTACGCTAGTCCTCTAAATCTGTATGAGCGCCCTTACAACTTAGAGGAATATCTTAAATGGAGTCTACTATGTATGTATGGGGACACCCTTAAATTTTCCACTTTTTATGTTTTGTAATTTTTCCTTTATTTGTGCTGTAAGACCCTGCTTTTTGCCAAATTTCGTGATTCTAGTTCAACGAGAACTACTATATAGGTTTTCGACCCAAAACCTATAGGGTACTTACAGTTGATCTAGAATTGGCAATTTTGGTTAAAACCAAGGTCTTACAGCACAAGTAAAGGAAAAATTCCGAAAATTTAAAAGTTTGAAAATTAAGGTTAAATTTGGTACTTACAAGTTTTCGCAAAAATCTAATTTTCACCATATCTTTTTATCGGGTTGACCCAGGACAAAATTATACATCTAATAGGAACCATAGACCTCAGTATCTGGTATTGATTTCAATTTCCTAGGTCCACCAGTTCCTGAGAAAATCGGTGGTGACACACGGACATACAGACAGACAGACGGACAAGAAAGTGATCTTTTAAGGGTTCCTTTTTTACCTAGTGAGGTACGGAACCCTAAAAAGAAGAGTAAATTCATCTATTCGTTTTTTATGTGTTACATCAGAACTTTTTATTATCTACTTGAACCTATTTTTATTCAATGCCGGTGCTTCTCGCGTGGTTCCATTTGAATTAGATCAACGAGTAGGTACTTTTGAGTTATGCTTAATAAGTAGGTAGTTTATATATTTTGAGGAGACTTTAAGTCAGTTTTAAACGTAATTTTTATTATTATTAATGCGCCAGTATTTACATCACATGCCGTCACCGCATTGGCCCAGGCTTCGTAAGCTTGCCGCTTCCTGCCAGAAGCGTTTTTGCAGGATGGACCAAATCAAGGTTGGAATTTGCCACCAAAAGGGACCACAGGAGGCGCCATTAAAAGCTGATGCATCATAATTTTATCAGCGACAGAATCGAGACAATCATGAACATCCGACGAAAAGCATAGTTGTCTCCAGGGATGGGGCGCAATCACAATCAATCACTTGTACAATCTTTTAACTTGGAATGACTGATTGACAATCTGCTGACTTGTAGTGCCTTAAAGGTATGGCGCCTTGACTCGCGATTGGGCGAGCCCATGAAAGGTACCTGTGCTCCAGACAATGCAATGTACTATGGAACTAAATGGGGTGCTAACAAATGCGTAATAGCTATCCGGACGAGAAATGAGCAGAAAGTCCAGCAGGCTTAGCCAAGACGTCTTTCTGCAAACATTTCGCAGTGAACGAAAAGTCACGTGATCTAATCAAACAAATGGAAAAGTCGTAGCCAAATACATAATGCATAGGAAGCATTCGCAGCGATAGAATAAACTCATCGTTTCTGCGATGTCAACCGCAAAATGGTAGCCAAGTTGCCAATTTCTGCCAAAACTAACGCTATTTGCGGCGATTACCCTGCAGGAAACGCAAAAAAGAATGCCATAGACGGTCAGCCTGTACGCGGCCTTGAGCTTCTTGTCAGGGCCTCGCTAAATCACCATGCCTGAAACATTGTTTAACTATTTCAGACTCATAAGAGGCCCATTTATACAGCAAGGGGCCACTTAAGTGTTCTCCAAGTAAGTTGCTTATCGCGACTCACGTCGTTGTTTATGTTTTAAACTCCTTAGAGAGTCAAATAGTAGTTATAGCAAGATTTTTATAAAATAACTAGCTTTTGCCCGCGACTTCGCTCGCGTAAATTCGGTGTTCTCTAATTATAGTAGGTATGACATCTTTTTTCGGGGTAACACAAATCTCCTTTATTGGGCAAATACTACTATCTTATAATAAAATTGTCGTTTTGAATGTTTAAGAAAAATAACTGCAAAAAGTATTTACACATACAAACTACTTAGTAGTACTCAAAATATTATCAGGATTTGTCTGTCAGAACCATTAGAATTTAACAAAATACTCGACAATCCGAATTTTGCGGGTATATGTTGTCGACTCGAAATCTTTATTTTTTTATGTTTTATTATTCAGGTAAGATTTCGATGAAATGACGAAATTATGAATATAACATTTGACACTGCGATAGCAGCGCAGTCCATCGGTTCCAATGTGAAGCATTCCAAAATCCACAACTACTTATAAATTAAAAATTAAGTACAAAAACATTTTCCAGTGGACTAAATTGTGAATCTAAACCATTCTCAAGTCCCCTTGAACATACACAAAAAATTTATATGAGTTCGGGGGTCAAAAGGCAAAATTTTGCAGTTCGTGGATATCTGCCTGAGAACTGCGGTTTCAATTCGCGTTGAATCCGAAAGGGCCTGCTCAGCGGCTGGTTATCTGGCCTACAGAAAAAGAAGCTGTTAGCAGACGATTATTTGGACATTTTGTGCTTCTGAAGGAGCTCCTTTGAAAATAATTCGTAATAATGGCTTGTGATCAAATCACAACCAATCGTCCCTTTGATTGGTATATTTTGTTAAATAGGTTCTGTAATTTCTAATAGTCTGCCTTATTGGTATATTTTGTTAATTAATCTGTAATATCTAACAAGTCTACTGAGTAGATATAGTTTTATTTACCTAATTGATAATAATACCTCAGTTTAGCAACATAGATGATAAGTAAATTTTTTTTGACCTCTCGTTGTTTTGTTTATTATAAAAGAAATGTTTTATTACTAAAAGATTGTTGTTTGATATTAGAAGCGAATACTTGTTGTTTCTTTCATTGCTTATTTGACAGATCCATCCGTAAAAGTTTACTTCATAAAAGCTTATTATAAATTATAGACAGATAGGTACAGTCAACAGCAAAAGTAGATGATCAAAATCAGAAATCAAATATTAATGAACGGAGTTCGCGTCAGAACTATGTGGCGTCAAAGTAAATCAAAAGTATGTGATTGTAAATTATACCAATCATTTGCTACTAGTACAGCTGCCATATATTCGTGATCAGTAAAATTCATCAATATTGTATTCGAAATGCAAATTTATATTATTGTACATGACATCCGAATTACAGATTGACATTAAAGAGTTTCGATACTTGGATTTTTGCACTATTCCAACAGAACTCTTCAGAGAGGTTGGACTAATAAGGTTATATTTCTTTGGAACTCTTGCTAACAGTGTGACAAAAGCGCGAAGTAAATATAAATAATGCACTTAAGATAAAATTATCAATCTACCTTCCGGTTTTTATACATACCTATAGAAAAACTATTTGTCACAGACACAGAAAAAGTACAACATAAAAAAGAAACAAAACGTAAGGCATAGCATTAGCACAGTGTAATAATATCTTTATACTGTGGCATTAGTCTGTGACAGATAGATACACTGTGTACTGTGACAGTTATAATTTTGTATCGCATCAGCTACTTTTGAACATTGACATAAATGCACAAACATGCAAAGATAGTAATATTTATTGAATTATGGTTTTGTATCACATCAGTTACTTTTGAACATTGACATAAATGCACAAACATGCAAAGATAGTAATATTTATTGAATTATGGTTTTGTATCACATCAGTTACTTTTGAACATTTGACAGAAGTTACAAAAAAGAAAATACAGGAGAGCTGAAATTTGGTAAAATTATATTGAATATACAAAGACTGCCTCTGTGGACCAGTGACTGCCTCCGTGGTCACCGGACCACGGAGGCAGTCACACATAGCGTATGCGTCTGCTGATCGGAAGTCTCGGGTTAGATTCCCGGGTCGGGCAAAAGTGTTACTGGGTTTTTTCCAAACTCTCAGTAGCAGCACGGAGTCTGGTGATGTGCCCGGTAGCAATTTATCTGCTTTTCCGTAAAACATAACAAATTAAATTACTGGGGTACTTCAAAAATAAGTATGAATAAATTATTTGCCTCATGATTACGTGGCCTCAGTTTCATCATTTATATTTGATTTTAACTGTTCACTAGTTTTGAAATTTTTCTTCACTTCTTAGTTCTGATGCGAATTGAGTTTATAACTTTTGGAGTCAAAACTGATCACGAATTTATGGCAGCTGTACTAGTAGTTAATTATTGGTATAATTTACAATCACATACTTTTGAATCACTTCGACGCCACACAGTTTTGACGCGAACTCCGTTCATTAGTATTGAATTTCTGATTTTGATCATCTACTTTTGCTGTTGACTGTACATCAAACAATTTTTGAAGCATAAAAGTCTATTGAAAAGTTCGTGAAAAGTAATGTTTATCTTATAATACTTTAAATGGTTATTATTTATGTCCTGTCTAATTTATTCAAATATTGCGATTATTTACAAAAAAACATACAAAACTGTCAATCTCGCGAGATCTCGAAATTGTCGAGATCTCGCGAGATTGGCTTCATAATCTCGCGAGATCTCGCTTGAGCCCAAATCTCGCGAGATTTGCATTCCCTAGCCGGCATCTACTGACGATTACATGTAAAAAGCAAACCTGTGAAAAACTGGCAAAATCGAACCGAGCTTCTTCGAAACTGGCTTCTATAAATCTTGGCATAGACTTTCCATCGAGATACATCGATCCCTTTAAAAGTCTAAAGTGTTTGGGTAAGTCATTGTGCACAATGTGTTTCACAGTGTCTTATTAGTGCTAGCACATATCTCGCTGACAAACGTTAAAAAATATACTACGTTCTAGAAACTAGATATAGCTTTGGACTCGCGATCGTAACGCATAAGTCGCAGAACGCTGCAAAAGTGGGTACCAAGTGGTAACCTGTAGGTACCAAGGTGGACGTGTACCATGAAAAATATTTTTGACATTAGTGCTTTCCTTGAGGAGGAAGAATAAGAATGACTATAGTAGTTCCGAAAAGATAAAGAAGTCCTGATAATATGGTCGAACATGACAGACAACGTAACATTGAAGCCAGTTATTAAAATCCATTATCAACTTCCCACTTCACCGCGCATCGCAGCGTTGTGCGCTACGATCGCAAGACTGTAACATAATAGTAATAATTCACTATTAGGGCATAATACTTAATCAGATTTTGATGTTCATTTAGTTAGCCTCCTCAGAATAGACATGGTGAAACAGGAGCATCCACTTACATTATATATACCTAATAATGCAGGCAATCCGCGAAAGTGATCAGAACCATGATGGAAATGATGCAGTTAGATATTAAAATTTAGTACCAGCCCGCAAGAGCGTCATCGACCAGTCATCACAAATAGCACCCGTTCACGAGAAGGACGCATGGGCCAGCCATCATCCCTCTCGCCATATTAGAGGGACGGGGATGACCCGACACACGACGCCACCACAAGAAATGACATTTTAGTGAGCATGACGACAACGGTATACGAACCGGCAGTAAGGAATAATCTATTGGTATACTGACCATGACCGCCAATTACCTCCATTTTTCAAATAGATATTATTAACATAAATTAGTGGAACGCGTGAAGGAATGCAGATGTAGAAAGAATTTTGTGAAGGTGACAAGTGAACAATGATGTGATCAGGGATAAATAATGTTAAACTGCATTCAACAAATCATAAAAATATCCAAATACTGCAAAAATCATGTGTTCACGAGGCAGTAGGCACCTCCACTTAACATGTCACTTATGAAAACGAGAATTTAACAAATTTATATAACAACTAGAGGACGCCAGCAGCTACGCCTGCATTTTTTTTTCAGCTTCCTGCGCCCAATAGTTTCGGCTGTAGCGTGTCTGTCAGTCAGTCAGTAACGCAAGGATTTTATATATTAAGATTATATTAAACGGTCAGAAAAGAAAATATAGCCTTAACCTATCCCCATGGTGTCTACATCATTTAAAAATTCCTTAATTGTGTAATAAGTGTAATAACCACTTTGTAAAAGAAAGTTCCTAATGGTCCGTTTGTATTTGTGCATGGGTAAATTCATTACTTCAAGAGGCAATTTGTTGATAAATCGTTTACCAATCCCCGCAAATGAGTTCTGAAATTTATGTAAACGGTAGTTAGTTCCCACTAGTTTATGCTTATTCCTTGTGTTCACTTTGTGCAAATCACTATTTTTGCGGTATAGAATTAAGTTTTTCTTAATGTACATTAAGTTAACATATATATATTGCGATGCAACTGTCAATATATCTACTTCTTTAAAATTATCACGTAAAGAATCTCTAGCAGCTAACTTATAAATTGCACGTATGGCCCTCTTTTGAATGACAAAAATTGTCTGTATATCAGCAGCTGTACCCCATAACATTATACCGTAAGACATTACGCTATGAAAATAACTAAAGTAAACTATATAGTCCAGCAGTATCTATATCTGTGAATTCCCTAACTTTTCTAACTGCAAACGCTGCAGAATTAAGTTTTGCTACGAGACAGGATATCTAGGCGCCCCACTGAAGCTTACAATCTAAAGTTAGACCTAAGAATACGGTTGATTCGACTATAAAAGACAATAGCTGGAAAACGTGGGGCTTTTGCACCGCCGTTGATCTCAAGGTGCAGATAGACTTGAGCGTTCCCTTGTAACAGAAAATAGCACATTCGCCGTTTATAAATTTGTTGAACTGGACAACGAAAGAGCAGAACATCACTACGAACATTTTCACGACCCTTCTGGCGAACGCTGTAAGCGGCAAAAAGCTCGAATTCTCGCCGGAACACTCAGTAGAATGTCCCAACAACGTTCTCGTTTATTTTCTTGTAATGGAACATTCGCAAGAATGCCCAGCATGCAGCTGTTAATATCATTTGTATTTATTTGGCAGAAAATATCATTGACAATAATTTAAGTTTAAATTACTAGATTTATAGAACTTAAGCGCAGTCATATAGGAGTATTAATTAATGCTTAATCTGTATGTGTTTTGTGATTTTCAGACGGTATCGAACCTATAAGGTAATATATTGTAATTGTGTTGCAAAGGTTGGATGGGCGAGGTGCACTACACTACAGTGTAACAGGAAACTGAGCCGAAATTAGGGTTACGGATGATTTCTTCAAAGCTTGTCATATTTACTTTTGTATAGCTAAGATTCTTTTAAAAATAATGTCAAAATATTCATATTTATCAAAAAAAGCAAAGAAGTATGGACCTAGTATGAAACCTTGTGCAAGGCCCATCACTAATAACTAACTTAGAAACTTACTTCTATTCACATCTAAATACTGCAATATCACAACTACAGAGTACGCTTGAGGGTTTTCACAGAGTTAGCTAAAAAATATGTGATCAATATAATTTTTTTTTTTTTTTTTTAATCAATATAATTATTCAATCCTATTGACAAAAACATCAAAGAAGGATTCTTTGGATGTCCCCATGCTTTAAGAATATATTGTTACAGTGAGTTAAAGCAGCTGTTATGAAATTGATTAAAAGGAATTTAGACATTTGAATTAAAATTGAAGGCTGCAAAATTGCGGACGTTATTAGTAATCTCGTAATTAACATCTATATTGGTTTTGCATAAAATATTAAATTCAATAAAACAAGTAATAGTTAAATGCTAATTGGGTATTATGGAGTCTCGTCTAGTGCGAGAGAATGGATTTAATAGCCTCAGAAAAAAGCGAATACTATAGCAAAAGGAAATACAATAATCGTAGTATATGCTAAAACTATTAATATAAATATGATTTTTTGCCGTTTTGTCATTTTTGGCCAACACCGCGATGTGTTATCGGTATCACTCGGGTTTATTAGTGGATTTCGTTCATTCATTTCATTCGTTTGATTTTCAGTCATCTCAATATTTACTTGAGATACGATAGCATTAACTGCTCGTTGATATATGTCACTTGATTTTGTTAAGTATGGTACAGTTGAAACTTCTTTTGGTGGCATCCACCACTTCTGAATAAGGTCATGGTATTTCAAAAATATGGCGTCTGCGGTGATTGGAAGATTAGCTGGATACAAAAAGCGATGACGATCTTGATGATATTCTATTTCTTGTTTTAATATCCACTCCACATAATTCTGATCACCTTGCTGCGTATAAAACACCAGGTTATTTAGAAAGTCCCTGGCCAAATCTTCGTCCATGCCTTCCAAAGAAAGCTTTGGAAACTTTTTAATCTTTATATCGAAACAGTACTCATGTAGGTTATCAATTTTACTTCTCAATTTCTGTAGAAGACTTCTAGCATTGTTCTTCAGTAAGGAAATGTCATCGGTGAATTTAAGTAGCTTTGTTTTGTCATCATATACCAGTAAGTTCCCGACAGCACTACCTAAGCCACCGTTAAGACGCAATAATCCTTCATTCACTGATTCGTCGATAACGATAACGTTACTTGGTTTAGACATTTCGATCAAGTCTATTATACTGACAGTTAAGTAGTTCAGCCTCTTCTCTATGTCTTCCGAGTTGCCTCTTATTTTTATGTCCACATTACCGAAACAAGCTGGCACTATAAATTTAGAATATTTTAATAAATTAATTGCACCTAATTTAATAGCTTCATTCACTATAGACTGGGGCACACTGAGATTGTCCAACTTATCTTGAATAAATGCGGGCATATCCGTAGTTAATTCTAATTTTCCATTTTTATAAACCACGGCGATTTCAATGACGCGACTGAGTGTTATTGCAGACGGTGCACAAAGGAACTGATGCAAATAAGATATATGAGACTTTTTAAATTTTTGAATTCTTAGTACTTCTCTATATAATTCATCTCTAAACATTGTGATGAACTCATCGGTGTTCGTAAAGAACTCGGGCCGAAATGTACACATTCTATATTCTTCCTCTGTATCAGACAGAACTACCACACGCTGAGCTAATACAACATGATACCAAAGTATATAATCATCATTCATCATACTTTGATTGTATTTGATGTATAGAAACTTCACGAAGTGTTTCGCCAAAGCTGTGACTGTATTTATTTTGGACAAGAACTGAACTTCTTCATCAGTGTAAAGTGATCGCGACCCGACCTTACTTGTCGCTATCAGACCATTCAAATGATTGGCAGAATAATGAATGAACAATTTACTATTCGAATCGCTTCTTTCATTGGTGTAGATAATAAACAGACATTCAGTATTATCAAACTCCTCATTAAAAATCTTGTCGTCACTATTCGGATCGAACTTTTGCTTGATTGTCAAATAGCTCTGGAAATATTTTACTAAATCGTTCTTACTGTTGAGAGAGAGGATCTTGTCACTATTTTCTCTGTGTTTCGTTTGTATAAAAACAATCAGCGGCCGAGTATATCCTCTTATGTTTGCTTTAAGGCAGATATCATCAAAAGCTCCAATATCGTTCATATTGGAAGCCAAGTAAAATTCTTCGATGTAGTCATCATTTAGTGCTCTAAACAATATTAAACTTAGCAGTTTGCTTTCATAAAACTGCCCGTGCACCGCCGTGGTGCCGGAACGTTTTTTGTACATTGTAATGCTATAATATAGTATCCTTTATTCTTCTCACGATAGTGTTTGTTGATTAGCTCGACGAATCTTGTGACGAATACAATGTTTATCTGTAAATAAAATAAAAATTCTGTAAATAAAACAATGATAAAACACCTACTCTCTCATCTATACATATTTCGTATAATAAATAATTAAGACAAAGGGGAATTATGCTGTGTGTTTTGCTATTGTGTAGTACGGGATCTTAGAGCCTTTTAAGTTTCTACGACTAACCAGTTGGACAAGTGACTCTTCCTTAATCAATAAAATACAAGAATTAAACATAGCAAGCTAGGAAATACATGTTTAAATTTAATCAACATTCAGAGTGAGGCGGCATGTTACCGTTTGTTTATGACCCTTATAATGAGCCTTAGAGCTAGTTACTTTTGAAAGGGTATTTAAGAGCACTGCCACGATCCGAATATTTATCGGCATTATTGAAAAAAAAACCGTTTAATAAAAGGATTCTACATATTACTTAGGGTAAGATTTTTAACACGCTTTTATTAGGTCGTCGTGTATGTAACTAACTATGTAATGGAATCTAAGTTAACTAATTTAACCATCTTCCAAGGGTCGTAGCGTAATGCAAATTAGCAGCTGTATGTAGTTCTGATGACAATACAATAATATGGTATTGTCGAACTGATCTGATGATCTGAGGGTGTGCTTTTAATTATAATATTTGATTGTAAAAGCGTGGGGCGCTGGAACAGAAAATATGTTCTTGTTTAACTTGTTGAAAAATCAAGTGAACAGATGTTACGGGAAGCAGGTTACACAGATTGGCGCTCTATATGGAGTAGCACGACTAGTAGGTGGCTCTACATTAAACAGTCTGTTCAAAGTACTAGTTTGTCGAACTCAGACAAAACATATGCCAGCAGCGAGGAGAGACAACATTCACCGACATTTTTAACGCCTCTTCTTTCAGGAAATTAAGTACATAATATGCCATAATATGCATATACATAATATACATAATATGGGTAATGCGTCAACAGTGGTAAAATGTAGTGTTATTGTTCGTGGACGATATATCTTTGGTTCCCTTTGGTAACCCTTTGTTGGCATTAACGTTATGCTCTTGTGCGACCTCATGCAGCTTCCGCCAGGAATTTAGTAATTAGTATTTGTTAACAAGAAAGTCTTTCCGGTTCCAGCGCCCCACGCTTTTAGTTACAATCAAATATTATAATTAAAAGCACATAGTTTACACTTCTGCCCAGAAATAGAGACAACTTGAACGATCCATAATTTATTTTTTGTTTTTATGTGCATTTATAAAAGCGTGTTTTTCTTGTGTTTTTTAAACTATTAATTTTATTCATATAATATAAGGTATTCGAGCAAATCTAGATGTTACCTTCGGATGGCGAAGAGTGGTTTATTTGTTGCCTTGTGAATCGTTTATCACTGCGCCAACTTAACTAGAAAACGCTTAAAATCTTTAAATAATACGCTTTATAGGGTTCCGTAGTCCACAAGGAACCCTTATAGTTTCGTCATGTCCGTCCGTCTGTCCGTCCGCAGCCTAGCTCAAAGACGTCTGGTGCTAGAAAGCTGATATTTGACAGGAATATAGACTTAAAATATTGCAACAAAACTGTAGAATAAAATTTAGGAAAATATTTTTTTAAGAGTATCTCCCCTACATGTATAGTGGGGTTAAATTTTTTTTTTGGTTGAGCTCCCCATTATGTGGGGTATCATTGGATAGGTTTAAAAAAATATTATTAGCTTGCTTAAATCATTTTTCGATCAAGTGATTGGTTTGTCAAATATCAAGCTTTGAAGTGAAAAAAAAAATTATACTCAAGTGTCCCCCCCCTCTGCCGGCTAAACTATTAATTTGGAAGAGGTGAAAAAAATCACAAATGTAATACATATAACGAATTTAAAAGGAAAACTATCAGGGCTAAATAGACATCACTAGTTTACGAGTAATCGTCGTTTAACTTATAAATACCTATTTCTGTGAGTTTACATTGGGAGCGCTGGCTTAATCTTAAAGATATACGTACTTTGGTATGTAATGTACTACGGGATACAATGTGGGCCCGTTTTTAGTTCCATGTGAAACAGAAGTTATTATCAATAATGGCCATTATGGGCAACTACGGAACCCTACATTGCGCGTGGCTCGACACGCACTTGGCCTTGGCTTTAAATGTCTGTCATCGTCCCCCTAGCTGCTATCTAACCGGATTTGACTGAAGCTCTTCCACAAAGCGATTACCTGTCTGACCCCCGCAACCCAATGGTATTGCGATATTCTGAACAATAGATGTTCAGACTAGTGACATTTTATGTTACGAATATTAAGGCTTTTCATGACAGCCTGCCCAGCCCAGCACGGGGCAAGCGATAATTAATAATTTAACACGCACATAACTCCGAGAAGTCAGTGGTGCGCGCCGTGAATTCGGACCCGATACCCTCTGCATGGCAGTCCATTGGTATCTCCACTAGGTCTTTAACTTTTTATAAAATGTAATTATCATATTAATGGATGCTTACAAAAACTATCACGGGTAGTAAATACAGATGCGCTTATAACTGCCTATCATGGTATTGTTGCATCCGTTCTTAGATACGTCATTATGTTCTGGGGCAACTCTACCCACAAAGAAATAATAAAATAAAATAAAATATAATATAAAAATAATATAAAATATAAATATAAAATAGCGTTTAAATTCCAAAAAAGATGCATTGGAGCTATGTTTGGCCTTCAAGTAATGGACAGCTGCAAACCGTATTTTATTGAATATAAAATTCTGACACTTCCATCTTTATTTATATTTGAAGTAGCGTTATTTGTGAAAAAAAAACCCACATTTATTTAATACTTTGTCAGATGTCGTCATACGTAGTAGACGTAAAAACAATATATGTATACGTAAGGTTAACACGGCGCTCATGTGGAAAAGTGTGTTTTGTTTACCGCCCAAAATCTTCAATAAACTACCGGAGACAATAAAACAATTAAACATGAACACACAAACAAAAAGGCTAACCTTTTTAGAAAAAAATTACGAATATTATTGACTGAGAAGTGCTATTATTCCATTACAGACTTCCTCAACGACAGTATTTAGACAGTAAAATTGTATTGATATCCTATTATGTGTTAGATTTAAGGTTTGTTATTATAGAGATTTTCTGTTATTTGTGTTCTTCTTGCATTTCATTATTTTTTTTCTTAATTACATTTAAATATTTGTACGCCAACATTGGCAAGACACAGAACTGCATTTCTGTTATTTCGTAACATCTTACCATAAACCTGTGTTTAACAAATAAATATAAATTGAATGGAATATTATGTATCATCATTAAGAAGGAGTGTTTGTTATTATCTACTTCTAGGAAAATATATGTATATCGCTACGACAACATGATAAAAACCGATCGACACCAATATTTGACTATGTCAAGACTTAGTTTTTGCTGTTTTTAGGGTTCCGTACCTCGAAATGAAAAAACGGAACCCTTATAGGATCACTTTGTTGTGCGTCCGTCTGTCAAGACCCTTTTTCTCAGAAACGCGTAGAGGTATCAAACTGAAAGAACAATGGCAGAATTCGGTCTGGGTTTGTTGTGGCGACCTTAAACTTCATAAGAACAAAACAAATTGTTATTTTTTTCTACGATTTTAAATATTTTCACTTTGTCTCGTGGCGCCGTGTGGTTGACGGCATAGAATACAAGTGTCACCACCCCCTATCTTCCCGTGGGTGTCGTAAAAGGCGACTAAGGGATAACACGATGCAAATACCATCTTTGCGTAGAGACGGAAAACTCGACATCAAACCCTATACGACTGCCTCGTTGGTCTCGCGGCATAAATGTGCGCGTGGGATCGGGAGGTCCCGGGTTCGATTCCTGGGTCGGGCAGTGTTATTGTGATTATCTGTCACGAAATTCTCAGTAGCAGCACGGAGTCTGGAAATGTGCCCGGTACGGCAATAGGCTCGCCCCTTATTACGTGGGACTAAAGTATATATGGCGAAAAGTGGGTGTTAAAATACACCTCTGCCTACCCCTTCGGGGATAAAAGGCGTGACGTTATGTATGTATGTATGTATGTACTTTGTCTCGTTAAAGCTGGCGTATTTTATGATGATAAAAAGCATTCCAAATGATTACGAACTAGGTGACTACTTTATTATTTGATTGTTGCCATAGACAATGGTGTGACAGGAATAGACGAGAGTGCTATTTATCCGTATCGATTATTAAAATATAATTATTAAAATGCAGTTATTTAATCTTTAATTAAAATTATATCATTAAGCTAATAATTTTTGAAGCAAAACAACTTTTAAATCAAATAAAAACGTCACAGCATCGTTTTAATGTTGTACCGATTTCACATAAAATCGATTTAAAATGTGCAGCTCTGCTTTTGTCTTTGGCTGTGACAGGTAGATGCTACAAATACTTCTGCGTTTTGATGTCAATCTGACATAATTTCATTTGATATTTCAAACGTACCTACATTTTTTATTCTTAACTAAAAACTAAAACACCGATATCTTATTTTTCCGGGTTTCCCGAGTGAAAATAGAATCATTTATAGACTCTGTTACTTACGCCGAATTTTTTAATATATTTTTTATTACGGTGCGCTTCAATTTAATTTCAGACATTTCGATGTATGGAGATCTGCCATTGTCCTTTATATCAAATAGTCAAATCTACTGTCTCTTGAAGCTGTAAAAAAATCAAACTTCTAAGCCAACGCAATCAAAAGATACAGCCGTTTATGCTGCAAATTGCCGCAAATATTCGAAACTCAAAACCTACAGGGTACTTCCCGGGAACTCAGAATCTTGAAATTTGGTACGAAGCAATGTCTTATAGCATGCATAAAGGAAAAATTGCGAAAACCGTACATTTTTAGTTACATCATATCATAAAAATAATTTTAAAGTTATTACCATTTTCTCATCAACGCGTAAAGGTATTATATTGAAATTCATATCAAATACTCAGGTCTATAATACCTTGAAGTTGTAACAAAATCAAACTTCTATATCAACGCAATAAAAAGAAACAGCAATTTAAGCCGCATATTTTCTCGCAACTAGTCGCATGGGAATCAAAACCTACAGGGTACTTCTCGTGAACTCAGAATCTTGAAATTTGGTACAAAGCAATGTCTTATAGCACAATTAAAGGAAAAATTACGAACACCGTAAATTTTTAGTTACATCATATAAAAATATATTTGTATTAATTTTAAAGTTACTACCCCTTTCCTCATGAACGCGTAAAATTATTAAATTGAAATTCATATCAAATACTCGGGTCTATTATACCTTTAAGCTGTTACAAAATCAAACTTCTATCTCAAGGCAATCAAAAGAAACAGCAATTTTACTATATTTTCAAATTCGCAAATACTGGCAAGGGAATCAAAACCTACAGGGTACTTCCCGTGAACTCAGAATCTTGAAATTTAGTACGAAGCAATGTCTTATAGCACAATTAAAGGGAAAATTACGAAAACCGTAAATTTTTAGTTAAGTACATCATATTAAAATATATTTGTATTAATTTTAAAGTTAATACCCCTTTCCTAGTGAACGCGTAAAGTTATTAAATTGAAATTCATATCAAATACTCGGGTCTATTATACCTTTAAGCTGTTACAAAATCAAACTTCTACCTCAAGGCAATCAAAAGAAAAGCAATTTTACTATATTTTCAAACTCGCAAATACTGGCAAGGGAATCAAAACCTACAGGGTACTTCCCGTGAACTTAGATTCTTGAAATTTGGTACGAACCAACGTCTTATAGCACAGATAAAGGAAAAATTGCGAAACCCGTAAATTTTTAGTTATATCATATAATAAAAAAATAATAATTTTAAAGTTACTAGTCCTTTCCTTATGAACGCATAGAGGTATTAAATTGAAATTCATATCAAATGCTCAAGTCAAAACTAAAGGGTATTTCCATTCGATCTAGAATCTTGAAATTAGGCATAAAGCAACGTTTTATAGCACATAGGAAAAATTTTGAAAACCCTAAATTTTTAGTTAGATCACATATTTTTTTAAATAATTATATATACCTACAGGTTTGTACGGAACCCTCGGTGTGCGAGTCCGACTCGCACTTGACTAGTTTATTATTTTTATTATTCTTGCTTTATCTGTTTACATATTACCGTTAATTATTAGTAGTAGTAGTTACTTCATTTATTTATAAAATTAAGTCACGGCCCCGGCCATCCCGTCTGTCTACATGAACGCGATAAATTAAAAAACTATATAGCAAACGATTTTTGTAGACTTTTACACCAATATACCACTGACTTTTTGAAGTTAAATGTGCACTATGTTGTTAATAATTTTATCGTTCGCCCTGTGCCTTGGAGTGCACGTAAAGGACTTCGTTCTGGCTGTCATGATGATCAATCGCAAGACCTTTCATAAGATACCTCCCTTGAACTAGTAGTAAAGTTTTATTATTTCGACCTATTTTCTACTCTATTTATTTTTTGATTTAATTACAAATGTGCAGTTTTAAGATTTTTCATTGAAAATGTACTACTATAACAATTCAACCTACCCACAGTTCTAAATCAGCGGGAAGTACCCGATGAATTTTGTTTCCCTCGAAAGTATAATATACGTTTTTTGCAGCATAAACGGCTGTATCTTTTTTATTTACGTTTATAAAGAAGTTTAATTTTTCACAGTTTCAAGAGACCGTAGACTTTAAACCTTAAAATAACTATAAAATGTGTGAGCTACTAAAATATGTTGTCGGTACATACGTGTATAGCTCGCTACTCTGTGCATATAGGGTGACGTTACGCCGCGAGAAGCGCCTCGGCGCGCCGAGGTCAATAACCGCACATGTTTCTTCTACCGTAGTCTTCTTATATTATTATTACTGCAGTTTGTTGCAAGATTGACGCACCAAATATTTTCAAAAGACCTGCATGCTTTTATTTAGCTATCTCCACAGAGTAAAAGCTCGAAATATTATGTTATCATTATCATACTTAATTTTGAAAGTTAACTACCCATTTACGAATTGTAACATTTGCCTTTTCTTGCTAAATTATTTTACTTTAGAGACACTCGAAGTATCGTTATTTTATCTTCCTATTGTATCTTCTTAAAATATTTTTCTTTAGATCTTTGTTAAAGAATCATCATCAAATTCATGACATAATATGTTAGTAAAGCAAAATCGCAAATAAATGACATTAAGCTAGCTGTGTTGGGTTATTTTGATCTTTCTTTGCTATCTTCGAAGTCACACATAAGACTGCAAAGCCAGAATAGCCTTCGCCGAGCTCCGTCAGATAAATAGTCACAAAATAACAAAAGCAAGGTTTACAATTAAAAAATCACATATCTTTAAAATTCGCAGCCATGAGCCGCCATTTTTGATATGTCGGTGCAAAACGTAGCTTGAATGGAAGTGCAAAGATAACAAATTATAATGTAGGTATCTCAGGCTTCCAGAATATATCCTCCATTTAATTTTGATGTTTTATGAGAAACTGTGAAACCTAATAGAAAATACAAGGCCGAGTTTTAAAAGATCTATTTCTCCTCGCACTAAGTACCAGTTGCCTAAAAATAATAACGTGTACGAAATTATAGGATTCCTTTCTTCCTAAGCAAACTTCCAGTAGAAATCCAATATTTATACAAATCAAAATCGATCAAGTTTTAAATTTATATTTTAAAGGTTTTTATAGAGCATCAAAGCGTAGTAATAAGTGATTTGATTGTAGATTGTTGGAAAATATACTTTAGTCTGCGTAACGTCTCGCCACTTCACACATAAGCCGGTTTTAGTTTTAGACGTTTGAGTGGAGGGCTATGTTAACATGTTATAATTATTTTGAAAACTAATATAAAAAGTAAAAGAAATAATAATAGTAGGAATTTAATTGCTATCTACATACGTAGGTATGTTTACAACGCCCTAATGACGCGTAGGTACTGCGCATCTTTTTTGTAGATCATTTATGAAAGCACAGCCATACATTTGAATAACCGTATGCAAAAACACAGATTAAGATCATCATGGCAAGGGACTAAGTATTAATTTTATACGTACATACCGTAGTTAATAGTTCTCCTAGTTCAAAGTTGTATTACGCTTTCTATATATTCACTACGATGCAAACTCGATAAGATTGTTATTGACAATTAAAGATTTTATTATTTTTTTTGTTTTCACTGTTTAATCGGTCTTTCAATGAATTGAATTAATATTTTTAAATTACATTAATTGCACAACCCAATATAATCTAAAGTGCACTTCTTGACGTGGCGTATTAAAGTAAAGAACTGCGACAAGTACACGCCCTAGTATTAGAACAGACACCAACATAATCCACCTGTTTCGATCATGTGATAAAGTTCAATCTTATCACAATTCGGATTTAGCACAGAATAGAAAAACAACCAGGAGTGGTATTCAAAAGGTTCAATGATTGGTAGAGTAATATTAAGGTAAACATTTTGGTGTACTTACTTGAAAATAGCACAGGTTTATTACTTAGTTAGTTAGAGTTTATAATATTATTTATGCGTGTAGTTGACAGTCACTTCATTTTTATATAGTACTAATTTGTACACTCGACTAAATCAGAACAAAAGCAATATTTAAAACCATAAACATAGTTACTACTCTATTAGTGACAAAGTTAACGAGACAGCTAACATATTCTTATGTGCATTTACATTAAGTATGTTTGCAAATTAAGAAATAACTAATATTTCTAAAATATTATAAACTATGTACGCAGAAATGGGAGAACGAAAACAAACATATAAAATATCTATATAATTTGTAATACCTAGTTTCAATTCGTACAATATAATAAGCGGTTTAAAAATATTAACTTACATTCTACGTATCCATATGCTTAAAATAATTTCAAATTATCTGTAAAGACTTCCAGATTTTTAAATAAAACATGTGATCAGCTGTAATAAATTTGCCAAAAGAGCTTGTAATGACAACGTGCTAGTATTACAATTATTACAAAGCTTGTAATTACAAAAAGTATGCTGCTTATACTGAATAAAAATAAACCATATACAGGGTGTAAAAAGACCCTTGACGAAAACTGAAATCTCATATTGTGCCAATCATTACGAACATTTTTTACTTCGGCACATCGGCACCTGGGAAATATTTTTTGGTTCACGAGATATTGAGGCTCAAAGACACAATTATTTTTCTATTTATTCCAAAATCGTGTTTTGAATGATAAATGTAAACTTTCTTCTTAATAAACATAAACAAAATTTTCAATATTTCCTTAAAATAAACGGCCTTAAAGTGCCCTAAACGCGATGTATGCGCTACAGGACATCAGCTGAGCTGTAGGCGAGTTCACTTCGTGATCACTACCGTTTCTAGCGAACACGCCGAAATATACCCGTTTACGCGAGTCCTGTTTTTTGTAGCCCATAATGTAGCGCGCGTGTAAGCGCGTATTCTGAAACGACCGTATACGCGCAGAAAAATACGCTAATCTGAAACCGCCCTTAGGTCGACTGCGGCGCACGGTGCAGGTAAATACGGCTGGCATAGGTACGATTCATTTCTCGAGCCAATTTTTCTGCACTGCGGCTAATAAATTATGTCTTTTTTTTAAGCATAAAAAATATTTCGTTTCCCAGGTATTATTTTCGCGTAGTATGACTTGGCATGATGTGTAAAATGAGTAGGTAGATTTCAGCTTGGTGATGAGTCTGGTGACACCCTGTATATATTGAAAATTCTGTGTTGAATTACATGTCTTCTGTTCGTAAGAAAAAAGTTTGTCATGATGTTGTTATTTTAACCATATCAATTAATTTCAAACAATGACCTTTATTAAAAATTAATACTCGTATATCAATTTATCTTCTAATTTATCGATAGTATCGTTCCTTTTCTATCATTCCTCTAAGTTGCAATTACACAATGTTACGTGCAGACTCTCAAAATATTAAGAGTCATATCCCAGATCGAAAATTTACTTGTAATATTATTGATAGATCCTTGTAGAAAAACTAGCTCGAAATTCTCTGCTTTGGTAGGGCAATGCTTTTTGGCAGGCAGACTTCCTGTGCTGAAAGTGCAAGCGATGAGAAGTCATTGACCGCGTGACGTCACGGCTTTAGTGACAGCACAGAGTAGCGAGCTTCATAGAAGAAGTAAAATTTTCTTAAAGGTTTCCTGAAGGTGTTCACCTTCAGGAAAAGATAAAAGATAATTTATTTCACAAATATAGATATAAACTATACATAAAATATATTATTATGTCAAATGTTATAACAGATATTTGTAAGGTAAACCTTAATTTGGAAATATTATTTATAAATAAAAATTTGAAACGACAGTATTTCATTTTAACACTACACAAATCTTTTTGAAAATTGAATTTTCAAAAAGATCTTTCTTCGTCATATAAATAAGTACACATTATATACAGAATTAAAAAGGTATTTCACATCACTAAAATGTTTAAAATCGCTCTCAGCTTTATTTAAAGATTTTCTTGCTTGGAATAAAGTGATTTATCTTGATGAAACCATCGGTATATTCTTCGATCAACAATATTACAATCTGGACTACTTGTATCTTGAACGGCGAAAAAAACGCCTCGAATATTTTTGGAATGGGCTTTACATTTATTCAGATTTCACGTTTTCAAATAACAAAAAATTGAGGCCTTGAATAAAACTAGTCCTTACACGTGATTGCACTTTGCGAAATAAAAACTGCTGATGTTTCAGCAGTTTTTATTTTGTTCGTTTCAATTTTTTTTAAGTCCGGTAAAAAAATCTGACGAATCGAAAATCCGCCAAAACCAAAATCTGGCCGAAAAATAATCTGTCAAACCGGAAATAACCGCAAAATATAACATTTTTGTACTAATTAAGTTTTATTTTTCAGTCTTACTCTTATCGTTGTACTCTTTACATAACAATTTAAACAGTAATTAATTCATATTCGACAGATTCCTTTGCCCTTTTGGAGGCAATAAACCCAAAATCTGATCCGTTTATGTTGTAGTAAAATCTGTAATTTCTTTGGAGAAAATATACTTAATCTATCGAATATAAATAAATAAGATATGATAGTTCAGAATTTTGCCAAACCACTTATACACGTTACCACTATAATATTGACATGTAATTGAAGCGGTACGAATAAGAATACAAAGAAAACCTTATCTGTCTTCAAGGTTTGTGCGTTTTTGTTTGTAAGTGCTATGGCTGGAACTTCTGTTGCACCCGCACTCGATTAACAGACAGGGTGATAAGCCAGAAGCTATCAATTTTAAATCTTCATGCTGCACACAAATATAACCGTTCAGCCGTTATATTTAAAATTTTCTTTTCGTGTTTGAAAATAATTATTTTCCTCGAGAGAACAACGTAAAATTTTTTCCCGCCTAAGATATGAGAAAGAGAACTTTAAAATAAAGAGAATACCTGGTTTTCTGGTCTGATGCTCCACTTCGTTGTTTGTTTAAAATGCCAAAGCTTCCTCTTTCGACAAACTTCTTGGTTCTTCACGTACACTTATTTTCGTTGGTTGAAACATTTCTGTAATGTGACTTGCTTCTTTAATCACAGAAGCCTAGTTCCTAAGTCTGGATAATCGTGCCTACCCTAACTGATTTTTCATCCACGTTGTCCTCGCAGCTCCGTTTGGTTTTTCCTTCTAGCTCCAGGGTTATTCATTGATGGACACCCAGAAACCAAACCCTTACTTGATGATGATGGTGCTGAGTGGTAGATGGATACTCTAAACATAAAATCTCCAGAAAACCACTCTAGATTCTTAGTCAGGATACGATCGCGGTACTGTCCAGAACTTTCGCATTTTTCTACACAATAAGATGGCAATCTGCCAATAATTGTCATTTTGATTTCCCAGGCAGATGTTGCCGATTTGCAAAATAATGCTTCGCTTTAGGATGTTTCTGCCACTCATCAAAAAGCTCCTTTTTTTTAGAAGGTGAATTCGTATTCTGAAAATAGACAAAATGATAGAGTTGTATTCAAACGCGAAAGCTAAAATTAAGAGCTAACAAATATGGTTATGATATATACGAACTAGCTGTTGCCGGCGGTTTCACCCACGTCCTGAGGGAACTACTTCGCGTACCCGGTTAATTTATAGCCTAAGTTACTCCTTGGTACATCAGTTACCCGCCAGGGCAAGTTCCGTCAAAATCAGTCCAGCCGTTCCAGAGATTAGCGAGAACAAACAGAGAACAAGACGAAAATTGTACAAAATGTAATTTCGGTAATATGTACCGTGAATACATCCATATGCATTTAGTAAAAAGCGGTTATTTTAATATTACAAACAGACACTCCAATTTTATTTATGTATTGATTTCGCCATATCTTTCAGAACAAACGTCCAATTCTACTAAAACTTTTCATACGATTTGTTATTATTATCCACTCAATCATTATGTTTTCTTGTCTACAAGCACAGTAAACAGTCCGTCACAGATCTACTGGAGATATTCACTTGGGTATATTTTAAAGTTATAACATAATAATATGGGAGCTAATTTGGAAAAATACCAACTCTATATCAACTGAAAATGCTTTTAACAATAGTTTTACTCTTATATTTAAGAGTTGTCACTTCTAGCGCCATCACGGGTGCGGCAAATGTCGCTCATTATGCTGACTAGTACCTAAACATTAATCAACAAATGAAATTCATCTATACATACATATAAATATAAAAAATAAAATTGGAGTGTCTGTTTGTAATATTAAAATAACCGCTTTTACTTAATGCATATGGATGTATACACGGTACATATACCGAAATTACATTTTTTACAATTTTTGTCTGTCTGTCTTTCTGTTTGTTCTCGCTAATCTCTGGAACGGCTGGACCGATTTTGACGGGACATTCACTGGCGGATAGCTGATGTACCAAGGAGTAACTAAAGCTATATATTAACCGGCTACGCGAAGTAGTTCCCTCAGGACGCGAGTGAAACCGCGGGAAACAGCCATTCAGTATGAAATTCCCATGAAAAATCTAGCGCTACTTCTCCGTACTATACGTTTTACAATAATATTCTACTCATCATCTTCCTAGCGTAAACCCAGTTGCATTCCGGGGTCCACTTACTAGTCTAAGCGAATTTGGCTGAATATTAGCTTTTCTACAGAGCGACTGCCTATCTGACCTCCGCAACCCGAAGGGATAGCGATATTCCATGGTTTAGATTAGTGTCAGTTTATTCAGGGGTACTAACAGGGGCCCTATAACGACTGGCAAGGATCTACATGACAGCCAAGGCCGACGGCTTAACGTGCTCTCCGAGCCACGGGGCAAGCGATAATTAACAATTCAATACGCACGCAACTACATAATGTCAGTGGTGCGCGCCGTGGATTCGAACCCGGTAGCCTCTGCATGGCAGTCTCATGGTAACTCCACTAGGCTATCCCTGCCCTCTACAAAAATATTCTACTAAACTATCGTAAATTAATATAAACATTATGTAATTATATTCAACAAACTCAGAAATTGAAAATTAAGAATTTAATAAGGTGTCATCAATACAAAAGTACATACTTGAAGGTCCATTATTAATACGTTTCAAAAACTTAAACTCACTGCGTAAAAATGCAATTATTAACATGTTTATAACCTAGATTTTTTGTTACATTATCAGTATGAACACGATGACGCACTAGATATTGCAAGACATTTTTTGTAATTGGCACACGCGGGGATGTGGCTAGATGCTTAGCTAATAAATTACAGAAAATTTAACACAACCTTTGAGAAGCTAAAATATCACTGATGAAAACACGTAGACTGAATCATGACTGTGATCATCACAGTCATAATCCATATATCGTATTTATTATCGTGCGTCACAGGGCTCAATTTTAGTTCCTGTAATAACCAATTTAGGACGTGTAACATTGATGAGGCCCTTGAATGGTTAGAAGTGTTTCTTAAAGTACTATCGATAAAAGTTTTCTTTTATTTACTAGAAGACGTTTCTGCCTAACCCCATAGGAATTTGGGGAAATCCCTCATTTGTGCACTCTTACCGTCTTCAAGGAACACACATGCCAAATTTCGGCTTCTTGCACCCAATAGTTTTGGCTGTGAGTTGTCTGTCAGGCAGAATTTCGGGACTAAGTATTTGTAAAAGTAATCTAGCCACCTAGTGATATTCCATTTGCAACCCGAAGTCCGTCTACGAGTCTACGGGTGCTTACATAAAGAAACAGGTTTCCGGTACAGACAAATCTGTACGGATCGGTACCGATCGGTACAGTGTTGACTCGCATAAAGAAACAGGTGAATCTGTCGTTAGTGACAATCAGAGCCTCCAGTTCGTCGGACGAAGATTTTTTTTACTTTTAGAAAGTACTTACGTCAAATATAGAAAGAGAAGAACAGTTAGTGTATCTGATATTAACAGAAAAAATTGGTTGCCTGTAAAGTCGGTATACGGGCGAAAGTTTTACGTGACAACGACTTTGAGTGGTAAAATAATTTTAATGTGAATATTCATTCGTATAGTAGGAAGAAGGATGAAAGACGCGTGCCTTTCACTTTTTATGTCTGTCTCTCTCGCTCTTAGGCGGGACGCGTGCCTCTCACTCGCTCTCATTGTGAGCGCATAACGTGAGCGGAGCGTAACGCAGTTTCTTGAAGTGTCACCCGGCAAACCAATTTATAAGACGTTGTCACGTCAAAAACTAAATATGGAACATATTATCATTCATTCTTCAAAGATATAAAGGATGGAAAGGAGTTTTATGATTATACAAGGATGACCAAGAAACATTTTACTACATATTAAATAAAACCGAACATCGTTTAATTATGTGTTTCATTTCCAAACTTTCTTTCCAACACTTATCTGTAAAATTTCTGTTGCTGTGGAACTTATGAGTTTTGTCCCATAAATATTGTTTATCAAACACTAAGGCTATCAAAACATCGTTATTCAAATCCATTTTCGACATTATTATAAACACACACCCTACACCAGTAAATGCTTAAACCAAAGAGGTTGGACGTTTAGACCTTAAACTCGTATGGCTCGGTCCAGGTAGTCGGCACCGACAAGTTACAACCTTTTTCTTTATAAGTGAGTGAATAGATTAGATATATTGAAATATTATAGCTGCGCCGATCGGTACCGACCCGTACAGATTTGTCTGTACCGGAAACCAGTTTCTTTATGTAAGCACCCTAACTGGATTTGCCTGAATATTAGCTTTTCTACAGAGTGACTGTCTGAAGTTGTGTCACTGACAGTATTTCACATTCTTTATAGACTCACCTGGTAGGGTGAAAGAATATGTTGTTACGTATGTTCAATACAGCTCTTTGAGCCCTCTCAAGTTTAAGCATGAACGTCTTTCCAGCGCCACCCCATGATGAGATACAGTAGCTCAGTAAGGATTGGCACAAGGCAGACCCTTTTATTTTTATTTTAGTAATCACTAAGTATTGGCACAAGGCATAGAAAGATATTTTAATTACTTTCTTATCTGCATTATGATTGAAAACATAAAGAAGTTTTCTTGTTCTAGCAGCTCATGCGTTGATTCATTGCTGAGTGCTCAAATTGTTGTCGCTGATTTTATGGAGGTATTTCTAATCATCAACTTTTTCAAGTTCTAGTGAAAAATTGTTGCATGTGTGGGGGTCGAAAAATCAGTGCATATAGTGGTTTTAAAAATAAATTGACCCATTTACTAACGTCTTCAAAAACTCAAAGCAAAATAAATAATGTGGTTACTTAGTCCACAATCACACACAGTTTAAGATGACTGAGAAGATACAGGAACAGCTGCTCAGCAACGAAAAGTAGATGTGTTTTGAGATCTAGATATAGAGGTAGCGATTTTCTATCATGTATCAGCTTTCTCTTGTTCTGGACCTCACATAAGTAACAATGTGTATATTCTCAATAAATATTAGCCACAGGTATAAATAAAAATACATAATTTAACGAAAATATTTATTCCTCAATGTTTATAATAAATAAAATAAAATAAATCAATGATACATGACATAAACCTAGAAACCTCAATTTTTTCCTCCCTTTACATTTGATTACAATAAAATTGCGTCCTTTCACAAATGCTCCCCCAAAATTAACTAATTATTTAATGAATTACTTGTAATATTTACAATTTCGTTACACTAGGCACTCGCAACATAGACAATTATAAAATTCATATAACTTATGTATAATTTAAAATTTTATTGTTTTGAAAAAGGCACTATACAAACATTTTATCATAATTAAACTACATATATAAGAAGAATAAGTAGAATAAGAACAAGTAGATAATATCTTAGTATAATATTGTAAGTAAAGAGAGATCTTCATATTTTACCGGTCTAAATTCACTAGCTCAGAAAACGAACGTCATAAATGAAGTTTAACTAAATTATGATTAATTTACTTACTTACATATTTAAAATAATTAAATAAATTAAATATGTGTTAACTGCAAATCCTCGCTTCAATATTCATTAAGAGTTTAAAATCTGCTTTCTAGCTGATTTCAGTCAGTCATAGCTAATTATATTATTTATTAAAATATTTTGGGTATCTCCGACTAGAACAGTTACCAAAGTTTCATGATTATTGTACCATACAAATGTTACGCGTACCGGGAGTAAATCGCGTTATTATTAAAAAAGAAGAAAGGTCATACACCTTCTATTTGACTGGACAGGGCATGAGTCATATTAACCGTGTGGTGAGACACGCCACAGTATTGATGGTACGATCCGTTTAAAAAAAAAAGGATCCCGGATTCCGGCTAATCCAATTGATGACCAACCACGGTTGCTTTAGCGTGCTCTTTCACAGTTTTGGCTAGAAGACTCAGCAGTCATTAGTTGCGGCCAAAGGGCGGTTTCAGATCAGCGTTTTATACGCGCGTATAAGGTCGTTTTTGGAAGCGCATGTAGGCGCGTATAGGCGCGCCTTTTGACAAACGCGCAACTCGTACGAGCGTTGACGCGCTTCTACGCTCGTATGTATAAACGCGAGCCGTCAGAATCCATGTTGACACTGACAAGATACGAAGACGGTAGTGACTACCGTTTCGAGCGAACACGCCGAAATATGCCCGTTTACGCGAGTCCGGTTTTTTAAACCGCGAAATATAGCGCTCGTGTAAGCGCATATCCTGAAACGCATAAGTACCGTATAAGCGCAGAAAAATACGCTAATCTTAGAGATAGAAGGTCCACCCGTTCTCGGTGTAGCCTATGCTTAGAGCAAATCAAGGACAATGTGGTTCAGTTTGGATGAGTAGTACGCTCCGATTTAACACGACAAGTGACGACAACCCATCGCGATATCGCAGCGTCAAAATATATCAACAAAACGACGACGCAACGCTGAATGTCTGCCTTATTGTCACATCGGCGGCGTACAGTTATATTTTTTTTTTTTGAATGTGGGTATTGATGAAAATTGTCGTGGGTGATGTCACAGTATATAAAGACATACAGTAGTTTGACGCCTTTGATCTCGAAGAAAAAGCCGACAACGTCTAGACAAGGGTAAGGAAGCTAGGGCTGCCACATTTAAACAATACCTACTTATTCTAACACCGTCTATTTATTTTAGAAAAATATAACAATTGCTACGCTACATGAATATTATAGTGTAAATCACTTATTTATTATATGAAAATAATTAACGATGAATAATTATTATAAAACAGTTTGCATTTAGTTTGCACTTGCGGTGACAGCTTTGCGTACAAAGTGTCAGTCAGCACCTATTTCATACCGCAAGTGTCGTAGGAGGCAGTTAAGGATATGAAGCATTTTTTCAGATATACTAGGTGGTTATCGTACAAACCTAGTTAAAATAAAGCGATTGATATAGCGGTCGTTTAATGGATGAGCAACCATGGGATCAGCTTGCAGAGCCTATGTTATCGTATTGAAGTATTTTGAAGATCTATTTTCGAGCAAACTACGTTAAGGTAAAGCAATAGACATCAATGTCATTTTATGGATGGGTGACCGGGCTATAAGATTACAGAGAACATGTGTGGGGTTTGTAAAAGGGGGCCAAAAATATGGTTATTTTTTAGCTAGGACGCGCCGTTACCAAGATACATATTAATATTTGATAGGTACACTTACCTAATACGAAGGTACTAGGTTAGGTACTTATTGCATGAAATTAAAATCACGCTTGAATCGAATATTACCTTACAACTCTTATTTTCTTACGTCTGCCATGTTGTTTACGTACAGTAATTACTACCCTATTCTATGAGAAGAGGATGCCCGCGGTTACACCCGCGTTATTTAAGGCTACTGCTCCGCTCCCGTCGCTCATAGCGTGATGTTATGTGACCTATAGCCTTCCCCGATAAATGTGCTATCTAACACTGAAAGAATTTTTCAAATCGGACCAGTAGTTACTGAGATTAGCGCTTTCTAACAAACAAACAAACAAACTATTCAGTTTTATATATTAGTATTAGATTTGGCCAGACATGAGATATTGTAAAAAGTTAATAGATTAGTGGGTACGTGCACATTATTTTAAGTGGATACAGGTATATACATACGTTTCAAAATAATATAAATAATTAAAATTAATGAAATTTTAATTTTTTGTGTAAGTAAATTGATGAAATCGCAGATTTTTTAAATGCTTATTTTTTAAATATTTAAATGAAGCATGAAGAATTGCAATGTCTCACAGCACAAGTCGTATGTACCATCTTAATTAATATTCATAAGCAAATAAATAAGTAACGAACAAAAAACAAGCACGCGCCAGCCCCCAAAAACATGTACCTAGTTAGGAACTAAAGTGATATACGTAAGTAGGTACCGCTCTTCCCGCGTCTCACCTCTTGTCCCCCGCACGATTGACCCGTCTAGACGCGTTCGTCGAACGACTGTATGGATTATTTGACTGTGGTGATGTATTAAATGGCACTATGTAATTATCTACCTACCTACTTTATTTAGATGTACCTATTTATTTATGTACCTAATAATTGTACGTTGTTTTGATGTAAGAATAAACAAAATTACTTACTTACTTACTACTTACTAAAACATAATGCATTTTACATAGAAATAAAATACATGTTTCTGGGAAATTTTAAAATTTGATGAAGCCATAGTCGTGAGCACAGACACCGAAATTGCGCAAGGTTTTACACCACACCAGGCACAATGTAAAAGTAGAATAAGAGTTTCATCAGCAAATACAAACACATCTGCATGTCATGTCAAATTCAAAAATAATCAACATTCATAAAGTAAAACGTAAGTCCAAGTGCGCGCCTTGAGGCAAGCCAAAAGCTATGTATTTTAAATTCTTAAAGGACATTGTAATTCATTTCAAATTAAAGTGCTTTTATTTGTCACTACGTTTAATTCAGTTCAGTTTAATTCAGTCATCCCGCGATCACGATTGATGCGACACTGTGCTGACTCGTAACCCATGACGAAACTTCGGGACAAATAAAACGTACATATCTTACTTTATATTATACTAGAGGATGCCCGCAGTTACACCCGCGTTCTTTAAGGCAACTGCTCCGCTCCCATCGCTCATATCGTGATGTTATATAGCCTATAGCCTTCCTCGATAAATGGGCTATCTAACACTGAAAGAATTTTCAGAAATCGGTCCAGTAGTTCCTGAGATTAGCGCGTTCAACCAAACAATCAAACTCTTCAGCTTTATATATTAGTACCTATAAGATTTGTACAAACTGTGAAAGTTTAGGGCCCGGTTTCAGCACTTCTGGATAGGTTATGCATCTGGATATTTACTTACCAAATTAAAAGTTCAAAATTGGAACATAATTGCTACGAGCTATCTGACAAATTAATGTAACAGGAACAACATTAAACAGCGGTGAAACTAACATTAAAAACATTTGTAGGTCCTTTATGAAATTACACTTTTACAGTACTTAACTGGCCAATTCAATTCACTTTATTAGCATAATATGGGTTTAACAATAGGTATTACAGATCTAAATGTATCACCATATTCAGCCTTTCAGCATGCAAAATTTTACAAAATATTGAGACTATATTAAGATTTAATATTTATTAAATACAATAAAAACATTAACAATAAAACATTACTCAGTCAATCTAAATTATCAATAAATAATTAAAAAATGTCAACATTTAAATCTAATAGAATGAAATATTGGTATTATATAATATTGGTAAAACATAATATTAAAAACTCTTATCATGGCCACTAGAAAAATAAAACATGCATTCATAACAGTCAAAATATTCTAAATTTGAAATTTAATTTTATTAAAACCGGAATTATATTTTCAAATACTACATTAGTCCATTGAAATGTTAAATTTTTTGAGCTTAGCGTGCAGTCAGAAGACACAATTTTATTTTATGTCAAGAGGGGGTAAGTTTAGTAATAAATCCAAATTTGTAGGATCGCAGCCATTGTCCTGTGGCCACTATCTTAAAAAGAGTGGTACAAATGAGTTACAAATTAAATTCTTTACAGCTTTGATTCCATAGCATATAGTCGTAAAATGAAAAATAACAAAGTTACAACCGCAAATCTAAAGATTTGCAACAAATTTTCTTTTCAATGAGTTATAATTTTTACGTCATCAGCAAAACAAGACCCAGACTTCTAACTTAAGACTACTAGAATAAGGTCCAATTTTAATTCATGACAACGACCCTAAAGACTGGGGTTGAAAACAAAAGACAAATTCTAACCCTGAGCATCAGAAGTTGATAGTCTGCCTAGCAAGAGGATACTGCATTTTTTTTGCAGTGCCTAAATTTTCTGGGGATAACTGCAGAAACATTCTTGGCGATATCAAAACTCATTGAGGAAACTGATAAATTATCGATAAAAATGCATCTTTCTTTAAAAGTACTTCAAAAATGTTATACCGGCGCTCGATCAGACCCTGTGCCAATGTCTGGCTCATTTCAAATATTGGGCACACAGTTATAATGAAAAGACGTTAAAATTGCCAAAATACAACAATCATTATGATGAAACTTTTATTTTTTGCTTCATGACAAACTTTTAGGATCAAATTTGTGAAAAATTAATTTTCAACAAAAAATTCATTCGCATTTTTTTTGTGCGGGCAATAGTTTACCAGATAATCAAGAATAACATCTGGACCTGCACTCATTCGAAGATGGTGGCCGAGGTATAAGAGGTACGATCCCACAAATTCGGATCAAGCTTTACACTAGCCCTCCCTACATATAATAAAATTGTGTGCGTTCGCGCAGCGGAATGTTGTTGAATTAAAAGATTTTAATTATGCAGATATTTAGTGTATGACGTCGTATAATTGTGTATGGTAAAAAAAAATTTGTGCACGCAGCCATTGTGGAGAAATTCACCAAAAACTGATTCCGCTGGGCGAACGTTGTCCTAGCGGAACTTTTTTTAATCCATTGACTTTAGAAGAAAAGAGATGTGTCCAAAAATTAGTGTGTATTTGTGTGTAATTGTGTATGTATGAATAAAATTAGTGCATGCATAAACTTCGGAGAAATTCAAGTTTCCGCTACGCGTACGTTTGGCCATTAGCTAGTTTTCATATAAAGCGCTTACATAGAGAGCTGTAGATTTTTACATACGTTGTTTTGAATTTGTTTATATTTGTTTATAAAACAGATTTAGAAAAAATCGTAGGGCTTAAAAGATAAAAATATAAACGTAAAATACGCTTATTAGGTCTAAGTTCTTAAAGTATGCACTTTGGGGTCTAGATTTTCACGTTTATACAAACCTTGTAAGTGTCTGCAACATGTTGCCAAGTATCAATGATGTTCCGTTAGTAATTAAAGAGTTATAGGACAATTTACCATGAATAGATCACTGTTTACAAAGCAGTCAAATATCACGACGTTTTTAAGGAATTGCATGGTAAAATGTATGCCAATAATTAGTGTATTCATTCAACTATTCACATGCAAAATTTCATGTCATTAAATTCAGTAATTAAAGAAAAACAATTATAATACTGACGAAGCATCGAAAACCTACATAACCCGACCAAGTTTGGATAGCTACAAAAAAGCGGCCGTGCAATATATTTAGGTAACATCCCAAAATTTACAGTATAATACCGGTATTGAATTGGTATAGGTGATAACACAATTGTTGTTTCGATATAATTTATAGGTCATTTACTTTTGTACACCTACTTTTTTAAATGTATTTGACTATGACAGAAAGTAGGTACTATTTACGTAGGTAGGTACTTTATTTAAGTAGGTATGCGCTTGAGACTTGAGATATAATCTAGATATATTATTAAAATTTAAGCCAAATAAAATTCATACAGCTAATTTCTATTGAAGAGTTCACGGATCAGAATTCTAACTATAGACCTCTTAGGGAAATTAAATAATTACCACATGTAAATACTACTGTTTAGGTAAATATTTATCATATTGTAGCTTATTACACTATTTAACCAATGGACTAGGTATGCACGAGCGTTCCCCTTTGCAACTTTAGTGGATCAAACAATCTAATAACTTAAAAAAAACTACTGCTTGAATCGATTTTTTTATTTATGTATACCGTTGCACTGGTAGTGACTTATGTATGTGAGCGTGTTCCCCCGCACCCCACCAAAATATGCAGAATTATTTTAAAGCGGTACGCTAGTCCTTTGGTTAAATAGTCTAAGTATTGTAGTTATGAATTGATCAAAAAATATATTCTAGTGTGAAAAAATAGACAACGCGCTGCGCGCAACGAGCGATAGGCGGCTTCCCGCTTGAAACGGTACTTCCATCCTTGAAGAAAAGAGAGGGCAATATGTTTATTAAACCTGTTTTAGTTAAAACACATTTAAGTCCATTGCTGTCGTTGCAAGCGTTTGTTAACGTTATTATAATTACATAATTATGTAATATGTAATTAAAAATATTTTTGTACACGGATATTTAAATACTTGTTAATTGAAGATTTATTTTTATCGTAGATAGTGGCGTTATTATTTAAAAAATATTTTTAATTCAAGAAATGCAATTGTTTTATTTTTCCCTAACGCTTGTGTACGCAACTGTACCATATTAATAAATAATATATTGCAAGGTTAAGAACGTTTCTTAGATATATGGCACGGCCGCTTTTTTGTAGCCATCCGAACTTGGTCGGGTTATGTAGGTTTTGGATGCTTCGTCAGTATTATAATTGTTTTTCTTTAATTACTGAATTTAATGACATGAAATTTTGCATGTGAATAGTTGAATGAATACACTAATTATTGGCATACATTTTACCATGCTATTCCTTTAGAACGTCGTGATATTTTACTGCTTTGTAAACAGTGATCTATTCATGGTAAATTGTCCTATAACTCTTTAATTACTAACGGAACATCATTGATTCTTGGCAACATGTTGCAGACACTTACAAGGTTTGTATAAACGTGAAAATCTAGACCCCAAAGTGCATACTTTAAGAACTAAGACCTAATAAGCGTATTTTACGTTTATATTTTTATCTTTTAAGCCCTACGATTTTTTCTAAATCTGTTTTTTAAACAAATATAAACAAATTCAAAACAACGTATGTAAAAATCTACAGCTCTCTATGTAAGCGCTTTATATGAAAACTAGCTAATGGCCAAACGTTCGCGTAGCGGAAACTTGAATTTCTCCGAAGTTTATGCATGCACTAATTTTATTCATACATACACAATTACACACAAATACACACTAATTTTTGGACACATCTCTTTTCTTCTAAAGTCAATGGATTAAAAAAAGTTCCGCTAGGACAACGTTCGCCCAGCGGAATCAGTTTTTGGTGAATTTCTCCACAATGGCTGCGTGCACAAATTTCTTTTTACCATACACAATTATACGACGTCATACACTAAATATCTGCATAATTAAAATCTTTAAATTCAACAATATTCCGCTGCGCGAACGCACACAATAAAATTGCGTCCTCTCCCAAATGCAGCTTTTCAATGTATTCACAGATAAAAGAAACTGAACTCTTACCAGTAATTTGTATTCAGAGAATATAAATTAATGTTAACCTATCTGTATAAATAAAATTGTTGCGTGACTGACTGGCAGACATGGCACAGCCAAAACTATTGGGTGCAGGCAGCTGAAATTTGGCATGTATGGTTCTGGGAGATCTTGGGCTTAGGCTGCACTAAGAAGGGATTTCCTGAAATTCCCACGGGATTCGAAATAAAATGTTCAGGCATAGCAGTGGACATTCTGTATTAATTCATAAAACCGCAGTTAACGAACTAAATCCCTAAGGCCTCATTGGCGACTAAGATTCGCCACCGTCGCCAAGCGCAACAGATTTTCTTTTATCGGAACTGGTTACCTACTAAGAAATATTAAATGGCATAATTATAAGAAAAATAATTCTCAGTCCAAAACTAACTAATAATTATTAATCGGCAGGAGTTTATCATATTATTTTATTGTTCTAAAATAATTTGTTGTAATTCTAGTCAAGTTTAGTATTGTACCCGAAGGGCCACTACATAAATACTATTTTTTATAAATTCAACTCCCGGAACAACTCACTAGGAATAAGTCCTGTGTCACAGGAGACTTTACAAACATATAACCAACGGGCGGCAAGTCTAACCAGATTCGACACAACAATTTCACACACAAGACACACAAAGTGTATTGTTACTGTTTTTTTTTTTTCGGAACTTTAAAGAGTAATCAGTTTATTATTAACATACAAATTATTTATTACAAACTAATGTTTAACTTTTTGAAGACTATGTCTTCAAAAAGTTTGAGTAGCAAGACAGTTCTTCTTCGAGGCTTTTTCATGGTCCACTAACGCTAATCATAGGGCTGGCTATACTCTACGGACTTTTGTATTACCTGCCGCAGCGTAAGTAAATAATTTATGATATCTTTACGGTTGTCCAACTGATTTGTTTGCTGGTAAACGTCTAAATTGCTTTCGAGACGATTCGTAAAACAGTTTAAAGTCGTTGCTCAGAAGTGAGATGGTTCTTTGAGAGTTTTATCAATCTTCTTAAAAAAAGTAACACCTACCACACTTTTGTGCCACGCCCGTGGTGTTTTTACCCATGAGTGAGACGGAATCAAAAAGCTGCCGAAGTATTTCCTTAGTGGGTGAGCCTTCAGAAGCTTTGATGAAATTCCTCGACCACCCGGCGCCTTGTTGTTTTTAAGATGTTTTATAATAAACTATTATGAAGAAATATATAAATAGGATTGTTATATAAAGCATTTTTTGTAGCCTACTCCTCGCTAACTGCCACGATGAGTCAGGTTTCATACGATCTTCAGTTTCGATCGTATTTGATTGTGGATGCCGTTCAATGATAACTATTTCATTCAAAGTTGCTTCATTGTTGGTTACAGAACTATTTACTATATTATTTATTGCTTGTTGATAAATGTCACACGACTCTGTCAAGTATGGCACGGCCGAGACTTCCTTTGGAGGCATCCACCACTTTTGCACGAGGTCATGATATTTCAAAAATATGGCGTCCGGTGTGAATTCAATATTGGAGGGATACATCAGGCGATGTTGATCCTGGTGATGCTCTATTTCTTGTTTTGTTATCCATTCTACATAATTCTGATCACCTTGTTGGGTATAGAATACGACTTTACTTAGAAAAATGTTTCCGGTTCTTTCCAAAGAAAGTACCGGAAACATTTTTCCTTTTATATCAAAACGATATTCATGCAAATTACAGATCTCTTTTTCCAATTTTTGCAAAAGGCATCTAGCATTGTTCTTCAGTAATGAGATATTGTCATTGAATTTGAAGAAATTCGTTTTATCTTCATAAACCAGTAAGTTCCCAATAGCGCTGCCCAAGCCACCATTCAGACGCAATAGCCCTGCGTTCACTGACTCATCTATAATAATAATATTACCAGGCTTAGACATTTCAATCATATTTACTATACTCATCGCTAAGTAGTTCAGTCTCTTTTCAATATCTTCTGGTGTGCCTCTTAGCTTTATATCTGAATTACCGAAGGTGGATGGCACTATGAAACTAGAATCTTTTAATATATTCATAGCGCCTAATTTAATAGCTTCGTTTGCTGTGGTTTGAGACAAATCGATCTGGTCCAGCTTTTCTTGTATAACTGCAGGCATGTCAACTGCTAATTCTAATTTTCCATTTTTATAAACGACTACCCTTCCAATCACTTGACTCAGCGTTTCCTCACTCGGTGCACATAAAAATTGGTGCAGTTTCGTTTTGTGGACCTTTTTAATTTTTTGAACCTTAAGTGCTTCCCGGTAGAGCTCATCCCTGAAGATAACGAAAAATTCGTCTGTGCTATTAAAGAACTCGGGTCGAAACGTACACGTTCCATATTGTTCTTTTATTTCAGAAATAAGAACTACATTTTGTGCTAGCACCACATGGTATAGAAAGATGTATTCATCGTTCATCATACTCTGATTATTTTTGCTGTAAAGAAACTTCACAAATTGTGTCGCCAGTGTTGTGGCGGTATTTATTTTAGACAAAAGCTGCACATCTTCATCAGTGTAAAGTGGTTGTGACCCGACTTTACCTGTAGCTATAAGCCCATTCAAATGATTGGCAAAATAATTATGGAACACTTTGTTATTCGGATCACCTCTTCCATTGCTGTAGATAATAAAAATGCATTCTGTATTATCAAACTCTTCATTAAAAATCTTATCGTTACTATTCGGGTCGAACTTTTGCTTGATCTTCAAATAGCTCTGAAAATATTTCACTAAGTCGTTGTTATTATTGAGAGAAACAATTTTGTCAACATTTTCTCTGTGTTTGGCTTGTATAAACACAATCAGCGGTCGAACGTATCCTTTAATTTTAATTTTTAGACAGATGTCATCAAAAGCTCCAATTTCTTCCATATTGGAGGCCAAGTAAAATTCTTCGATACAGTCTTCATTTAGTGCTCTAAACAATATTAAACTTAAAAGTTTACTTTCATAAAACTGCCCGTGAACTGCGGTGGTGCCTGCACGCTTTTTGTACATCGTAATCACACACAATCTTATCCTTAATTCTTGCCACGACTTTGCGTTTGTTGGTTTGCTCGGCGAATCCTTTGATGAAAATACAATTTATCTGTAAATAAAATAAAAAGGCTCTGAATCTGTAGATATCAAATTCTTGTATTATTGACTGACAGACAACGCACAGCCGAAATTACTGGGCGCAAGAAGCTGAAATTTAGCGTGATTGTTCCTTGGGAGTGTAGTGAAATGCCCACCGTAACGGGGTAAAATAGTACCACACAGATGGCATCAAACGTAAACGTCTAGTAAAATATAAAATATGTTTAAAGCATCATTTTAATGCAAAAAATGACTCACGTAGAATGCTAGTGGCAGGTTTACCAGCTAGTAGGTTATGCTAGATAAATGCTAAGGTTATCGAATTAGCTTTAAGACCAATTAATATTTTCTAGTGTCTTTCAGAAATTAAAATCATTTATCATCAACCTTAAATATTATTTACATAATCATCCATGAATTCATCTGTCAGTCAGTTAAATAATATCTTAAACAACATAATAGAGGCATGTTGTTATATTTACATTACTAAATATGAGCTCACAAGCAATTAAACGCGTAATATGTTTCACCGTATAGATTTTTTTATAAAAGATGTACGAGAGATTTTGGTTTTATATTTTGAGATATGAGATATCTTATAAAAACAAATACATATTTTCTTAAAAGGAAACTATTTTTCGCGTGATTTCACTAAATAAAAAATATAAAAAAATTGCGATATTACTATCGAAGGAATTATACATAATTATGTTCAACCAAAGTACCTATAGAGGCAAGATTTAAAAAGTCGTTTGGAAGTTATGCGCGTACTAACAATTCGGTGATCCCTTTTTATGTTTATTATAACCAGTGTCATTATAGAATTATTAATAAAATTGGTTGGAGCCTGATATTTATCAGTAAGAAACAGAGTCAATTTAGATTTGGAACCTATTTGGGAATATTTCCCAAATCTAAATTGACTCTGTTTCTTACAAAACAGAATATGTACCTAAAACGTTTTTCTTCATTTGTATATTAATAAACTACTCAATAAAGTGCACTATGTGTCAGTTAGTCTTATATTTTGTAAAGTCTTACACGATACAGGATTTATTCCTAGTGCGGGAGTTGTATTTTTAAATGAAATAAAGAAATAATCATTTCACCCATTGAAAAAAAAACCTAATTTATTTTTGGCGCCTTCACTAGCTATAGTGTTACCAGATAATCTATACTATAATATAATAAACAGGAAAGATTTGTATGTTTGTAACCAATAAACTAAAAAAAGTTATGGTCCAATTTTAAAATTCTTGCACCATTATAATGCGACATTATCCCTGAGTAACATAGGCTTTATTTATTTCTAGGAAATGTTAGGCATCACCCGTGCGAAGCTGGGATGTAGCGCTAGTATAATATATAAGTAATCCCACGGCTGGGATATTTAGTCATCTCGGTAGTAATAATTTACCATCGAACATTATTACTGTGTAAGTAATGTTGTACCAACTTAGATCCACAGTTGAAATATGTGCAGGTTTTTGAAATCCCTGAGGCTTACGACAGCTCACAGATAGTGCTTAGGTTGGCAAATTGAGGAAAAGGCTCTTGGATGCTATAGTAATAATATTATCTTATTTATATTATATACTTCGGACATAATAAGGTAAAATGAAAATTGTTGCTGTAGGTATAATTATATAATGTGATGTCACTAAAGTTGGGTGTCCTCAGGGATCAATGCTTAGGGCTTAAGACTTCGACTATTGTCCGTTTATTCAATTATTTCAATCAAATATAAGGGTTGGTTTGAAAGGCAAAACTGGTATATTTTTTATTAATCTACTGTCAGAGAAAATATAGCTACTGTTTTTTTTTTACTTTTGAGATACTTAGAAAATACCTACTTTCAAAATCATACATACATACATAGTCTCACGCCTACATCCCCGAAGAGGTAGGCAGAGGTATATTGCTACACCCACTTTTCGCAAGATTTATTTTAGTCCCACGTAATAGGGGGCGAGCCTATTGCTGTACCGGGCACATTACCAGACTCCGAGCTGCTACTGAGACTTTCCTAACGGAAAAACCCTAACACTTTGCCCAACCCGGGGATCGAACCCGAGACCTCCCAATCCCACGCGCATATTTATGCCGCGAGGCAGTCATAATGTACTTTAGCCACCCCGTGGTTCGCTTTTCACCTAATCTTTTTTCAAAACCTGATATCTTATGAATGAAATGTTATCTTTCGTCATTCGGAAGGTGTGTCAGTTATTATCTTCTTCTAGGAAAGTAGATAATAACTGACACACCTCATTATTTTATCGTTACGACAATGCGTGATTAAAAGCGATCGACACTAATATTTGACTATGTCAAGGCTTCGGTTTCGCCGTTTCTTTTATTATTTTATCTAAATAGATTATCTACCATTATCATAAAAAAGTTACGAAGAGGATCCTGTATATCCTATATGAACGGATATTTGTAACTCTTTCATGCAGAATTTACTAAACAGATTTTGTTGAAGCTTTCAGGTATTGTAAAAGTGGTTGGACCAATGCCATATTTGCTTTGCTTTGACTGACAAATGTATATAGAACTAGCATTTGCACGCAGCTTCGCCAGCGAGGGTGATCTAAAGCACTCAATATACCTTTATTCTTATATGAAATGCACGTAAGTTCGGATATACAACCTTCATTCCGTTCTTAACACCTTTAAAACTTAAGAAATTTCACCCAAACACTCCCTCTATAGTAGCTGGCAGATGAATTAAGAAAAAACATAAAGTTATCTTTCGTTTCAGTAAACTTAAGAAGCCATGTGTACTATACATGTGTGGCTAAATAAAAAACTGTGTATTAAAATCACAGACTTATACGTCACTTTGCATAATAAGTTTATCTTAACTCATGTACATTTTTTATTATTTGCATTTATTTTTGTTTGTGTTTATTAGACTATCTGAAGCTTTTATATTTTACATTTGGGTTAGTTGGTTACGCCATAGTACATCGATAGGATCAGTCTTTTGATAGGATTAAATTATGGAGAACACTGAGATGTTTTCTTTTCCTCTTCCTCTCAATGTTTGCCTTGACAGTTTAATAGCTAACATTACTAGTGCACACCGCGGGTTTGATCTCGGTACCCTCGGCATGTTAGTCTTGTAATCTCTTCACTAGGCTACCGCTACCGTAGTTTTGATTATAGTTATTTTTAGAGACCGTTCCATAATATTCCATAGGTACCTGTGTGGCTCGCTACTCTGTGTCTACAGGATGACGTCACCCTGAGATCAATGGCCGCGCATGATTGTTTTACTGTACACACTTATTCTGTGGCTGTTGTGTAACGCTAAAAAGTGTCAATTTTTAATAGGAAGGTACATATCTCTCAATCTGAATATTTTTTTTAAATATACAAGATTTTTGTTAAAATGAGACAGTCGCAACCTGATTTCATACGTAAGTAATGTTCGTTGAATCATTACAAAATAATTAATAATCATCGAAATAATAGAGTCTATATATAAATATATTCCTATGTCATCGAGTTGGTCGATTACGTTTAGAAATATAGGATTACGTTTATCAGTCGCGTAAGACAAAAAAATGACGTCACACGTCTTTATCTGTTTGTTTGTTTAGACATTGAGCTTTACATGACTCTATGTCAATGAGATTTACATGTATTTAAATAAATATAGATCAATAATAAAGACTACAGAAAGGCAGTGTTAGTCTAGTTGAGATACCAACAGACTGCCATCTTTGGATTATTGTATGAACAATCGTTTTCAAATCCACAGCGCGCACCACTACCTTTTCTATTGTGTTTAATTGTTGATGATGTTCGTATTAAACTGTTAATTATCGCTTGCACCGTGCCTCAGAGTACTTTAAGCTGTCGAAATTAATGAATGTCAATCATATTCGATAAGGAGAGCCAGTAGTTTGGGCTCCAGAGGTCAGACGGCAGACGCTCTGTGCAAAAGCTAATATTCTGTCCAATCTGGTTAGATAAGAAAACAGGCTCCGTGCTCCACTTGGAGCACGGAGCTTGGAGCCTGTTTTCCCGGTTTCCCTGTTTCCCGGTTGCATCCAAGAATTACTACTTAGTAATTCTTGGATGCAACCGGGATAGCGCTAGGTCGATGCTGTCATGATAAAAAAGACAATAACGTCGGGTGACGTGACGTACTTAAAGTAGACATTTGTAAAGTTATGATGTTTATTACATACCGTAGACAACAAGAGAATGTTCATCTTGTATATAGTTGCATCACTCGTTATGTTCACTCCGACGAACTAACTTCCTAAATGTGTTATCAGTTACTGCAACTCACAGTTATTTGTTTCACCGTTTGATTTCACTGTTTCGATCTTATGTGTGTGAACTAAGCTACTTGAATTGCAACCAATTACGTAATACATTTTTAGCCAAAATATACTTCATGCCGTGGCGAATCCAAAAAAAGAACTGAGACAAGAGACACGCCCTATTATAAAAATCAATACCTAAGTACATAATCCACCTGTTTCAATCATGCGATAAAATAAATTCTTATCATAATTCGGATTTAGCTCAATAGAAAAGCAAATAAGGTCAGGATTTACTTTTCATTTTAATTTTGCAGTTTATTATTATCGAAATATATTGTACTTACGAGTACGTATGAGGTAGGTTGTTACGTAGGAGGTGTTCGTTAGTTTGAATATAGTTGACAGTTTCAACCAGCCTTTTATATATAAAGGAATCCCTATTTGTTCACTCGATTAAATTCAAATTTAATCGAGTACACAAATTGTATGTAACTCGCTCTAGTAAGACTGCCATTTAATATCTGTAATTGACTAAATCAATAGGACTACATATACGTTACCGTTATGTTAGCATGTGTGCTAGTCAAGAAAAACCTTGATTTTAAAAATATATTACAAATTATGTAAATATGTTAAATATAATGTACACAAAAATAAAAATTTGCATTAGCAATGGTAAAAACTATTTCACAGTGATATACAAAAATTTGCATATATGATATACAATATTTTTGAATGTAGTTATGTACACATACAGAAATATTTTGTAGATATTTTTATTACCAACTTATAAAAAAACAATAGTCACCATTATAAATGATGTTGATTTAAAACACCAGAGTAATTTCGAAACGTTGTATGACACATTGCATTAAGTATGATGCAATCTGTCATTATGCTTGGTGTCATTTCAAGCTTGATTATCTTTAAAAAAACTTTAAACCCTGTTGAAAATAAATAAATAATATTCAAGTTTGGAAATGCCTACATATAATATATCGCTATAGAGGAAATGCATCAGTTTATCAAGTTATTGTTTTTTTTTAATAATAATGTAATAGTTGTCGGCATGTCAAACAAAGTGACGTAGGTATTTAGTCATCCTTGTGGTTTAATTTATAAGGCATTTATATCTATCCAAACCTACTGTCCTTTCAATTCTTATGTACTACTCTTCCCATTTCTAAATTAATTTAACATGCTGAGGATAAAAAAGGGAGTCATGTCCAATAATTTGTTGACAATGTTCGAAGTACAAAAATATCATTAGGAAACACCACTTTCTTCTTCAGAGCGTTATTTCATTGTATAGCAATGGCAACATAAGTCTACTCGTCGACTCCGCTGCAACTTCATACGCGAGCAGTACGAGCGATGCGAGGTTATTTACCGGGTGACGTCATATCTTTTGTAATAGCACAGAGTAGCGAGCCCTACAGATCATACAAAATATACTTTAGGTACGTGTTCATCAACAATTAATTGTTGATGAACACGTACCAGTTGTTTTAGTTTGTACGGCTGTTTAGTTCAATTTTCATGTTCACTATATTCTAATTGACAGTTAAGGTGCTAAATTTGGCGATCATTTTAACTGAGCCCAACGTACTCAAAGTACTATTTGATGTTGTGTCCATAAAATTTTATTTGAAAATATTATATTTCTCCCTCATATCATTCAAAGTGAAAAAACAAAAGGTTTACTAACCGGCACCCAAACGGCACTGGTGAACAGTAAAAAAACGATCCCTGGTTATCAAGTTGTTTAATTTTTAACTGTTGGCTTCCGATCGCCGGTTATATCATTGTCGGTGAATTTTGGGTAGGCCTTAAACTCAAAGGTCCGTGTTCATCGACATAATTAAACAGTAGTCTAAGTTTTAAAAAGGCTGCTAAGTTACATTTTCATGTTGGCCGTACAGTTAAAGTGCTAAATCAGGCGATCATTTTAACTGAGCCCTGCACCCATGTTTACGTCATTTAATCGCCGGTTATATTTGTCAAAAAAAAAGACAAAAATGTACGTAGTAAAATAATTAAGTGCAGAGTTACTTACAAGTTGTTATTTTACTTACAAGTTGATCCCAACCTGTTACTCTTTAATTCTTCGATCATATATAGGAAGGTGCAGCCAATAAGGCCTGTCAGGTAATAAGGCCTAAGTATCAGAAAAACAACTTAAGGGGACTACAAGAGCTATTTCGCTGTCCCTGTCGGATTGTATACATAAGAAAGAGAAGCGCGACGACGAACGGGACGTTCAGAACTCTTTCAAACCATAAAATAAATTAATCACATAAAATTTATTGATCGGATTAAAAAAATAAAACAGTATTTCGTTAGTATGTTGCTTGTTGAATAATTGGTCAAAAATCAGAATGATTGTATGTATTTTAATAATTATGGTTTTTATTCGTTAAAATATTTTAGAGGTATCTTTGTGATTTTTTTCTATCGAATAAAGTTAGTTGTATTATGTTTTCAACACAGTACTTAACTAGATTATATCCTGAAGAATATCATATATTTTTCTGATTGTGTTAACTGCATTGAATCATATACTTTAAAGCATTATAAAACTTGCGTTTAGCTCTTGTAGGCCCCTTAAAATAATCTCCACCGGCCGACGTCACACACAAGTAGCTAACCATCCCAGACGGCGCCATAAATTTGTAAATTTGTCAGATCTCGGTTAACCGCTAACCGCGTGCTGCCACCAATGCTGCGTCATTCATCTTGGTTAATGGCCGCTCAGCTCGAATTATAATATAACGGCCGAACCAAACGTAAGTCATTTTAAAAAGATTACATTTTTCTACATTATTTTACTGTTTAATTTTGTATTAGTTCATGCTTTAGAGGCCTGCGTTGTACGAATGGTATAAATTAGACCGAAAATTTTCTTCACAGCGGCGTGATGGGTAGTTAATAAGGCCTATAAAATTCGACTATAGGCCTTATTACTCTCCTTATTTGGCATCATCGTAATGAAAGCTTGTAACGAAAATTTGTTTAATAATATGTGGTCAGCAGTAGTTTCCAGATATAGGACATATTAATTTTAAAACTGCAAATATAACAAGTAAGTTATTTTTGATGACGAAAAAGTGATAGTGGTATCTGGTGAAATTAATAGGTATGTTAAGTGGATGCCTCTACTACGGAACCCTTCATGGGTGAGTCCGATCCGCACTTGTGTAATTATTAGGGTTCCGTGCTCAAATGGCAAAAAAACTAAACCCTTAAATTCGCCATGTCTGTCTGTTCTTGCCAAACGGTAAAGAAAAACATCGTGAGGGGACATGCAAGTCTAAGAATTCCCCATAATGTTCTCATAAGACTTGTGAAGTCTGCCAACCCGCTGGCCAACGTGTTGGGCCTGACTCTGCTTAGAGAGGCCCGTGCTCAGCAGTGCCATAGTTTTTGTACAGGGCTGATGAATTTTTAAATGATTTCTCGAGCATTTTTCCCGACTCAACAAAAGAGACATTTCTCAGGAATTTTCGCCTCGAAGAGAAACCCTAAGCATTAATGAAGAAAAAAAAGAAAGTAAAGTTTAAAATCGAGCTTTTGTCCCTTTTGAGAGCTTCCGCTGCGTAAACGGTCAAAGTTTCGCAAAAATCATGTACGACAGAATTGCTCCCTTTCAAAAGTTATAAAAAAAAGCGATAGCCTAGTGGAAATACCAACAGACTGCTATGCAGACGCTATCGGGATCGAATCCACGGCGAGCACCATTGGAGTTATGTTCGTGGAATATCGCTATCCCTTCAGGTTGCAGAGGTCAGACAGGCAGTCGCTCTATGGAAAAATCTAATATTCACCCAAATCTGCTTAGACTAGCAAGCGGACCTCAGGTTAAAACAGGGATAAAGCAAGTAGAATACTGAAAAGTTTAAAAAAAAAAGTACGCGACGGCATATTATGTCTATCTTTTAAGGACTTTTAGGGACTTAAGGATAAACTCACAACCATACTTTTGCTATAATAACGATCCCAATAAGTTGTACAATTCTTTCTTTGACATGTACTGTACTATATTCAGTTCTATCTTTGTCCCTAAGAGGATCTCAGTTGCTGGTACTACATCTTTCAGTGAATGGGCAACCACTGGAATTTATAAAAGTAGAAATAAGCTTTACAAATTATATGAACAGAAAGTAATTAATAAAAAATTCGGGCAAGTGCGAGTCTGACCCGCGCACCGAGGGTTCCGTACGCATTTTACCTTATTTAAGGTTGGTGCTAATTACGCTAGTCCTCTAAATCTGTATGAGCGCCCATACAACTTAGAGGACTATCTTAAATGGAGTCTACTATGTATGTATGGGGAACCCCTTAAATTTTCCACTTTTTTATTTTTAGTAATTTTTCCTTTATTTGTGCTGTAAGACCCTTCTTTTGGCCAAATTTCATGATTCTAGTTCAACGGGAACTACCATATAGGTTTTCGACCCAAAACCTATAGGGTACTTACGGTTGACCTAGAATTGTCAATTTTGGTCAAAACCAAGGTCTTACAGCACAAGTAAAGGAAAAATTCCGAAAATTAAAAAAGTTGAAAATTAAGGTTAATTTTGGTACTTACAAGTTTTCGCAAAAATATAACTTTGACCATATCTTTTTATCGGGTTGACCCAGGACCCTGATTTTACCCATACACCTAATAGCAACCATAGACCTCAGGATCTGGTATAAATTTCAATTTGCTAGGTCCACCCGTTCCTGAGAAAATCGGTGGTGACACACGGACAGACAGACAGACAGACGGACAAGAAAGTGATCTTATAAGGGTTCCTTTTTTTACCTTGAGGTACGGAACCCTAAAAATGATGAAAAATTTTGTCAATACGTAAGAAATTATTCTAAGTTATTTAAAAAGATTTGTCGTGAAGCTAAGACACTTTATTTAAAATCAAAAATTAAAAACAGTGACAATAAAATAAAAGCAACGTGGGATATTATAAACAATGAGACTGGAAGGGTCAATATTAAAAGTAACGATTACACGCTTCAAGTAAATAAAAAGAAAATTTATTCACAGACATTCCAGTCTCAACCATTAAATCCCTGAACTCAATCCCCAATGACGCCGAATCTCTATTAAAAAAATGTCAATTGGTGTAAAATTGAATTTAGATTTAGTTATGTCACTGACAGAGATATTGTAAAAACTTTTAATACCCTTTATTTGAAGAAGACTAGTGATCTTTGGGGCAATTCTGTTGTGATTACGAAATCCATAATCAACACAGTAGCACCTGAACTGGCAATGATTTTCAATAGATGCATTGACTGTGGTGTGTTTCCTGATCAAATGAAGAGTAGTAAAGTAATTCCGTTATTTAAATCAGGTAGCACATCTGACCCCACAAATTATAGGCCAATATCTGTGCTGCCCACGTTTAGTAAAATTTTTGAAAAAATAATTCTAGGCCAACTTCAAACTCATTTTAATAACAATAAGCTGTTACATGAAAAACAATTTGGTTTTACTAGGGGTCGCTCAACTACCGATGCTGGAGTTGAGCTTTTGGATAGTATTTTTGATGCCTGGGAGGAGTCGCATGATGCTTTAGGAGTCTTTTGTGACTTATCTAAGGCTTTTGATTGCGTTTTTCATCAAACATTGATCAGGAAATTACATTACTATGGAGTTAAGAACACTGCTTTGGATCTCCTAACATCATATTTGAGTAATAGGATACAGAGAGTTGAGGTAAATGGAAAAGTTTCTATGGGTTCAGTGGTCACAATGGGAGTGCCGCAAGGTTCAATTCTTGGTCCATTCCTTTTTCTTGTATATATTAATGATTTGCCATATATTATGCAAAATAATGAAGAGATAGTGTTATTTGCTGATGATACATCACTTATTTTTAAACTTAGACGAGAACAATCAAATAATGACGATGTAAATAACGCTCTCTCTAAAGTAGTTCAATGGTTTACTGCTAACAATTTACTGTTAAATTAAAGAAAAACAAAATGTATACGATTTTCAAGACCGAATTTAAAACAAGTTAAACCTAACATATGTTTGAATGGAGAAGAGTTGGATCTTATAGATAACACCGTATTCTTAGGCATAACCTTAGATTCTAAGCTACAGTGGGGCCCACATATAGGTCAGTTGTCGAATAGACTTAGCTCTGCAGCGTACACGGTTTATAAAATTCGTCAGTTAACTGATATAGATACGGCCAGATTAGTATATTTTAGTTATTTCCACAGCATAATGTCATATGGCATTTTATTATGGGGCAACGCAGCTGACATTCAAACTGTGTTTGTACTGCAGAAGCGGGCTATTCGTGCAATCTACAGTCTTGGTTCAAGGCATTCACTGAAGGAAAAATTTAAAGAAATTAAGATAATGACTGTCGCATCTCAATAATTTATGAGAACTTGTTATATGTCAGGAAAAATATAAATATGTTTTCTAAATTCAGCGACATTTTAAGCGGGGCGTGAAAAAAGGGCCGTCAAAGTGAGGGCCATCATGTCACATTGCTTAACCAGCAATTGGGGATGGTGGCCTTCCCAATAGGACTTCACTGTCAGCTTACCATCAGGCAGCGTGAAGTCAATTTGACAGGTTCTTTCTAATAAAAAAAAAAAAAAAAAAAAAATCATAAATTAAATACACGAAACAAAAACAAACTTGTTCTACCTTCAACTAGACTACAAAAAATAAGTAACTCATACAAGTGCCAAAGCATACGTTTTTACAACAAAATTCCAGGCAATATTCAGGAACTAAGTATTAATAAATTCAAAGTATTTATTAAACAGAGCTTGTGTTTAAAAGCTTATTACACAGTTAAAGATTATTTAGCAGACAAAAACGCCTGGAATTGAGTTTAAAAATTATGAATTGACATTAAATTATGAATTGACATTATGAATTTTGACATTTTGAAATTAGTGTCATATTTTTATTTACATTTAGTAGTTATATCTTTACATTCTGACATTTTTGATTTGACATTTGTAATTTTATTTATTTTGTTTTGACATTGTTTGATTTGACATTGTTATTTTCTTATGACATTTAAAATTACTTAAGTAATATATTATTATTTTATTTTTTAGACATTCTTAAATTGACATTCAATAATATTTTCTGACATTTAAAATATATGACATTTTATTGTTTAAATTTTTGTTATTTTTACATATTGTTTACAACATGTATTTTACTATGTATTAGCATGTAAAGTTGTGAGTACGATGTGGGCATTATTAAACATATAAACAAATAGTTGTGGCAACCTGTCTGATGGCTTAGGCTGACATGCTTATGCATACACCTTCTGATGGCGTGGAGGCATAGTGATACAGATCGTGCTGGCTCCCTCAATCAAGGTTGAGCCGTACGATTGCTGTTGAATGCAAATGCACTGATGGCCCATCAGTGGGCCGAGTCAGTCAAAAGCGTCAGATGATTTCCTGCATTGTACTTGCATACTAAATCCTTTTTTTGTCTGGACTTTAAAAGATCAAGAAAAGACTAAAGAAATTGCAGTGACAAAAAAAACAATGACTCTGAGTTTGTTTCGGCCTTTCTTCTCAAGGAGTCATTTCGCTAGGAAAAGCCGGCATCATCTAGAATAGGGCTTTGACATGTATGTATGTATTGGAAACAACCAAAATGCAGAAATAAATATGTCTTTATGTCTTTAAAGCTGGCTCACTATAACCCTTTTTTTATGATAACCAAACTTGTTCTAAAATAATGCATTATTTGCGAAGGTGTTTTTATAAACCTGGTAGTATCCAAATAAATACGTTATACATCACAAACAGCACATCTCCAAGCAAGAATTAAATTTAAGAATATATATAAACGGGAATTAACGCGAACATGCATTAGGTATGGGTGCATAGGGTTCCCACCAAGAACTTAGGGTCCCAAGCCAACCTCACCTGCAAGTGGTGCACCTGCCGATCAACGGACGAGGCTCTGGCAAACAAAATATCCTTATAAGCGGCAATAGGCTCGCCACCTATTACGTGGGATCAAAACACTGGCGAAAAGTGGGCGTTTAATATGCCTCTGCCTACCCCTTCGGGGAAACAGGCGTGAGTCTATGTATGTATGTATGCATTAGGTATTTATGCATACCTTATTTTGCTTGACGCTTCGAGACGGTTGCACGTCCCGTGGTCGCAAGCTGACTGGTGTAGCGATGTCACGTCTCCGAGTGCGAGGTAGAAGATTCTATTTCTACCCCCGGGTCGTTGATTTTCGAAGTACCGGCGCAAAACACACTAACCGTATTATATATTGAACATTCGCCGATTGCGCATTAAAGTGGGGTGTTGTTAGTCGAATCACTGGATTCCACGCCGATGACAATTTGAAGCCCTCTTCCCGATTGAAATTTTTATGTTTTCTGATTTCGATCGCTTCACGCACAACTCTTGGGTAAAAGTGGCGTTCCGTGGAGAGGACTTGGGGACGATGAAATTCAATCCAGTGATAGGTGCCCGATTGAAGTAAATGTTCCGCAATCGCCGATTTGTTCGTTTGACGGTTCTTTACAGCTGCGATGTGCTCCTTTATACGTTCAGCGAGCCGCTTCGTTTGCCCTACGTAAATTAAATTAAAATAATTTCATTAATCAATTTAATTTAAAACAAAATTGACCTTTCATATCATTTCTATGAACATCTTAAGAGACATCGCAGTTTTAAAATAACATCGCAATAAAAAACATCAGTTTTTAGTCAAATCAGTAATATATCGATGTCGACCTGCTGCTATCCTGTTAGTAACAGGATGTTACATTTCACAATTTTCATTTACACGAGAAGTTGTACTTTATATTCTTTTTTTCATGAGCGGGGTCAGACAGTGTTATCTATTACACCTAGGTAGGTACATTAGTTTTGTCATGTACTACCAATCTATTGGACACTTAGTCCGAAATATGTAGCTATCTCTCTTGACTTTTGTAAATCGATTTACATTGTAAATGCATGTCATCTCCTGAATAAATTAAAGGAATGGGTATTAGCGACTTACATTTATAACATAACATAACTTCACGCCTTTTACCCCAGAAAGGGTAGGCAGAGGTGTATTACATACCCACACTTCGCCAGTTATGTTTCGGTCCTAATGTAATAGGGGCTAGCCTATTGCCATCTACCGGGCACATTGTTAAGTGAGCGATAATTAACATTCTTAATACACACATAACTTCGAAAAGTCAGAGGTGTGTGCCCGGGGTAACTGGGGATCGAACCCGAGACCAACGTCCCGGCAGTCCATTACGTACACCACTAGGCTATCGCCGGTGTACATTTAGGTATACTAGCTTAATAAGGGAATCCCCAAGCTTATCGACGCGCAATCAGCTTAAGACGGGTGCGTTTCACCAGACTCAGATTATAGATAGTCAAATATAAACGGCGGTTAAAAGTTTTTAAAGACTTTATTTTCACATTCGCTGCCTTACGGCAGGTATTTTGCCGTATTCGACATTCAGCTAGTGCGACAGCTCGGTGTAGTTTTTTTTCGCGCGGTGCAGGGGTTCTGTTTGTTCCTGTTAATGTAGGAGACAGTGACTTTTTCAAAATTGTTTCTTTTAATATAATAATACTAGAGGACGCCAGCAGCTACGCCTGCATTTTTTTTAAATTTACCCGTCTTGACCGATCCCGCGGGAATTTCGGGAAATCCTTTCTTAGTGCACCCCTACGGTCCCCAAGGAACATGCATGCCAAATTTCAGCTTCCTGCGCCCAATAGTTTCGGAAGTAGCGTGTCTGTCAGTCAGTCAGTAACGCAAGGATTTTATATATTAAGATTGTACACTAATAATATACAGTATAGTTGATTGAATCAGGCGTTACTTGGCGGAACTCCATTGTAACCTAATGGAAGGAAAGAGGAACCCACCACGCACCCTCGGATTGACCACTCCAACTATTGCAATAGAAAAAGGTTGACAATACCGAACTCCTCTAAAATGATAAGGGATATAGGAATGGTATGGGTTCCAGGAAGATACCTGACTTGCAGTATCCCACTGTATACGCCGACTATTCTTCGACACGTGTTTCGCCTCTGCACGAGGCATCCTCAGGAGCGATGGGCAACGACCAGGATAATACACTTATCTATGGCAACGACTGACCGCTTTCCTACCGTGAGCAATGAGCATGTCTTATAAACGATTGTACTTTCTAATTCCCTCCGCCGCTCGACTGATGTTCGTCATTATGACGGCATGCGAATATATTCAGCAATGGGGACCCGTTAAAGTTGGTTTGATCGTTCAGTAATGTATTCTTGTCCCGCTTTAAAATTTCTAATTGTTCCAATACGTACATTCTGATACCCTTTTGCCAAGTGTGTATGACGTCAAATGAATGTCCGCTATTTAGACTATGGCCCGTTTGAAGTTAATGTTCGGCAAAATGAGACTTTTTTTGGCTGGTTGTTTCTAAACGCCGCTAAATGTTCTTTGTATGTCAGCTCAAAACTTCGACCCGTCTGTCCTATGTACTTATTTTGACATTGGTCGCATGTTAAGCAGTAAATACCGGACTTTTTGTTCTTGCATACTTTATCTTTACCATTGCTAAGAAATTTTAACGTTTTGTATGGTTTATAGGCTGATCCGATACCGTTCCTCCTCAGTATACGCGCCATACGGTCAGTTATACTTCCAAAATAGGTAAGAACAGCAGTATTATTCATAGGTTCTTTTATGGAGGGATACAAAAGTGACTTGGTCATTCTAATTTGTTTTCCTTGAATCATCTTGTCAATTAGGCGTTTACTATACCCGTTGGATTGAGCTATGTGATAAATAATATTTAATTATTTGTTATATGATTCTATATTGAGTGGTACATTTAATAATCTATGTATCATACTGTGGAATGCTGCCATTTTGTGTTGTGATGGATGACAGGACGATGCTGGTATTGTAGTATCTGTATATGTCGGTTTACGATCAATTTTAAATGAGTGTGAGGTACCCTCCCTTTTGATAGTCAAATCTAAGAGGTTTTATTGAGCTGTTTTGTTCCATCTCTAATTTGAACTCGATTTTGGGGTGTATACTATTAATTCTTCTAATGAAACAGTAAAGCTGACGTTCGGTGCCCTTCCAAGCTAGCAAAATATCGTCCATGAATCTATAATAATACATGATACAAGATGTTCGGTTCTTTCACCAAATGCTCGTGTTCGTAGTTATTCATAAAGATATCTGCTAACAACGGACTTAGCGGTGAACCCATGGCCAAACCTTCCTTCTGTAAGTAGTTGTTGAATTAAAAATAGTTTTGTTTACTGCATAACTCGGTTAATTTCAAAATATTCTTTATCTCTTCTGGGTGTATTCTATTTCTTTCCAGCAGATTTTCAATTATAATTAGGCATTCTTTATAAGGGACGTTTGAAAATAAGCTTTCTACATCCAAAGACACGAGTTTTGTGTTTCTAGGTAAACATATATATACTGTATTTTGCGGTGACGCCTTCTCTTTAATCAATCCGTTTAAATATTTCGCTAATTTATAAGCTGGAGCGTTGACATTTGAGTTGACATTTTTCATATATGAAACGACTGGACGGATGGGCACCTGATCTTTATAATATCATAACATAAATAACTATTCATAATAAAAATATATTAAATACGTAAAGTCGTCTCTAATCCAATCGAAGCCCGCGCAGCGAGAGATAATTCACATCGCGCGTGGGACTCGCAGCGACGAGCTGCGGAGTGAGGTGGCGGCCTGGAGCCGCTAGCGGGGGCAAAGGTGAAGCTTACGCAAAACTTATTTCGGAATGCCTGCTCTTAAAGAATTAAAAAAGAAATTTGTCATTTGATTCGTCTCAATTGCACGAATATCATAAATTTTACGGCAAAACGTGGCAGCTTTCAGTGGCTTAAAGGATTTTAATAGGTAAGTTAAATTTCGATAGATTTCCGTCATCTCTCACCTAGAGATGACCGAAATCTATCTTGTTGTTTTTTTTTTTAAGAGCCGCCCGCACCTTACTCTGTAAGACATTCGGGATGGCTTCGTTGTAGTGATGCGTTAGTAGGGCACTGTGGTCGTTGGTACTAAGTCCAATTGTTCCGTCTGCCCGCGAGGTAAAAAAGAGTCGATAAAACCCTTCAACGTCTTCAAGAATCTCGAACTTTGAGTTGACTGTGACTGTCGTTTGATTGTGTCGCCTCAACTGCAGAGCGAAGACCCATGATCCCCGGCGATTTCTCGGTCTCGTCGCGTAAGCTTCGTATTTGTCGTTTTACGGCTCCGTACTTCCGGCGCAGACAGTCGACAGAATGGTATCTCGCGTCTTTTCCTCATCAGTATCAATTAGATATCCTTGTAATCGGTAACTTCAATTTAAATTCTAGCCGTCTTATTAATAAACTAAGATTAGCGTCAGAACAACTTTACTTCAAGACTTAAGCAAAGATTAGGCAATTATGGTATTAATAAACTAGGAGTAAGGACGGAATTAACTATTCATAATTTACTCCGCGAGTGAAAGTTAATCCGGGGAGGCCCATGGTTTAACGCTGGAGTAAGCAAGGAGTACGCATAATTTTGTCACGGGGTACGGTAGACTAGATCGAAACTTTACCTGAATACTAAAACATAAAAAATAAAGATTTCGAGTCGACAACATATATCCGCAAAATTCGGATTGTCGAGTATTTTGTTAATTTCTAATTCTTCTGACAGTATTAGAAATTATAATATTAAAAAAAGACAGAAACGTCACTGTCAACGAATAACAGTCATGTTGAGTACCTACTATGTAGTTTGTATGCCATGTGTAAATACTTCTTGCAGTTATATTTCTTATCGGTATAAATAGTTTGTTTAAACGACAATGATTATTATTAAAGTATCCGTCTATTATGAGACAATTGTGTTACTTCGAATTTACGCGAGCGAAGCTGCGGGCAAAAGCTCGTAGATTTATATTGTATTTCCAACTTTCATTGAGATTTACATACATATAACCCAAATATATTTTCACATTTGTTTGGTGTTCGTTAGAGTACTTACTAGTATCTGATTTTGTAATTTTATTATTGTAGATTAAAATTAATACCTAGAGATTATTTCATTGAAGATTTAAGAATGATAGAAGTAATTGGAGAAATATTACCATTCATATAAGGCATGTGATAGGGTTTGCCACAAGCACTTGCAAACCTATACAAACCTAGCCAAATACCCTATCCGCATGTTTGCGTTTGTGATCGTTTGCCGAGGTTTGGCAAGCGTGCTGATATGTGTGTTGTGTCTATGTTCGCTTGGGATAGTTGTGTTGTCAAAGTCAAAATCTTTTATTCATTTGGGTCACAATGTGATGCTTATGAACGTCAAAATAATAAATTTCAAAATAATTACTAAAAGATTCTACATTTACTGCCACGTTCGCAAAGCAAGGGCGTAGAACCATGAGAAAGAACGGGCAATAAAACTCACGGTCTCTCTTTTGCATCGCCAGGTTTTGTATAATACACATAATTTACATTTTGTAAGGTGCTGCAACTGTTACACCTTCTATATCACTTGTATATATATATATTGTATATAATAATACTCAAGCATAATACTTAATTTTAATTTTGATGTTCGTTTAAAAATATGAAACATCACATCCACTTACATTATGTATGCCTAATAATGCAGGCAATCCGCGAAAGTGGTCAGAACCATGATGGAAATGATGCAGTTAAATATTAAAATTTAACATATAAAAACTTTTTATTAAATAAAACTATTTAATAAAAAGTTTTTATTCGAGCAGGTCATTTTGTTCATTCTTTTTACTTTTAATATCAGTGGGTTGCCATAACTTAAACCTTAATCTCGGTTTAAAAATGGTATTGTTACTCCGAACTTACTCCGTATTTATTAATACCGTTACTAACACGTAGCTATTCCATATCTAATCTAGAATTAACTACTGCCGGTGTTACTTTGGAGTAAGAGAAGAATAAGCAATTTTTATTAATAAGACTGTATTAGTCAAAATGTCCAGTTGCATTATAATTGTCTACTGTCATTTTGTAAATTGAACCAACATAATGCAATAAAAAATAGTTATGGTAATATGTTGGATTTGGTATTGAGTAGCCTAGGTGATAAGTGTGTGTGTGTCGTTGACGACGTCGAGCCGTTGATGGCGGCCGACCCGCATCACCCGCCGCTCGGTGTCGAGCTGTGAGTTGAGCGCGCGGTCGCTGCGTGTGCTCGGCCGCCGCGCGCCGCCACCGTGCTACCCAACACCGCAACACCCACATTCACCGCGGTGGAACTTTCGCAAAGCGGACTTTCAGGGGCTTTATAACTGCTTAGGATCGATATCTTGGTCAGAAGTGCTAACTTGTATGAACGTCAATGACGCATTAGATATTTTTTATTCTCGGATTACAACATGTCTTATTGCCAATGTCCCAATTAAACAAGAATTAATCAGCTGTAAAAAGTATGTGTATCCTACATGGTACACGCCTGAAATAATAAAAAATATTAAGAATAAGTATTTTCATTTAAAAAAGTACAAAGAATTGCAATTAGAATTTAATCACGTCATGTTTAATTTTTGTAGACAACGTACTAAGGAGCTAATAAAATTAGCCTATACAAGGTTTGTAGATAGCGCCGAGAAGAATATAAGAAGGGACCCCAAATATTTTTGGAATTATGTGAAAGGGCAGCGTTCCTCGCAACAAATCAGTTGTGAATTTGAGTATGATGGTCGCATAGTCTCGAGTTCAGAAGCTGTGAACGCCTTTGCGGAGTATTTTAAATCGTCTTTTTTGACAGAACCATCGACAAACTTTACTAATATAGAAAGAATTGATAATATAAGTAACTTGTATTCTCCGCGGATTAACATCGAAAGTATAAGTAGATCTAATGTATTGCAGGCAGTTAAACGATTGAAGGCTAGGTCTTCAATAGGGCCAGATGGTGTACCTGCATATATTATTAAAGACTGCGTAGGTGTTCTAGAGGTTCCTCTCCTACACATTTTTAATCTAGCTTTAAGAACTGCCACATATCCTGCCTTGTGGAAAGTGTCTAGAGTAACGCCTGTACCCAAGGCTGGCTCCAGGTCACAAGTAACGAACCATAGGCCCAACGCTGTGGTCTCAGCATTTAGCAAGGTTTTCGAATCTATATCAAATAGTCAGTTAACTAAACATGTTAAACAGCAACTTACCGAGTGTCAGCATGGGTTTAGAGCTGGTAAATCTACTACTACCAATTTAATTAACTTTGTCGACTATTCTGCCACTAAAATGGACCATTGTAGACAAGTCGATGCTGCGTATTTTGATTTAAAAAAAGCATTTGACCGTGTCCATACTGACGTACTTTTACAGAAATTTGCAGCTATGGGATTTACGTCAAACCTGTATAATTTATTTTCTAGTTATTTTAAGCACCGGACTCAATATGTTCAGCTAGGTAACTACCACTCTAGCTTATATGACACTCGCTCTGGTGTTAGCCAAGGCAGTGTGTTGGGCCCGACTTTCTTTTTGATTATGATCAACGACCTGCCAAATGTTGTTAGCACGGCGCAGTGTCTCATGTTTGCTGATGATTTGAAGTTGTTCTTGGGTATAGACTGCCAAAGAGACTGTGACGCCCTTCAGCGAGACATCAATAGTGTAGTAGCTTGGGGGGCCTCTAACCGCTTAAAGTTTAATGCATCTAAATGCAAAAGAATAACGTTTACTCGTTCGTTTTCACCTTACCGTTACAACTACAGTATATCTGGTGTCCCACTGGAACGAGTCACGCAGATACGTGATTTAGGCTTGAGTTTAGACACTAGTCTTACCTTTAATCCACATATCACTGCACTGTGTAGTAAAAGCTTCAAATTCCTAGGTTTTGTGATGAGACAAGCTAGTCCATTCCAAAGCAGAGAAGCTATAATTTTATTATACAACTCATTTGTTCGGAGCATTTTGGAATACAACGCCATCATCTGGGATCCGCATGAGGATAAATATCGCACAATGACAGAGCGCATTCAGCGAAAATTCTGCCGATTTCTTTATAAAAAGCTTTATGGATACTATCCTTACTTATATCCATCACTTTATGTATCAGGCATGGTAGGACTTAACACGCTGGCAGTAAGGCGTAAGTGTGCGCTTATTTTCCATTATTATTGTTTACTCAATAATAAAGTCGACGATGCGGCCACGCTGTCGCGTTGTTATTTATCAGTGCCGGATCAGTATATAAGGCTGCGCTCGCGCTGCCTGTTTGCCACACCACAAATACGGACATGTACCGCGCAGTACGCACCCACATGTCATGCACTCACACTGCTTAACACTCTGGTTACTCAATATCCTAACATTGATATATTTTGTACAAAGTTTGCAATAATTCTGAATGCAGTAAATTTGCAGTCTCAAAATGACGTATTATAATATTTTGATCTTTTTATATCTTTTTATATTTCTATATTTTTTGTATGTTAACTTTCTTTTTTGTATTTTATTTACTTTGATGGCTCAGTACACGCATTGGGTGACTGTCAGTGTACTGAGCAGTTGTTACAAATTAAAAAATAAATAAATCCGTTCGAGAGTGGCAGTTTACAGTCCTTGTTTTTTACTCTATGTGGAGCAGATCTTTCGAGACGAATCTGCTAGTATCGTGACCACTGTGGCCGTCTTCTGCATAATGTGTGTTGGTGGAAGAGGCAATGTAGGTCTGAGAGTAGGCTTCATTTAATGGGCCCTTTGAGTTCTAAGGTTTATATTAAGAGAGCCTCGTACTCGTCAGTGATCTCTTCAGGTGTTTATTGTATTGATCACCGTTTTTAAATGTGTGCTTTCGATCCGTCGTGATGTAGTCTTTCACATTAATTGTTACATTATTGCGGTTTTGCCAAATCCACTGCATGTGAGGCTTCTTCTTACAAGAGGAGTTCATTAAGAAAATCCACTCTGCCATGAGGAAGTTAACTAGCATTTGTACTATGATTCTCGAGCCCCACGCCGTGGGCTCCGATTTTCGTTCGGTGGGTCGGCTCTGACATGGATTAATAAATTACTCATAACACGCTCGCAGATCACCGGTATACCTATTACAAACCATTAAAAATGTATAAACAAAAACTACGGATTACCGAGACAAAATTAAAAAAAACACACACATATCCGAAACAAGTCTTCACGTAATGAAAATGAGGATGATTTTGTTTTCGATTGTTGTTCTGTTCGGGCAAGCTCGGTGCTTGCTAACTTCGACAGGACTCAACTTCACCCCGCCCCTGCCTAGTTCCATCAGCGCCCGTGCTACCGCGCGGTCCTACTTGGTTCGAGTCAGTGCGCACGCATAGTATAATTTTTATTTTTTCGCGGGCTCTTTTGCCGCCCCCTGAAATGTGCCGCCGGGGGCCATGCCCCCCCGGCCCGCCTCACGCTACGCCACTGCATCCAATTTTGTTTTTTATTGTCGTTACCCGTGTGGTGACGGATAAGTAAAACAAAATTTCTCTAGTCCATTTCATACGTGGGTATCGTAAGGACTAAGGCAGCGATAGCCTAGTGGATATACCAACCACTCTAGACATCTTCAACCTATATACTCCTCCCGTCTGCGCATTAGATGGCCATACCATCTCAGCTCTCCTGGAGTTTATCCGCCACGTCACGGACGCCAAGGCTACCGCGGATGTAGACGTTACGAATACGGTCGGCTCTTGTAACGCCGTTCATCCATCGCAGCAACTTCATTACGGTGACGTGGAGCTCCTGAGTGTGTTTGTCCAGGGCTGCTCTCACTGCCATAAAGGAGTACGGGCCGAATTATACATTTGTATATCAGTCCTTTGAATTTAGGGGGCATGTGAGGGTCGCATACCACATCTGTTACTTCGCGCCATTTTGCCCATGCTGCGCTAGTACGAGCTCGGACATCGTGGTTAATATTGCCTGACTCATGTAGTACAGATCCTAGGTACCTGAACTGAGTAGTTTTACAGCATTTTCAGTACCTACGTGGATAGTAGAGGGACCATCACTACAGCCGCCCATGTATTGAGTCTTCGCTACATTCAACCTCAGACCACCATTTTCCAAAGTATTTTTCCATACATTTACTCTGCGCTCCAAGTTGTCCCTACTCTCGTCGATCAGAGCTATGTCATCAGCGTACATCATCAGCCATGGCGGCTGTTCCTGGATGGTGGTCGATATGGTATCCAGAACCACTATAAATAGAAAGGGACTTAAAGCAGAGCCCTAGTGTACCCCAGCTGTTGCGGGGAATGAAGAAGTATCTTCAATAGCGGTCCGCACTTCAGATAAGGAACTATTGTACATATCTCTGATAATATCGATATATAATTTTGACACATTTTTGAGACCGAAGGCCCACCAGATAGCTTGGCGTAGAGTTCTCCTTTTTTCTCTGTAATTCTCTACCAGCATTCTTAGAGCGAATATGGGGTCCATAGTCCCTAGTCCTGGGCGAAAGCCCTTCTGACAGTCAGAGACAGTACACTCATTGCGGAGCCTGAAGTCAATACGTTCAAAGACTCTCGAAGAGGACGAATGATTGATTTTATTAATTTATTGATAATAATGAAAATCGTCTAAATAAAAATTGTCTAACTATTCAAATAAATAGATTTATGCATATTGTCTTTTTGTTTTACTGTCAATAATTGACATCGATATACCTGATATGAAATAATTACCTCTAATAATAAAGAAAAATAATAACGTAAATGACGAATTTTGAAAAACATGATGAAATCACGACCGTCAATTTTATATTAAGCGACAAAAGTTCTCATTATGTAACTCTTTCTGTAATTATTTGATTGATTATACGTAGATCCTAACGTGTTTTGCACATACTACAAAAATCGGAAGTGTCTTATTGGCAAGTAAAAAATAACCAATAAAATACCTCTCATGTAAAATTGTATTTTTGTCGCTTACGATGTTCTTCCATAACAGGCTCGATATGTTCAAGATTGTAAAGTAATTGACGTTCTTACGACTCCATTTGCAAATATTATACCACGTTGCAATATTGGTGATAAATTTTGCACAACCTTTTATTGTAGAGACATCTACTATCAGAATACACTATAAAGGTTGCCTGGAATGTCATCAACAATGAAACTGGCAGAGCCAAAGCACGCAGTTGTGACTACCTTTTAAAAATCGATAATGTGAGTATTGCAGAGCACTTGGAAGTTCCGACAGAATTTGAGAATTTCTTTGCTAATATACCTATAGTGACAACAGAGCCACTCAACTCATCTTCCATGTTTGCTGAAATGCTTCTTAGGGACTGCGTGCCAGAATGTGATGAAGCCTTTGAATTTACTGTTATATTATAATTCTTCATCTATTATTACCATAATTGCTCCACATCTTGCAACGGTACTCAATGGTAGCGTCGCTTCTGGAATATTTCCTGACTTAATGAAATATAGTAAAGTTAAACCTTTATTTAAATCTGGTGACACAAGCGACCCTAATAATTTTCGACCTAGTTCTGTATTGCCGACACTTAGTAAAATTATTGAAAAATTCATTCTTAGTGAGATGCTTAGTTATTTTAATAGATATTATCTACTCTACAAGAAACAATTCGGATCTACGAGGGGTCGTTCGACTACTGACACAGGAGTTGAGTTACTCAAAAGTATATTTGCAGCTTGGGAGACGTTTCAAGATGCATTAGGTATTTTTTGCGACTTGTCAAAAGCGTTTGATCGTGTACATCATGACACTCTGGTCAGGAAATTGTATCATTACGGGGTTAGGAACAATGCTCTCGATCTCTTAGTGTAATGAAACTAATGCACGTGATGAACTTATTTAATATTGTACACTCAGCAATACTCAATAATACAGCGACACTCGGACACAGTACACTTTATTCGACTACTCGGTAACGAGCTCACCAGCAGACTGACACCTATTCTAATCCCCACCTCTCGTCTAACCGTCAATCTCCCCACCACCACCGAACGAATGACTGGATTATTTGAACGAATGGCTTGTGGGTCAATTGAATAACTATTAAATAACTTATTTCTAAACAAAATATAATCAATAAATTAACATAAATATAATTGAATGTATAATAACGGTAATTACATTATCCTTAAAACTAGGTACAGCAGTAGGAGCATAATAATTGATCTAATAAATGGTCAATTACGTAATCAACTTAGATGAAATCACAACACTAGTTTCTTACTTGGGCATCAGAATCCAGAAGCTCCAGATCAATGACAAAACATCTCCAGGTTCTGCCTTAAAAATGGGAGTCTCGCAGGGTTCAATCCCTGGACCATTTATTTTTTTATTTATATTAATGATCTACCCTATTACGTAAAGAAGAATCATGAAATTGTGTTGTTTGCGGATGACAGCGCCTTCCCAAGTAGCATTTCATTCTCTTTAAGAGTTTACATTCGGTTCACTGGTGGACTTAAAGCGTTTATAAACTCTTATTTTGCTTCACGTGTGATGTGTAAGCTGTTTAAATGCAAACACTACTCTTTAAGCTGTTTATGGGCTGTAAATGTAAATGTAAAACTAGCTTTTCTTACGGCTGTCAGCATTATAATACGACACTAATACCTTTCTAGTCAGCTTTAATTTTATAGGCTGATTAAGAACATTTTAAGAGACCACATATTATGGCATTTGCTGTCTAGTGGTCTACCTGTATCATATTATATTGCTGGCCTTTTAATAGACCACATGTGATCAAGTATGAAGCACATGTGCACCATATCTTTATTAGCAAATATTGTTATAGGCTTTCCAATATGTATACATTGTTTTGGGTTCGATCCCTATACGATCTAAATATTCATGTACTTAATGTGTAGAAACAGAAATAATTGATTGCAGGCATTCATTTTTTTTAATAGCTTACGTTGTACCACTCCTGGGCAAAGGCTTCCCCTAAATCATTCCAGGTATGCTTGTCGCACGTAATCTCAAGCCAGCTCTTGTGGTAGGCGTCTAGGTCATTTCGCCACCTGTTTCGTGGCCGGCCTCGGCGACGTCGTCTATCGTCTGGTACCCACAGTGTTGATACTCTTGCCCAACGAGACTCGTACATACGGCTGACGCTGCTCGCCCAGTTCCATTTGAGACTGGCAGCCTTTCTTCCCACGTCTTTGATGCCTGTTCTAGAATGCAGCTCGGTGTTCCGTATCCTATCTTTAAGTTTAAGATCCAGGATGCAGCGCTCTATGGCTCTTTGGCAGACCCCTAGGCGTGACCTTTGAAGCTGGCTAGGTGACCAAGTTTGAGAACCGTATGTTGGAATGGTCAGAATAAACAATCATATCCATGAGTTTGCGCTTCTAATATTTAATTTTTTTAAATAGTAAAATTAGTGTTGTCTACAAATCATAATATTTATACTTTATTGTGTACTTGACAAAATTTCGCCTACCTTTACAAGGGTGAGAGAATTGATCTATATCCACCTGTATAGTGTACGTCACTTTCATTAATTTTCACTGTCTCCAGTGCATGAATATTATACGTAATGAAATCTATTACAGTTATACAGTAAATTATTCAAGACCGCAAACTAATGTCAGTATATAACTTCCATAAAAACATTACAAAACTATGAGCAAAATAGTGGGCGATTGGGTGACGGATTAAGAATACGGAATGTCACCACCCCATATCATCCCATGGGCATCGTAAGAGCCGACGGAGGGAGCATATTATGCAGAGAACAGCACTGTAAGAGAAGGAAAACTCGATACAAACCCTACACCAACTCGTTTGGCCAGCGTGGTATAGTTAGTAGGCCAATTCCTCCTTTCAAAGTAGAGTCTTAGTCCAGCCGTGGACTGTTAAAGGCTGATGATGATGAGTGAGAGATTATTTATAATCTGGCAACTTTACACGCACATAGACGCTCGTGTCCGTACAGTGCATTTGCCAAATGTCACACACACATAGCTGTCAACGTGCCTCACTTTGATGAATGCGCTCTGTTACATCCCTAGATTGTACCCCTTTCTGCCTACTCAGCACCTAACCTGATGATGGTGCATCTCCATCCATTTGCCTCTAGCCATGCTTCACTCTCCCAGTCAGTCGCCTCCCAACCTTCTCATCGCGCACTCCCTCTCTCGTAAATTACTCGCATATTGTAAAACTTAAAGTTAGTCTTTCTTAGAAGTACATATATTTTACGCGTGTGAATTTTGTTTCTTTTTTAAAAAGTCTCTCCAAAAGTGAGTTCTAACATTGGTGGCAGCGTAAAGGGATTGTAAAATCCTTGGTAGTGAGTCCTCCGAGTGCAGTGTATCGAATAATATAGAGAAGTGCCAAACCGTCCTTGAGCCAATAGCGACGCCGAAACGTCTAAGTATACCCAGTCCACTGTGCAGTAAGTGGCAAGGAAAGTACACACAGAGTGTCTCCCAAGGGACTCCAAGCCCAGCACCGACCAGGTCTACGACGATCCAGGCTCCAGACCGCAGCAATCACGACCAGTTCCAGTTCCCTGTACCTATTGGAAATCATGAAATACATGTGCATCGTGGTTCTGTGAGTCGTTTCAAACATACATAATTCAATCACAGTGTTTCTAAAAATAGTTCCTAACATTCGACGACAACGCCTTATCTCACCTGGTTTATTCCCATCTTCCCCCGCATGTCTCCCCCCGAACGGGGGAAAATGGGAATTTTCGTGTCATCTTCCCCCGAATTTGTAATCGGGGGAAGATAGGAAGTTGCATTCCCATCTTCCCCCGCAAGCCTGCCACCGAGCGAGGGAAAGTGGGAATGCTTGTTTCATCTTCCCCCGAACTTGTCATCGGGGTGTAACGTAAAAAGTACCTTTCGGGTGTGTGCTGTTACGATATCCCTACTAGGGTGTGTCTAAATGAGAAGCGTGGTTAAATGTTACAATAAAAATTGATTTAATTGCCAAATAAATTTTATACATCAATTAGCAAGCGTTACTTAAATGAAAAAGATTACGATTTATGTGATATTTAGAAAAATTAACACAGGGTCGCGTAGTTCGGCGAGGGGTGGGGTTTGTGTGGAGAATCCAGCTGCCGATGGTCCAGGATAGATGGTCCACTTAACTCCGAGCTGTAGTCGCCGCAGAAAGGCCCGCGAAGCCAACGCGTCCGCTTATATAGAGGCTCGCAGTGCGGTGGGGATGGAACATGCAGGCAGCCGGGAGGCGGTGTCGTCCCGACGTCACAGCGACGTCACACACTCCCCCCATTAGGCCAGAATTTTCCCATAGGGAAAATTCTGTGGCTGGTAGGCGGCAACTGCACTCCGGGACCCTGAAATAGATGAGTGGTAGTAGTGTCAGTATGTTAAATACGAGGCAACTATTAACCCTGAAAGAGGAAAAAAAACAAGTATAACCCTCGGCCATTCATACGTCACCAAGCATTGAACGTTCCTATAACCTGACATTCATCACATTCAAAAAGGCCTACACACTATCATACGCATGAACAAGCCAACATTCACTCAAGATGCGAGTCGCATTCATTATAATACACGACGCGCGAAGAGGTATTATACGTGAGTTTTATAGTAAATAGTCACCCAGTCTATGTTGGTAGGCACCACCTGACCACCCATATTAAGTGAAATTAATTGAAAGAGTTAAGTCGTAAACCAATATTCGATCTTACTATATTACGATACTACAATCATACGATTAGTTGGCAGTATCACAAACAAATTGCTCATTAACGCGCTCGATGCGAATTGTAAAAGCATAAAAAGTGTTCATTATAATTAATTATAAAGTATAATACAATGTTTTGAGCCGAGTGACCGGCTGGCGTAAACAAGTGAGTCATCACTGCGCGCTTGGCGCCGGCCGCATTCCATTCTCGCGGACAAATAACTGGTTTCTGATTATGATACAAAATCGACAACGGCAAATACACAATTCGGAATAGGTTGCAATGTATAGTACATCACCGCAGGAGACAATCGATGACATAGTATACACAACCATAGCCAAAAACACACAAAAAAAATATTCACGGCAAGATGTAATGTATAGTACATCGTCGAAGGAGACTGTCGACGACATAGTACACACTACCATAGTTAAAAACACAAAAAAATACAATCGAGAATCGAACCACAGACCGATCCGACAACAACCTTTCAGCCACTGAGCCATAAGGGAAAAAATATTTTATTATATTTCGATCAGTCATTACCAAAGCTATAAGTAACAAGATATATGGGTACATGAATTAGCTGTAATTAGGAGTTAAAGATTTTTATATTATATGTAACGAAGTGTTAAGTTATTTTAGTGATTAAATCATTAGTGATGAGCATCAATCATTACATTCCCAAACTTTGTAGTGAGTCAATTCAAGATCTTTTATATGACAATCACCAAGCGAAACATATCTGATATTTATATAGTTAGATAGTTATCTGATGTTTCGATATTTAGTTAGATAAATAACAGATTCTTTGTAACAATATTACATTTAATAAACTTTATTACAATTTATAACTGAAATATTTATTCATTTTATGTTAGCATGTTTACACAAATCATTAACACAACACAATGCATTATCTTGTGAGCTTCGACTCGGAAACAAGGAACCATTGTTGGCCTTCACAAATAATTATGTAGGTAATTATAACTTTGTATAGATATGCGTCTTACATTGTTGTGAATGAAACTGTACCCAATCGTTTATAAACACATTTATGCTATAATAGAATAAGATTTAATTATTTTATTCAGCTTTTAGGTTTGAAATAAACGACGGTGAAATCTTTAACTTGTAAATCAATTAATTCGCTTTAGCTATAAAAGTATAAAATTATTGATTTATGTAGAAATACCCACATTAGTTATTTAAGTACCTATTGAAATTATTTATTAATTTGTGTGTAAACAGCCACTTTAGTTATTTAATGAGGTATAAATATTATTTATTTGATTCATATGTAAATATGCACTTATTTATTCAAGAAAAGAAGTTATTGATTCAATTTATATGCAAATACCCACTTTAGTTAAAGTTAGTTTCAATTCAATTAAGTTTGATAAATTCAGTTAGATATAATAACATTTGCGTAGGCACAAGAACACATTATAACCAGCACTATTTAATATGGTTTAGTAAACCAGATGCATAGCATTTTGTAAAAAGGAAACAAGTTACATATTGACAATTAAGTAGTTTTCCGGCCGTCAGCGGCTTAATTTTATCATTTATTTATCATTGTATGTTTTATATATTTCAATAGAAACCAGACATTGAAATAAAACAATCCTAGCGACACGAAACATTACAAAAAGAACATAATTCAATAATTGCGACGCAGGAATTTTATGTTTGAGTTCACAATGAACAGCAAATGCATAATTAGATGCATTCTCAAACAGCATACCGATAGGCAGTAACAAGGAGATAAAATCGAAGACCAAAAACAACGATTATAGAATAATAAACATTTGACAAAACGAACAACTAATAATTCTACGATGATATTCGTATTTCTATACCAAATAGACAATAATTACATTCGTTCATTATTGTTAGTGAGCAACCTGCATGTGACACGTGTACATTTTATTAATAAATGAACGCGGAGTTCTAGCTAGATACCTAGTATATAATACGCTAGCATCTTTAGGTACGTTCATTCTCAGCCAGTCCAACTATGTCAGGTACACGTGGTATAATAAAGATGCAACTTTCTTAGTAAGAAAGAAAAGTAATAGTTAATTTTAAAAGATAATCGCCGTAGTAGGCGGTAAAAGTATTTAATAATACCGACCATAAGCATATATAATTATGTCGCCGTACAAAATCACTAGCAGAAGGTTATAGTAGAAAATAGAAAGAAAGGAAAAAGAGAAGGGTGTGAACTCGTTCCATAAGTCAGCCAAAGCAGATTATTAGCAATAATTACCAGTAGCACTTAATTACCTTAGTGGCATTTAAAAAAGCTAATCGCGAAGCAGTACGATCAAGGTGACCTAGGCACGTCGTTAGTGGACGTGAGGTCATAAATCGCAAAATACAAAGAATGCGATCGACGAATGTGACCTTAGCGCGTCTTTAGAGGACACGTGGCCGCAGTCGAACGATTATAACTCGTTACTTGTGCGGTTGATACACAGTAATTATCACACGCGGTAACAGAAAAAGTTATAATATAGAAATGCTTACCAAGCGTAGTAAGACAAAATTTGTCTGTTGTGACCGGCTCAACACAATACCGACCTTCCGAGCACAACAGAACAAAAAGAGAAAATGTCTATTGTGATCAGCACAACACCACCGACTTTCCGAGCACAATAGAACAAGCAAAAAGAAACAATAGGTAAATGCCACTAAAATAACTACACACTGCTTTGGAACGACTTCACACATACACAAAAAATAAAAAAAAGAAGACTCACCGGCAGCGGATTCTCAACAAAACCCTACCTATAATATTCCCGTGGGCGCCACTGTAACGTAAAAAGACCTTTCGGGTGTGTGCTGTTACGATATCCCTACTAGGGTGTGTCTAAATGAGAAGCGTGGTTAAATGTTACAATAAAAATTGATTTAATTGCCAAATAAATTTTATACATCAATTAGCAAGCGTTACTTAAATGAAAAAGATTACGATTTATGTGATATTTAGAAAAATTAACACAGGGTCGCGTAGTTCGGCGAGGGGTGGGGTTTGTGTGGAGAATCCAGCTGCCGATGGTCCAGGATAGATGGTCCACTTAACTCCGAGCTGTAGTCGCCGCAGAAAGGCCCGCGAAGCCAACGCGTCCGCTTATATAGAGGCTCGCAGTGCGGTGGGGACGGAACATGCAGGCAGCCGGGAGGCGGTGTCGTCCCGACGTCACAGCGACGTCACAGGGGGAAGATAGGAAGTTGTATTCCCAACTTCCCCCGCATGTCTGCTACACAAGCATTTCCATTTTCCTTCTTTCGGGAGCAGACATGCGGGGGAAGTTTGGAATAGAACTTCCTATCTTCCCCCATGACAAGTTCGGGGAAAGATGAAACAAGCATTCCCATTTTCCCTCGTTCGGTGGCAGGCATGCGGGGGAAGATGGGAATGCAACTTCCTATCTTCCCCCGATTACAAATTCGGTGGAAGATGACATGCAAATTCCCATTTTCCCCCGTTCGGGGCGAGACATGCGGGGGAAGATGGGAATAAACCTCTCACCTGTGGATGTTTAGGCTAGACGCCCGACGCACGACGCTTATCTCCAGTTCTACGAATTGATATACTTACATTGTGTTCACGAACTAGTAGTATTTCCAGGATCTGTCTGTAACTTTATTTTATTATTTTGTTTTGAATATTTTATTTTACTGTGTTCTATTTTATATTGTAAAATGTCCAAAGACTCAAAGAACGTTAAAGAGGAGTCTAAAGAACAAGCTTCTTTAGAAGTGATTCTCAAATTCATTAAACGATTTGACGGAAGTCGTGAAAAATTAAACCCCTTTCTTAACAACTGCGATAATGCAATTTCTTTAGCCTCCTCTCACCAAGAAAATATCGTTTTCAAATATATTTTAAGCTAGTTGGATGGCAAGGCCGAAGTAGCATGCTCTATTAAAGAATTCGATTCTTGGCCATCACTTCGTGAATTCTTACAGAACCAATTCGGCGAAAGAAAACACTATGCCCACTTACTAACAGATCTTCAAGACTGTAGACAGGGTGCCCAGGAGAATGTAAACCAATTCTCACTTCGAATTGAAACGTGCTTATCAAAGTTACTGACAGAAATATCCATAACTAACCACAAGAAAAGCGAACCGTCAGGTAGAGTGGCCGCGATGGAGGATCTCGCCCTCCATACATTCACTATGGGCCTAAATCCTCGTATTTCAAACATCATTAGATGTAGGGATCCGAGAACACTAAACGAGGCCATTAACTACGCAATCTCTGAAGAGAAAATCCTACAATACACACTTAAACAAAGCGTGACCCCTAATTCGAAAACACAATTCAGTCGCAATGTCTTTAACAAACCCACTTTCAAAACAAGTAACTCAAATAATAATAATTTTCCGAATCAACAAAAACCCTCCTCGTCCTTCTCTGATCTATTCTGCAGATACTGCAAAAAATCTGGTCATTTGTTAGAAAATTGCAAACTACGTGACCATAACAATAAGAGACTCGAAACCGGTAATAGGTTCAACAACTCAAATCCACAACCGAGTACATCAGGTTTCAAACCCAGAACCGAATTCAAACCACAAATTAATATTGTTACTGAAGAAGAAAGTTATGATACCGTAGATTCCAGCGAAAATTTAAACTAAGCAATGTCCCGGCTAGGTGTCGCACGGGACATGTCTTCTCTTCAATAGACGACACCAACATTCCTATAAAAACCCCTCCTGTAGAGAACCATAGACACGGTAACCAGCCCAAAAATCAGAGTCTCTCAAATAGAGTCAAGCAACCGGGTAACCAGCCCCAAACTGTAGACTCAATTCCAATTCGTAGAGTCAAGCAACCGGGTAACCAGCCCCAAACCGTAGACTCGATCACGACGAAATCTGAAAAACCTGTAAAAGAAAATATAATTAGTCATAAAGTATATGAGTTCACATCCAATATATCCAATAAGTACTTACCACATGTAAAAGTTGATTCTCCCGTGTCTCCTAATCATTTATTGTTGCTCGTCGATACTGGCGCAGCTATTAGTATTATAAAAAAATCTTCAATCAAAGATATGCCTTGTATTAATACATAAATTAGGTTCAAAATCCAAGGCATAGACTCTAAAGATGAATGCCCCACCTTAACCTTAGGTCAAATCCCTATATCAATTATGACACATGATGAATCCCATGACGATTGCAAACATCTGACGCATATATTTAATTTAGTTAATAATATTAACTTGCCCTATGATGGAATAATCGGTAACGATCTATTTAACATCATGGATGGTCAAATTAACTACGTGCAAGGTACATTAAACCTAAAAGATATAACACTTAAAATGTTTTTCAATAATCCTACTTACACTATTGCACCACGTAGTGAAGCCATAATAGAGTACACAGTATCGAACCCCGATATTAAAGAAGGTTTAATAATCGACCAACACTTATCTGAAAATCTATTAGTAGCAAACTGTATTGTCCAGGTAAAAACGAATGACCGAGTAAATATCTCAGTCGTTAATACCTCAGAGAAACCTGCAACTATCGAATCTGACCTTCAATTGAACCTAGAATCTTTCGAAACAAATTCTTCTATTCCAATAGCTAGTGTATCAGAATCAAATGCTCTAGAACGAACTGAAGAAGTTTTGAATCTCCTTCGTGTATCCCACCTTAATTCCGAAGAGGCAGAAGCCCTATACTCAGTCTGTTCTCAATTCTCAGATATTTTCCATTTACCTAATGATCAATTAACATCCACTAACGCAATCCAACATGAAATAAAAACCACTTCAGATAACCCTATTAACGTAAAGACATACCGATTTCCGGAATGTCACAAGAAGGAAGTTGAATCCCAAGAAGACAAAATGCTGCAACAAGGAATTATCAAACCTTCTATGTCTCCATGGTCTTCTCCTATATGGGTTGTACCCAAGAAGCTCGATGCTTCTGGCCAAAGAAAATGGCGAGTAGTAATTGACTACCGCAAACTAAACGACATAACTATCGGAGACTCCTATCCCATTCCTAACATATCTGAGATATTAGACCAACTGGAAAAATGCAAGTATTTCAGTACGTTAGATTTAGCTTCTGGTTTCCACCAAATTAATATGAGCCCAAACGATTCTCCCAAAACTGCGTTTTCAGTCCCTACAGGGCATTACGAGTTCACGAGAATGCCTTTTGGACTTAAAAATGCTCCATCGACATTTCAAAGGTTAATGAACTCGGCACTATCCGGTCTTCAAGGTATACAATGCTTTGTTTATCTTGATGACATAGTTATTTACTCATATGACATCCCATCCCATGTCAACAGCCTGTCCAATGTATTCCATAGATTACGTCAATTCCAATTAAAATTACAACCGGACAAACGCGAATTCTTTCGGAAAGAAGTTTCATACCTCATGTGATTACAAGCAAAGGTGTAAAACCTAACCCCGAAAAATTAAGGGCAGTACACGAATTTCCTATACCTATTATATATCCCCCAAAGACGTTAAATCCTTTCTTGGTTTTGTCTCTTATTACAGAAGATTTATACCTGATTTCTCAAACATTGCAAAACCTCTAACTAACCTTCTTAAGAAAGACACTGACTTCATTTGGCTAAATGAGCATCAACTATCGTTTGAAACCTTAAAAAATAAATTAACTTCAGCACCTTTATTAACTTATCCTGATTTTTCCAAATAATTCCTCCTCACCTGTGACGCATCTAACTATGCAATAAGTGCTATTCTGTCCCAAGGAGAAATAGGGAAAGACAAATCAATCTCTTATGCATCCCGTACACTCAATAAAAGTGCGTGCAATTACAGCACTACAGAAAAAGAATTGCTCGCAATTCTCTTTGGTTGTAAAACTTTTCGCCCGTATCTCTACGGTAGAAAATTTACCATAATTACCGATCATCGCCCTCTACGTTGGCTATTCAATCACACTGATCTTAGTAGTAAGCTCCAAAGATGGAGACTAAAACTAGAAGAATACGAATATGATATAATCTACCGTAAAGGAAAACTGAATAATGCCGCAGACGCACTATCTCGATACCCTCCGACAACTCTTATGAATCCTATAGAACCTATACCCGGTCCTTCTAATCGAGACCCATACTCACCTGATGCTAATGAACTATTAAATCCAAATTCTTCTCCAATCATACCTTCGGATGATCTAATCCGCCTCGAAGACCTTATAGATCCTCTTTCTCCACCTGCAAATTTACCAGAATTAGGTAACCTTGATGATATAGATAATATAATAAATCAAAATGAAAACTTACCTCCACCCGTAGTTGACTCTCCAAATCCAACAAGTCCTGCAAATATTCCAAGTCCTGCTAGTTCCAATACCCAAAACGGTAACTATTCAGAATTCCTCAAAATTACTTCTAGAAATTTTAATTCTAATGCAACTATTATAGAACATCATGAAAGTTTGTGCAAAACTAATAAAAAACACATCATCATTCCAACGTCTATAGATATGGATGAATCCAATCCATACATTTATGAAATTACATCTAACTTCCCTAATCAAAATGAATTTACCCTATTAGAGAGAACATTACATTCATTCCTCAAATACGAAATAGACAACAAAACCTACTATTTTATCTTTACCAAAGTAAATCATTTTGATACTTGTTCATATGAAGACATCTATAAATGCCTAAAATCTCTTAGAAACGAACTATTAATTACGCTATCAGGACAGGACAACGCTGTAGTAGCCATATCCGATTTCAATAATCCTTTTGATACTCACCAATATATTAAACTGTATAACATAATACTATATTTATTCCATAACTCTGAAATAACCGTACATGTCTATAAAAACCTTATTATTTACCCGTCTCTAAGCGAAATACAGAAAATCTTAAAAGAAAATCACGACATTCCAATAGCCGGTCACCTAGGCTCTTCTAGAATGCTTAAACGCATTCAAGAGAAGTACTACTGGAGAAATATGCGTTCAGACGTAGAAAACTACGTTAAGAAATGTCCACAATGCCAGACTAACAAAGTGCTTAGACAAACCAATCGCGCTCCTATGCAGATCACATCTCTTTCCACTCGACCTTTTGAACGCGTAGCCCTTGACATAGTAGGTCCATTGCCCGAAGCCGGTAACGATAAATATAAATACATCCTCACGCTTCAAGATGACCTAACTAAATTCTCAGCAGCCTATCCTATTTGCAATACCACGGCTGAGGAAACTTCCGAATATCTAGTCCATTTCATCACACTATTTGGTATCCCCAAAACTATTTTAACCGACCAAGGCACAAATTTTACCGCCGAACTCTTCAAACAGACCTGTAACCTTCTTAAAATCAAACAATTATGGTCCACCCCATATCACCCTCAGACTCAAGGCGCCCTTGAGAGGAGCCATTCCACTCTGAAGGAATACCTTAAGTCGTATGTAAACGAGCAACAGAATAACTGGCATCGCTTCGTGTATACAGCCATGCTCGCATACAATTCAGCCATCCACTCCACCACTCACTACTCTCCCTACGAACTGCTATTCGGACATAAACCATTTATACCCGATTCCATCTATGACGAAGTCCCAGGAGCTACCTATCCTGAATATGTCCGACTCCTTCAAAATAGGCTTGAATTCTCTAGAAGAAAAGCAATGGAACACATTCAGAAATCAAAAGAGACCTCGAAATCCTATTATGACACACACTCTCGACCAGTGAAATACAAAGTAGGAGACCTAGTATACCTAAAAAACCACTTACGCCTGAGAAAAGCTCTCACACCCATATGGAAAGGCCCTTACAAAATAGTTAAAATCCATGGAAATAATACTGCGTCTATCTTAATAAACAGACGTCACGTTAAACACCATTTCGACAAATTCAAACTAGCCACTACTACGACAACTGGAAAATATCTTAGTATAAATAATAATTTGCACTTACTTCCATTCCAGACTTGGATTCATATATTCTACCACGGCATCCAATAATCCAGAATATATCCAGCCAGCATCAAACAACGCCGGTATATATTTTGATCCCATTGGTTCTGTAAAAATCACTGATGACACACTTGATGTAATCATCCCAACAGACATTTCATTTGTTCAACCACATTTAGAAAATATTAATAATATATTAGGAACTTTCAAATTCCTATGTAAACAGAGTAATGCTTTTTACGAAAGTGAATGTCATCATATATTCCAAACACTATCGTCTCGTTACTCTGATATTGTCAGAGATTTTGATTCAATTTGCTATCTTATATCTAAAAACGTTAAAAGAGCAGCTTGGTTTGGTGGTATCGGCACCATAATCAAACAACTATTTGGTAACATGGATGAAAATGACGCTGTAAAGTTCAGCGACGCCATTCAAATAATAGAAAAAGATCAAACTAAACTAGCAACTTTAATGAAAGACAACATGATGGTCACGATGTCAACATTATCATCTTTCAAATACACAATTGATAAAATCAATGCAAATGAACAAGAGCTCAATTTTGCCATCGAAACCTTAAATGAGAATGTCGCTAACTTAAGAATAGTCTCTGATAAATTATATATAAAATCTAAGATATCGGAATTATCGAATATCTTAGAAAGCAATCTATTAATATTATCTTTTAAGTTAGAAGATATTGTAAATGCTATCATGTTCAGCAAATCGAATATTTTGTACCCCTCTATTATTACTCCTAAACAACTATTTTCTGACCTTGTAAATAATTATAGATTTCTTCCTAGCTCTAAGCAACTACCCATCCCGTTAGTCCTAGACAACATGCATGTTTTAGAAAAAGTGTCCGATGTTTCATGCTAATACACGAATAACAAAATCATATTAGTTCTACAAATACCATTAGTAAATACTAAAGAATTTGATCTGTATTACATCTTACCCTATTCTGTGAATCTTAAAACTGTAAACAATACATTGTATTCTAGTATTATACCCTCTACTAAATATTTAGGCATAACCAAAGACAAGTTATCCTATTTTAAATTAGAAACACTATCAAATTGTAAAGTTATGAATACACAATACTATATTTGTGAAATACCTAATGTCTATACTACATCAGCAATACCTATATGTGAAAGTGAAATAATCTCAAAAGCTTTAACTTCTGTTCCACCAACCTACAATAGACAAGTAAAACAGAATTCATTAATGGTAACTTTGAAACTTTCCATAAATTGCACAATAATCAATGGATTTATGTTATTAGCCAAAATCCAAAATAATTATAGAATGTCCAAATAATGACTTAACAGAATCATTTATATCCGGTACTGGTATACTGACATTACCCGATTAATGTATAGCATATTGTAAAGATAATAAACTAATACCTAGACGCCATATCGAAATTAATGCAAAACCAGTAGTATTACACTTCGAATTAATTAACGATACCTGTTGTAGTCCAGTAACATATTTAAAAGACAGCATTAAAGCTCCTTTTGTAGATTTAAAGAACATAGATAACCTGGATTCTCTCCTTACCAATTATGATAAAACAACTGAACAAATTAAAATTTATCTTGATAAGATAATTAAAAAACCTTACATAGTTCTGTATGCTAATTTATATTCTTATACCACCATTGTATTAGTTTTAATTATAGTATTAACCATATTATATAAGCTGTTTAAATATTATAAGTTAGTTAAGGCACATAAATGTAATCCCGATCCAGAAGAACCTATAGAAATGTCATCCTCAGATCCCGACGATGATGTTCCAGCTCCTAAACTCCGCAGAACCTAACCTGAATAACTCCTATTTTTCATCGTCAACTTACCTTTCACCCGTAAGTTTCCTCTTATCCGGGGGGCTGTTACATCCCTAGATTGTACCCCTTTCTGCCTACTCAGCACCTAACCTGATGATCGTGCATCTCCATCCATTTGCCTCTAGCCATGCATCACTCTCCCAGTCAGTCGCCTCCCAACCTTCTCATCGCGCACTCCTTCTCTCGTAAATTACTCGCATATTGTAAAACTTAAAGTTAGTCTTTCTTAGAAATACATATATTTTACGCGTGTGAATTTTGTTTCTTTTTTAAAAAGTCTCTCCAAAAGTGAGTTCTAACAGCTCCATCTGCCTTTTGTTCTAATAATCTGAGCAAACGCTATACTAACTCGCGTGTGTATCGATACAGACGCGCCGGTGCGGCGCGTTTGTATCTATACAAACGTCAACAAACTGCTTTGTAGGAGAAAAGCGCGCCGTCGACGCGCGTTTTTGAAACGTGCGTCGACGGCGCGTTTAAAAAACGTGGTTTGCACAGGCCCTAATGCAGAACTCTGCAGTATTATTGGTATTATGGTACACATGTGAACCACCATGTAGGTCACAATTGTAATTTGGTGTTACAATGGTTCACACAGATGTCCACCATTTTCTTTTATTATAACCTAAATATTAACTAAAATATTTCATATTAACGATAGTTTTATAAAATACTACAGTGTATTCCTATTGTTTAGAGATGCCGTAGGCAGGTAGGAAATTGTTCAGAGTGCGCAGTGGAAGTTTGTATTACATCTACCTGACTATGACAAGGCAAAAGGTCTAAACTATATGTAGGGTCATGTAACGTACCTATGGACATTTTTGACAACCTAATATTTGAAACGACGTATCATTGTATATACCCAAAGTATAAAAATAGTTAAGATCTTATATTGTAGGGCATACGGTCTTATATTACTGGTATTTTTATTATGTCTTTGGTGTTGCCATTTTTTAAATTTATATCAATAATTATAAATATGGTGTTTTGTCCTCAGGTACGTTACTTGTTTGTACCTTCGGACAGCCTTGTATGTACCTTGGGACGAAACAAAAGATAAAGATTTCTGTCTAATCAGTCTTTTAATCATCATTAAATTAGATAATAGAACATATTAAAAAGTAACAAAATATCTTCTGCCAGTTATAAAACAAAATCAAAAAGTGGTCTTAGGTAATAATACGAACATTTTAATTAAATAAAAATGAGAACTAAGTCATCCAAGATATTTACTTGGATGATTGAACAATTTTAAATATTTCTTCAACAGACTCATCATCACTGTCATCCAATTTAAAACAGTCTGCACACATAAACAACTCAGAATCTTCAAAGTCTGGAATGTTTTCTTTGTAGTTCTTAGGGCAACATCTTTGGTGGTAATAAAACATGCATAAGCTGCATTGTAGGACCTTTTCTTTAAGATCTATTTTATTGCAAGACTTACAGATTTTTTCGCAGGAACATTCTTTGTTTTAACAGTTATAGGAGCGTCTAGGTTCAGCTGAAGGTTACTAGAGCTTTTTCCTTTGACTTTCCCTTTATTTTCTTTTTCCTTCATTTGCTTCAAAATCGCTTCTTTTTTCGGTGTATTAGTTAAAATACGAAAACTTCCTTTCTTCCTTCCTCTTTTACTTTCTTTTCTAATCAATTTTGGTAATGGCCGTATCATTTCAGGAGTTATTGAATGTTAAGTTGCATTTCCTTCATCTTTATTTGATATAAATCCTCGGGAAGTAGATGGCTGATTTTCAGACAGAATCAATTCTTCTTGATTCTCCTCAATAATAGAAAAAACTGGCTGAGACTCAAAATTTTCTTCAATTGTGCCGTTTGTTGGTGGTTCTGGCTGGTCTGTGACTGAAGAAGGGGCAAAATCATCTTCTGTAAAGATGTTATCATTGAAAGTATAAATTCCTGTAGATTCAAATCCGTTTATAATATTTTTTGGAAGAAATGAAGCTTCAAATGCTTTTTTGATTAGTTCTGCGGAGTCATTAATTGTAATGAGAGTCCCGGATGCTTTATCATATGCAAATCAGCTGCTTTATTATATGCAGTTTTAAAAGGACCAAATAAGGTCTTATCAAGGGGTTGTAAACGTTGTGACGTGTGTGGAGGCAAAGTAAGTATATAAATCCCGTTATCTTTGGCAATGTTAATAATTTCGTATGATATGTGGGTTTCATGATTATCTAAAATAAGAAGGCGCTCCGTAGTCTCTGCCTACCCCTCCGGGAAACAGGCGTGAGTCTATGTATGTATGTATGTAAAATAAGAAGCACAGGATATTCAGGAGATGGCTTAACACATTTGATGAAATGCTGTAAATATTTTCTAAAACTAGGTTCGGTGGACCAACCAGAACGGTTTGCTTCAGCAATAGATCCGGGAGGGACATTTTTCATCATGTTATCTTTAAAATGGACCCTAGGGAATATTATCATCGGTGGCACGGAGTTTCCCGCGGCGTTAATACAAGCAATCATTGTGACATTCTCGCCACGTTCACCTGATGTCATTTTTCCTAATAATTTCAGCGATTTCGGAGCTTAAACTTTTTCAGGCTTATGAACCGTAGAACATCCAGTCTCGTCCAAATTATAAATGTTTTGCGGGTTAAATTCATAACGTTGATAAAGTTCTTTCAAATTATTGTAAAACTTCTGGACATGAACTTTATTGAAGCAAATTGAACGCGCTAGACTCGTTGCTTCTGGTTTACGTAATGATAGTTCAGGGTATTTGCTGCGATATCTGAATAGCCATTGCCGGCCAGCCATTCCATCACGAGTCCAAGCTTCAGGAATGTTTGCTAGTTTTCTTCCAACAGCAAATTGATACGCTAAAATACATGTTTGCCTTGCTGATAATCCGTAGTTCATTTTAGCTGCTTTTACTTTATATTCCAATAACAGTTTTTCTTCCTCCTCAGAAAATACCTTTTTGACTGCATAATTTGGGCTACTTATTGTTTCAATAGTAGAACCACTTTAGCTTTAGCACCGACTTGGCATATCTATGTAAAGTAGACTTCTTTAATCCGAATTCTCTTGCAACTGTACGCACTTTACCTCCATTTTTTACACAGTGTAATGCTTGTTTTAGTCGTTCTGGGCTAATTCCTTTCCTTTTCACGCCAGTTTTACTCCTTGGCACTGCAGGCAAAAAGAAATGGAACATCATGAAACAGTGTCCATAGGTACAAACATTGTTTGTACCTCCGGACGTGTCCCAAGGTACAGACAGAATCATGTCCAAAGGTACAACCAAAGCAATATAAAAAAAACTAATTATATTGATTTGTAGGTTAAAATGCGGTATTATTAGTTATAGAATTGTAAACGCAACTAGCTAAAGATATGTAAATTAATTTATTGTACTAAATATGTGCATGCATGTCGTATATAAATCTATAATCAAAACATGAAAATACTTTTGAATACAAAAAACTTCACAACAATTTCATACTTCACCCGATGTCAATGCAATCACACACACCTACTTGGCAACACCAGTGGTGTTGCCAAGTAGGAAAAATACTACCCGTTTCGTAGAATTTCGTAATTTTAATATGGGTACTTTTCAAAATATATTCTAAGTCTCAAGGTACAAGCGTCCTTAGGTACGTTACATGACCCTACTGTGTTTTCACAGTGATTTTATTTCAACTTACCTGAGATCTTCACTGATGTAAGGCTTGAGCTAAATTAGACAAATCATACAAATATATTGGCCAAAATAGATGAATGAAGTATCTTATAGTTACCAGGGTCCAGTTCGGCGTCTGATTCAATTCCAATACAATTCGCGAAGCGACCATGTGCTTTCCAAGGGGCAATATTTCCAATAGGTAGGTATATGTCACTAACTTTATCAATCGCTCACAACCTTTGCCGGCAATTCCAATAGCGACAGTTGCAAGGTTATTAACTCAATTCTACAATATTATAAGGTCAAAACACGTTCACAAAAGGGAATTTTCCAGAACGACAAGTGAGAGAATTCTTTGCGGAAAACGACAATGAATGAATGATTTGACAGTTCATAGTGTGACCATAGTCAAAATTTACAATAGACAAAGTAACACGCTACTAAACCGATATAATCGATTTAACTTATCATAAACAATATTTCTATTTCAAACACCTGTTAAATTTTTTGTTTCATATTACAAATATAATGTAATAAAATGACTTCTAGTCTAACTAGATACCATAAAATAACAAACTAATAAAACCGACTTTTTTTCCCCTGCGAATTTTAAATGTTTTTAAATTATTCAAAGCATTTCTCATGAGGCGCGTGAGTTTTTAACAGTCAATATGTATATATTTTAAAAATTACATTCTCATATGGATAACACTGTTAGCATTTGTAAATACAGGTCCTTATCACCACTTTTTAATATAAAATCCTCATTTACAAATAGAGATAGAGTTTCTGCGACGACTATTTAATAACTTTGTGATTTTATGATTATTAGCTTTGTTATAGCAAAGTTTAGGGTACGCGTGATTCGAAAGCTACATACATCATTCTGTTTTTGTAAGCAATTATTACTATTAAGCCTTTATAATTAGTCACTTGTTACTCATTATTACTCACTTGTTACTCACTAGTAGTCTTCTATGGCGCCATTAATCAGCTTTGAGTTCACGGTTACCTCTTGTACTGCTGATGTAACGCTATTATACAGCTACTGTGCAGCCATTTAAACTGAAGGCTGTCTAATTTGTGCTCAAACTGGTCGTATATGAGCTGTATAGCAAGCTATGCAGCCTTTATACAGCTAAATAGTACAGCTTGTAGAGTAAATGTGAACCATTAGACAAACTCTCATCATCAGCCTTTAACAGTCCACTGCTGGTCTAGGCCTCTCCTTTGAAAGGAGGAATTGGCCTACTATACCACGCTGGCCAAACGGGTTGGTATAGGGTTTGTATCAAGTTTTCCTTCTCTTACAGTGCTGTTCTCTGCATAATATGCTCCCTCTGTCGGCTCGTATGACACCCATGGGATGATATGGGATGGTGACAATCCGTATTCTTAATCCGTCACCACACGGACAAACTCTATGCAACCCAAAAATGCTACTTGGGTTGATTGTTAATATAAGACGACTACAGAGATCTTTTGACGAAGTAAACAATGCACTCTCTAAAGTTGTTAATTGGTTTAATGTAAATAATTTATTACTTATGAGCGTTTACGCCTTACGGCTTTTCATACAAACTTTCAAGTCCTTGTTTTTCGAAATTAATGAACCGATTTTAGATGCATAGATGAAATCGACTCCATAGTTCCCAGTTCTCACTTCTCAATACTTTATCGAAATATTAGGTAAATTAAATTCGATAACAAACCTTTGCATATCTCATGATTCTAGCATTATTCTTCAATAAGTGAACTTTCTTTTTATTTTTTAACATAAGATCTTACCTTGTTACCCATTTTATTTTTTATTTCTTATTTTCCGAAACAAATCGTAATAAAAATACCTATAAAAATAAATAAAAGGTTGCGCGCGCACGTGATACACGTCCACCTTGGGCAGAGCGCGTAGCTCGAGTGACAAGCTAGTGCGCCCGGCTGAAGTAAACGCTATGACATCAGGAATAACGTTAAATATCGGATGCGAGCTTTAACACAATTCAAGCATGGAAAAGTTGAAAATCTTATGTTGTTTATTAATATAGTAATATTTGTCCTACAGAAAAACAGTCTTGTACTACAATAAAACGTAGGTTTCTTTTATGGTTATTGTTTACTTCAGAAAGAACAGTTAATATTTTATTCCTATATTTGGAATATGATTTGCAAGTAGTGTGATTTTCAAATGAAAATGTTATCGAGCGAATATTGTCCAATCATTTATCTGTTCTTGTAAAAAGACAGACAAGGGCCTAAATAATCGTTTGCTGAAGTTTCACTTTCACATAAAGATATAAAGGCATATTTATTTCTGCATTTTGGTTGTTTACAACACTTATACATGTCAAAACCCTATTCTAGATGATGCCGGCTTTTCCTAGCTAAATGACTTCTTGAGAAGAAAGGCCGAAACAAACTCAGAGTCATTGTTTTTTTGTCACTTCAATTTCTTTAGTCTTTTCTTCATCTTTTAAAGTCCAGACAAAAAAAGGGTTTAGTATGCAAGTACAATGCAGGAAATTATCTGACGCTTTTGACTGACTCGGCCCACTGATGGCCCGCATTCAACAGCAATCGTACGGCTCAACCTTTATTGAGGGAGCCAGCACGATCTGTATCACTATGCCTCCACGCCATCAGAAGGTGTATACATATATCTATGACTATTTCAGAATATCGATTCAAAATAGCATAAAATTCAGAGTGCCTGCTCTTAAGCCGTTAAGGGTGTAAAACTAAAGGGTATACTTATAAACATACAAACATACCAAAACCCGAAAACGTTACAATTCTGCAGAAACATTGGGGTAAAATGGGTGCAGCAAATTGCCGAACGGCCCCTGGCGTCAGAAACCCACGCTATGCCTCTGATTGGATGATTAATTTTGTATAAGCCGTCTTGTATAAGCTGGTTTGAATAAAACTACAAAATAAAATAGAAAATAATTTATTTCTCAATAAGTTGTAAGTATTAAAATAAATTAACCATAAATCACAACAGTAAGTTTAACAATGCTAATAGCTTTGTGTGTGACTAAACTAAATTCTATATAATTTTATTTTTAAACTTAATTTTGTTGAATCTGTTGATCTTTGATACAACTAGAAACTCGTGGCAGCAAATTTAGTTTCACTAAAGTATCACCTTGTTTTTCTCGCGTTGTGCTTTCGGAACGTGACTGGAACGGAATTCCTAAGCGTTACGACACACCTACTGCAAGTTCGGCGCCGAACGTTCAGCGGCTTAACTACCGGTAGCAGCATTCAGTCGGCATGAACACCAAACGCGAGGAACTGTCAGTATTATGTGCGGCAGCGACTAACATTCGGTTGCGTAACGTACCGCGCGAAGAGACGCTCGACTTGCACTTCCCAACAAACATATAAAAATATAATAACTTAGTATCTTCTTGTCAGTTTCACTGGCTCCGTGGTTCAGTGGATAGCGTATGTGACTGCTGACCGGAGGTCCCGGGTTCGATTCCCGGGTCGGGCAAAAGTGTTACTGGGTTTTACCGAATTCTCAGTAGCAGCACGGAGTCTGGTGATGTGCCCGGTAACGGCAATAGGCTCGCCCCTATTACGTGGGACCTAAAAATTCATGGCAAAATGTGGGTGTAATATTACACCTCTCCCTTCGGGGATGGAGGCGTCAGTTTATAAAAAACTAGCCGTTTCCCGCGGTTTCACCCGCGTCCTGAAGGAACTACTTCGCGTACCTGAAAAACCCAAATATCTGACGGACCCCTATATTTTTCTAAAATTAAATAATATAGCCTATGTTACTAGCAGATAATGTAGCTTTCTAATGGTGAAAGAATTTTTAAAATCGGTCAAGTAGTGTTTGAGTTTATCCATTACAAACAAACAAAAATACAAATCTTTCCTCTGTATAATATTAGTGTAGATATAAAAAATATCTTCTTTGGTTTACGCGAATGTTACACATTGAAATCAATCTAGGTTTACGGATCATATTGCGATATATTGGTTTTACTGCTCACTGTGTCTTGATGTCTTCTGGCGACTCCTGGTGACAGTGGTGACCTTGTCACCAGAACACATCAAGGTACAGTGAGCACATTCTGCGTAGATAGTAACACCAATAGTTGAAATATGTTCGGGTACTTTGAGATAGCTATTGAATTCAAGACAAAGACAAATATCAGTCCCATAGAAATATAAACAAGAGGAGAAGTGCCAAGGGAGCGTGTCGGTGTCCGCGGGAAATGCCCCAAGTGTGCATATCGCAAGCAAATCGCCGCGAAATAGTACACTATCAATCGTGATCGCGACAACTTATAATAATACCGTCTTGCTCAGTGGTTTGTTGTAAAAATAGACCTTCAAACCAAAACTTTGTGTAGAATGAAATCACTTACCATATGAAACTAAGTACAAGTATTTTACTATATTTGTCTTTGGAAACATGAAAAACAAACAAATCGTAAAATATTTGTAGGCGGGTAGCTAGATTGTTGGCCGATATAATCACTTCAGAGTTCCTACTAAGTGGGCGCAGCTGGGTTCTTGTGCATTGAATACACACTAACTAAAATACACTGACTACTTTAACACAAAAGGCACTATCTTAACAATTATAGTCTAACACTTTCACTTGCAAGTCTATTAACGAACCGAGGACAGATACATGATGTACTGTCAACCAGCCGACCCGACTGAATGTCCTTCGCCAGCAAGACAAGTCCACACGAAACACTGTCAGCGCTGCCCCCCACCATTGCATTGCAATACGTCACAACCGGTCGGCAGCACTCTCGATTCGTTTAGAGACTATACTAATGACGTGATGACGTTTCATGACGTCTATAATTCCAGTTCTGACGTGAAATATTGTAGTGGCGCTGGTAACGCGCCGTCACGGCCAGACTGACCTGCGACCGTCCTCGGGCGCTTAATTTTGCAATTTTGTATCGGTCACGCAAATATATATAGCTAACCTTGATAAGCAATCCACTCGTCCAACCTGACATCTCTATAGCTGACAAGTAATTATGGCATGAATTCTAACTCTCGAGTACTCGCTTCTAGCACTGTCCTTTCGACCAGCGAAGCTACATAACTCATAAGCCTAGACCGGATGGGTGTATCCTTTCGACCAGCCCGCAAGGGCCCGGACCGGATGACACTATCCTTTCGACCAGCTTAACCACCTGACTCATAAGCCTGGACCGGATGGGTGTATACTTTCGACCAGCCGCAAGGGCCAGGACCGGATGACACTATCTGTTCACGCCGGAACATGACCTTCCTGAAGCCTATCCCGGAGAGACGTCAGAATGTTCAAACATGAACATGACATTCTTGGCATTCCAACACACATCCAACTTATCACCGAGGAAGATGCGTGATATTTTAAGATCATGTAATTTATCACGTACGGCGGTCGGCTCAGACATGCTGCATCGGCACAATACACCGACGGCACACAACTAAATACGTGTATATGTGTACATAGAATAAGTTTAGTATATAAGATTATAGTTTTAAGAAATAAACCAGTCATTAGCTCACTCCCGGCTTTGACTCATACCCTACCCCTCACCTCTCACTGCGGCCAAGACACCCTTAGCCGTCACCATGATCGGTCTTGTGAGTCTGCTCGACCGGCAGTGAGAAAAATATCCCTAATCCTACCCACTTTCCGTCTGTCGCCTTAGGTCTCCCGGCCTAGGGATAAGTCATAAGTCATAAGTCATTTATTTCATAACAATATACATTGTGTTGAAAATTGGTGCACTAATCTACTTAATTAAAACATTCCATAATATACAATTTTAGACATCATATTGCATTCAAATAATAAATAATCACAGAACATTAAATAATCATATTATTATTATACGATAAAAAACATTAAAAAAAAAACTGATTAGGTCATTAATTCATAACTTAAATATATTATAAGTACATAGGTAATTTAATTATGTCAGCTGTTTGTCATGTATAAATTCATTAACGCTATAATAGCCTTTCCTCAATAACAATGACTTTAACTTGCTTTTAAATAAATTAGTACTGTATATACTTTTAAGTTCCACGGGTAATTTATTATACAGAAAGACTGATTGGACTCTAGAGCTATGTTTTACTACATTAAGTCTCGGTAGAATTGTTGACGGAATATCTTTTCTTCGAGTGCTTTCTCTAATCTGTCTTTGGTCATCGGTTTCGAATTTATGCAGATTTTTAACAAAATTGACTAATAAGACCAGAATATAAAGACATGGAACCGTCAGGATTTTTAGAGTCACGAAGTGTTCTCTACATGATTCAGTTTGCTTCAGGCGGAGCATTGTTCTGATAGCTCTTTTCTGGATTACAAATGTCCTTTGTACATTATATTGGTAGCTATTTCCCCAAAGTAAAATGCTGTATCTCAGCTTAGATTCTACCAAGGCAAAGTACACCATCTTTAATTGATCCAGACTAAGTTCTTCTCTTAGGCTTCTAATCGCATAACATGCAGAACCAATAGAGTTGGTTATGGCCATTGTCTCCTCTTTCCAATTCAAATATGCGTCAATGTTAACTCCTAAAAATTTAACGTTATCAGTCACTTCCACTCTCTTACCAGAAGATACCACCTGAAAGTTGGCATTATTTCTAACGGTTGATTTAAACAATACACATTTAGTTTTATTTATGTTAAGCTTTAAATTGTTTATACTAAACCATTTTTCAAATATATTCAATACTGTATTAATTTTAGATTCTAATGTTAACATATTATCCGCTGATATTACAGCGTTTGTGTCATCTGCGAAGATAATAAGTTTCGTATCTGGAGAACGGGTTTTTAAATGTCCAATAAGATCATTTAAGAAAAGAATAAAGAAGATTGGACCCAAAACAGAGCCCTGCGGAACTCCTGCAGATTTTGTGACCAACTCTGATTTATATATCTTTTCTTCTCCATCTACTATCGACCTGATTTCTGTATATTGTCGTCTATTACGTAAGTAGGAGTTAAATAACTTCAAAATATTACCTCGTACGCCATAGTGTTCCAACTTAGCAACTAGAATATCATAGTCTACAGTATCGAACGCTGAACTAAGGTCCAAAAATATACCTGCTACTTTGTATTTGTCATTTAATTTACAGACAACCTCATCAATTAGGGCTTCTATAGCATCGCTGGTACCTATTGACTTTTGGTATCCGTACTGTCCACTTAATAGAATGTTGTGACATCTCATGTGCTTAATAAGCCGATCCTTCATAATTTTTTCTAAAAGTTTTGATAAGACAGGTAGCAATGAAATCGGTCTATAATTAGACGGGTCCGTTCTAGAGCCTTTTTTTAAAATTGGTAGAACTCGGGCAATTTTAAATTGATCAGGGAAGAGACCAGATGCTACACATTCAATAAAAAGCGTTGCCAGTGGGCCCGCCAACAAATCAGTATTATCCTTAATAATAGAAATAGGTATTTCATCATAACCAACAGATGACTTATTGGTCATTTTGTTCACCATAGTTTGAATCTCTCGAGGTGTTATTATATCAAAATTCATGTCATAGTCAACCCTACCAATACTTTCCCTCAAATATTCATCAGCTAATTTAGGATCACAAGTATTGAGGCGTACAGAGCTATTAAATACCCTTGAAAGAAGATTGGCCACATCCAAGGCATTGCTGATGACATTGCCGTTAAGTTTAAGTAAAAATTGTTCATTATTAATGCTTTTTGGTACATTTTGCCGAACATTAACTATCTTCCAAATCTCTTTATTGGAATTACATGCTTTTTCAATTTTATTCCTTATATCATTCCTTTTTGCAGCACTAACTACTTTTCTAAACAATCTTATATACTTAGTACGATATTCAAGAACAGATTTCTGACATCGTGACTTGTCGACAGTACCAAGTACACGCTTCATTTTACTAGCTACCTTTACACCCTTCGTTATCCATGTAGATAATTTGTTTCTTTTTATGTTAATTTTTATGTTGCGTCTCTTAAAGGTAGAAGAATGTAGCTCTTTATAGTTACTTATAAATGTATTAATTCCTGTATTCCAATCAATCTGAAAGAGCTTCTTTCTAAAGTCTTTCTTGTTTTGATCAGTATAGCTTCTTCTGCATAACCGCACATAATGTGGTTGATTTTTAAGTTGAACTTTTTCTAACCGTAACTTGCAAAACAGCCCTGCGTGTCCATCCGATAGCCCATTGTGATCAACACTAGTGTATTCAATAAGACTGTCTGGCAAGTTTGTTAAAATATTATCAATACATGTTTCAGATTGGTTTCGTCTAAAAGTGGGTGTATCTATTAAGTATTTAAAATTATAGCACATTAATAATGATAGAAAGGAATCACGTCCGCTATTATCAATCATTATATTAACGTTAAAATCGCCACAAATTAAGCATTTCCTATTGAGGAAATGCTGTAATAGCTTTTCAAATCTATCCATAAAGTCGTCAAAATATGCAGGTGTTCTGTAACAACAAATAATACACAAACTTGTCTCGATATCCATGACTCCACATACCTCAAAACTATCACTTTTATATAGCTGTTTACATATAGGAATTTCCTCCACCTTCCTATCCTGAAGTGTCAAAATCATAGCGCCTCCTCTATTCTTTTTAAGTCTAGTATTGTGAGAGGCCATTTTATAATTATTTAGTGTAAATTGTCTTGCTAATATTTCGTTTAAAAAGTGTTCGGTTATACATATAAAGTTGAGTTCACATGACAATTCGTAAAGATACAATTCAAAGTCATCTTTTTTACTATTTATACCGCACATATTTTGATGATAAATATAGATAGTAGTCCAATATTTACTAACGAAAACATTTATCTGTGTTACTTTTATCTTCTTTAGTTTTGTTACATTTATTGCAATTTAACAAGGAGAAATAGTATGGTATCGTGCCTTTACGGGGACCCAGTTTGGTTGAAAATTGTTGACATGTGTTCCTCGACAATTTGATATTAGTTGGTCTATTACAAATTTTAAGATAATTCTGTTCATAAAAATAGGTATCTAAAGCGTTGTTTACGTGTTTACATATGTCATAGTAGTTTTGTCCTCTAACACTATTCAAGTTGATAAACCTCACGTTCCTAAAATTATTGCAAACTGATTTTAAAGTATAATTAAGTTTTGTCTCATTTAAATAATTGTTGTTACAAACTCCTAACACAAATATACAACAGTTTGCCATTTTTTTTAAGCAGGCGCTTAGTTCTATTACCATTTGTGTAGGATTTTTGTCGTGTTCACCAATGGATAATAAAATTATGTCATCTTTTGTAAATTCCATTGAAGTGGACTTCAGTATCTCTTCTGTCGTAGCTCCCGGTTTCGTAACAGACATGAATTTGTAGTTTTCGTACTGAGTATCTATCCTGGACCATATTAACTTCGAGGATAATCCTACACACTGTTGGCCGCCAAAAATGTACAGATTTTTGTCTTTCATTGATGGAACATTAGCTAATTCTGAAGGGCTCTGTAATGAACTTGATACGTTTTGATATTCACTACATTTGGAAGTTTCATTATTTTCCTGGATGTCTTTTTGGCTAATCCCACTCGACTTTGAGCCAATGGGTTCACGCATGATGAGATTATCAACAGGATCTGTAGTTTGTGACTTCGATGAACTCGTTATATTGTTATTTGCTATAAATATACGCTGTCTATGTCGAGGAGAATATAATTTTTTAGGCGTGGCATATAGTGTAGTTATGCTAGGGCTGTCCTGAATGCCCACCGACTTTAAAAATTGTATCTTTTTCTCACACAATTCCAGCTTACCTTTTAGAGTGTAATTTTCAGAGTTTAGAGAATCTATTTCAGCATTAGCCGACTGCAACTCTAATTTAAGTTTTTGTATCTCTTCTTTTAAAGCAGCAATGTCTTCTGTGGAGTTTGGCAAGCTTTGATATGACACGTCCATGTCGAACTCACAATCACTACTTATGGTGATATTTTGATTAAATGATCTATTATGTTTTCTTTGCGTAATATTTATATTATTTTCGTCTTCCATTTTTGTTTACTTACCACTTCAACTAATAACACGTCAAGAAATATCACTAAAAGTGAAGTATTAAAGTCAGGATCGAACCCGGACCCGTTATCACTACTCAGTTGGCGAGAAATGCGCCACGGCGACAACTATGGGAACATTTAAATTTATTGAGTACTTAATACAATATGTTGTTTACGCAACGTTCCAATAGATAGTATTAGAAACGCGGTTCTCACTGTATAATTTCGATGCTCATGGATCTTCATTAACTTTGAACCTCGTCATTAACATATAGGTGTTCCAACGGATGGCGTCAAAAAATATTTGTTTTCCAATATAAACTCTCAAACCTCGATGTCACCAGTGCCCGCAGAAGTTACATAAATAAACAAAAATATCTTCTGTGATGTAGATTCGAACTCAAGCTCTCATATACAACCCATGTTACAACCCGTGGATGCCTCTAGCTGGCTATGCTGACAGTTACAATTTGCACTGAAATTTATGATTCGGTTTAGCTTTCACACTGATTGCCAATAGAGTTATTACTAGTAGAGTCCAAAGTTCAAAAATGTTTTTGTGTGATAGAGATTGTGGGTATTTTAATTTTATTATATAGTTTTGCACTGTTATTGTGTATGTTATTAATAAACTTTGGTTTTATGCACTAGTTATTGTTTCTATTATAAACACTGGTTAGATTATTCACTCCAACTAACCACTATTTAGCCACTGTTTAGTTTTCAGAAGCCAATTGAAAGTTTACTACTATGAAATTGTCACTTTGAGATCACTTTTTAAACTTTGGTTTTTTCACTAATGTTATAACACTGTTACTTTAGTCCACAATAACACTGATTCTACGTAATGCTTACAAATGATTTATAACGTTTTTGATCATAATTGATGACAATTGGATTTTTACAAACAAACTATTACGGAGCCGATAAGCACTGAGTCGCGCCCTCTGTGGGATCCCAGGGACTGCTAGGGAACTAGGGATTAGGGTTGTATACGCGACAGTCTGTGTGACCAGAGTGTACACGGCCTCGCTATACACTATACCTAACAGGGCTAGGGTAGACTAGGGAGTTAGGTTAGAGTTAGATCTAAAATAGGGATAGGTATATCATAAGATAGGTTAGGCTAGATATAGGAACCAGTAGGCTTAAATTAGGATAAGTCTAGGTTTAGGTACGTGCAAGCTTAGGGCTATACTTAAGAGCTATCGAAGGTTAGGCCCTAACTTGTACACTATCCTTTCGACCAGCTTAACTAACTAACTCATAAGCCTGGACCGGATGGGTGTATCCTTTCGACCAGCCGCAAGGGCCTGGACCGGATGATACTATCCTTTCGACCAGCTTAACTATCTGACTCACAAGCCTGGACCGGATGGGTGTATCCTTTCGACCAGCCACAAGGGCCTGGACCGGATGACACTATCCTTTCGACCAGCTTAACCACCTGACTCATAAGCCTGGACCGGATGGGTGTATCCTTTCGACCAGCCGCAAGGGCCAGGACCGGATGACACTATCCTTTCGACCAGCTTAACTACCTGACTCATAAGCCTGGACCGGATGGGTGTATCCTTTCGACCAGCCGCAAAGGCCTGGACCGGTTGACACTATCCTTTCGACCAGCTTAACTACCTGACTCATAAGCCTGGACCGGATGGGTGTATCCTTTCGACCAGCCGCAAGGGCCTGGACCGGATGACACTATCCTTTCGACCAGATTTACCCATATCGAATCTTTACAACAGTTCAATTTAAGTAACCAAGCAATCTTTTACATGTTATAATATGATCGAGCAAGTAATAATGTAGCATACCGGAGGTGAAGTCAAATCTACGCCTAGCTAAACTAAACCTACGCTACGTCAAGCCTAACCTCACGTACCTATCAGTTATGGACTGTCTTGTTCGCGTGAATTTGAACTTCGTGGTCAATTGGATCAGGTCCAAGTTGATGCTAAGGGTATCTGATCCTGCTGTGATTGTATCAAATTCTACTGAAGTAGTATAATAACCTGCAGATAGTGTTACGCATGTACCGAGTCTACGAGGATAATCCTCATCGAGTTCTACATCAATCACCGCCGTCTCGGCCTCCTCTTCGTTCAATAAGCTAGTACTAATTTCGACTTGTGGTGTTGTAGTTTGTAGTGGAAGATAAAAGAGAAAGATAGTTCACAGTCGAGGTAATAGTTCAAATTCCTACACGTTGAAGAAGCAGAGAATGAGAATGAGAAGGAGTACACAGTCTATAGTTTATACAGTAAGATGAGGATTTACCCACTACAGACTATCCCATCATGACTTTAAAGAACATAGAGATGTCATCTCTATTTGCTGATCGATTGATCGTTAATCGATTTATGATCCAGTCATCCTTCTTCCATCATAAAACCATCTCACTCAACAACCTTTAACCAAACTCCCTTAATAAACTTCCTCCAATTTCATTGCCAGAAAGCCATATAGGCTGTAGCTATATCGATTACAAGGCACCTAAAAGCCGCGCACAGGATGTGCGCCACTCACGAGCCACGCACCGCACACGCGTACCAAGCTACCAACTGAATTTTACAAGGATTCTTCGTATGGTATACTCACTGAATGGAGAACCTATTTCTTTCAGACTAATTCGATATCCGTACATCGAAATCTTAAGTGATTATCAAATTCTTTTACAACTTCACTTGGTGCTTGGCTCTCTTCTCAATAATAAGGATATTAATAACGTAACTTTTAATTCTTCATTGTTTATCTTTTCTACCAGTACAGCCAAACCTGATTTTGTATACGCGAAAGCAACGACTACTAAGATAGTCAATGACTGTAACGAGTTCTTTCCGATTCTTGCAACACGCTCATGTCACACAACAGAAGCCAGGTCGAGCATCACTGACAGATAATTTTAGCGATTAATATAGAATCAGTGAACATAAATCAAATTAGAGCCATTTGAGTGACAGTCTATCCATGATTACGTCCAACCACCACATGTTGATGCACTTCCTCTAGTAATGCCGGGCCACGCTATGGTCCTCGCTAAAAGGCTAGACCCGATTATACCACCCAGAGCTATCGCTTTCCCGAACTACCCCGGACTACTCTTGGCAATATTGCTTGCGACCCGCATCGCGAAGACCCCTTCACTCATAGGTTATTTCTTTACCATGCCAGCATTATTGGTACTTGAACCTCAGAAACCTTCCTAAGATCATAAGCGTACTTGTAGGTACGCTTTTTTGACGGCGACTTCACGTTCGATAACAATCATTTTAAAATTCTCAACACTTAACAGCAGAATCGTCATAACATCAATAGCCTTGCCCGATTCGTTCTCATAGCCATGTTTGTAAGATGAGTTCTACCACAGAATAAAGAGAGTATTAACGTACAGAAGATTCTCTTGTCAAACCAATTTATTGAAATTGCGACTCTTGCTACTAAGCACCAAAGTGCAATTCAGCTCGCATTAGCACTCAGTGCGTAATGCAATATTCACTTAACCGTTCCCGTTCTTTTCTAACATATAACGCTGTCGCTGTCTGGCGCGGAGTGGCGCGCTAGGGTTGTTGACTTGCCGCTTGCCGCTGCAACTATAATATTTATTCATCGTCTATCTACCTACTTGACCACGTACCTAATAATAAATAATTATCCTATAAGTATCCTATCCCACTATTTGAGCTCGTCGAACAAAAACCACAAAAATTCTGGTTGTTTACATTTTTACTATACTGATTCTTAGTTATTTCCTAAACGCGTGGACCGATTTACATGATTCAAACAGATAAAATGGTTTTTGAACTAGATCTTTAATTTGACACCATAATCGTTGAGATATCTCAACAAACAAAAAATAAAATTTTCAAGTTGCTTTCGTAAAATAAATAAAATCAAATTTTCAAGTTGCTTTCGACACACAGTTAATTGAGCAATACTTTGAATTAGACTTGTGATGATACATTTTTGTTGTTAAAGGCGTTTATATAATTTGAACAGTGTATGAACACGGCGCGTGAGAATACGGAGGGGTCGCACTAGTTGCGTGACGTCTAATGTGAGCGGCGCGCGGCAACCCACTAATCCAACCATGTCGACATGGTCGGCCGAGGTACTTGTAAGTTCGTACCTAAAATACGAAGTGCGCCCGGCCTGGTTCTACTTATAAATCAAATCTTGCAAGTACGCTACTAAATGAAATAAAAAAGAGCTTTTTACCTCTTTACCTAACCGCTTTCCATAAGATTTAGGCATGGTTTATAGCAAACTTCTGTCCTGCTCTTAACTGAAAGGCATAAAACCATCGCGGTGACAACTAAACTCATGGTGAATTCATCAATACGTACTCGCAATTACAGAAAGTACACCAGAACGCGGCGTTCAAACAAAGCCCGTATTATCTAGTTTAAACTTAATGGTCTGCCTCGTTGGTCTCGCGGCATAAATGTGCGCGTGGGATTGGGAGGTCTCGCGTTCGATTCCCGGGTCGGGCAAAGTGTTATTGGGTTTTTTCGTTAGGAAATTCTCAGTAGCAGCACGGAGTCTGGTAATGTGCCTGGTATGGCAATAGGCTCGCCCCCTATTAAGTGGGACCTAAAAAAAATCGAAATGTGGGTGTAATATTACACCTCTGCCTACCCCTTCGGGGATACAGGCGTGAGTCTATAAAAAAAATAAACTTAATGGTTGATTCTAAAATGCAAAATACTTATCCTAACCCAATCATTAGTGATACTAAGACAGCGCACCAACGGCTTGTCTTGTTTACCCACCAATGGAAACTATGATTAACTCAAAAGCTTGTCGTCCGTCGCACAGACGAGGGTAGGTAGCACAAGACCATCACAACAACGACTAAAAAGGTTCGCAACTCAATTAGTAATAAGGTTAAAGCGAGGATTTCCCAAAATATAGTGTTGTCTAGCGTGTTCAAACGCGTTTTATTTGTAAATTACAGAGATTTAAATTCGGAAAAAAATATATGTTATTCTACAGCATTAGATCTATATTTGTCGGCCATTCGAAACACGAGTACTGACATTTTATGCGATAGAAAATAATCGCGAATATAAGTCTGTTTAAAAAAAATTTGATGTTTCATTTGAGTTGTGGGATTAGAATTTTCAAAAGTATACCAAAAGAAAAGTCATGTAAAAGCGGATGTTTCTCGGCCATCACATTATGAATTTTAATATATACAAAAATATAATACCGCAAATATGTAATTTCCTACTGCCGACGCGCTCTCTCCGGCATCGTTCAGTCCCAAGCGGGATGTAATGGAGACAGGATGTATCGCTAGTTTGCAGAGCGCACCGCAGGATTACGAATTATTTTATCGTCAGTTACGAATGTCATCATCACTTATTGATTAATAATATATTTAGAGATAGAAGATATAATATATTATATCTAGGTTTAGTTTGTAAATAGGTATTGTAAATTTTTAGTAAGTAATAAGAGTGTATATAAGTAATTAGTATAGTTTTGAAAATATCGTTTTGATTATTGGACAAGATAATGGACTTGATAACAACCAGGCGCGGTCCGAAGGGGGGGGTCACAGGGGACATGACCCCCCCCCCCCCCAAAATCTAAAGACAAATATAAAAATCTAAAACATTTGCAATAAAAGGAAATTTCTAGCTATCCCCTAACAGCGATAAATTTATAGTTTGCTGACTCTATCTAGTTGTGTTTTTATGAACTACGTACGATGGCCAAAATAACTTGGAAATTACATCTAGTTTAGAAACAAGGAACCGAACTACCTATGTACGTAGTTTTGGTAATCGTAGCAAAATCGATATGCTTCGTTATGATAAAGATTATTTAAAAAGATTGTTTAACAATATTCTAATAACGTAATTTGTCTGTTTATTTTAAAGATAAAAATAGATAAAAATCTACAAATATAATAAGTATTTTGGGTTGGATTTTAAAATGAGTCGCCTGAATTTGAGGGTATTGGTGGTGTAGGGGGCTTAAGGGAGTTAGTTTTAATCCCCTCAAAGTAATTTTGGCTGCCGGAGTTGCGTCTAAATATATTAAAATAATTTCCAAAAATTCTTAAATACTTTGGCAATTATGCAAAACGGAACGTAATTTTTATGCTTTAGTACAGTTTTTCAAATGTAATTTTTAGGTTTTATGACAAAAACGTGAAACGAAACGCAACCCGCCGTCTTGGATGGATGATATTGACAGCTAAAATGTCAAATTTGTGCATCATTCCTTTGCTTTCGAGTGCCTAGGGTTAGGTTAGGTGCGACTGTAATTGAAGTAACTAAATAGGTTATGTTAGGTTCTCTTTTGACCCTTAATCCGAAATTAGGAGCCCTGCGAAGCATCAGCAAGCCGTCAACCTCAGTTTATTAAACTAGTGTGAAGAATGTGGAAGTTGGCACCACCATACACACTGGTGTTTGGAGAGCATATAATTTTTATTTTTTCTAAAGGAACCAAGTATTTCCGGGAAAATTATTGATTTGTTTGTATTGTGGATGATTTATAGCATTATTGTTGTATTGGGTACCTACCTAATATAATAATACACACTTTTATTCTGTGTACCAATATACGGAAATAAAAATGTGAGATGTGCCTAAAAGCTATACAAGCGAATTTTATAGGTACCTACCTACCTAAATAAATACAAATATCCGCAGTTACCTGCATAATGGTATTTATGGTTACTGCACCACCCTCGTGGGAAGTAGCGTGATGTTATTTGGTATAACATTCCTCAACAAATGGGCTAGAGAGGCAAAACAATCTTAGAAATTGGCCTGCTAGTTCCTAAGACTAGCGCGATCAAAAACAAAAAAAAGTTTTGATATAGATAGGTAGATTTATGAATTTCCGTATAAGTATATTCAATAATTCTATTGACTATTTCCACCAATGATATCATTGATTTCCACACTATTACCAAACACGGAACAATTGACACCTAATAATATTATCGTATTATTTATCACGCCGAGGAAGAATGCACTGGTGTCACAGCTTAGAAATGTTCGGTAGGTAAGTATATCAATTTGACTGACAAATAATAACGAAAACCAGAGTTTATTATTGGTTGGCGGAAAATAAGCGTTGTGGGTGGAGGAGTATGATCTATGTATGTATAATTTTAACTTTTTTTCACTACTACTTGCCGATGGCAGCGCCTATAGGAGATCACCCAAATTGGGCTAATTTTTTATTTTGCCGGCCAATTAATAAAATTATGTTATTTTAATAGAACACACTGTTGTAAACATTTTTAACTATTACACCAATCTTCTAAGTCAATTCTCTGAGACAATATTTAGGGTTGAATGTATGTCTCAAAGTACCGTAAAGTAGTTTTGTTTTGACAAAAGTGATAAATCAAAAAGGTGTAAAGGTGGTCACCTATACGTTTTCAGCCTAACGTGAAATACGTGAGCCTTAAAATGCAGTGGACTCATTAAAAAAGTAACAAACATTTTTTTAATACTTCTGACCAAACAAAAATGTCGTCTAAACCTTTAGTAGGAATGTCTATGACCGGCCAGGTACAGATGTCTTGTATACAGGCATGGCACCATAGTGGCGCTAATTCCTGTTCCCAACATGTGGTTGAAGAGATGTTGCGTCGCGACGTTCTCACTTTCCGTTGATTCGGCCGGTTCTTGTAGAGAAAAGGCCAGGAGGAAACGCCGGAATATCACTAAAGTGACAGCAGCCGCAACCCTGTCCAAGAAACGGCGCTGCAAATGTTGGCGGAATGCCCCGCTTATGCATCCCAGCGCCGTGAACATCACCATCTTAAAAGCCTTTTCCTACCATTTTGCTGTAGACCTCTACAACAACTTCCTTTCCGTTCTGTTTTGGGCAGTCTTCAACCAATTACTGCCCGCTATCTTTATGATGTCTTCTTTCCATCTCATTTGCAATCTTCCAGCTAGTCGTTTACAATCCCATGGTTGCCATTTTAATATTTGCTTGCACCATGTTTCGGGATTTCTGGCTACATGTCCGGCCGCTACTCTTTTGGCAACATCTGATACTAGACTTTCTTTTCGGAGCTATTTATTCGTCCTTCTGTCTCTGAGTGTCACTCCTGCCAGTTTTCTTTCTCTCCATTGCCCTTTGAACAACTTCAAGTTTCTGTAGTGCTGCCTTTGTAGTAACCCAAGTTTCGGCTCTTTAGGTGAGCACTGGCAGGACGCACTGGTAGAATATTCTTGCTTTTTGTTGCTTCGTAAAAGCAAATGCCAGTTTATCGAAAGCAGCCCAACCCAAATGGATACGTATATCAATCCTGTTCACCTGGTTTGGTTTGCTTTGCCCATCTTTATTTCTTGGCCTAGGTACCTATAATATACTATTTATTGAAGAATTCTAATCAGGTACATCCTACTGCAATTATTCTTCCGCTGGAGTTTTCACTGGTCATGTTTCGAATTGGCCGTAAACTGATCGCGGCAATTGTTACAGTCGTACCCTCGCTACTTGCCCTGCCCATGGTCTGGTGCGCGATGGCTTGGAACGTCACCGTCTCTTTCTGTGAGGCAGTAATGCTTATCAATCAGATATTTCGCTCTTGGCTTACTACCTGCCATTACCTGATGCCATTTAAATTGCAACTTGCACATTATTTAAGGCAAAAAATAACAATAATTACTTAGGATTTATTTCAGGAACAGAATAGATTCTTTGAGCTCGAATATGATATCACAGACTGCACTTAGAACCTTAGTGTAGTAATAAAAAGTGTTTATTTCGTAATATTCTATAATAATTTTAAGTTTATTTTAGTTGACCGGCACCATTGACATACAACGTGTAACGGAAATAACGCACATCCTCAGACACCCCAATTAGAAAACCTTGTTATAATCATAATGCATACATTGAAATATTTTTTTTATTAGCCTAAACATTGTTTTTTATCGAAAGTTTAAACTTGATTATAAGTAAAATGCGTGGTCACTACAAACCTGCGCACGCACACAATCACACGTAACGTTTGCTGTGGTAAACAAACAACAGCGATATACGATACGGTTTATCATTTTTTAACATCGTCAGTGGCTATTGTGATTATCTTAATTTAATAATAATAATTATACCTAGTTAGCATTATTGATACATTAGAAATTAAAGTAAAAGGGTCAATGAGAGAATTAAAGAAGAACAGCGTGTTTAAAGTTGTGAATCATATTTTTTTTACAATAATAGAATAACCAAATTACTCACAGGTTTATTGTCACTTGTTCGGCGTCCTCTTTTTAAAATGCTGACACCAGGTGTCCACCACCTGGCTTAAATATTCCTTTAGTTCACTTAACACTTGTTTCTTTTCACTGTTTCAAAAGCAGCTGATATCTTATTTTAACTCCCCGGCACTTGTTGTCTCGTCACAATCAACTAGTGGTTTAATAGGTATGTCCCCATAAAGCAAAAGTGCAGGGGCGTCAAGTCAGGCAAACCTAGGAGGCTACTGGACAGGACCGCTGCGATCGATCCAGCGCTCCTTGTATTCGACATCATGATGATCTCGAACGTTCTACGTAAAATGCGCGGGGGCACCATCATGTTGATAATACACATTTTGTAAATAAACAAGTAAACTTGTTACAATATGTATCACTACACTCACAGAGAATACAGGTAGATGACTAATTTTATTTATCTAAGCGCAACAATGGCCGCCCGGCCGGCGCTGTACCTACCAGCGCGGGCGACCGACGGACCGTGACAAGTGAGACACATTACGTCTCGCTCTTTCCCGCTGTTAATACGTAAGTGAAAGAAAGATGAAAGATATTTTGGTGGTCAATTGTGTGTTATTGTCTTGTACCGACTGTTATGTTGTATTAATGTGTGCGTTCCTGTGGAACCATTAAACAAATGCATTTAAAAAGAAGCCGTTCTACGTTGATTTAAGGTTTATTTTCGTATATTTCGACTTTTCAAGGCAATGAGTGACTATAATTTACGTAATTTTAATTATTTTAGGATAAAAAAATGATATTAAAAATGTCAGAAATGGATTCAGTAGCCGCTTCTGAACAAAGTACTTTCAGGATGTGCATTAAACTTGTTACATGTTGTATATTTAGTACAATCAATGGCCGGCACTTTTAGAATTAGCCTAAATTTGTATGGAGCTGGGTGATCTCCTTTATTATGTATGCACGTGTGTTTGCATGAGTATATTGCTATAACTATTGCCCTGTAATAAACATATTGTGTATTATTGATCGTTTTCCGGTATTTTTTTGACAGAGTAGTATCTTAGACATTTCACAGATAAAATAAATATAACAAAATGTAATCATTGGTGATTAAAAGTAGCCATGAGTATCTTACCCGTTCTTATTTTTGGTTCTATGCCGTTGTTTTGCTGACAGTAGCAACGAATTAATTAATTTATATTAATCTAATCCTTTTCCCTAAGATTGATATCGAACAAGTGATACTTTCGCATTGCAAGCGATCATAAGTTTGTTTATAATTAACAACAAAGATAATGTTCATAATATTACTGATTACTTAATTATTGCCACTATAAACAAAAGCAATTTTGTAAATCTACTTTCAAATTTCGTAAAGGTTTATTCAAAACAGAAACGTTGCAAATTATTTATACTCGAAAAGTAAGTTTATATTTCAATTGATATACTGCTTCAATTTTCTATACTATGGCGCGAAAGTGTTATACCTACATGGCGGCAGTGGCGTCGCGTCTCGCGTCGCGATTAATCGTAGTTATCATAGATTATACACTTATACTGGTATAGATAAGCCAACACGGTTCGAAATTGAAGTTCAATAGGCATCCTCAACCATTAGATGGCGTACAAATTAATTTTATTTTTATTCCGATCGTATAGATGGCGTTAGTAGTGGATTCATTTTCAAAATAAAATAAATGTTTAATTTCAGTGTTAATAAATAAGTAAATGACAACTAATACGTAAAATATGCAATTTAAAAGTAAAAAAATATAAAAATCACAAAAAGTAGTTTCTTACTAAGCGTGGATTCGATCCACGGACCACGTTTAGATTACGGTCCCAGCCACACGCTTCTACTGCGGCACCCAACTCTTGACAGAATCGGCGAAATTACCGTTCAGTTATCGCTATAGATGTTCCTAGGTATAAAAGCTAAAATGACATTCCCCCGGCACTAGATGGCGTTAGTTTGTATATATAATTTTAATTACGGGATTGTAGGGAAGTTTCATAGGCCTGGTAATTATACTCGCGAACTCGGGAAGCGGGGAGCCTCAAAAGCTTTGAGCGCTCGGAAATCCTCGCCATAAGCAAAAAATCATCACCAAGGACCACTCGCCTGGTCCTACCTACAATATAAACGAAAATCGCACAAACTACAATGATAACTCAATAATTTTCTTCTACATTTGATAATCGAGTTTAACAGCTTCTACTAGAAACTTTGTACTGAAGGTATCTTCTTTACTGTATAGTGATACAGTAAAGAAGATACCTTCAGTACAAAGTTATGTTTGGGACGTTTAGGAGTGCCTAAACGTCCCAAACATAACTTGGATTTGGCTAGAGAAATCGGGGGCACTTGGTAAAGATTCCCAGCGTATCACATGAGTTTTAAAAACACACAGTAGGTAATATTTACGCGTAAAATCTTAAACTCCAATTTAATTTTACTAGTGGTGCCATCTATTAATCACAGTAAGGTAACACCAAACATTTTTATTTGTGCCACATCTAACGACATGTTAAAATTTGCGTACATTAAGAAGCAGGTTTCATTGTAACACCGAGATTCGTCTGTACAAATCAGAACCACAACGAGCAAAAGTGCCACTATTAACTTAGGCTCTAATCAAGTTTATACGAAAACCGTTAGGTATTATCAACACTACGAGTCGGTAAAATAATGGCGCTAGCAATACCTTTCGACTATGGGCGGTCAGGTTACACTCGAAATAACCAACTACACAACCAACTACACATCACATGATTTATTAAGAAAAAGATAAAACAATCGTTTTCTTTTTAACTTGATTATCGAAACCAAAACGTCTTTTCGATATCTACGCCATAGCTAGGTCACAGTAGCATTCAGACAACCCTACGGTAACGTAAAATACAGCAATGGTCGCAATTAAATCATTCGGTATACTACCCAATATTTTTTTCTTTTCTTTGTTTCTTCTTTAAGCTATTAAACAGAAGCTAAATTCAAGAGATCATGTCACGGGAAACACGACACCGCGAAGGTTCAACGGTTTCACAGTAAAAGCCTGTTTAACCACAACTTCGTGTCTCATGTAGGAATCGAAACCACGACACTCCCCAGATAGCAGACAAACTTGCGGCAAGTTTGTTTTTTCTTTGATTCTAACTTGCCGCGTCAAATATGACGAGGCAAGTTTGTGACAATATAGCTGCAATATTGTTAAGTCAAATATGAAGTTTCAAGTTTGCGATAATATTGCTTAAATATTGTTATGACAAATATGATATTTCAAGTCTCAGGCAAGCTTGATGCAAACTTCACCGCTACTATGATGCGCGCGCGCTCGCGGCTTCTAGTTCGCCATCTTGATTCTTGTTTAGTTGTGAATTTGGTTGTAGCTCAGAGGCGGTTCTGATAAAAAGGTAAAAAGTATTATAAACATGATTTTGTGATTGATTCTATGTATTCAGCGAAATAAAGTGTTTATGTGAATGGGTGAGAATTGCAATGCATTACAAAAGCTGTGAAATATGTGGTACGAGATGTGGCCGGTCAGATCGACAAAAGCGAAATTTCATGGCTAAATTTCCTTTAGACGAGGACAGGTAAGCATTAAACCTAACAGTATCCTCATACAATCAGTAATAATAAGTCCATGTTTAATGTTATTTATAGCCTCATAGGGTTTTAGATGATGTACCTATCTAGTTGGTTAACCTCAAAAATTTACTGTCTTAGTGATATTGCACACGTATTATCTATTATTTTAGTCTAAAATTAAATTAAATTATTGCCACTCTGTCTTTTCTTCATATTTTATTAACACGATTTAGATTTACTTCATATTATATCTATATAACGCTAAGTAAGCCAAAACAAAGAAGGGTGGAGTGAAGTTAAGGGTGTGCTAGGGGATTGGGACTTAGAAAAATTTCGGCGAAAAATTTCAAAATCATAATATTGACTGTTTTTTTATTTCATTGCTTAGAATGGCTAAAAACAAAGATTTTTTTATCTTGACAATTTTAATCTCCGATTAAGCGTTCACCGTCAAAATCGTCTTGAAAATGGGCGCGTTACAATAGCGATACTTTTTGAAATCGATGGTTTTGAGATTTTTTTGATTTTATTGACTTTTCATTTTATTTATGTGTTAGTAGGTTTACTTATTTTAGAGCATTTTTAAAGGAAGTCCGTAAAATGGACGCGAATTGGGTGGTAGACGCGAACAGGCGAAATTACCCTATCGTTATTTTTTTTATCTTTGATTTTAAATTCTTTAGTGTGAAGTGTGTGAGTTTCTTTAGTGTGATTTAATAATGATAATAATGTTGATTTTTTTATAACTTTAAAAATTGTAAAAGCCAATATTTCTTTAGATTGTCTTAAAAATATCACCCTTATATTCCTTCTCTAAGCTGGTGGACGCGAAATGGTCCACAGGTGGATGCAATTAGGATTTTCTGGACGCAAACTGGGTAAAGTGCCAAATCTTGAAGTTTGTTTGTTTAAAAAAAAAACACAACAAGTTTCAAACATAACTGAAAGTAGTATTATAATAGACTATACTAACGCATTACATAAATTTTTCATTGAATCAATTTGATGGAACATTTTTATTTTCTCCTTCAAACTTGCCAACTGCACTAAATGGACGCGAACAGGCGAAAAGACCCTACGTATACACTTAAATAATAAATATTTTGAATAAAATGCTATTTAAATGTTAATTAAAATATATACGACAATATATATAATATATACACATTTATATTATTTATGTAAATAAATAAATATAAATTAGGTATATGTACTAAAAACTTTAGTTGACATATTGTTGTTTATCATTTCAGACAGGCAATCATAACACATTTATAGCGCGTTTCCGAACGCTTCCGGCCTATTGTCACTACTTTTGTTCTGTCAAAAGTGTCAGCTGTCAAGCAAGATACCATTGCGTTAGCCGGCTGAAGCCGTTACATAATAATCAATACATTCATAAAATAAAACAACGTTGCGCTCGCTGTTGAGTGTACGTAATAAACAAGACAAGAGAATAAGTAACATTGACAGCCATATGAAATTCTTTCCACCCAATGAGTGGCGTACAGGTAGGTGAAGGTGCCGCACACAATTGGCTTATCAAGTTATCATACATCAGATATGTCATATGGTTATAATAAGGTCGATTTTTGTTCGTTTATTAAAATTTGCCTATACTTATTTTTGACTGTGACTCAGAATGATAATGTTATTAATGATTTTCTAACAATTCTGAATGCAATCATATCATAGCTTCAGTTTTTAGTAATATTTAAGTAGTTTTTTAATTTATTTTCTTCAGAAAGGAGTAAACATGGCTCGAAAACCCTTTTTACTAATGTCCAAACAAGGAAGATTATAAAGAATTAAGAGAGAGATGGAAAAATTGACAGAAGTGGTTACTTACAACAAACAGACAGTCGAGATAGTTCCAAATAATGTAGTAAATCATACACCTGGTAAAGTTCTTAGCTTATTTTTTATTATAATCTTATACTAATATATATAAAGCTGAATAGTTGGTTTGTTTGTTTGGTTGAACGCGCTAATCTCAGGAACTGCTGGTCCGATTTGACAATTGTTTTCAGTGTTAGATAGCCTATTTATTGAGAGGCTATAGGCTATATAACATCACACTATGAGCGACAGGAGCAGAGCAGGAGCCTTAAAAAACGTGGGTAACACCACTGACCACGGGCATCCTCTAGTACTTAATATGAAATTAAGTATGTAGAGACTTAGGCCCGTATTATAGGACAACACTCAAGTCAAAATCTCATCTGAAGTACAGTTAAAAAGGGATGCAAATAAATTCAACAGATACGTTCATCCCTTTCCAACTATACAGAGATCTCCGCTTGAGTATCATTCTATAATACGGGTCTTATATTTTTTCTTATTACAGGTCGTATTCAAAGCAAATATCAGCCAAATTTAAGAAACGCAGCTTCTCTTGAATATACTTATACAAGAAACACCTTATTTACTGGTGAAGATGAAGATGCTATTGAAATTTCAGTTGTAACAAACAGCACCAATACTGGCCCAAATCCTACAATAAATTGTCCTTCTGGTAAAGATTTTAACAATTTTTTTTTAAATATTTTCTTTTACATGGGCCATTCAGATGTAACTTGCTTTTTATTACAGGCAGTCTTCTGAGCAAGCCGTTTTCAATACCACAAAGCCATCTTATCCAAGTGGTCACAGACTTATCTGTACAGATGAATGAAGTTGATAGAAAATTGGACTTACTATTAGCACGGGCATCTTTACCACAAATAAATCATCGAGAAGATACTTTAACAGTTCCTGACTTTCTGGCAAATCTTCCAGTAAAGAATGACACAAGTTTTTGTAATTTGAATGAGCAGTTGAAGAATAGCCACAACAAACAGTCTCTTGTAAGTTTATAATTCAATTTAATGACTTTCTTTGGGTTTGCACAAACATTCTATTAATAACACAAAACTTAGTTGACAAAATTATAAATAATGTTCTCGAATTAACAATTAACTGCTGACAGAGTGTGGGCAATTAAAGACAGTGCTGACTTCCACTTTCTTCTTTATTTTATATATATATTATATATATATGTCGTAGCCTTACTACGAACATTCTTAGACGAATATTGCTTGATGAAGTAGCAGAATTCTATTCATTAGCAGGAAAACAAATGAAAAATTCAAACAAAACTCATTTCTCACAACAGAAACATGTAAAATAATCTTTCAAACATCATGATTGTATGACTTTATAAAAAACCATATTGTGAGATAATAAGCATATAAAGCAAGCCTCAAATGAAAATAAACCTCGTAATGAAAATAAAACTAACCCAGCTGTAGGCGTTACCCCTTTTGTTTGTATTACCTACTTACCTGTTAAACTGAATGGCTATGATTAATTTATAATTATTATTTTTCTTTTTTCAGAAATCTGCAAAATAATCTATGATGATGTATCCAATGAACATCTTAAGGAAATTATTAGTGACTGGCTGAATCAAGCAAAAGTTAGAATAAGAAGGAGGTAAGATTCTGAAATATAATAAACATTATTTTATATTATTCTAGGTGAGCATTGATTTTTTAATTTAAATCACATATCAAATTGGGTCCTATGACTTTCCATGTCCATGCACCATGTGTACATGACTACATAGTTTTAGGTTTCATTGCAAGATTGTAAATTTAACATGTTTTTACCCATTTTAATAGCAGTTGAATCCTGTTCGTACAATAAGAGTTAATAACAATTTAAGTTTATAACAATTTCTTTTATTTGTTTCAGAGCTGCTAGACAAAGTAAAGCATGGGAATCTGAAGCTAGCGGGTATAAACTGGGCTGAAATGAATAATTTTAGACAATGATTTTAAATACTAAGTGAATTTTGTGTGTGATGTGTTTTTTTTTTTTTTTTTTAAATATAACATTTGTTATTTTCTATAGACTAGAAAGAATAAAACTAGGTAGACTAAAAAGCCTACTCTAGGCTGATGATGATTAATGTTGTTAGCTAGATATAGTCTATACAGGGTTATTTGTAAAACACCATTATCCTCTTAGGGGGTGGTTATATATTTCATCGTTATGAACAACTTTTATTCTAGAACTTCTGTGAAATCGCGATAAAATATCAGCGTTTCATACAAAGTTGAACTTTGACCCCGACAAAATGTATGGAACAGCTGATTCATTTGATCATTTTTCGCGATTTCGCAAAAGTTCCAGAACAAAAGTTGTTCATAATGATGAATATAATCACCCCCTAAGAGGTTAACGGTGTTTTACAAATAACCCTGTATATCCTGTTTAGTACAAATATTTCTGTGATTTAGATATAATATCTAATCTGAGAGATTTGTGTTTTGTTTGTAATATGTCCAGTAACTGAATTTTTTACTGGTGAAGAAAAAAATTAGTTGAAAGGCTCTAGGTAACTGTAACACAGTACTTTTGGTCCAGTGAGAATATCAAGAAACACTTTAAATTTAAGTTTGTGATTTTTTTATTACGATAAAGACAAAGTAAGTCTATACTATGTTGTGGCATTTTTGACGGCCCCTGGGAATACGTTTTTAGGCCGGCGCGCACTGACGTCGCGGCATGGCAAAGGATTTTATTACTGATCAAGTCTTTTTTATTCTTATTTTTATGAGTTTAGAATTCATTGATCAAGTCATTTTTATTCTTATTTCTATGGGTTTAGAATTCATATTACTTTATTTCGATACAATCGTACCGCGGCCCGCCATGGCACGTCATGGCATACCGCGGGACGTCGCGGCATACTTCGGGACGCCACGGTATGCCACGACGTAGTAAATCTTGTTCTCCATAAATAATGTATCCAGAATTGTTTTCTCTTCGACCTATCAGTTTGTATTTGTCATCCTTCATCTTCAGCAAGAAGTGCTATTGATACTAAATACCAGTCATTTGGACGCCTCGCGTCATGCCGAAGCGTCCTTCGGGCTACCGAAACATGCCGTGCCGTCAGTCGGCGCCGGCCTTTATGACGCTATGTATATTTTAATGTCATATTTTTACGACATACATTATGTCAATTTATTATAATTAGAAATTATTGACCGATTTAAAAAATAAATAGTCATGATAAAAAAATTGTGTATTTTTATTCACGTTGTTGTATTCACGAAGTTACAGCAATAATATTTTATGTGAAGTTTTGTGGTTTCTTAGGTTAAACATATCTCCCCCCGTGGGATCTCCACCTTGTCGTGGTGGAGGGGCTCAGTAACCGTGGATTGCTCACCCACGGTGAAGCTAAGAGGGATCCAGGAGGGGACGCTCCGCGTGGGCTTGGAGGGGCCTGCGCAGGATGCGTCCAACGGTGCGGGTGCGGGGGACAGTTCTGTCTGTCCCTCGCAGTCGGGTGCGGTCGCGGGGGGAGAGGCGTGTCGGTGTTGCGTTGCCGCGCGCCCTGTCTCCCGCGACCAAATGGGGGCGCACCATTCGATGCGTCGCGGTGGGGCCGCAGAGGAAGAGGAGATGCGGTGTTGCGTTGCCGTCCTCCCTATCCTCTGCGGCCGCTGGGCGTTTTGGCGGCGGAGTCCAACACCTTAATCCGTCGCCAAGGGGGTTTTGTTCGGGGCCCGCCTGACCATCTGGCGGGCCAATACCCGTCGGAGGGTGGCGACGAGTGCTTTGGTGATGCCCCACCCTTCGACACACGGGTACATGGCGGAAGTCGAGGTGGTTTTTAGTGGAAACACCACATACTCCGGCTCTTATTTCCCCCAAGAGTCAGAGATCCGAAGGGATTTTCCACCTCGTAAAACAAAAAAAAAAAAAAAACAAAAAAAAAAAAAAAAGGTTAAACATATCTGTGCAGGTTATAGGCAACAGAATACACCACAGTATTGGAAGTACGGTAGTGCATGCTACATCTAATACACTGCATACATAAGTCGAACTGTACTCAGTTTTGTTTCGGACAATATGACACTCTTTTATTATATTAATCTGTGGTTGCAGGATGTCTATTTGACCACATACTAGCCCCCAAATGTTCAGGTTTCTTTAAAATCTACAATTCTAATTCCAGGTTAAAATTTCCAAAATGTTAAAGGTTACATTTTGGAAATTTTAACCTAGGAGAATTATTATTACTGCCGTAGCACAGGTAGGGCAAGTTTGTCGTAACAAAATTGTAGGTAGTATGTCAAAACAAACCTTAAGCAAGTTTGTTATATCAAGTTTGCACAACCTTTGCAAGAACAAACTTAATGCAAGTTTGATATATCAAGTTTGCACAACCTTTGCAAAAACAAACTTCATGCAAGTTTGTCACCGTGAAACTAGCAAGTTTGATTTAAACTTGTTGCAAGTTTGCAAACTTGCCATGTCAAACTTTATGCAAGCTTGCTTTTTTGATGTATCAAACTTGTTGCAAGTTTGAATCAAGTTTATATTGCTATCTGGGTCGGTACGACGTGATGGCGACGCAAGTCACCACCACAACCATTTTGACATTTCCAAGGTTACTAAACATGTAGCAGTATTCTGCTAACCAAGAATGTTTTGCAACTACCGTCACAAAAAATCAGATAAAATACGCTCACCACGGTTGCAGCTGAAAGATCAACTGATTCGCCAACACGGCAGCAGCACAATCGCCCTCACTCGCGTCGTGTGTGTACGTTCCATTGCACAATTTTATCCCACAAATGATGTAGGCGGGTAACTAGATTGTTGGCCTAAGTGGGCGCAGCTGGGTTCTTGTGCATTGAATACACTAATTAAAATACACTGACTACTTTAACACGAAAGGCACTATCTTAACAATTATAGTCTAACACTTTCACTTGCAAGTCTATTAACGAACCGAGGACAGATTCATGATGTACTGTCAACCAGGCGACCCGACTGAATGTCCTTCGCCAGCACCGGTCGGCAGCACTCTCGATTCGTTTAGAGACTATACTAATGACGTGATGACGTTTCATGACATCTGTAATTCCCGTTCTGACGTGAAATATTATAGAGGCGATGGTAACGCGCCGTCATATTCCTTGCTGTTATTATGTTATAGTCCAAAATCCCAGAGCCGCCACACCTACGTCATTCTAGCAAAGCTGAAATTTTGAGGATAATTAGTATAAAATCTTGTTAAGAAGTATGCCGACCCACTAGCTTGAAAGCCGGGCCATTTCACAGGTAGAGCGAAGTAAAGGTACCAAAAAAACATACTTACTTACGTTAAAGTATCAAAGCTGGTATTCAAATATGTGTTTAAAAATACTGTCTAAAATTGAAATTCATTATTGCCAGACACTTTCCGTGGGCCATTACTTCTGCCAGACGCCTTGAAAGTTACTTAAAAATTATGTAAACTACGTCATTTTAGCAAAGCTAAATTTGATATATGTTACTTAAGATACTATTTTAAGACCCTTCCTAAGCAGCCAGACCAATCCCGAAGGGCCATTCGTCTAGCCAGACACCATGAAACTTTCCCTGTGAGTACGAGCGTGCGACCATTATTCATACGCATGAATGCATGCGTGTGAGTACACTACATTGTCCCAAAAGACTGTAGGAATATTATTTTGGGTATTAATACAAAAATAAAAGTGTAAAATATATTTTTTCACAAAAAATATATTTGAAGCGGCAAGCTACATAACACATATCACAGCGCCATCTACCCAATGACGACGGAACTACTAAGACACACTACTATGCGTTATGTAGCTTGCCGCTACAAATATATATTTTTTTAATATATATGTTTCGGCCCTCACAGGGAAAGTTTCATGGTGTCTGGCTAGACGAATGGCCCTACGGATTGGTCTGGCTGCGTACAAAGGGTCTTAAAATAGTACCATAAGTAATATATATCAAATTTAGCTTTGCTAAAATGACGTAGTTTACATAATTTTTAAGTAACTTTCAAGGCGTCTGGCAGAAGTAATGGCCCACGGAAAGTGTCAGGCAATAATGAATTTCAATTTTAGACAGTATTTTTAAACACATATTTGAATACCAGCTTTAATACTTTAACGTAAGTAAGTCTGTTTCTTTGGTACCTTTACTTCGCGCTACCTGTGAAATGGCCCAGCATTCAAGTTAGTGGGTCGGCATACCTCTTAACAAGATTGTATACTAATAATCCTCAAAATTTCAGCTTTGCTAAAATGACGTAGGTCTGGCGGCTCTGGGATCTTACTCTATTATTATTGTTTTCAAATATCACAACGACTATATTGTTTTTCAATAAATATATTGCTCTTTAAGTCGCGAAGTGTTTAACTAAAACCAATATATCGCGACTGAATTCGTAAACCAATGATTGATTTGAAAATATAATAACTGTTTTAAAATGACTGCCTTTGCAGCAGCAAAGCCTTTGCTGTTCCAAAGATAGTCAGTGAAACCGTGGTTCAAGGTATGTTTATACCAAAATTCCTCCAAGGTGGAAACCTTATTGTCAAAAATCACATTCGTTGCTTAAAATGACCGTCGTGGGTAAAACGCCACTAAGGTATATACCACGAAAGTGACAAAATATTCCTTTTTTCTAGCAATGTTTAGGTGTTACGTTTTAATTCAAATACTACATTAATATCGCAATAAATGTAGGATATCAAATTGTTTCCAAAAGCTAATATGGAATTTACAAAAAAAAAACACTCACGTAAACGACTTGTGAAAAATAAAAACTTGTCGATTTCTTGTTCTCACGGAACGATGAGCTGTACGGAGATACTCATGCAATACCAGACCTCGACTCACTTTCAACAGAATCAAATTTGGACTACGATGAGAAATACCCAGGTATTGTCCGGTTTGACTTGTTATTATATTTCCCGGGTACAGGTAATATATAAAGTATAATTATCATTAGAAACACTACATGGGTCTTCTGCCTTTTTTGGTAATTAGGTGGAGTCCTCGATTAGGCAAGCACATGCGATAAATGATGTTTATAATATAGTTTTTAAAATAATTAAGATTAGGAGGCTAGTGTATGTTTCATTAACAAACTTACAAGCATCTTTTGGGCTTACTGTGAGTTCATCTCTCCATCTCTTGACTCATATTGTTTCTTTGAGCGTCCGGCATTTTAATAATAGCTGTTTTAAAATGACTGCCTTTGGGGCAGCAAAGCCTTTGCTGTTCCAAAGGCAGTCAATGAAACCGTGGTTCAAAATATGTTGATACCAAAATTCAACCAAATCAGTTCTTCCTTCCGCTACGTACTTAGAACCACTTTTTTAAACTACCATATTTTGGGCTTACTGTGAGTTCATCTCTGCATCTCTTGACTCACATTGATTCGATGAGCGTCCGGCATTTTAATTTTCTCGCTACAAGTCCAACAATAACACAAACCCATAATAGCCGAGTAATATTTTTGAGATGGATTTTAATATGTGGTAATTAATTAAATAAACTTAATTACTTAGCAATGCCTTCCTTCAATTCCTTCCTTTTTAACTATAACTGGTGGCTTAAAAATGATGTCACTCATCGCATACATAATAAAAGGAATTGATAAGAACAAAGCACCTCCTATAACTTTTAATGTAAATATGATTATCTTTCGTCTCGTCCACATCGGCCCACACAGCAAGGAGTCTTCGACATCTCTCTGTCCCGTATTTAAAAGTCTATTTAACTCATTGTTTTCTATTCGATTGACAGCCATCTCACAATCGACTTGGGAGCTGGTTACGATATTATTCACAGCTTGTTGATAAATGTCACACGACTTTGTCAAGTATGGTACAGCCGACACTTCTTTCGGTGGCATCCACCACCTTTGAATGAGGTCATGATATTTTAAAAATATGGCATCTGGTGTTATTGGAATATTAGATGGATATATCATGCGATGGCGATCCTGGTGATATTCTATTTCTTGTTTTAATATCCACTCCACATAATTATGATCACCTTGTTGCGTGTAAAATACAAGTTTATTTAGGAAATCTCTCGCCGAGGCCTCATCTGCACCATCTAATGAAAGTTTCGGAATTCTTTTATCTTTCACATCAAAGCGATATTCATGCAAATTATGAATATTAGTTTTCAATTTTTGTAGAAGGCACCTGGCATTGTCCTTCAGTAATGAAAAGTTATCAGTAAATTTCATTAACTTAGTAATCTCATCATAAACCAGTAAGTTTCCGACAGCACTGCCTAAGCCACCGTTAAGGCGCAGTAGACCTTCATTCACCGTTTCATCTATAATGATAATGTTATTTGGCTTAAATTTGTCAATCAAATCTACAATACTCGTAGTTAAATAGTTCAGTCTCTTTTCAACATCGGCCGGTTTACCTCTTAGTTTTATATCTGAATTACCGAACGTAGATGGCACTATAAATTTGGAATATTTCAATATGTTCATAGCGCCTAATTTGATAGCTTCGTTCACTGTAGAAGGAGACATATTGATCTGGTCCAACTTTTCTTGAATGAACACAGGCATGTCAACAGTCAATTCTAATTTTCCATTTTTATAGACAACGATGCTTCCAATTACAAGACTTAATGTACTTTCTGATGGTGCGGATAAAAACTGATGCAGATTAGATTTATGGACCTTTTTTATTTTCTGTATTTTGAGCACCTCTCGGTATAATTCATCTCTAAACATCACGAGGAATTCATCTGTGTTATTAAAGAACTCCGGCCGAAATGTACATGTTGCATATTGATCTTTGATTTCAGAAATGAGGACCACATTTTGTGCTAGCACCACATGGTATAGTAATATATATTCATCATTCATCATACTCTGGTTATTTTTGCTGTAAATAAACTTCACAAATTGTTTCGCCAGCGTCGTAACTGTATTTATTTTGGACAAAAACTGAACTTCTTCATCAGTATAAAGTGGTCTTGACCCGACCTTACCTGTGGCTATCAGCCCATTCAAATGATTGGCAGAATAATGAATGAACAATTTGCTATTAGAATCACCTCTTTCATTGGTGTAGATAATAAACATACATTCAGTATTATCAAACTCCTCATTAAAAAACTTGTCTTTACTATTCGGGTCGAACTTTTGTTTGATTGTTAAATAGCTCTGAAAATATTTTACTAAATCGTTCTTACTATTGACGGTAAGAATCCTGTCACTATTTTCTCTATGTTTCGCTTGTATAAACACGGCCAAAGGATCGCTATATCCTTTCATCTTTATTTTAAGGCATATATCATCAAAAGCTCCAATGTCGTCCACATTGGAAGCCAAATAAAATTCTTCGATGTAGTCATCATTTAGTGCTCTAAACAATATTAAACTTAGCAGTTTGCTTTCATAAAACTGCCCGTGAACCGCCGTGGTGCCGGAACGTTTTTTGTACATCGTATTTCGGTTTTAGAATATCCTTTATGTTTTTCTATGTCAGTGTTTGTTTATTTGTATAGTATCTTGGGACGATTAAACTTCTGTAAATAAAATAAAAATGAACTCAATGAAATAATGATATCACAACATCGACTCACATCTAATGACAAAAATATACTGCTTCGATACAAGGTATTACAATACCGAATAAGAAATAAATGGGTGATTTTTACTAAAAGTAAACGATTTTTTTTGGAAAATCCCGAACAAAGACCAGTAGCAAAATTAATGTTCGTAAACAGTTGACGTCTAGTACGGTAATATTGAGCGCGCCGACAAACTGCTGCAGTTTGGTTTAAACAAAATGTAACAGATTATTTTTACTTGAATATATAAGAAATAGAAAAGACAAATATTAATAATATTTTACACGTCAACCAATTCGGCTTTCAAAAAAACAAGACAACATCTTTAGCTACATATAAATTATTTAATACCATTTGGCAAAGTATCAACCACAAAAAGAAATGTGCTGCTCTCTTTATTGATTTGTCAAGGGCTTTTGATTGTGTAAAATACGATATTCTTTACGTGGCATAGCATTAAATTATTAGAAAAATATTTATATAATAGAACGCAGGCAACTTTTATCGAAACATATACTAAATCGACTAAAATGATGGAGATAGTTCAATCTAAATTTGAAAATGTAAAATTGGGGGTGCCCCAAGGGATCATACTGGGCCCCAATTATTTCTATTGTAGGTACATAAACGATCTTCCAACTATTATAAAACATCTATGTGTAAGGTATGCAGATGATGCAACTATTTTCATCTCTAACGAGAATGTTGATGAATTGTACATACAAAATGAAATAAATGTGGCACTGAGAACAATAATAGATTGGTTACAATCAATTAATTGATAAGTCAATCTGTCGAAAACCAATATCGTCCAGTTTTACAACTATAAAAGTAAGCCTGTTAAATTAAATGTCAATATAGACGGTACAAAGATAAAAGAAGAAAAGGACATCAATTTCCTAGGTATAAAAATTTATCAACCCTTGAACTGGAAGGCGCATATCGAAAAAGTAAACAAAAAAAATTCAAGTGCCTGTTATGCTTTATCAGTCCTTTCAGAAACGACAAATGTAAGTGTCACAAGAAATGCTTACTTTGGAAACGTCTATCCACTTTTAACGTACGGGATCATTTACTGGGTAAACTCCACATATGTAGAATCCACCTTCATTTTCCAGAAAAATACATTAGGACGATTTATGACATGCACGGTATGGAATCCCTCATCTCTGAGGGATTCCATACTGTGCAGACAAACGAATAAATGTTTTTTAAGAACAAAACATTTATTAACCTTAACGGGAATTTATATTTTAGAATTATGTTTATTCGTGAAAAATAATATGCAATACTTTAATTTAAAATCAGAATCTAAGAGAAACATTCGGGAACAAAATAAGTATAATATTGTGTTACCTTCCTTTAAAAATATGATTTATTATAAAAGTGCACACGTTTCTGCTATTCGTGTATACAATCAGTTTACCAACAATTAAGCAGTTAAATGGTAGAGTATTTAAACTAACATTAAAGAAATTGTTAGTTGAAAATGTGTTTTATAATCTTCAAGAATATTTCAGTAAAGAAGAATTTGTTTTGTATAAATTTATTAGAGACTGCCTCGTTGGTCTCGCGGCATAAATGTGCACGTGGGATTGGGAGGTCTCGGGTTTGATTCCCGGGTCGGGCAAAGTGTTATTGGGATTTTTCGTTAGGAAATTCTCAGTAGCAGCATGGAGTCCGGTAATATGCCCCGTACGGCAATAGGCTCGCCCCCTATTACGTGGGACCTAAAATTCATGGCGAAATGTGGGTGTAATATAACACCTCTGACTACCCCTTCGGGGATACAGGCGTGAGACTATAAAAAAAAATATATATAAAATTTATTAGTTTTTAAGTAATAAGCTATTATTGCATATCCGATATGGGTAGACTGTTGGGACTAAAAACTATAATGGTTCTCATACACTAACAACTTTGTACAGTCATGCAATAAATACTGTAGTTTACTTGAATTGTTTATTTTATTTACTATAATTGTTGCAAAATAATGTATTTGGTGACTCGAATTAAAGATTTACCTACGTATAATATTATGATTAACTAGCTGACCCGGCGAACTTCGTACCGCCTAACAGTCGATTATAAATTATTATTTTTTAAATTTCTCTCTCTGTGAGAACCATCCTCGTACTTCAAGGACTATTATAAAAAAAGAATTAGCGAAATCCGTTCAGCTGCTCTCGAGATTTGCGCTTAGCAACACATTCAGCGATTCATTTTTATTATTATTTATATTATAGATTCATAGATGAAGTGAAAATTTTGAAAAATTAAATTACTTCTGTGTTGTGTAATTCTGACTACAACAGGATAAAGAAAAATATACATTTATAGTTCAAACATATGTGTTACAGGACTACAAGTATTTATAAAATGTTCCAAAACGTATGTTGTCCCATTTCACCCAATTGGAACAAACATTAATACCTATAACACATACTGTCTTAAAACAGGTACCTACTAATAGTCCATTGAAAAGTCACATTGAGGTTGCATTTATCAAAGGTTGCTATTTTATTTTACATACATCTGTAAAATACAATTGCGACCTTTGATTAGTGTAAAGCTTTATCCAAATATTTGTAGGGTCGTACCTCTGGACCCTCGGCCGCCATCTTGACAGAGTGCAGGTGCAGATGGTTTTTCTTTATTATCTGGTAAACTACTGGCTGCACAAAGAATATGTGAAAATATTTTCTGTTGCATATTAAATTCTCTTCAACTTTGGTCTTGAAAATTGTGTCATAATCAGACAGAAATAAAAAAGTTGTGACGTCAATCGTCGTCGCAGCTCTCGGTTGGTATTCCGCCCGACCCCCGCGCACTTCGGGCTGCATATAAATACCGTGGCGCTGGAGCTGGAGCGCCCGGCCCTTTCTCGCCGCCGCAGCACGCAAGCTAAGTGTTTCTCTGCTTCCCTGAACAATGCCGGAGACGCATTCCCGAAGATCTACGCCGAATCACGCGACCCTGGTTCTATCTTTGTAAGTAGTCAAATTGTTTTAGAATCACTATTTTCCAATAAAGTTCCTTGCTAAAGGCTGTTTATGAAAATATATATATAAATTTTCGTTTGTAAAATAACGATTTTTTTAACAACGTCACAGTGGCGCCCAATATCACAGTGGCGCCCACGGGAATAGATAAGTAGGTTCCTTCGGGAATGCGTTTTCGGTAAGTTTTTTTAATATATTTTTACTGTGTATGTGTGAATTCGTTCCAAAGCAGTGTTTGATTGTTTTAGTGGCATATTTTTTCTTACTACTCTTGGTAAGCCTTTTTTGCATATTATAACTATTTTCTGTTGCCGCGTGTGATAATTAATTGTTTATCAACCGCTTAAGTAACAAGTTATAATCTTTCGACTTAAGGCCTCGTGTCCTCTAAAGACGCGCTAAGGCCACATTCGTCGATCGCATGCTTTGCGATAGTTTTTTTTAATTGCCTACTACGGTAATTAATTGCTACTGGTAATTATTGCTAATAATTACTGCCTTGTCTGACTTAAGGAAAGAATTCATACACTTCTCTTTTCTTTTTTTTTTCTTTTTCTAACCTTCTGCTTGTGGCTTTGTGCGGCGATATAATTATATTTCTATATAGTCGATATTATTAAATCCTTTCTACCGCCTACTACGGCGGTAGTACTACTTTATCTTTTAAAATTAAATATTCTTTTTTTTCTTACTATGAAAGTAGCATCTTTTTTATACCACGTGTACCTACCACAGCTGGACTGACTGTAATTGAACGTACCTAAAGATGCTAGCGTGTTAGATACTAGGTATTTAGCTAGATTTCCGCGGTCATGTGTCAATCAAACGTACATGTGTCACACGCAGGTTGCTCACTGACAAAATTAACGAATTGAATCTTTGTCTATTTTGTATTAAAAAACTAATATTATCGTAGAATTATTGGTTGTTCTTTTTGATAAATGTTTATTTTTCTACAATCGTTGTTTTTGGTCTTCGATTTTATCTTCTTGTTACTGCCCATCGGTACGTTATTTGCAAATGCATCTATTTATGCATTTATTGTTCCTTGTGAACTCAAAACATTTAAAATTCTTGCGTCGCAGTTATTGAATTTTTTTTTTTGCAACTTTTGTTTTGCTGGTGATTGTTTTTGCAATGTCTGGTTTCTATTAAAATATACAAAACATGTAAAGATAAATTAATGCCAAAATTAAACCGCTACCGGCGGTAAAAATAATAATGAATATGTAACAGGTTTTTGTTTTTACTAAATGCTTTAAATCAGGTTAAACATAACCATTTTAGTAGTACTGGCTTATAATATGTTCTTGTATTTACGCAAATATTGTATCAAACTCAATTATTGGAAACATTTAATTGCAGTTGAATTGAAACTTACTATAACTAGTGGTTAGTGACACATAAACTAAATCAATAATTTCTATACTTTAATATCTAAAGTAAATTAATTGATGTACAAGTTTAAGAAAAACCCCTTTCGATGTTCACTGTCGTCTATTTTAAACCTAAAAGCTGAATAAAATAATTAAAACTTATTCTATTACAGCAAAAAAATGTTTATAAACGATTGGGTAAAGAGTGTCATTAACAACAATGTAAGACGCACATGTATACATAGTTATAATTACCTACATATTTGTAAAAGCCAACAATATTCCTGTTGTTTCTGAGTTTGAGCTCACGACATAAAACATTGTGTTATGTTATTAATCTATACACCACTCTTTTTTAATTAGTACAAAAAATTTAACGGGGCACTAAGTATCTTTAACTGATCATATTTATGTAGTTAAAAAATAAAAACTCTAAGTCCCAAAACTGTCTCGAAACTGTCCACAAAAATACGTAATAATTGGTAAATGTATAACTAAGACTATGACCGACCCGCGTACTATCAATAGTAACAGTAGTAAATGCTCCATTGATAAATTCCCCCCTGTCCCTCTGCGCCCGCGCCGCGCCCCGACGCGACAAACAGTGCTAAATTGCTAGCGGAAGTTAGATGAGAGATCCAGTTTTTCGACGCAACAGTTAATTGTTTGTTTACGTTTGCCCGACGCGATGGCTTATCAGTTCACATCACGGGAGTATGTAGCTATGCTTCGTGCGTACTTTTCGAGCGGAGGAATCGCGAGTGCAGCTGTGTACCCATGGAAATCTTTTTGTGAGTGTACAAAAGTGAGCCGGTTAGTGTCGAACAATTAAATCAGCTTATATTGGACACTTTTGACGAAGTGAAAAGACAGAAGCGTACTTTTCTCGTTAAAAAACAATTTAATAAAACGTGCCCGTCTGTGATTGACAATGGTGGTGGACATTTCGAAGGACAATGGAAATACTTGTAAGCTTAGTAAATAATAATTTGATGCGGGCGCTCAAAATCGGTTTGTGTGGAGAACCTTGAGGGAGGCCTATGTCCAGCAGTGGACGTCTCTAGGTTTACATGATGATGGTAAAATAATATTTGTAAATAGCAGATGATTCTAAGTTCATAAATACGCCAAAATTACTCTTTTCTTTTATTACAGAATACCTTCTTTTATTTTGATGTTTGTTTGCTTTCTAATTACATACCTCCGTATTTAATTACTTGTAAAACGGTAAATTTTGCCGGTCCTAAGCCCGAATGAAGTATGAAGGAGAGGGTAGTATTTAGAAAATTAAAAATTAACTACCTACACTTAATTTTTTGCTTCATTTTATTGTCTACCTACATTATAAATGCGACGGAAAGAATGCGTATGAGTAGGATGGAAAGTAAGTACTATCAATGAAGTAGTGAATGGGTTGTAAAATATATCTATGATTTAGGTGAGATTTTCTCCAAAAAAACAAATGATTATAACTTTGCTATTTATAGATATTATGAAATTCTTACGTCACATGTATGATAATAATGTCTTCGCTAATATGTCCTTAAAGTTTTTGTACTAATTAAAAAATGGTGGTGTATAAACATGCTAACATAAAACATGAATAAATATTTCAGTTAAAAATTGTCGCAGTTTATTAAATGTAATATTGTTGCAAAAAAATCTCTTGTTTATCTAAACAACTATCTAACTATCAGATAACTATCTAACTATCAGATATGTCTGGCAAGCCACTAGGTTATTTCCATATAAAAGATCTTAAATTAACGCACTACAAAGTTTAGAAATAAAGTAATCAATGCTTATCACTAATGATCTAATCACAAAAATAACTTCATAATTTTTTACAAATGTTATAAAAATCTTTAACTTCAAATTATAGCTTACACTACATATAGCTTTAGTAATGACTAATCGTAATCTAAAAAATATTTTTTTCCGTCATGGCTCAGTGGTTAAAAAGCTGTTGTCTGATCGGTCTGTTAGTTCGATTCTCGTCTGTTTTTTTTTAGCTACGGTTGTGTATATATGTCATCGATTGTCTCCTTCGGTGATATATTATTCACTACAACCTATCCCGAATTGTGTACTTGCCGCTAATGGCTAGTGTATCATGTTATGATTATGTGTTGTTCTTGAGTCACGGCAATGGAATGCGGCGCAGCTGCGCAGTTATGACTCACTTGTTTACGTTAGCCGATCGCTTGGCTCAAAACATTGTATTATCTTATTGTATACTTAATCATAATGAACATTTTATTGCTTCTACAATTCACATCGTGCATGTTAGTGAGCAATTTGCTTGTGATATTACCAACTGGTCTTAATATTATTAGTTTTCGATATATACATTTTTTTTACTTTGCACTTATCGAACCCGTGTTGTCTGGTGGTGCCTAACAACCTAGGTTTGGTAGCTATTTTCTCAAACTTCACGTGTAATACCTCTTCGCGTGTCTTGTATTTATTTAGAACACGACTCGCATCGGGCATGAATGCTGGCTTGTTCACACGTATGACTGTTGTAGGCTTTTTGAATGTGATGAATGTCAGGTAATAGGAACGTTCAATGCTTGGTGACGTATGAATGGTCGAGGGTTATACTTGTTTTTTTCTTTCAGGGTTAGTAGCTACCTTGTACTTAGCCTACTGACACCACCACTAATCTGTTCCAGCCACAGAATTTTCCCTCCCGGAAAATTCTGGTCTAATGGGGAGTGTGTTTGACGTCAATCGTCTGCGATGCCGATGGCTGGTATTCCGCCCGGCCCCCTCGCACCTCGGGCTGCATATAAATACCGTGGTGCTGGAGCTGGAGCGCCCGGCCCTTTCTGGCCGCCGCAGCACGCAAGCTAAGTGTTTCTCTGCTTCCCTGAGCAACGCCGGAGACGCATTCCCGAAGATCTACGCCGAATCACGCGACCCTGGTTCTATCTTTGTAACTAGTCAAATTGTTTTAGAATCACTATTTTCCAATAAAATTCCTTGCTAAAGGCTGTTTAGATTCTTTTATGAAAATATATATAAATTTTCGTTTGTAACCGAAATAACGATTTTTTATTAATGTTGTATTTTGCTAATTTTAACGATTTTTCTTCTCGGTACTTTTGATGAGCCAGGTTTTGGCACAGGATCTGATCAAGTACCGGTGTATTGATTTTTTTATGAAGAGCGTAGAGAAAAGTCTCTTTTTTATCAGTAATGCATAATTTCTCAATGAATTTTGATATTTATAATAATTTTGCCGCAGGATAATATTCCGGGCGTAGGTAACGCCCGGAATATTTAGGCACTGCGGAAAATTGCAGTTTCCTTTGGCTGGGCAGTATATCATCTTCACGTGCCCAGGGATAGAGTCTATATTAGTCCGTATTTTCCAACCCCAGTTTTATGGTCTTTGTAATAAGTGGAAATTAGTATTGGATGAACTGATTTTGGAAGAAGGAAAGACATAATTATTAAATGTATTCTTTGTTACTGACGACAAAAAAGTAATATCTTTGAAAAGTAAAATTGTTCCAACTTTTCTTCGATTTTTGTTTATAACTTGTTTTTTTTTTTGGATCTATGACTAAATGCTTCCAGTCCAAAGTTTTAGAGAATTTAATTTGCAATACGACATGTTTTGAAAATTTACTGTGCCGCCAATAGTTTACCAGGTAAACCATAAAAACCATTTGGCCCACACCTTGCAAGATGGCGGCCGGCCGCCAGACAAAAATGTTGACCCACAAAAAATATAACATTTCAATGGAGTATAATACTTTTAACTGTTTCACAAATAATTTTATCTGGCGCACCTCACTACTCTGTGGCGCTACTTAAGTCATGCGTCTTTGGTATGCTTCGGTCATTAACCCTGCAAGCTTTTTGCCGCTCATTTAGTTGCAGTAAAACTTTGTCATTTGAAAATAGGTACCCAGTTAATTTTACTGAATCGTATGCATAACGTAAGCAGCTCTAAGTTGCATAGAAATGTATATCAATTAAGCTGCTTTTTAACATTCACTGTAGGTATCATAGAAAATTGCATCATTTGACTAAGTAGTTCAGCGACTTTAGGCCTCTGGATAGGCCTTGTCTTACAGATTTACAGTACAGTACATACAGTACTGCAAAATTGGAACGAAATTTGTATAAGCTACCTGAAAAATTAATTCAACAGGAAGTTTAAGGCCATGACATGATAATAATAATTATATTTAATATGTCAAAGGTGTGTGAAGTATTTCACAATAATTGAAATAATAATAATAACCAGAAAAACGACTTTCGTAACTGGTAACATCATAACATGTTTACCAATTCTTGATAATTAATATGGTTTTCCGGGTTTACAGTGTTCTTTATTATGAGCTACATCACATGTGATGGTATCAGATAACATCAGTAATACAACCTGTGCCACCGTTCTCTCAACTCACAATCGACCACATTTGTAAGAAAATCTGGGCAGTTCTAAATGTTTGTCACCCGTATAATAATTTATTTGCGTATAACGAATATGCACTGATATGAAAATAACAAAAAAACTATTTCGAATAAGTAAGTCTTATAATTCATTGTCTTTTTTCAAATTATTTAGAGTAATATGCACAGCCCTTTAGATATTTCTAATCAAGTTCTAATCTAAGTTTTATTTCATTTCACTGAAAGGCAGGCCGAAATTCGTCAACAAAATTTCCAGTTGCCAAGAATCAGGACTCACCTCCCTGATAGATTTTAAACATTAGGCGTTGCTACATTGCGTAAACAGAGAATAGGTGACAATCTAGAGATTATGAATGATTTAGATTTGATGAATTTAATAAAAAAGCCTTCATACGAGAGATATGAGACACAGAACGTACAGTATTATCCGAGTGTTATCCTGATTGAATTCAACACAACGAGAGAGACTGCCGTCTGACCTACGGATCCAAAAGAGAATAAATTATTCTATGGCTTGGACCGGTGTTAATATACGGGGAGTATATTGACTATAGTACTCATCTCTGTCAAAGATCTTGATGACAACCGGGACCGTCGACCACGGTTCAAGCAATACCAAACAGTCAAAAATATTTTTCTCGTAAACAGATATACTATCAGTCATTGGTATGGCCTAACTAATGGAGATAAGCCGAAGCTAGTACATGATTCATATTAAATGTAGGCCATTCACATTTGGTATTCAGGTGAACCTTTGAACGGATTTTTTAAAGCAGACCTCTAAAATTCGACCAAGCCCAGAGAAGGAGAGATAGTCTAAAATGGAATGACACTGCACGCTTGAATTAAATTTTGTGCTAAACTGACTGCATTATTATCTCATATTTTGTCATAAACTGCTCCTTCTGAGATCACAAATTCAACATACCATTAAACAAGTAAAGGAAACTCATCTAGATACTACTAACACTAACATTCATGTTTCTAGTATCTTTTAAAGCTTTGATACGGGTGTGTTTTTAATTTTAAGCTTTAAAATCCTCATAATACAATTTTTGTTTTTTCAAAGACTATATCTATTGAAATAACAAATCTCGTCATCAACAATATACATTGTAATTAAATATAGCATTGTAAAAAAACAAGTTTAGTTATCTATTACATAACGACTCTTCAAGAATTAGTTCACACCTTTTGTCAACTGTGAATAAACTACGATTGGCCACTACATAGGTAATTGTACTGTGCTCCGTTATGAACTTATTTAAAACTAAAGTAGCAATAACTTTTTATTGGATGTTCTTGATCGCCTCATTAACCTGAGTCAAGTCACTTTCTCGCAACAACGTAGTAGATAATTTTCACACCATTTCTTAATGTGTGATCGTATATTTTACTTACGTTGATAATTACGAAAATTGTTAATAAAAGATGAGGCATGGTAGGGAAACTAAGTAAAAGTTATATTTCTCATTACATACCTTTTTAACATAGAAATGTATGTCTACACAAACGATCACTTCCGAGAAAACTTGATTAGACTGTTATTGACATAGAAGTTTTTATTGCACTTTATTCACTGGCCGGCACTCTTCATACAAAACATTGAGTTCCAAAGTTCACCTCTTTATATCTCACTTGAAAGTTAAGAACTAGGACAAGCACGAGAATGTGCTGTAACACTGGAACTAATACTGCAATAGTCGACCTGTTTTCATCGAGCATATGATAAAAATCTTATCACGTCGGGCTTAGCACAGAATAGTAAAGCAGCTACGACTAGAATTTGCTTTTAAAATTTTATTTAACGATAAGATTTTATCCAAAGCGATCTTGCGATCAAATTTACAAACCTGCTGCGAATTAGCTTCACCCAAAGTGTCACCCATACAGGGGCATCTCTACAGCATGTAATACGGCAGCGAGTATCAATAGCTCTGTTTTAATTAATGCATATAATTATCTAGGCATGCAATCATTTTGTTTACGGACATGGCCTACATTTGGATGTAATGGCTATGGTTAGTAAAATACAGCTTGATAAACCTTACAACAGTACAATTTTTTTTTGGAATCGCCTAAATTGGGTAAAGCAGACAATTGAAGTCGGAAATAAATATTTTGAGCAAGTATTTCTTCGATAAAAATGAACCTTATTCACAAAACATGATATTATGTAATGTCTATGGTTAGTAAAATACAGCTTGATAAACCTTACAACAGTACTAATTTGCTTTCTTTGGAATCGACTAAAATGGGTAAAACAGACAATAGAAGTCGGAAATAAATATTGTGAGCAAGTATTTCTTGGATAAAATGAACCTTATTCACAAAACATGATATGCCACAACAAGTATGTAAAAATAAAGCATTAAAATATTCGTAAACATAAAAAAATCTTTCTTAATTACAAGAATAATTTTAAGTTATAAAAAGTATGTACAATCTTAAATTTAAAGAATCATAGACATAGGAGAAAGGTAAACTAGGAGAGTGTTCACGACGTTAAGACCTTCCGTGCGTGTGGTGTCAGTTGTTTTAGCCGGTTCCGGACGTTTGTAGCTTATCTGACATTTCAATAATTTATCATAAAATTAAATATGTTATCCATCGTCTCCATTTTCGGCAACAGAATCGCGGTAGCTGCATGCCGCAATGGTCTATGGGCGAGCATGACGAGCGATTCGGGGTTATTGACCGCGTAACGTCAAAACTCCCATGACAGCACAGAGTAGCGAGGTTCATAGATATATCGTTTCTTACAGAAACATGATAGGTATGTGAGTGAATTTTCTCGAATAGTTTAAGACATTTCATTTTGTGATGTTTGGTAAGAACTAATGAAATTAAATGAAATACTTATTTATTTCGTATAAAGTTTGCAAGTACTTACGAAAACTCATTAAAAAAAAACATTTTATACAATTATTTTTGTGTCGAATTAGAACAGCTCAGTCCCAAGCGTCTTTATATTCAGATATTTTATAATATGCTTTTGAACACAATTTCGCGTTTACAATAATTTAGAACTTATTTATAGATAGGTTTCTTAATTATAAGGGTGCTTGTTATAAAAGCGTATACATTGCCCCATAAAACAGCTACTTATTTTGTGGATACGAGTGCTATGAACTACGAGATTATTCCTGTGTCGTGTATTTACAGAATGTATATCACATTTTTTACTAAATTTGTCAATATTTTTATGTAATTATAACAGATTTTCATTAATATGTTGTGATACAACACACAGACTGCCTCGTTAGTCTCGCGGCATAAGTGTGCGCGTGGGATTGGGAGGCCTCGGGTTTGGTCGGGCAGTTATTGGGTTTTTCCGTCAGGAAATTCTCAGCAGCAGCACGGAGTCTGGTAATGTGCCCGGTACGACAATAGGCTCGCCCCCTAATACGTGGGAGCTAAAAAAAATACATGGCGAAATGTGGGTGTAATATTACAACTCTGTCTATCCCTTTAGGGATACAGACGTAAACCTATAAATAAATAAATAAATAACAACAGTTAGAATTTTTATTTCTTTGAATTTGTCTCTTCGAGTAACTCTTGGACGGAGGTTATAAATTCCCCTTACAGCTCTTTTCTGCAGAACAAATATTGTATTTAGGTCTGCAGCATACCCCCAGAGAAGCTATGAAAGCCATACGACATTAAGCTATGAAAGTAACTGAAATAAACTATTCTAGCTGTTTCTAAATCTGTGAGGCGTCTAATTGTCTTAACTGCATAAGCTGCGGAACTGAGTTTGCTCGATAGCCTTTCAATATGTGGACCCCAATGTAGTTTGGTGCCAAGCCATGCCAATGTAGTTTGGCCCAATGTAGTTTTGAGCCCGTTGAGACAGCCATGTTTTAAAGTATTTGTAACGTAATACTCTACGTATTGCGTTATAATATCTCGCAGGCGCTTAACGCCAGCTTAGCCGCAGAGCGCCGAATATTACCTTATATGGTCATGTTCAGAGCCACAGGCTGTCTGTGACTCATAGGTTTATGCTTATATAAGATGGGTGCGCGATCTAAATCGATCACTTTCCCTAGACATCGAAACGCTGCCGCTACAGCTCGTGATTATTCTACCTTCTACTCAATATCTAGTGTCCCGCTGGGGGTAAGCATATTCTAGTTGTCTGTGTGACTATATGTTCTGTCTGTAGTTTCTGTGTCTCCTAAGCATAACAGCCGATCTAGGGATAGCCTGTTCCTGACCGGTTGTTGTGTATTCTCTATGCTGTTTCCAGTTCTCCCTACGGGCCACGATTCTCCCTACGGGCTACAATTACAAGCTGCTGGCGCCGTGCCGCTACCAGCCGCCGCCACGCATCAGCTCCTGCCTACGAGCCTCCTACAGCCAGGCCACGGACGCCTGAGCCTCACCGCTCGGCCCACGTCGGCTGCACCGCCTGAGCCCCCGCTCAGCCTGAACCTCGACCACCGAGCTGCCTACACAACGCGCACCTCGGCCAGCTCATCGGCGACCCTACAAGCAGCTACCCTGCGAGCGTCGGAGAGCAGTGGAGTCTACATTCCAGCCCTCAGGCCAGTGCTTACCTAGTTCGGTCATACTGTATGTAAGTGGTAGTGAGACATAATAAAGAACCTGTTCAGCCTAGCAGTGTTTCTCTTGAACCCCGACATCCTACCCAAGTCTATTTGTCTCACTTCCAATTACTGCAGTTGTTCTTGTTTAGGAGCTCAGTCTTGTAAACGTGGAGGTGCAGACATCAGCGAACCGGTACGCACAGTACAACCACAGCCTTAATTGATGTTGTAGATAACATCCTGGAGGACAGAGACCAGGGCAAGGGGACGTTGCTTGCATTGTTGGACTGTTCCCGGGCATTTGATACCATCAGTATTCCTCTTCTTCTTTCTAAGCTTGCATATTACGGATGTGATCACAAATCAGTATGTTGGTTTGCTAGTTACTTGAGTAACCGATATCAGCTGGTGCAGGTGATGAATAGTGATGGTAGCAAGTCATCATCTTCACTTGGTTCAGTTGTGAGAGGGGTCCCTCAGGGAGCAATTTTGGGGCCACTTCTGTTAATAATATATACATCTGACATAAGTAGAACTATAGCACACTCTAAGTTTCACCTTTATGCTGACAATATACAGTTGTATGTGTCCTGTTGTAGCGTATGACCGGTACCTACCGAGTGTACGTCATAATACCGTCCATACGCTCGGCCAATCAGAGAAGGCCATCGTCCGTGCTCGTGAGTTTTGCCCATATTTGGTTATGCGCCGACACTAACTCTGATGGAGGGCCCAGTATATATAGGGGCCGACAGAGAGACCGGTACCGCTAATTATTGTTACCGTGCCTAACTACGTGCTACTACTACTACTTCAGACGTGTATCCTGGTCCCAGCTGGGGGTTCCAGGTTCACCTTAAGACTCCGGGCTACGCTCCCTAGACCGCTACACTTCCCTGCATCGTCCTCGGTGTCACCTCTGCCGAAGAGTCTGGCCCTGCCCTGCTCATCGCACTCAGACCGCCGGCGCCTGCCAGCTGAACCAACGGCCTGCGAGGATCTGTCCGCTACGCGCAGCCCTTCAAGCAACCTGCCCTGCACACCACCGGAGGGAACAGCGTGGGAGACTGCAGCCCTTAGTGTTCAGGCCAGTGTCGTGTTGTTGGTCGGTCATACTCGTGGCAAGGGAAGTGAGACAATACTCGGCAATAAACGCATCGAACCTTTTCTGCGTTTTAATACCAGAACCCGTTACAGTGGCGCCTACGTGGGTTATTGTCTCGCTTTCCGTGCTCGAGTTCTCTTCTAGCAGGTCTCCATCATTGTAAGCGAGGAGGTGCGGCTACAGCGAACCGGTACGTATTATAATACTAATTATCTACCTTTAGTGTAACTACCTACTACGTACTAGTTCGCAAATTTGAATCTAACGTTTTTCTAATTAGTCCTAACAGTCGAACTTTTACGCCTAATCGTAAAGTAGGCCATTTGTAAGGGCGGAACGCTTGCGCACTAAGTGTAGTGTGTAGTTTATACTTACGCGGTTATTCATACACAATGGGCTCACACCCCATAAAATACTTTCTTTTAAATAAGAACGAGTTAGCTTACGAGGTCACGATTAGAGGTGAGGAGCCGGCTACCTCTGTCCTAGGTCTGCGGAAGCAGCTCCCTAAATTACTGGAAGCCATTCCAAATGATGACATTTTGAAGTCGGTTCTAGCCATAGCGGTAGACTTCGAGGGCGCTAGCGAGGCCGTCTCTGAGCTGGCCAAGCGAGTGAATTTATTAACCATTTCTTACGACGCGAACCTAGCTAGGAGGTCTACCGCACTGCACAACCACATATTCCACATACTCCGTAGGATGGAACGTCCTACGGCGTATTCAAAACGAATTACCGAATTGTGCAGCTGGTTCGACAAGCTCTCGGCGGAGCTGTCCACCATTGAGCAATCAGCTGTTCGCTCAGCTGATGCCGTGGCAGAGGTCCAACCTGCGCCGTCTACCTCGACGCAGGCAGGGTTAGCCCCAGTATTGCATTGCGAGCATTTGAGAGTTAGCGAACTGTCTAAGCTAAAATACGACGGTACGGGATGTGTCCGAGCGTTCCTACAACGCGTAACCGAATTCCAAAACGCGCGTAATCTACCTTCCACTAAAATTTTATCATATGCCTCCGAAATATTCACCGGTAACGCACTTCACTGGTATCGCGGCCTAAAAGAATATTTCACTACATGGGAAGATCTCACCACTATATTAAAAGACGATTTCACACCGTACGATTATGACTACCGGTTATTAAATGAAATCCGCCGACGTACTCAAGGTGCTACCGAAACTATAATTATTTATCTCTCGATAATGAATCAGCTGTTCGCTAGGCTGTCACCGTCAAAGCGATTGTCCGAACGCGAAAAGTTAGACATCCTATTGCATAACATACGTCCATGCTACTCGCTAGTGCTAGCTCCGTCAATATCTTCAATAGACAGTATAGCAACACTGCAGACGTTATGTTTAAACTACGAACGGATGAAATGTTTGAACTCTCAATTCCGCGAACCGTATTATAGTAACGACGCGTTGGCACCAGACCTAGCTTACAGTCACAAACCTAATAACCGAGCGCGTAATAATTCCTACAATAATTATCCCGTTGCTACTATATAGGGTACGTCCGGAAAACCCGAAAACACTGAGAACAACGAACCTAGCAAACCTAAGTCTAAACCTTGCTCTGTCGCTCTAGTCACGTCCAAGTACTGCCCGCGCTGCCGTATCAATGATCACAGTTTGAATGAATGCAAACGCGATCGGTTCGCAATTTGCTTCAAGTGCGGCCGTAGGGATGTGACATTCCCTAACTGCCCGAACTGTAAATCGACGAAACCAAAAAACTAGTTGGTCAGGGTCGGGGCGTGTCAAAATCTAAATTAGGTTCTACAACCTATTCAACCAATTTTGACAAAGATGATTGGAGAAATTGGCTAAACACTCTAAAAGTGTATTTCTCTAGTTATTCCGTCGCCTCGATCCTGGATAACAAACCTAAAAATGACCTACGGCCCTATGTTAACGTAACGATTAACAGTTTACCTATTTGTGGATTGCTCGATTCCGGTTCAGCCATTACAATTTTAGGTAACAACTCCCATATGGAGGTAATGACTAAAACCGGGTTAGAAATACAGCAGTGTCACAACACTAATTCCATTCGGTCCGCGGGTGGAAATATATTGTTGCCGCGCGGTTTTATCAACTTACCCACTACTTTTAATAATCAAACCCACTTATTGAAAGCTTATATTATTCCAGAAGTTACAAGTAATTTAATTTTAGGCATCGATTTCTGGAAACTATTTAAATTACTGCCTAACCATATCGCATCCGTATGCATGTCTAAAACATTGCCGTGTAGTGTGTTAAGTGAAAATAAGCTAAGTAACACGAACGTATTGTAATCTTTTAGTGAGTTGAGTGAGTCACAACAAAGAACGGCTAAGTTAATTGTAAAGCAATACGAGTCGATTTCTACTGAAAAAACCGGGTTAGGACGAACTCACTTAATAGAACATGCAATAGACACTGGCGATTCTGCGCCGATACGCCAAAGATATTATAGGTTACCGCCGGCGAAATTAAAAATAATTATTGACGAATTAGACGAAATGCTTGCATTGGGAGTGGTTGAAAAATGCGAAAGTCCGTGGTCGTCACCAATTTTACTAACGCCTAAGAAGGACGGTAAACTAAGGTTTTGTTTAGATAGTCGGAAACTTAATTCTATTACTAAAAAAGAGGCGTACAAACTACCTTACGTATCCGAAATTTTAGACAACCTTAGGAACGCTAGATATCTAAGTAGTATAGACTTATCTAAGTCCTTTTGGCAGACGCCTCTTCGCGAATGTGATCGTGATAAGACTGCGTTCTATGTGCCTACTAGAGGAAGATTATATGATTATATATTAGATTTGTGACTATGCCGTTTGGTTTAACGAATGCGCCTGCGACACAACAGCGTTTGGTGGATCACTTGTTTACGAACAGTCCTGAGTTCGAAAACTCTGTATTCGATTTTTTTGATGATATCGTGCTTATATCGCCCTCTTTTAATGCTCATGTGTCACTATTAAATAAAGTATACGAAAAATTAAAATCGGCCAACCTTACCATTAACTTAGAAAAATCTAAATTCTTCCGTGATGAATTGAAGTACTTGGGCTACGTAGTAAACTCTAAAGGATTACAAGTAGACCCATGTAAGGTGGAAGCCATTCTTCAATATGCTACGCCTAAGAATAAAAAAGAAGTCAAAAGATTCTTAGGCATTGCATCATGGTATCGGCGATTTATACCTAATTTTAGTACTGTTGCCGGTCCTTTGAACAAACTTACCTCTACCGGTAAGAAAGCCGCACCATTTCAGTGGTCGGTGGAAGCTGATGACTCGTTTTGTAAACTAAAACAATTGTTAAGCTCCGCACCAATATTATCGTGTCCCGATTACGAGAAACCTTTTCAAGTTCACACAGATGCGAGTGCGAGTGGCATCGGTGGGTTGCTTACACAAGAAATAGATGGCGTGGAACTACCAATCGCTTACATGAGTAGGTCACTAAATGCACAGGAACAAAACTACAGTATAACAGAACGGGAGACATTAGCAGTTCTAACAGCCCTCGAATATTGGCGCTGTTATTTAGATAACGGGTTAAAGTTGGTGGTGTATACTGACCATTCTACACTGAAATGGTTCCTAAACTTGAGCAACCCGACTGGTTGATTAGCTCGGTGGTCGGTTCGTCTGTCAGCCTTTAACTTCGAAATAAAGCATCGGCGCGGCGCAGATAATATTATAGCCGATGCGTTATCACGATCCCTACCTGTAAATATAATTAACGCGAATAATAATAACGTGAATGACCCTAATGTTGACACTGATCAATGGTATTCAGCCACCTACAATGGTTGTTTATCTTCGCCTAATGACTATCCAGACTATTCTATTGAAAATAATAAATTGTATCGTTTGATAAAATCTAGGTGTATGCTACGTAAGGAGTTCGAATGGAAAGAAGTACTACCTTCTTCTGATCGAAATAATGCCATATTAGAGAACCATGCCGAACCCACTTCGGGACATTTCGGTATATTTAAAACTTACAAGCGCTTAGCACTGCGTTACTATTGGCCCAAAATGCGCCGTGACGTGGTAAAGTTCATAAATTCTTGTGACACTTGTATCGCGCACAAACATCAGAACCATGCACCATTGGGAACCATGGGACGACCCAAAGTGTGTTCACGATCCTTCCATTAGTGTAGATTTGGTGGGGCCATTACCCGTCACAAGAAAACAAAACGCCTACATCTTTGTTGTAACTTGTTGTTTTAGTAAATACTGTCTACTTTTTCCTACCAGGCGCGCAACTGCTGAAATAATAACTAATATTTTGGAAGAAAAAATATTTTTAGTTCATGGTATACCATCTACAATTATATTGGACAATGGTAAACAGTTTGTAAGTGCTACTTTAAAAGCTATGTTGCGCAAGTACAAAATCCCTAATCTTCATTATACTCCTAAATATTCCCCACATGTGAATACGGTCGAACGCTATAATAAAACCATTGGTTCTACCTTAGCGGCGTTTGTAGGAAATGACCAGAGATTATGGGACACTCTCCTACCTAAGGTGCAGTTTGCATTAAATACTGCAGTTAATGAAGTCACGGGCTATACACCTAGTTTTTTAGTCTATGGACGTGAATTAGTTCCATGCGGCTCACACTATGTCGACACGGACGCTGATGATATAGTATACATACCTAGGGACGATTACGCAGAAAACATAGGTCACTTATCAAGCATATTTGACAAAGTTCAGGCACTCCTCATTCAAGCTCATGCTAGGAATTCCCGAACGTATAATTTACGCCGTAAACCAGCTGAGTTTAATGTGGGAGACACTGTGTGGAAAAGGACTTCTTATCAGAGCGACAAGGATAAGTCCTTCTGTAAGAAACTAGCCCCTAAATTCGTGAAGTGCACAGTGATTAATAAAAAGTCGCCTCTCGTTTACGAGTTGTCGGACGCGTCTGGAAATTCTATTGGGTTTTGGCACATAAAGGACCTAAAACTTATACACTATGGTGTCTAACTATTTGTTACAAACCGTAGAAGACTTTCCCTTCTTTCTTTCTATATGCCGTCTTAGCTTGTACAGTAGCGGACTCATAGCACTAACGCAGCTAGTCGGATTTTCCTTGTTAGCCACGTAAAATCCTCTCCTAAGGCGGGCGGTATTGTAGCGTATGACCGGTACCTACCGAGTGTACGTCATAATACCGTCCATACGTTCGGCCAATCAGAGAAGGCCATCGTCCGCGCTCGTGAGTTTTGCCCATATTTGGTTATGCGCCGACACAAACTCTGATGGAGGGCCCAGTATATATAGGGGCCGACAGAGAGACCGGCACCGCTAATTATTGTTACCGTGCCTAACTACGTGCTACTACTACTACTTCAGACGAATATATCAGATTGGGCGAGCAGAAATTCTCTGATACTTAACCCCAACAAATCTAAGTTTTTGTTTATTGGCACTAGGGAGATGGTAGGCAGGGTGCAGAGGTGTGTGCTGGATGTGAAGATCAAGGGTTGTCAAATAGAGCAGGTACTTGAAGCTCGCAATCTAGGTGTTGTATTTGACCAATGCTTACACTTTGAGACACATATTGCAGAGGCAGTACGAAATTGTTTTTACAGGTTGAAGCTTCTTTATCGGGTTCGACCCTATATCAGTGAGGACATGCGTATTATGTTGTGTGAAAGCTTGATCTTGTCCAAGCTCAATTATGCAGATACAGTATATGGTGCATGTCTACTAAGCAGAACAGAAAGGCTCATACAATGGGTGCAAAATGCCTGTGCTCGATTCTGTTTTAACGTCCCACCTCACTCTCATATTACACCCTTTCTCAATAAAAACAGAATTTTGAGAATGTCATCGCGTAGAAAACTTCACTTGGCCTCACTTCTTTTCGGTGTTGTCTCTACAGGCAGGCCCACTTACCTCTATAAAAAGCTAACATGGTCCAGTGACCTACTTGATACTTGATTGCACGAGCTGTTTCCGCAACTCCACGTCTTGGCTCGTATTTTGCGTCCAGTGACCTAAATAAACATAATACTAGAGGGTCTTCTTACTTACTAGTTACACCTAGACACTGAACAGCTGCTATTCGTGGTAGTTTTAAAATTACTGCAACACATTGTTGGAACGACCTGCCACCACCTATAAGAAACCTGAAATCAAATTACAGTTTCAGTAAACATTACAAACTACATCTGCTAAATGAACAACTACAGATTTAGACTTACCACGAATAACCGCTTGACCTCTCACCATTTTTAAGTGCTTACTCAGCATCGACAAATTTCAAGTGCGCGCCGCCACTTAAAGACGGGCGCGCTCAATTAATTAGTTTTTGTTCGATTGTTAATAACGTGAGAGGAGTGGTGCTTATTTTTCTGCAACCTAATGAATGACTCATTCTAATGGTACAAAACAAATTACGTTTGAATGAAATGTTTACTTTAGGCGAGCGGCCGTAACGTAAAGAATGTCATCTTTAACGACTTACTCGACACTTTTGTTTAACATAATAAAAGTATAAGCTGAATCTTGTTTGCTGTTAATTTTTGATGTACCTGGTGATATTATCTATGTAATAAAATAAAGTTATAGCAATACTTGCAGAAAATTATTTAGATGTAAGCATTTGAAAAAAAAAATATTTCGCTGACTTTGCATTAGCGTAATTATGGATTAAAAACATCATTGTAAACAAATTATGTAATTATATATCATATTTTTATGTTTTTATTGTAAATTAACTGATTAATTACGAATTTACAGCAAAAAATAAATAAATAATGAGTATTACTTTAATTATAGACAAAAAATTATCGTAAAAACGTCATTTCTTTAATTTATGTAAAAAAGTTTAAATACATAATTATGTATGTATATAAGGTTACATTTATGCGTTGTATTATTTTTTTTATTATGAGTATAATAATAAGCCTTTCATAAAATATATAATACTCAGATTATTTATGAGATATTAGCTATCGAAAATTTTGGCGGGAACTTCAGATTTTTTTGGCGGGACAAAATAAATAACTGTGCAGATTCCAATAAAAATAATTCTTATCAGAATTGGTTTTTACACTTGAAAATCTAGTTGGAAAGAAAGTTATCTAGGTTTGAATCTGATATATAACATAAAACGGTATTTAAAAAAATAAAATATGAAAATTGACGCCAATTAAAAAAAATCTTTGTTTTATTTTTTTATGTTTAATATTAAAATATATATTTTCATCATATTTATTTCCTCTAAAAGTAAATTAAATAAACTTTCTAACTTTGTTTAATACTTATATACCTGCCATAATAAAAAACGACGAGAAAAAGAAATATGTCAGAAATATAAAATCGCGCTCAAAAATGGCGGGTAAAAAACTAATTTTCACTTTATTATTTATTAGCCCTTGCGTGGGCTTCAACCATATTCATCATCATCATCAGCCTTTAAAAGTCCACTGCTGGACTAGGCCTCTCCTTCGAAAGGAGGAATTGGCCTACTATACCACGCTGGCCAAACGGGTTGGTATAGGGTTTGTATCAAGTTTTCCTCCTCTTACAGTGCTGTTCTCTGCATTATATGCTCCCTCTGTCGGCTCTTAGGACACCCATGGGATGATGTGGGGTTGTGACATTCCGTTTTCTTAATCCGTCACCACACGGACACAACCATATTATATGGTTTTAATTTATATCATTGGAATGCTCATTTAATTACGCGTCTATTGATATGCAATATACCGCAATCGGTTAAATTATATAAGTATTGTATAGGCAGTTGGGGATGTGCTGCAAAAACCGTAATGATTCAGTTAGAAAGAGCCCAACGCTCGGTTTTAAAAACTATCTATAAGAAGCCCTTTAAATATTCCACAACGCAACTTTATAAAGACAGTAACGTTCTTAACGTTTGTCAGCTATTTATACTGAGAACATTTTTAAAAGTACATCAAACTGTCATAAATTCAAGAGAATATAAACATCTTTTAACCCGCCGAACATTTAGAATCCCCGTACCTAAAATTAATACATCCTCTGCAAGACGTCTAGGTCCTTACATGAGTACCTATATTTATAACAAAATAGCTGAAAAATGCAAAATTAAAGAGTGCTCATTAAGGGACGCTAAAGTTGTTGTTAGTAAATGGCTCACTTCGTTGACATATGACGAAACTTAATAATAATTATATAAAGTTTAAGTTGCCTATTAATGGGGCATCTATAGTGCCGTTTATGATTTTGTGCAGTATTAATAAGTCAGAATGAACACGCCTTTCCTGTAAGCTTAACATACAAAAGTGTTTCAACCTATCGCTATATTGTGGAATCGTTTTACGGATACCATTTTTTATGGATAAATAGCTAACAAAGCGACATTGAACTGACTCAACGTTATCTATGTGCTTAGAGTAATAGGGAGACCATATAGTGGAACAATATTCCAAAGAGCTCCTGACTAGGGAGTTGTACAGCAATATGATGCTACTGTAGTTTTGGAAAGGTTTAGACATGCGGATTATAAAACCGAGCATCTTTTTAGCCTTGTTTACCAGATTTTCTATGTGGTCTCGAAACGTTAGTGATGAATCAAAGAGTACGCCTAAATCACGAATGGAAGTAACTCTGCTCAAGGGAATCATATCTATGTGATAATTAAATTTAATGTAGTTCGTTTTATTAGTAAAAGTTATGAACTGACATTTTTTCACATTCAGGGACATATTATTGTCTAGACACCATTGCTGTAACATATTTAGATCATTCTGAAGCTTCATACAGTCGCTTATTTCATAAATTCGGCAGTAAATTTTCAAGTCATCTGCATAAGCCAAACTGTTGCATTGTAATATATCTAAAAGATCATTTATATATACTAAGAACAGCAATGGAGCTAATTTTGAACCTTGTGGGATACCTGAGCTGGGTATAAATGGCGCAGATTCATAACCTGCCAAAGCAACCAGGAGTGAACGATTTACTATATAACTCTCGAACCAGCGCAGTAGGCATCCATGAATACCGGCATGACTTAACTTCTTGCAAAGTATTGAATGATCAACACGATCAAACGCCTTTGCAAAATCTTTATAAATAGAATCAATTTGTCCCCTGGCCTCCAACGTATCGGATATAGAGGTGGAGTAAATAAGTAAGTTTGACATAGTTGAACGATTGGCAACAAAACCATGTTGTTTAGGACTAATTATGTGACGAAAATGAGAGAAAACTACATTATATATGAGACCTTCAAAAATTTTTGCGAATTGCGATATAATCGATATTGGTCTATAATTCGCTACATCATTCATATTACCGCTTTTGTGTATGGGGACGATGTATGATATTTTCAATAAGTTGGGAAACTTTCCTTCTGTGAGGGACTTATTAAACAATAAGTATAATGGTTTAATCAGGCCATCCTTGCAGAAACGAATAAAAATTGGTGGCAGCCCGTCTGGTCCAGTTCCCTTCCCTAAATCTATTTGCTTTATCAAATTTTCAATTTCAATTTCTGTAATTTTAATGGAGGAAAGACTGTAATTTGATGAGGTTCAAAATTAAAACGGGGACGTTCATTGTTATAAACAGAAGCAAAGTACTTAGCAAATAGATTTGTTACACTACTTCCACCTTCTCCAATTGTGTCATTGTAATAAACTAGATTAGGGACACCTCTATGTGTCTTTTTTGACTTCGTATATCGCCAAAAAGCTTTTATGTTTGTTTTTAAATCCTTTTCTATTTTTGCAATGTAATTCCTAAAACTGTTACTATGGCCTTTTTGACTCGTGTACGTAACATATTATATGTATCTTGGTCCCTAGGGTTGTTGTGTGTTTTGTATCGCATCCTTTATTTATTCTTTTCTTTTATCATTTTAATCAATGGTGTCGAAAACCAAAGTGGGTAGTTGTGATTTTTATGTCTACCTTTTGGAGTATACTTATCTATAATTTCCCATAAAATATTATAAAACGTGTGAATAAAATCATTACAATTTAATGTGTTGTAGTTTTCCCAATTGACCATCAATAAATCACGAACACAGGCTTTATAGTCTGTTCTGCTAAAGTGATATTTAGGCTGAGAAGTATTCTGGTGCAAATTAGATGCTGATTTCTTAATACGATAGTCCAATTCCAATGGTGGATGGTATGTATCAGGATTACATAAGGCGGGTGCCCTTGAGACGGTAATGTTAGAGTTCGCGTCTACTATTACTAGATCTAAGCAATTGTCATTATCATTACATATATTATTAATCTGCTTATGTCCAGAGATATTCAAGAAATCCCTCAACACTAAAGATTTAGGATCATTTACACCCAGGAATGGATTATCAAGCTGGTGCCATTTGATATAAGGTAAATTAAAGTCACCGAGAATTAATGTAGTGCGTTCCGTGTAAAATAAACAGATTTCTGCCTTAACAAAGAAATTCTCAAACGCGTGACAAGGTATATAAGATGGTAGATAACTAGATACACTAAACAGAAGTTGATACAAACATTACCCATAGTTATACATAGCCACAAGTCTTCCACGTCTGTTTGCCAGTCAATTTTATTTACAAAATTAAATTTCTTGCTAACAGCTATCAGGACCCCTCCACCGTAAGCTTTAGAGTACAATTCTTTAAATTGAGCGTGTCGATCACGACGTACTACAGAGTATCGTTGATCAAAATATTCGGATGAAAATATTGAGTCGTCTAGCCATGTTTCAGTCAGACATATAATGTCATAGTTTGAATTTAAGACTGACAAACAAATTTCTTGTGACTTTGTTTTCAGGCCTCTTACATTCTGATAAAATATCGATACACTAGCCATTAAAGCACAAAAACACCTTAAACATGCCTCTTAATAATCAATCAATAAAATAAAATAAAAAAACACATTGCAGATTATAACTGTTATTAAATAATTTTAGCCTAACATTGCTCATTCTTAATTAGTATGCTACCCGAGTTTTCGTTCTTACACACATAAATCTTACCGTAGCGAATCCATACAAACTTATAGGATTTTTCTTTAGCCTTGATACGAGCAGCAGCATGTAAGGCTTTATACACCGGCGAAAGCTGTTCAGACACGTAGATCGGCTGTGCACTTCCTCCGTAGCCCAATAAAGATGTATTGAGTTTGTTGTCCATATGAGATTTATTATATTTGGAGATTGCTGAATATAATTCATCACGACATCTAGGACTGCGTAGCTTTACTACCACAGTACGTGGACGAGACTTGTTACCGCTCATACTAGCCACTCTAACACACTTCATTATGTCGCAGTCATTCAATGGGTATGATACAACTTTAGATAGCTGAGTAACGATGTTTGGTAACACTTCACTTTTGTTTTCAGGCAAGCCGTGTATTTCTAAATTCGCATCACGCATATTCTGGTCTAATTCGTAAATCTATTGTAACGTAATACTCTACGTATTGCGTTATAATATCTCGCAGGCGCTTAACGCCAGCTTAGCCGCAGAGCGCTTCGCAATATTACCTTACATGGTCATGTTCAGAGCCACAGGCTGTCTGTGACTCATAGGTTTATGCCTATATAAGATGGGTGCGCGAACTAAATCGGTCACTTTCCCTAGACATCGGAACGCTGCCGCTACAGCTCGTGATTATTCTACCTTCTACTCAATATCTAGTGTCCCGCTGGGGGTAAGCATATTCTAGTTGTCTGTGTGACTATATGTTCTGTCTGTAGTTTCTGTGTCTCCTAAGCATAACAGCCGATCTAGGGATAGCCTGTTCCTGACCGGTTGTTGTGTATTCTCTATGCTGTTTCCAGTTCTCCCTACGGGCCACGATTCTCCCTACGGGCTACAATTACAAGCTGCTGGCGCCGTGCCGCTACCAGCAGCCGCCACGCATCAGCTCCTGCCTACGAGCCTCCTACAGCCAGGCGACGGACGCCTGAGCCTCACCGCTCGGTCCACATCGGCTGCACCGCCTGAGCCCCGCTCAGCCTGAACCTCGACTACCGAGCTGCCTACACAACGCGCACCTTGGTCAGCTCATCGGCGACCCTACAAGCAGCTACCCTGCGAGCGTCGGAGAGCAGCGGAGTCTACATTCCAGCCCTCAGGCCAGTGTTTACCTAGTTCGGTCATACTGTATGTAAGCGGTAGTGAGACATAATAAAGAACCTGTTCAGCCTAGCAGTATTTCTCTTGAACCCCGACATCCTACCTGAGATCCTCCGTCTCATATTATACTTTAAAACATGGCTGTCTCGACGGACTCAATCCTAGATTCATTAAATTGCACATTGGTTTCCATTTGTTTAACATTAGACATAGAGAATTTGAAACGTTTCGTTTTCTTATTATTAAGCAATAGATTACTACTTATTTTTTACGACTTTTTACGACTAATTATTTACATTAAACCAATTAACAACTTTAGAGAGTGCATTGTGTACTTCGTCAAAATTAATCTGTTGTCGTTTAATATTAAAAATCAAAGATGTATCATCCGCGAGCAACACACGTAATTAGGTAACGATTTACCTAATTACGTAAATAATATATATCAAGAATTGAAATGGACCGACAATTGAACCCTGCGGGACACCCATTTTTAAAGCCGAACCTGAAGATGTCTTACCATTAACTTCGACCTTCTGGATTCTGTTGCCCAGATAAGAAGTCAAGAGATCGAGAGCTTTGTTCCTAATGCCGTAGTGATATAATTTCCTGATAAGAGTATCATGATGTACACAATCAAAGGCTTTTGACAAGTCGCAAAAAATACATAACGCATCTTGCGACTTCTCCCAAGCCACAAAAATACTTTTCAATAGCTCAACTGCTGCGTCAGTAGTTGAACAACCCCTCGTAAATCCGAACTGTTTCTTGTGAAGAAGATTATGTCTATTGAAATGATTAAGCAATTGACGAAGTATTTTTTTTTTTTAAATATACTAAAAGTTGGCAATACAGAAATAGGTCGAAAATTTGAGGGGTCTGATGTCTCATCAGATTTATATAAGGGTGTAATTTTATAATCTTCATTATATCAGAAAATGTTCCAGAAGCTACACAACCATTGAACACTGTGGCTAGATGTGGAGCAATTAAAATTCATTCAGTATGTAGATGTTAATGGGAGTAGGTTTCTAGGTTTGCCAGTAGGAATGGGCGTTCCACAGGGCTCTTTTCTCGGTCCATTTCTTTTTGATTAATGATTTGCCGTTCTTTGTTCAAAATTTATGTGATATTGTTTTGTTTGCCGACGATACGACACTAATTTTTAAAGTTGATCGCAATTCGAGTAACTTTGATACCGTCAATAACACTCTAGCACAAGTATTAGATTGGTTTTCGACAAATAATTTGGTACTCAACCCTGGCAAAACCAAATGTGTTAAATTCTCTTTGCCTAATGTCAAAAGTGTTCCTACTAGTATAATTTTAAATGAAACAATTCAACTAGTCGAATCAACCGTATTCTTAGGTCTAACTTTAGATAGTAAGCTTCAGTGGGGCGCCCAAATATCCTGTCTCGCAGTAAAACTTAGTTCTGCAGCGTTTGCCGTTTAAAAAAGCTAGGGAATTCACAGATATAGATACTGCTAGACTAGTTTACTTTAGTTATTTTCACAGTGTAATGTCTTACGGTATAATGTTATGGGGTACAGCTGCTGATATGCAGACTATTTTGTCATTCAAAAGAGGGCCATACGTGCAACTTATAAGTTATGTGCTTGAATTTCTTTACGTGATAAATTTAAAGAAGTAGCTATATTGACAGTTGCATCGCAATATATATATATGCTAACTTAATGTACATTAATTCTATACCGCAAAAATAGTGATTTGCATAAAGTGAACACAAGGAGTGTTCAGAACTCATTTGCGGGGATTGGTATACGATCTTTCAACAAATTTCCTCTTGAAATAATGAATTTACCCATGCACAAATACAAACGGTCAATTAGGAACTTTCTTTTACAAAGGGGTTATTACACTATTAAGGAATTTTTAAATGATAAGACACCATGGGGACAGGCTTAGGCTATATTTTCTTTTCTGACCGTTTATTATAATCGTTATATAGATTTGTTAAATGCTCGTTTTGATAAGTGACATGTTAAGTGGAGGTGCCTCGTGAACACATGATTTTGCAGGATTTGGATATTTTTATGATTTGTTGAATGTAGTTTAACATCATTTATCAATGATTATATCATTGTTCACTTGTCACCTTCACACAATTCTTTGAAAGTGGAGGTAATTGGCGGTCATGGTCAGTATACCAATAGATTGTTTCTTACTGCCGGTTCGTATACCGTTGTCGTCATGCTCACTAAAATGTCAAAGTGGAGGTAATTGGCGGTCATGGTCAGTATACCAATAGATTGTTTCTTGCTGCCGGTTCGTATACCGTTGTCGTCATGCTCACTAAAATGTCATTTCTTGTGGTGGCGTCGTGTGTCGGGTAATCCCTGTCCCTCTAATATGGCGAGAGGGATGATGGCTGGCCCATGCGTCACGAGTAAACGGGTGCTACTTGCGATGAGTGGTCGATGACGGTCTTGCGGCTGGTATTAAATTTTAATCTTTAACTGCATCGTTTAAATCATGGTTCTGATCACTTTCGCGGATTGCCTGCATTATTAGGTATATATAATGTAAGTGGATGCTCCTGTTTCACCATGTCTATTCTGAAGAGACTAACTAAATGAACATCTAAATTAAAATTAAGTAGGTATTATGCTTGAGTATTATTATGTACAGTAAATATATACAAGTGATATAGACGGTGTAACAGTTGCAGCACCTTACAAAATGTAAAATTTTCATTTTAAACGTTCTTTCTCATGAGAAAGAACGTTTAAAATGAAAATTTTAGAACCATGGTTCTACGCCCTTGATTTGCAAACAGGGCAGTAAATGTAAATGTAGAGTCATTAAGTATTTATTTTATAATTTTATTATTTTGACATTCATAAGCGTCACATTGTGACCCAAATGAAAACAGGATTTTGACTTTGACTTTGACTTCGAATAATAGATGAAACAGTCTTTACTGACAATCCCCATAAATCCAATGTCTTTTTCATATTAATAGTTTTAAATTGTTTAAGAACATCTTCAATAGTAACAGCAGTCAATTCAAAGGTTGTGACACATTCTAACACGCGGTCCTTAAGTAGCATTTCAGAAAATGACTTGAGTGACTCTGTAGTTATAATGGGTATATTAGCAAAAAAAAAAACAAATTCTCTCGCTACTTCCAAGTCCTCCGCTAGACTCACATTATTGATAATTAGTAGGTAGTCGCGACTGCGTGCTTTGGCTCTAACAGTTTCGTTATTGATGACATTCCAGGTAGCTTTTATGGTATTTTCAGCGCATTTTACTTTATTTTTCAAATAAATTGATTTTGCAGCATAACAAGCCTGTCTGAATGTTTTTGAATATATTTTTACATAATTAATAAAGGCTGGACTATTATTAAAAGATTTTTCATTTGTAACGTAATACTCCATATTGCGTTATAATATCTCGCAGGTGCTTAACGCAGAGGGTGGAGCCAGCCTGGTCCGGAGAGAGCCCGCTTTGCTAGGAATTATTACCTTATAAGGTAATAGACGATCACAGGCAGTCTGTAACACATAGGTCTATGCCTATATAAGATAGGTGCGCGATCTAAATCCGTCACTTTCCCTAGACGTCGCTACGCTGCCGCGCTGCTACAACTACTACATATTCTGCCTTCTACTTCCATATCTACTGTCCCGCTGAGAGTGAGCATATTCTAGTTATCTGTGTGCCTATATGTTCTGTCTGTAGTATCTGTCTCTCCTAAGCATAACGGCCGATCTAGGGACAGCCTGTTCCTAACCGGTTATTGTGTATTCTCTATGCTACTTTCCAGTTCTCCCTACGGGCTGACGTTCTCCCTACGGGTATACACCTGTCTTCTCCCTACGGGTTGTTGTTAGCTGCGACCTACGAGCTGCTGGCGCCGTGCTTCTACCAGCCGCTGCCTACGCATCAGCTCCTACCTACGAGCTTCCTACAGCCAGGCCACTAATGCATGACTGGACCAGCCTACGCCTGAGCCCTACCGCTCAGCCTACATCAGCTGCACCGCCTAAGCCTGCCGCTCTGCCTACACCTCAACCACCGAGCTGCCTACCCAGCGTGCACTTCAGCCAGCTCACCGGCGACCCTACGAGCAGTCTACCCTGCGAGCGTCGAAGAGCAGCAGGCCTCTACACTCCAGCCTTCAGGCCAGTGCTACCTAGTCGGTCAAACTGTATGTAAGCGGTAGTGAGACATAATAAAAAACCTGTTCCTTCTAGCAATGTTTCTATCAGAACCCCGACAACCTACCTGAGAGCTAAACGTCTCACATTATAAAGTTCATGTAACCTAATCCGACTTTTATGAATGCCCTCAGTTACCCAATCACTAAACGTCAGACGGTCAGTTATATTTATTTTTTTGGGTTTTAATACAATAGAAAATCCATCGTTAATCAATTTAAATAATCTTATACTAATATAATATAAAGCTGAAGAGTTTGTTTGTTTGTTTGGTTGAACGCGCTAATCTCAGGAACTACTGGCCAGAAAAAATATTTCAGTGTTAGCTAGCCCATTTATCGAGGAAGGCTATAAGGCTATATAACATCACGCTATGAGCGATGGGAGCGGAGCAGTAAGCCTTAAATAATGCGGGTGTAACGGCGGGCATCCTCTAGTGAATTATATAACTGATCCGGACGGTCATGAGTAGACAACCAACGCATTTTACTAGATAAATTATTTTTTTAAACTTCCAATCGATTTATAGGTATATTTATCATTTTACTCTGAACCTTAGGGCTTTTTCTTGGACAACAGACTAACTACCCACTGTGATCAGACTGTAGCATATTAATTAAGATTTTGTGTAAAGGTTTAGTGTTAATAAATTTAATATATTATAAATACAGGTAGCACTTGTGGCAGTCACTCTAGTTGTTTCTAAAAAAGTATGTCTTAAATTGTAAGATTTAAGAAATTAATTGATAAAGAACAGTTCTCTAAAATGTTAATATTAAAGTCACCTAAAACAGCAACTGTTTTATGGCAATTATTAACTCTGCTTAGGGCATTCTCCATAATTACTATAAAACTTTCAAAAGGCGCACATAGAGGCGTGAATACTCATAACAATGAACTGCTCAAATTCGACACATGATATCTCTATAACTCGCTCAACAGAGAGGCTCACAATATTAGATCTTTCGTTAAATTTAAAAAGTTTATTTACTATAATTAACGAGCCGCCTCGAATAAAGTTTTCTCTGCTGAATGAGCTTGCAACCTGGCTGGCTTTTTATTAGCCAATATTCTATAATACATAAAATGTCAATATTGTTACAGTTCATAAACAATTCCAATTCTAACTCCAAACTCATCAACCCTTGTATATTCTGATGCACCAGGTTGATACAATTCTTCAAATTATTTTTTGTACAATATGTGGTTGATGAAAGTGTGTTTTTCTTTCTTTTTTTACAGTAGACATTGGTTACCTTGTTTAATACCACACCGTTTAAAAAAAAGTAACTAGGTAATGTCTTATCATAGTTATTCCCAGAGATTGACTCTATTGTCTCATTACTTAATTTAAAGAATTTGGAAAGAATTCCAAGCTAATTTAATGTCAAATTAGACTGCTCAATAAAAGCAGTTATTAGATAAATTTTTGGCTAATATGCTAGCGATGATGCTTTTTGTCTTTGATTATATTGAGATAGATAACAGCTATCACATGTCAAATAAAAGTTTCTAATGAAAGCATTAGAGTCAATTATGTCAATAAAATCATTGTAAACTGTCAATGTATGTCATTTGCTATTTAACTTATAGTAATTTTTGGCCTGTGGCAACCACTTACTGTAAGGAAATGCAACTAAAATAATTTTTTGTTTAATGTTTAATAATTGGTTGAAATATCTATTTATAGTATTTAAATTTGTATTATCCCTTCTCCCAATAAAAATAATTATCGTCTATTCGGGACAGTCCTTTGTTTCAACAATTGGCTCATGTTTCTACCTATTTCATCACTGTTGCTAAAAATCCAGTAGTTATCAGTTGTCTTCCTTCTAATCACCGTGGACAGATAGCTAGTTTTTCCTGTTCAACATATAATAAATCACATACAGTAGAATGTAGGCCTCAAACTACCAATCGCCTTACACGTTTTAAAAATAATATTATCGCTAAACTAAACCCCTCAATATTGCACTCAGAAAATCCAAATACAATTTATAATTCACTTTTTGGACTAGTAAATAATGAGTTTCAAAATACTTTCAAGCGTAAAACTGTCACACTAAAGGGTACTACCGGATATTTTAACCAGTGGGCCACTATAGGTAAATACAGAAGTAGAGCCAAATTGTTTGAATTATATGGTATGAAACAACATAGATTTGACACACCTTTTCTAAATTATGTAAAAAACTACTCAAAAATTTTTAAACAAGTTTGTATTATGGCAAAATCAAAATTTATTAGAGGTAAAATTAAGCAATCAACAAATATAATTACACAGCATTATTAAAATTAGGTACCTATATAATATCAGAGGTGTAAAAAGTTACTGAAATAGGACCCACTTCAGCATAATGCCAGGCCGAAAGCCTGACGCTGGTCTTCCAGCAGGCCCTCTTAGCGAGTCACAAACATCATCCAGTGTCTCATAAAAAAGTATAGTAGATAGACATACTAATAATAATTTTATCAATAAACGTCTAATATTACAAGAAACACCGCAACATTACGTTAGTTTGTAGCATCTACTCCCATTAAATGCCCCTTATCATCGTTTACATAAAGTTAATAATTCTTGTGTAGGGCTAGGTATTCGTATATACAATAAAATACCAATTAGTCTTTTAGAATTACCATTTAGTACGTTTAAAAGTAAAATAAAAGACTGCCTTATTAGGAAAGGTTATTACACCATTAATGATTACCTATTTCAGTGATAAGGATAGATGGTCACTTACACTAATCAACTCTTGATCTTTGTACTTATTCAGAATTTATATAGACACCTTGCTTTTCCAGTTTTTTTTAATATTATATCTCTAGTTCTTTTAAATAATTATTTATGTATTATTAGGTCATTCAACTTAGGTACTACATTTACATTTGCATTGTTGTTCCACTAATTTTATTTTAAAAATTTGCTACAGTGTTAGATGATGGTAACTCGTGATCATGGGCTGTACACTAACATCTTTGTAAATTTTGTGTATTCATATACCTACCGTCACTTTCTGTAACATACATTTCCATCATAGTTCTGAACATGATCGCGAGTTGCCTACATTATAAGACGTAAGTGGATGCTCCTGATACACAAGATTCACACTGGAAGGCTACTACAGCACTTAATTTGGTAACTGCATTAATTATTTAAGTATGTATAATGTATGTTACTATTTACAAGGAATTAAGTACAATGTGGAACAGTTGCAGCTCCTTACAAAAACAAAATATGTACCATAACACTGGTGATTAAAAAGAGTCGCCACGAGTTTTATTGCCCGTTCTTTCTCGTGGTTCTACCTATTGCTTTGCGAACGAGGCAGTATATGTAAATGTAGAAGCAATAAGTAATTTACTTTAAACATTTGACGTGCATAAGCGTCACCTTGTGACCTAGATGTATAAATGATTTTGACTTTGACTTTGACACTAAACATTACTAAATTATTGGTGTTCGTATATGTATTCAGATGTGAGAAGGAAGTGCTTACATTCATGAAGCAGTGAGTATGAGTAACACTCATCACCGCTGACTGAGATGACATAGCAGTACTATCTTTCAAGTTGATAGGTCGTGAAAAACTTTGTTGTGTCAGGCTAGGTTCATTGGCCTGATTATTGTTGGTTAATGAAATGAGTCTTTGCTCATTGTATTTACACAAATCCACTAAGTCGCCCATGGCCAAGATATTTTCATTAATTTGATTTTGAGATAATTGATATTTCTTTGTCATGTTACATAGGGAATCTTGTAAGCGATCAATCTCTGTCTGCAGACAATGGATATCAGCATCATACTTTATAAGATTATTATCTAGTTTAGTCATACAAATAGACAAATCTTAAGGCGTTTGATTGTGTGGAACATAATACGCTTTTACTTAAATTGAAACTTTATGGTATTAAAGATACCGCACTCAATCTTGTTGCCACCTTAGAGATAGAATTCAGTATGTAGATGTTAATGGGAGTAGGTCTCTAGGTTTGCCAGTAGGAATGGGCGTTCCACAGGGCTCTATTCTCGGTCCATTTCTTTTTTTAATATATATTAATGATTTGCCGTTCTTTGTTCAAAATTTATGTGATATTGTTTTGTTTGCCGACGATACGTCACTAAATTTTAAAGTTGATCGCAATTCAAGTAACTTTGATACCGTCAATAACACTCTTGCACAAGTATTAGATTGGTTTTCGACAAATAATTTGGTACTCGACTCTAGCAAAACCATATGTGTTGAATTCTCTTTACCTAATGTCAAAAGTGTTCCTAATATAATTTTAAATAAGGAAACGGAAACAATTCAACTAGTCGAATCAACCGTATTCTTAGGAAAAATCATCAAGAAATCAAATCATTAAGAAGAACGTTAGCTTCAGTGGGGCGCCCAAATATCCTGTCTCGCAGTAAAACTTAGTTCTGCAGCGTTTGCCGTTTAAAAAAGCTAGGGAATTCACAGATATAGATACTGCTAGACTAGTTTACTTTAGTTATTTTCACAGCGTAATGTCTTACGGTATAATGTTATGGGGTACAGCTGCTGATATACAGACTTTTTTTGTCATTCAAAAGAGGGCCATACGTGCAATTTATAAGTTAGGTGATAGACATTCTTTACGTTGTACATTAAGAAAAACTTAAATGTATACCGCAAAAATAGTGATTTGCACAAAGTGAACACAAGGAGTCTACATAAAGTTCAGAACTCATTTGCGGGGATTGGTATACGATTTTTCAACAAATTGCCTCTTGAAATAATGAATTTACCCATGCACAAATACAAACAGAAAATTAGGAACTTTCTTTTACAAAGGGGTTATTACACTATTAAGGAATTTTTAAATGATAAGACAAAGAGTGTGTGTGTGTGTGTGTGTGTGTGTGTGTGTGTGTGTGTGTGTGTGTGTGTGTGTGTGTGTGTGAGAGTAAGATCATGTAGTTTAAGAAATAAACCAGACACAAGTTCAACTTTCACTCAATACCCTTCCCATACCACTCACGGTGTGTACACTAGCCTAACAAATACGTCCAAGACACTCTTAATATTATAAATAAAAAAGAATACACTGTCGGTGTTTTACTCGACATAACTAAGGCTTATGATAAAGTACAATGTACCGTACTAATACAAAAACTAAATAATATATGCATTCGTGATTCAGCTTACGACTGGTTCTCATCCTAATTAGCCTGGCCGCACACATCCGTTTTCAGGCCCGCTTTTCAGTTCCGTTTTTCAGGACCGTTTTCAGTTCATTCCGTGAGCAAAGCGATTTTCATTTATTTTCCTTTGGCCTAGACATGGGTTATATAGGTAATTGAAATCTTAGGTATCACATGATTGTCATTGAATTGTTTGCGTGAAAAATACCTGTGACAAAATACCAGGTACCTATTAAAAAATCCGGACAAGTGTATATCGAGCCACGCACAATGTAGGGTCCCGTATTAGCCTTTATCTAGTATCCTTAGGATAAAATAACCCAAGCACAATAATTATTAATTTAATCGCTTGCAAATGTAAGTTTATGTTAATCGAATATTACTAGTTAATAGTAAAGCCTAATGAGCCCTTATAATTTTCATTGAAAGTGCTTCATGTTTGATTAATTATTCACGACACGGGAATTAACGCGATTTTTATATGTATTTACATACCATTTACGTGTGACGTTTCGAAACGGTTGCACGTCCCATGGTCACAAGCTGACTGGCGCTGCGATTTTACTACGAAACTTTTATTGCTTTCACCGTTGGCAGACGAGCCAAGGGCCCACGTGATATGGTAAGTGGTATCCGTGGCTCATACTTAGCTGTGTTTACTTAGTATTACAGGAACCATGTCAAATAAGTACAACCAAGTTGCTGCCTACCGGAAGGAAGAGGAGAAGGAAAAAGGATCAGGATGGGGACCGGGAAAGGAAAGGTGATTGGGCCTACGGCGTTCTCACTCACTGAACAAAACACAAAATAACAGATACCGTTGCTTGACCTCGATCTTCTGTGAGAGGGTAGTACTTCTCCGGTCGAGCCAAACCATTTGTGCTGGAATCAGCATGGCCCTATTACCGACAATTTGCGAGCTGTGCCTATTTCCAGTAATATGCATAGCAGAGACGACTAAACGCACGGATATTCGTTTTGCTTGCCGCAAGAGCCGCATAATATGCTAGACCAGGAGTGATTAATCATGGAAATCATTAGGCATATTGTTAATTTCAGATTGCCAAAGACCCCACTCCCACAAGATGTGATGTGCAGATAATTACCATGCCCCGTACGAAATTGAGCAACACAGTGATCCCCCCCTAACCAGGTCCGGCCAGTCGCTCACGAACGTCTGGAAAGAATTGGTCTTGGTTTATGTATTCCAACGAAACTGCTATTCGTCGAGGAGGCCTACGTAGACATCGGCGTGCTGGTTGAACAACCTAAGCAGTTTATTTCTATCACGAGGTGCTAGGAAATTTGAATCCATGCTTCTCGTACGGTATAATACATTGATGCACGTCTTAGGACCTCAAAAAGTACACCTGCCAGTACTGACAAAGCTTCAGTGCTAACTGAGCTTTGCACAAAAATTAAAAAATATCAACACAAGACGTTGACTCTTGTAGTGATTGCCGACGTACAGCACCGATAGAAGGCCTATCGGCTCATACAGGCGCACACATACAATCTAAGTATGTTGCATCAATTACTTTTAAAGTTGTGAAATTACAGTTCTGAACCATTCATATCAGTCTCCGGCGCAGTTGACATCTTAGACAGAGCGTAACAGTTTTTTTTATTCATCTAGGTACTATTTATTACGTGTTCAACAAAAGAAATGTGTTGAACCATACTCGTATATGTATCAAATATAAGTATTATAAGTAGATATCGATACTTCAAGTATCGAGTACTTTTCTAAGTCCGACAAGACAATCAATGACATCAGTTCACTTTCGATAGATCTAACTTATTTTACGTCGATATTAGAGAAGTTAATTCTTCTCCAGTCGGACCAGTCTAAGTATTCGTTCTAAAACTAGTGTGGCTCCAATGCTTACAAAAATATACTAGGTTTCTTGCCCAGTATGCTACCAACTATGGGTACCAATTATATTATTATATAAGATAACTTTGCCATAAACATGAGGCGTAAGGTCAATTTTTTAAAGTAGATAATTTGTAAGATGTAGGTGCGATATTGTAGATAATGCCTAAAAATAAATGATCCCTGGATATGAATGGCACACGAACGTTGCAAATCGCAAAATCAAACAGAGGCCTATATCTAACAGTGGATGAAATCGGGCTTGGGATGATAATAATGATTCGATACGATACCTGCCATTAAGTACTTATTGAGTAAAAGCATCGAATGAAAGTATCAAGTACAAAATTATGGATATCGAAAGGAAAAATACTCGATACCACAGTATCGATATTTTCCGTGCGTTGGTTGGTTAGTATAGTATTATACGCATAGAGATATAGAGTGGCAGAACAGTACCTAACTCAATACTGTGTCGTGTCCGTCGGTGCGAGAGAGAACGCTACAGGTTAAAGGCCCCCTGCATCTCTCTCTAACAGTACATGCACAACATCAACATTGCGCAATGGCGTGCTACCTGTAACTATTATTTATATCAGTTTATTAGTAATCAAAAGTTTAAAAGTTGTTTTATTGATACACGAAGATAGTTTGAAGTGACAATAGGACCCACTCTGCCACTCTATTCTTAATATCTCTATGATTATACGTATCAGCAACGGAGGAGAGGACGTGTTCGTCTTGAGCATCGGTCGCATGAAGCAGTATGCCCGCTACGATAACCCCATTTAATTAAAAATACAAAACCTTTTTGCTATTTGTTATTAAAAACTTTTTAAAGGTTTAGATTATTTATGAAAAATATGCAAGTAGGGTATAATCCAGAGAGGTTGGACGTTTAGACTAGAGACAAAGAGATTGGATATATAATACATAGAGGTAGCCCTAGTACTGAAAAATTGAACACAGTCAACTGACGTGTAAGATACAATTTAGACAATTTAATGCCATCAAATTATATAACTTTAGTGATTCATCTTTTATGACAGTTCTATCATGATTTTGAATTTAGCCGTATAATATTTATATCAACTTTTCAAGTGTTGTAAGAAATCTTATCGATATGTCTATCCACCGTATATTTTTATCTCGTTATTTTTTAGATTCTTTGTGCACGTGATAAAGATTAATAAAATAAGTAGATTGCTGCAGTATGTCGTGGAGAAAATTGGGTGCCTAGAAAGCACCATAGAATTTGTTCCAAGCATTTTACTGCGGAATGTTTTTATAGTAATGACAGATGGCGCAGACTAAAAGAAAATTCTGTGCCAACATTACTCCTCCATTCTAAACGTATCAGTGTGAGTGTTTAAATAATTACTTGCTTTTGCTTTTATTAGGGTAGCAGCGCCAAACAGGAGTCGGATCTTGGGCTCCATTCGATGTCTCGACCAAAGGAATAATTTAATTTTAATATTTTCTACAATTTTATTATCAGTGCATAGGGTTCCCACCAAGAACGTAGGGTCCCAAGCCAACCTCACCTGCAAGTGGTGTACCTGCTTATCAACGGATGAGGCTCTGGCAAACAAAACATAAGGCTCGCCACCTATTACGTGGGATCAAAAGTCTGGCAAAAAGTGGGCGTTTAATATGCCTCTGTCTACCCCTTCGGGGAAACAGGCGTGAGCCTATGTATGTATGTTATAAACAATATTCAGCCAGCTACCTGCAGTTACACTGTTGCCACGAAAAGCCACGACACGCTAAGCGACAAGCGATTTCGATGTTTATTTGTGCAGTTTAGTTCTGCACTGAGGTGACAGCGCCGGCGGCAAAATAGAGAGCGGCATGAACATTGAAATCGCTTGCCGCTCAACGTGTCGCGGCCGTTCGTGGCCAGGCTGTTAGACGACATCCACTCATTTCATAGTTTTACTATATCCTTACTAATACCTATTATAAATGTAAGTGAATTTATTTATTTGTTAAGCTTTCACATTTTGACTACTCAACCGATCATAAAAAGTCCAATGCACGTTGCTGGGAGTAATGGGAGTACAGAAAAAGGTGTAAGGTACTTTTTATCAATCGGCTTTGGCCTATAAATCAAGCTTCAGGTATCATCAGTGATTGCTATGGTGGCAAACACAAAGGGTATGCTTATTTATTTTAATATACTGCTTTGCATTAAAACGTGGTTTTTTTTCTTTCTTTAGTGTACGCGTGCGCCTTCCATAAATGAGACATCTTCTGTTTCTCCGACAACCAGCACTAAAGCGCCTACGTTAGTTACAATTTCTCCGCCAGTAGGTACAGAAGCGATGAAAATCGTGTGCGCTAAACACTTACGTACAATAGAAAAACTACAAAAAGAAGTTTTTCACCTTGAGCAGCTTGTTAAAAGACGTTTGTTAAAAATTAATTACCTATTTAAGACAACGTTCTAAACGTCTGATGAAAAAGAACATTGCTATGAATTCACGTATATGTCGGCGATACGCCAGGGTTATCGTGTTCAGTCCAGACTCCATTATAATAAAAAGACTCACGTAATATTACTTGGTTTATTTTCAGACGATTTCTAGCACAGAATTGAATTAAAATGTGACCTACAGTCCTTTTTATAAACTAACCGTCATTACACTTAATGTTAACAACTGCCACTTCCTTTTCAACATATAATTGAAATTACTGTACAATTAATTATCAAAAATCAACATTAATATTGTTATGAATATTGCACAACACCATATGATTTATTTTATACGAATAACAAATCTATTGTAATAATCAAACGCTGCTTTACAACATTCGCAACAGATGGCGCTATCAACAGGATGTAAATATAAGCGCAGGTTATTTATTACCGTTAACATAAAAGTATCAGAATAATGTAATTTAATACTAATTGATTTTACTTTGAAAGTTTCTGGAGTTATCTTAATTATTAAGCGATAAATTAAATACCCAATATTTATAAAACAGTGAAGCAGTCAATACAGTGTCTAATATTGTAAAGTAGTGAAGTTCTCAGTTCTGTGTTCACAAATAGTTATTTAAATATCAATCTTAAATATTATTAACATTTTCGTAACAATATAATCATTATATATTAATTTGCGCCCATATATACTTGATAGTTTGCAAAACGAAAATATCGTGAAGAAGGATTTGATAATTTTAGATCACGTGAAAAATAACAGTGTTATTAAAAAATACCTTTCACGCGCGGCTGGTGACAAAATACGTGAGATTAGCTTGAAGTTAAAAAAAATGCTGTGACGCTTCATTATTATGTGCTACTGAGTACCCATTTGAAATAAAAAAATATAGATTCCGTTTAAAAATGCAAGTTTGTGTAATAATTATATAAATACTATCCATTAACTAGCGTTCTGTAACTCGCCGTGTGGTTGACGGCATAGAATACAAGTGTCACCACCCCCTATCTTCCCGTGGGTGTCGTAAGAGACGACTAAGGGATAACACGATGCAAATACCATCTTTGCGTATAGACGGAAAACTCGACATCAAACCCTATACGACTGCCTCGTTGGTCTCGCGGCATAAATGTGCGCGTGGGATCGGGAGGTCCCGGGTTCGATTCCTGGGTCGGGCAGTGTTATTGGGTTTTTCTGTCACGAAAATCTCAGTAGCAGCACGGAGTCTGGAAATGTGCCCGGTACGGCAATAGGCTCGCCCCTTATTACGTGGGACTAAAGTATATCTGGCGAAAAGTGGGTGTAGAAATACACCTCTGCCTACCCCTTCGGGGATAAAAGGCGTGACGTTATGTATGTATGTATGTAACTAGCGTTCTGACTGCTGTGGACACAAACTTACGGAATGTATAACATGTACATACTTACTTTTACAAGTCTGTTTGATTTTGAACCTATATTATTGAAACTTTGATCGATATCGATAGCGGATTTGCTCAATCACTAAAAAATTAAAAAGTTACGAAATTTGTGTTCAAATTGTCTTTAGCCCTAACTGACAAACATAGTGCCATCTTCTTCTGGCAACTCTAATTTGTCATATGAGTGAAGAGTGTAGCTATATTCAATTTGTTCATAAAAATATCGTTCATTCCATGCTTTAGTTATTCTTCCATGACTAGAGAGAACATGCTCGCCATATTTCCTTATGCCGAACGTGCAACATGTAATGTCAGTTGGTCTTAGTTGGTTAATCATAACGTCAAATTACGCGTCTCATTTAAAGAGGCATAGACTCCTTACAGGCTCATATCTTTGACTGCATTCTCTAAATAGCCGTGCTGTCAAATCCCATCATTAAGGAGTGATGGGATTTGACAGTGAAAGGAGATATCGATGTTTTTTTAATGAGGGATAAATACGGAAACAAACTATCGGACATGAATGTAAAACTGAATCGTACCCGCAAGCTTCGGCATGGCAGTCGCTTGCACTCACGCCAACTGGGTTGTCAAAGTAGTTCACTGCTGTCTGCTGTACTAATATTATTTACATAAAGGCGAATCATTTGTGCTGGCGGATCACAAATGGGATTACCTACAACTCTAAAAAAATCAAGCAGTGTCCAACGTAAGCGATAGCAAGCAACGTGATATGATGCGACGCACACAAATTGCCTAAGCCTGCCGCATTAGCCAATCTGGTATAATTCGTACAATACGTAATCTAAGTGACAGTTTCTTAGCATCTCATCGCAACGCATCGCTCATTAGTTTATGAATACTTTTTGTCAATAGATTTTATGGCTAAAACGAACAATTAAACATGTGCATTTTTTTAGTACTGTCTGTCTGGCAAGTCTTTGCAAAGCACTGTCCGGCGTCAACAGCAAAAACTACAATTTCAATATTTTAGTTATTTACTTCTACGGCTTAAATATATCGACACATACTAAAGTTAGACATTTGACTAAAAATATTTATCGATAAATCATCACTGTTACGAACAACACTCGGTTTCCTAACTCTATGTTTTGTCTACTGTTTGCCTACCACGAGGCTGCTATAAGAGCGTGCTGCTAAACCTATCGACAGCTCTTTCTATCATACTGCATGTGCCATTAGAAAGAAGATATCAATCATAGCAACCGCTGTTGTTATTTAGTGTTACTTCTATGCCTTAAGGTTATATTTCTTTGGTATAATCTGTGTACACAGAGTACCTTTTTATATACAGGAAATCTGTGTAAAAACCTGTCGAGTATGCGTCAGAGGTATATATAGACAATTTTAGGTAGACGACTATAATAAAGCTTTCCATTATTTTTAAAACATTTAGGCCCTTATATTTGGCCTTTTGGTGGGTTCTATGATAAGTTTTATAATTTTTGTACGGCGACGGCGCGTCGCAACCCTGTCCATCAGAAACAGCCACGTCCATTTTGACAAGTGTCTGATTTATGAAGAATAAGTTTTATGCTATTGTCAAATTGAATGTCTGAATGTGAATGCATAAAACCATACATTTGACGACTGGTTGGCGCAGCGGGAGAAAACGGGCACCGATTTTTTTCAGTTCGGAACGGAATGAAACGATTGCGTGTTTTCCGATCAAAGCAAAATCTATCGTTTGCGGTGGTTAGTACGTTTATTTTACACAATACATTTGAAACAGTCGACAAATGAAGCTTGCTAGTCTCACGGAATTCCGTCATGAAAAACCGGCCCTGAAAATCGGATGTCTGCGGCCAGGCTTAAGCGGACGAAAACAATTAGTAGAATTAGAATATTTTAACTACGATACTAAAGAAATAAAAAAGATACACTCTAATACTGAAAACATATATGCATCAATTCCTCAAGATAGTGTAATCGGCTGCCTCTTATTTCTAATATAATATATATAAACGATCTCCCCAAAGCCATAGAATGGCCGTGCGTTTTATTTGCAGACGATATCTCCCTACTCACTTCTTGTCAAACTGAAGATAGCATTAACCAAAACTTACATTCAACACTCACAAATACAATAAACTGGATGAACGAACACAGCCTAGAAATCAATTTTACGAAAACAAAGATAATAACATTTCACCCTATCAAAAAGCACCCCTAAATATAAATTTTATCTTTAACGGAACACAAATCGAAACAGTACGCGAATTTAACTTGTTAGGTCTAATTTAAGATACAAATATAAACTTTAAATCTCACATCCAAAATATAAAAGCTAAAATTTCTAAATTGACTTACGCACTACGTGAAGTCAAAAAGGCAACAAACCTACATACCGCACTGACTACCTACTACGCCTATGCTTATGCCTGGCTTAACTATGGCATTATCCTGTGAGGAAATAGCACAGATGCACCTTCTCTCTTTGTTCATCAAAAGAAATTAATTAGAATTTTAGGAAATACAGAAGTCACTGAATGGTGGTTTTGAATGGTGATGTACTGGAAACAACTGAATCTACATTGTTTCTAGGAATAACACTTGATTCGAAGTTACAATGGGGCGCACACATTACATATCTGTCAGCGAAACTTAGTTCGGCTGCTTATGCCATTAAGAAGGTGCGCAATTTAACAGATGTCGATACGGCTAGATTGGTATATTTTGGCTATTTTCATAGTGTTATGTCTTATAGCATATTACTTTGGGGTAGAGCTGCTGATATCGAAAGTATTTTTATATTGCAAAAAAGGGCAGTTCGGGCCATTTACCAATTACGGACAAGAGTTTCGCTCAAAGAAAGATTCAAGGAAATCGGTATTCTAACAGTAGCGTCTCAGTATATTTATGCTAGTGTTATGCATGTACGTAAAAATATAAATTCATATTCAAAGAATAGTGATATACACTCTATAAATACAAGAAATAGACATAAATTATGTGTTCCGTATTTTCGTTTGTGCAAAACTCATAGTTCTTTTATAGGACTTAGTATACGTATCTACAACAAGATACCGTTAAGTATTTTGGACCTGCCTTTTAACGCATTTCAGATAAAGATTAAAAATGACCTAATGCAAAAGGCATATTATAATTTAAATGAATATCTGAATGACAAATGCGCTTGGAAATAATGTTTCATAATTCATATATTATACAGTAAATAGGTAGATGATAAGTTTCTTGACATGTAATTAAATATTATTCCATTCCAATTAAAATCATGTAAATGATAGTTTTTGGAATCGCCACCACATTACTAAATGTCACTCATCTCGTTAGATACTTTTATTTGTTATTTTTTTTTATAATGTATTATAATCGTGTAGCCAATCAGTTCGATCGGTGGTTATATTTCAAAAAGTATCATGTCAATCAATCAAATATAGGTACTACATTTGCATTTTGCACGCGTTCCACATATTTATGATAATATTAACGATCTGGAAAATGCAGGTAATTCGTGTTCATGGTCAGTATACCAACAGATTGTTAATTACTGCCGGTTCGTGTACCGTTGTCGTCATGCTCACTAAAATGTCATTTCTTGTGGTGGCGTCGGGTGTCGGGTCATCCCTGTCCCTCTGATATGGCGAGAGGGATGATGGCTGGCCCATGCGTCATACTCGTGAACGGGTGCTACTTGCGATGACTGGTCGATGTCGGTCTTACGGGCTGGTATTACATTTTTAATATTAAACTGTATCATTTCTATCATGGTTCTGAACATTTGCGCGGATTGCCTGCATTGTTAGGTACTTAATGTAAGTGGATGCTCCTGTTTCACCATGTCAATTCTCAGGAGGCTAATTAAATGAACATCAAAATTTTACTACATTATGCTTGAGTATTAAGTAGAGTAAATATATACAAATGACATAGAAGGTGAAACAGTTGCAGCACCTTACAAAATTTAAATTTGTATGTATTATGCAAAACCTGGCGATGAAAAGGAGTGACCTTGAGTTTTATTGCCCGTTCTTTCTCATGGTTCTACCTATTGTTTTGCGAACGTGGCAGTAAATGTAAATGTAGAAGCTTTAAGTAATTATTTTTTTAAATTGACGTTCATAAGTGTCACTTTGTGATTTAAATGAATAAAGGATTTTGACTTTTGACTTTTGACTTTTGACACTGATAGCTGCAAACCCCTCTTCCAAAAATATAAACTTCTTACCCTAACAGAAATATGCAAATTCGTCCAAATTCGTCCGTAAATATCCTGAGTTCCATACAAAACGTGAAGATACTCAAAAACAGTATTCCTTACGCCACAAACACAGACTAAATCTACCCACATCCCGGTTAAAAATGCACTCATTAAGTCTCCTATTAATTTCAGTAAAAATTTTAACAAGAAAATAAGTACAACATATTTATCAACAAACTGAAATTGTTCCTTAATAACAAATGAACATCATTTATTGCCTGAGTATGATATCAATAACTATTAAAATTTTGCATTAGTAGATAACTCACAATGTGAAACAGTTGCAGCTCCTTACAAAGATAACATGTAAAACCATTATACTGGCAGTTAAAAAGAGTAGCCACGAGTTTTATTGCCCGTTTTTTCTCGAGGTTCTACCTATTGCATTGCGAACGTGGCAGTAAATGTAGAATCATCTAGTATGTAGAATTAGCTGAAATTTTTGACGTTCATAAGCGTCACTTTGTGGCCTAAATGAATAAATGATTTTGATTTTGACTTTGACTTTGATGAGTATACAAAGCACAGCTTAAAATACTAAAGAACTGCCTTACTAACATATTTTCTCAATATTTCACTATAATTTTTACCACTTTGTCACTATCGTTTTCTTATTATGACAAAGACAGTCGCAATATAAATAAAAAAGTACAATTATCGTTGTTATACAGATATAACATTTTTTATTTTAACGAAATAATTAAGTATAATAAAAATAACCGGTACCTCGTAAAAGAAAGTAACAAAATTAGATTTATACCTATAGAAATAATATTAAAACTAGAGGATATCATGATTCTATACCAACCCGTTTGGCCAGCGTGGTATAGTAGGCCAATTCCTCCTTTCAAAGGAGAGGCCTAGTCCAGCAGTGGACTTTTAAAGGCTGATGATGATGATGATTCTACACAATTCCGTGCGAATTTTGGGAAAGACCTTCTTAGTGCACCCAAGCTCCCCAAAGTATAAACTCGGTTTCTCCAGATGATCGCTGGGTTTTCTGTCTAATATGACATGTCCAAAATATTGGAGTATTCTCTGTAAACAAAAACGGGATAGTCTGTTTCACCTTCAACTCGTTAAATATCCAAACCTTGGTTCCCTGGAACAGAGAACACGCAACATGTATCGCCAGCAAAACATTTCGAAGACATCGATCCGTTTCCTGTCTGCTGGATGTATTTAGGGTCCAAGACTAGACTCCATACAGAAAGACCAGGAAAATATGTTTTACCGTGTAAATCTTCATCTTTTTAAGCACCATCCTATTTTTTCATATTTTATACCAATCCTTCGTCTGATCTCTGTTTCCGCCGTCCAATTAAAACAACTAGCCGTCTATAAGATATACAGCCGTAGCGTCTCATGCAACATTTAATTCACTGGCTGGCTGATTGCTTAGTATTTTGATATTGAAGAGCGCACGCGGTGCTTATCCTGAAGAAATACATTACACTAAGCCATAACATAAGTGAAATAATCAGCGTAAATTGTTTTCGATGAGCCAATAAACATAAATGGATATATGAAAAAAAAGAAAATAGATTATGTAAGGTTAATTATTTAAATTCCCGCCGACAAAGATTCAAATAACTGTCTACTGTCAAAAAGCTCAGATATTTACACAGAGGCGCATTTGCTATGAGCGCTCTGTAGACAAACTTTCTGTGACCCAAATTGCCGCTTGGCGGCGTGGCAGTCTCGCTGTGACAGCTGTCTCTACGAGTGCAAGAGAGACGAACGTTCCTCCTGTTTATCTTAACTACGAGAGCAAGAGAGACAGAGAACGACGCCAGCGCCGCCAACAGCGCCAACTACGAACTACACTGGCGACAGTCGCCACTTGGAATCGGCACACGAACTCCTTAAGAAATGCGCTTCTATGTAAATCTGTATTCAGTGCTACTGCCTACTGTCATCAGATAATCTTCTGTCTACATCATTTCACGTGCACAATAATGATGTTCAGTACTTAATTATATATTACATAAATAGTCAAAACCTAAAACTTACAAGACAATAATTAAAGAGAGAGCGTAAACTATTATAAACAAATATAAAAATAAGAATGTAAAATAAATCACTTTTTGTAGCCTATTCTTTGGTACCTGCCAAAAATTCCAAACTGGCATAAAGTGCAAACCTCCATGGGTTTCAGTAGGTTCATTATTAGTATTTGATTGTGAATTCCGTCCAGTGGTTACTATTTCGTTCAAAGTAACTACTTCACCGTTGGCTTGAGAACTATTTATGATGTTATTTATTGCTTGTTGATAAATATCATTCGATTTGGTCAAGTAAGGAACAGCCGAGACATCTTTCGGAGGCATCCACCACTTTTGTACGAGGTCATGATATTTCAGAAATATGGCGTCCGGTGTGATTTCAATATTAGAAGGATACATTAAGCGATGTCGATCTTGATGATGCTCTATTTCTTGTTTTGTTATCCATTCTACATAATTGTGATCACCTTGTTGGGTGTAGAACGCGAGCTTACTTAAAAAGTCCCTTGCCGCAGCTTCGTCTGTGCCATCCAGAGAAAGTTTAGGAAACAGCTTTTCTTTGACATCAAAGCGATATTCATGCAAATTATAAATTTCGCTTTCCAATTTTTGCAAAAGGCATCTGGCATTGTTCTTTAGTTCCGAGATATTATCGTTGAATTTGAAGAAGTTAGTTTCAACATCATAAACTAATAAATTCCCGACAGCACTGCCTAAGCCACCATTCAGACGCAATATACCTTCGTTGACTGACTCATCTATTACAATAATATTACTTGGCTTAGTCATTTCAATCATATTAACTATACTCATCGTTAAGTAGTTCAGCCTCTTTTCAATGTCATCCGGCTTGCCTCTTAGTTTTATATCTGAATTACCAAAGGCCGATGGAACTACGAAACTAGAATCTTTTAATATGTTCATAGCACCTAATTTAATAGCTTCGTTCACTGTGGTTGGTGACACATTGATCTGATCCAACTTTTCCTTTATAAATGGAGGCATGCTAACCGTTAATTCTAACTTTCCATTTTTATAAACGACAACTCTCCCAATCACATGACTCAGTGTATTCTCATTCGGTGCAGATAAGAATTCGTGCAGATTCGTTTTGTGAACCTTTTTTACTTTTTGTACTTTGAGTACTTCTCGGTAGAACACATCTCTAAACATCGCAAGGAATTCATCTGTGTTAGTAAAGAACTCCGGTCGAAACGTACACGTTGCATATTGTTCTTTGATTTCAGAAATGAGAACCACATTCTGTGCTAACACCACATGGTACAGTAATATGTATTCATCAGTCATTATTTGGTTGTTTTTGCTGTAAAGTAATTTCACAAATTGTTTGGCCAGTGTTGTGGCTGTGTTTATTTTGGATAAAAACTGCACTTCTTCATCAGTGTAAAGTGGTCGTGTACCAACCTTGCCTGTAGCTATCAGACCATTTAAATGATTAGCAGAGTAACTAAGGAACAATTTGTTATTCAGATCACCTCTCTCATTGGTGTATATAATGAATACACATTCAGTATTATCAAACTCCTCATTAAAAATCTTGTCGTTACTATTCGGGTCGAACTTTTGTTTGATTGTCAAATAGCTATTAAAATATTTTACTAAATCGTTCTTACTGTTGAGAGTAAGGATCTTGTCGGTGTTTTCCCTGTGTTTCGCTTGTATAAACACAATCAGCGGTCGATTACCTCCTTTGATTTTCATTTTTATACAGATGTCGTCAAAAGCCCCAATGTCTTCCATATTGGAGGCCAAGTAAAATTCTTCGATAAAGTCATCATTTAGTGCTCTAAACAATATTAAACTTAACAGTTTACTTTCATAAAACTGCCCGTGCACTGCCGTGGTGCCTGAACGCTTTTTATACATCGTAATGCAATTTTATTTTAGTGCTATGTTTTACAGGACACTGTTTATTTGTTCACCTGCGAGCTGCGGTCTTGCGGCTTTTATTTACCTGTAAATAAAATAAAAACACTATTAGTTTTCTTTTATATTTAAAAATACAACTCCCGCACTAGGCCTGCGACCAGACTATCGCATTGGATGTTATTAAGTCGTACTTAAGTAACAGAATCCAATGGCCCGAAATAGTCCATTGAAATGTTAATTTTTTTGGGCGTAGCGTGCTTTTGTCAGAGGTCGCAATTTTATTTTATAGATAGCTAGAGAGAGTTAGTACAATGTTAAATCCAAGTTTGTGGGGTCGCAACCCTTGTTCTGTGGCCGCCATCTTGCAAAAAGTAGTACAAATGGGTTTGCTAGTTTATCTCTCAAACTATTGGCCGTACAGAAAAAATACAAAAAATGTTATGTTGGAAATTAAATTCTGTACAACTTTGATTCCGTGGCATTTAGCCGTAAAATGAAAGATAACAAAGTTACAAACGAAAATCGAATGAAATTTGTAACAAATTTTCTTTTCAATGTGTTATAATTTTTTTGTCGTCAGCAATAAATAATACATTTAATTTGCCTTTTCTTCTTCCAAACAACACCCGGTCTTCCACCTTGAAACTCCGCAGTACCATAAGGTCCAATTTTCACTCATAACAATGACCCTAAAAACTGCGGTCCAAAAAAATAGACAAACTCAATCTCTGGGCAACTGAACTTGATAGTCTGCCCAGCCAGAGGATACTGCAAGGTGTTCTGCAATGCCTAAATGTTCTGGGAACTCCTACAGGAAAATTATTAGATATAATCATAATTCATAGTGGAAAATGATGAATTATCGACAACAAAGCGACTTTCCTCTAAATTTATTCGTCAAAAATTGTATACTGGCACTTAATCAGACCTTGTGCAAAAGCCTGGCTCATCTCAAAGACTAGGGACACAGATATAGTGGGAAAACATAAAAATTGCCAAAATACAACAATAATAAAGATATAACTTTTTATTTTTGGCTTTAGGTCAAATGTTTCAAAGCCAAAGTTGTAAAGAATTTAATTTGTAAGAAAAAGCTCTTTCACATATTCTTTGTGAAAGAGCTTATTCTTACAAATTAAATTACCTACTTTTGTTTCTCAATTTTGTAATGTTCAATGCAACCCCAAATGTAACTTTTCAATGGACTAAAAATGCCTTTGTTTACATAAACGATTTGCCTTTTTGCTTTAGGAACATTTTTGAGGTAGTGTGAGGTGATACTTACTATAGACAGAAATAAGGAAATCTTTGACAAGATAAACAGCGCGCTCATTTGAATCGGCCCATGTAGGCGCACCGTAACACATACAACCCAGATATGTTCCTCAATAAATATTTTTTTAAGTTATGAACGAAAAGCCCCATGTCATAGTTGATATTCTTCATATGGCGTAAAACCTTCTTTGGGTGCCCGGTTTAGTCTCTTTGCAGTTTAGTCTCTTGAATTAGTGATTTCGTCATGATCTCGTCTAAGTTTTTCCACCGTTGCTGTTTCTTGGTTACATTAACCATATAAAACAATTCTTAATATGGTCTAACTGAAAGCTGTGAGCTGAACTGTGAGCTTTTTATTTCAATACAATGGATTCTGTTTTGATACTTGATGACATCCGATGTTTTAACCTAGATCCGATATGTCTTATTTTACATAAGAGCCTATCATTGTAGACACAATCAAAGAATATCGAAATAGGTGCTAGAATAGTAAAGCTACTATAGCATCTATCGTCGACCGAACCATTTAACTTTAATTTCAAGCTTTAAGAAGACTTAGACGAAGAGAAGCTATAGACACTGTCTGATTGGTTTAATTTGATTATTAATCGAATTGCCTTTTATAAGTAGTTTATTATTCCTGATCATATCTAAGTATATCGTTCATTTTTCAAAAATAAATAAGTTTAGCAGTTCGCGAAAAGAGTAGCATGTGTTTCTTCTAGTATCTTGTCATAGCCCTACTATACACCGAACCGGCACATAATAAGTAAGTGAATGATTTTGAATTTAATTCTACTAGTGTATCTGGCTAAAATATCCCGATAAGCGACAATAGGCTCGCCACCTATTACGTGGGATCAAAACACTGGCGAAAAGTGGGCGTCTAATATGCCTCTGCCTACCCCTTCGGGGAAACAGGCGTGAGTCTATCTATGTATGTATGTATGTATGTATCTGGCTACTCTGTGCCACAAGTGACGTCACGCTAAGGTCAATAGCTCTGCGAGCATCGCACGCAACTACTTACAGTTGGCAATGTATTAAATACGGTTTCTATATTTAAAAACTATCTTCTTGGCACTTGGCACAAAGGCTTTGACGTGACAATAATCCATGGAAAATACATTCAGTAATTTTTTTTTTTGACCAAACACTCAAGAAATACCATCGAGCAACCACCATAAACACCAGATATGGCTCCAGCCGACGTCTTTCTTTTTCTTTTATGTCATAAGCGGCAAACGAGCAGACGGATCGCCTGATGGTAAACAATTACCGTCCTATGGACACAAGCAACATCAGAGTCACAAGTGCGTTGCCGCCCTTGGGGTTAGGAAAAGGTATGGGAGGTGGAGTGGGATGAGGGAGAAGGAATAGGGGACGGGGCCCCCGGCACTCTCACTCACCGAACGAAACGCAACAATATAGGTACTGTTACTTTACGTCGATTTTCTGTGAGAGGGTAGTACTTCCCCTAAACTCAAATTACCACTTCGTGGCCCCCGTTTTCAATCGGTAGAAGACATAAAAGAGAATTCGCGGCGAGAACGGAACTCAATTCTGGAAACAGCGTTTAAAAATGTTTTGCTGATTGGATTATTTGTTGGCATAAGTGTTTTGTTTCTGAAAGAGCATACTTTGAAGGTGATAAAATAAATTTCGATGAATAACAAACAGTTTGTGGATTATTGATCTTTTTACCGGTGAAAGTACCGGGACACCGGTTGACAGAGTAGTATATAAAATGGTTTAACTTTCCATAAAACAAATAGAAATAGCAAAGCTGTAAATTGAACTACTACATATGGCTGAAGTCGCATTAAGTCTTTATTTATACATTTCTAGAATATAATCATGCCGATTTTACCACAAGATACCGACCGGGGAAGAACTAGCTACGGGGAGAATATCGAAGCGAAATAACATATAGTATCTATTAGATCTAATCATGAATTAATGTATTATTAAAGTCAAAGTAAACCAATAATGAATTATCTAGGGTGGAAGGCGCTGGCGACTGTAACACAATTTATATTAGTACGGTCGTCAACGACAACCTCTTATTTTAAGCCGAACTGTTTTCTTTGATTTCTGGTTGAGTTAATTATATGTAGTTATTATTATAAGAGAAATTGTATACTTATTGATGATGAATAAATGATTATTATTATTATTATTATCTGTGTGCCATAAAAAACAAGGTGATCGGTGAAATGGAGAGACGAGCTCTCCATTGTTTACAACTCACCGCTCTGTTTCTCGCTCCTTTAGGTATGTTTCTTTGGTACTACTTTTGAAATTCCAAGAAAAGTAGGCCTTGTAATTTGTATACGTGCCACGGCTACAGCTTACCATCAAATGGAGCTTACCGCTTGCGCTGGCTCAATGTTTATCTATAAAAGCAATAAATAAGTCTAACATTAATTTATTAAATCCACATTAATCTAGCAAACTCTAGATAATGATAAAGTAAATACTGAAACATCATACGAAATATAAAGCCATATAATTAATTCATGTGTCATTTCCTACTTTCAAAATGGTGCCATGTCATGACGTGACAAATAATAAGACAAAAACTATCTAGTTGCTTGTCTAACGTTAAATCTTGAGAACAGCACTACGACCAACAAGCGTCAAGTATCTGTCAAATAAAACTACATATTATAATAGCAAACTGAAATGAATTTCTTAACAGTAAAATTATTAAATGGGTGATGAGTGATGACATACACCCTAATGCTCTAAGCTCTAACTACAAAAAAAGACATTGGTATATTTAAAATCAATTTTACACAGCTAAAGCTAAAAATAGAGATCTCTCAAACACTATATTTAGTCCCTAAGTCCTTAATAGACGTAAACGTATTACATCGCATGATTATTTGCTACACAGATAATATAATACGTTGCTAGTAGATATTGAATCGCGTCATGCCTTAAAGTTTCTATCAGATCTTTATTATATCATATATCCTGGTGCCACGTATCTAAATTGTGTGAGGGATAAAAGAAAGACCATTTTTAAAATGGAATGCAAGTTCTTGTCAGCGAAGTCACCGCACAAGTAGATAATACTTAAGTGATAGCACTAAAATTTCAGTATAAAAATGATTACACTGAAGCACAGCAGAGGTCATCATCATCATCAGCCTTTAACAGTCCACAGCTGGACTAGGCCTCTCCTGTGAAAGGAGGAATTGGCCTACTATACCACGCTGGCCAAACGGGTTGGTATAGGGTTTGTATCAAGTTTTCCTTCTCATACAGTATTGTTCTCTGCATAATATGCTCCCTCTGTCGGCTTTTACGACACCCATGGGGTGGTGACATTTTGTATTCTTAATCCGTCACCACACTGACAGCAGAGGTAGATAGATTATATTGTTGGGATCAATGCTGGCGGCTCAAGATCGGTCTCTGTGAAGAGTCTTGGGGAAGATCTATGTCTAGTAATGGACTTGTTTCAGCTGAGATGATAGTGAAAGAGTTATCATTTGATTTACATACCATTCATTTCCGGGAATCACACATTTACGTTCTGTTTCAGTCCGACGAAAAATTGATCAACCTGGCATTGATATTTAAACTTTTAAGTTGCACCACTGTGTACGAGATACTTCAGGAGCGTGGGCCAAATTAAACTTTTCAACAACACATTACATGTTCAAAAGTACACCATGTTTACGCATGACGTGGAAGTACAAAACTAGAGCAATACAAGAACATGCCCATACACTAGAACTAATACTGAAAATTTTGCCATCGAGCAAGTGATAAAATAAAATCTTATCACAAATTAGGATTGACACATTAGATCTTTAACTTTTTTGGCGATAAGACTCAATTCAAAGCGATCCTTTTATGAAAATATCTAGGATTAACGTACCTGCGTGGCATGGGCTTTCGGAGCACTCTTACAGTGATGCTACACGTACTCGTATAAGCCTGAACGGGCTCAGGATTCGGTAGGGGCTAACTCGTCGAAGGCAAGCTGCGGACTGTATCGATGACTTTTTGTTTAACATAAGTAGATATGTATATATTATGTATGCCTAAACAATCACAATCAAATCACTTAAAGGATAAGATAAGAAGTAAAAAAACACCGATGGACTAAATTAGCGAAATACCTAAACTATTTTACAATAAGCATACATATTTCGTTTTCAGTTTACGGTTTTCGCATATCAATTTCACAGGTAATAAAATAATTATCAATCTCTGTGTCTAAATATTTTTGAAATCCCATCTTTGACTAGCACTTTGAGAGCCGACCGTTTTTTAGCGCGCTATTACGCTGGCCGCCGGCCATTATTCAAGATATTGTGAAATATATGCTACATGCATAATTTTTTACATTTTTATTCATGCATTATCTATTTTAGTTATAAATAAAAACATTATATAAAAAGAATAAGATATTAATTATTGTTATATTTGAAAATCAACCTTAAAAAGAGTAAGAAAAAAAGAAAAAAAAGAAACATGACCGTACACGTAGTACATAGCGGCGAAGTGGGCACTGGTGCCGCAGCCTTCAAAAACGTTCCTCACCCCTACACCCCGCACGCATGCCGATGAATGAATCATGTGTGTGTAGCTAAAGATACCTGCTCGGCTAAGGTTACGCACCAGTCACGTACTGGAAGCGTTATTTTAAATAAAAGATATGTCAAAGTCAAAGTCAAAATCATTTATTCATCTAGGTCACAAGGTGACGCTTATGAACGTCAAATTTGAAAGTACATTACTTAATGCTTCTACATTTACATTTACTGTCTCGTTCGCAAAGAAATAGGTAGAACAACGAGAAAGAACGGGCAATAAAACTCGTGGCCACTCTTTTTAATCGCCATTCGCCAGTGTTATGTTACATATTTTGTTTTTGTAAGGAGCTGCAACTGTGGTATGAAAATCAATAAAGAACTCAGTTCGTGATCGGCGACCCGAGGCAAGAGCAGCTGTACGAACCCAATTCGTGATCGGCTGATAAGTGCTAGTGCGACTATAAAGCTTCACAAACAAAATTATACGTAATCATCATCCTCCTAGCATTATCCCAGTGTCAACCTGGGGTCCGCTTACTATTCTAACCGGATTTGGCTGAATATTAGCTTTTCCACGGAGCGACTGTCTGTCTGACCTCCGCAACCCGAAGGGATAGCGATATTCCATGCTTTAGTTAGACTAGTGTCAGTTTCTTTTTAAAGTACCTACTGACGCCCTGTAACGACTGTCAAAGATCTTCATAACAATCGGGACCGACGCGACGGCTTAACGTGCTCTCCGAGGCACGGGGCAAACGATATTTTGACAATTTAATACGTACATAAACTCCGAAAAGTCAGTTTAGCGTGTCGTGTGGGTATCTCCGCTAGGCTATCGCTTACTTTATGTAGCTATGTAATAATAAATATTTATTTGAAATAATTATTTATTAGTACATTAATAAAAATAATAAATAAATAAAAATATACTTATCATTCTCACAGAAAGCTTGTTATATCGTTTATAACAAGCGCCAAAAATAATGAAATGCTGGAAAACAAATAAGATGAATCATGTTATTATTAACTGTTGAATATTACATTCCTGGCCGATTCTCAGTTACTTCTACAAAACGCTGCCCTGAAACCAAGACGCATAACACCAGCGAGCAGCGAGTACTAAAGAATCCGTGCGCCAGCGACGTGAAGTCATTGACCGCGTGACGTCACGGCTCTCGAGTAGCGCAGAGTAGCGAGCTACATAGATCTATACATCTTTTATTTTCTGATTCCAAACTGCTATTGCTATAATTGTTATATCAATATTTATTGAATTATTCAGACAGTTAAAGGCTTAAAAAAGAAAACAATATATACAGATGTGTAGAGAGGGCCAATGTAAAGCTTGATTTGTGGGGTCGTACCTTTTGCCCCTCGGCCGCCATCTTGGAAAGAGGTGCAGATGGTTTTTCTTAATTATCTGGTAAACTATTGGCCGCACAAAAATATGTGAAAGAGCTTTTTGTTGCAAATTAAATTCTCTACAAGTTTGGCCTTGAAACTTTTGTCGTAAAGCCAAATATAAAAAGTTATATGTTTATTATTGTTGTATTTTGGCAATTTTTATGCTTTCCTGCTATAACTGTGTCCCCAGTCTTTGAGATGTGCCAGGCTTTGGCACAAGGGCTGATTAAGTGCCAGTATATAATTTTTGACGAATAAATTTAGAGGAAAGTCGCTTTTTTGTCGATAAGTCATCATTTTCCTCTATGAATTATGCAATCTCTAATAATTTTCCTGCAGGAGTCCCCAGAACATTTAGGCATTGCAGAACACATTGCAGTATCCTCTGGCTGGGCAGACTATCAAGTTCGGTTGCCCAGATAGAGATTGTCTTTTTTTTGGACCTCTGTTTTTAGGGTCATTGTTATGAGTGAAAATTGGACCTTATGGTACTGCGGAGTCTTAAGGTAGTAGACCAGATCTTGTTTGGAAGACGAACAGTCAAATTAAATGTATTATTTAATGCTAACGACGAAAAAATATAACACATTGAAAAGAAAAGTTGTTGCAAATTTCATTCGATTTTCCTTTGTAATTTTGTTATTTTTCATTTTACGCTTAGACTATGATTTTACGGCTCAATGCTACGGAATCAAAGTTGTAGAGAATTTAATTTCCAACAAAACCTTTTTTGTAATTTTTCTGTACGGCCAACAGTTTGCCAGATAAACTAGAAAACCCACTTGTACCACTCTTTTCAAGATGGCGGCCGCAGGACAAGGGCTGCGACCCTACAAACTTGTATTTAACATTGTACTAATCCTCTCTAGATATCTATAAAATAAAATTGCGTCCTCTGACAAATGCACGCTATGCCCAAAAAAATGTAACATTTCAATGGACTATTTCAGGCCATTATTTCATGCCCTCTTTGCCCATCTTCCTGCAGTAAACAGGATCTTAAAGTGGCCTCAGACAATGCCGTTACCGTAGCCAAATTTTGGGAACAGAAAATCTGAACCAATGACACGATGAAGAAGAAGAAGAAGAAAGCCATTGGATTCTGTTACATAAGTACGACTTCATGACATCCAATGCGATAGTCTGGTCGCAGGCCTAGTGTGGGAGTTGTATTTTTAAATATAAAAGAAAATTAATAAAGTTTTTATTTTATTTACAGGTAAATAAAAGCCGCAAGACCGCAGTTGAACAAACAAACAGTGTCCTGTGAAGAGTAAAAGATAGATAGCACTAAAATAAAGTTGCATTACGATGTATAAAAAGCGTTCAGGCACCACGGCAGTTCATGGGCAGTTTTATGAAAGTAAACTCCAAAATTTGGCTACGGTAACGGCATTGTCTGAGGCCACTTTAAGATCCTGTTTACTGCAGGAAGATGGGCAAAGAGGGCATGAAATAATGGCCTGAAATAGTCCATTGAAATGTTACATTTTTTTGGGCATAGCGTGCATTTGTCAGAGGACGCAATTTTATTTTATAGATATCTAGAGAGGATTAGTACAATGTTAAATACAAGTTTGTAGGGTCGCAGCCCTTGTCCTGCGGCCGCCATCTTGAAAAGAGTGGTACAAGTGGGTTTTCTAGTTTATCTGGCAAACTGTTGGCCGTACAGAAAAATTACAAAAAAGATTTTGTTGGAAATTAAATTCTCTACAACTTTGATTCCGTAGCATTGAGCCGTAAAATCATAGTCTAAGCGTAAAATGAAAAATAACAAAATTACAAAGGAAAATCGAATGAAATTTGCAACAACTTTTCTTTTCAATGTGTTATATTTTTTCGTCGTTAGCATTAAATAATACATTTAATTTGACTGTTCGTCTTCCAAACAAGATCTGGTCTACTACCTTAAGACTCCGCAGTACCATAAGGTCCAATTTTCACTCATAACAATGACCCTAAAAACAGAGGTCCAAAAAAAAGACAATCTCTATCTGGGCAACCGAACTTGATAGTCTGCCCAGCCAGAGGATACTGCAATGTGTTCTGCAATGCCTAAATGTTCTGGGGACTCCTGCAGGAAAATTATTAGAGATTTCATAATTCATAGAGGAAAATGATGACTTATCGACAAAAAAGCGACTTTCCTCTAAATTTATTCGTCAAAAATTATATACCGGCACTTAATCAGCCCTTGTGCCAAAGCCTGGCACATCTCAAAGACTGGGGACACAGTTATAGCAGGAAAGCATAAAAATTGCCAAAATACAACAATAATAAACATATAACTTTTTATGTTTGGCTTTACGACAAAAGTTTCAAGGCCAAACTTGTAGAGAATTTAATTTGCAACAATAAGCTCTTTCACATATTTTTGTGCGGCCAATAGTTTACCAGATAATTAAGAAAAACCATCTGCACCTCTTTCCAAGATGGCGGCCGAGGGGCAAAAGGTACGACCCCACAAATCAAGCTTTACATTGGCCCTCTCTACACATCTGTAAAATAAAATTGAGTCCTCTAATAAATGCAACCCCAAATGTAACTTTTCAATCCAATCCAATGGCTTACCAGTTAAATTAGATGTGCTACAAGGCGGTATGTTAAGGCCTCATTTGTTTACATAAACGATTTGCCTTTTTGCTTTAGAAACATTTGTGAGGTAGAACACGGAAATTCTACCGTGTTCCTACCTCACAAATGTTTCAAAGTTCTTTTTATATTTTATAGACAGATACATATAAGGAAAACTTTGACAAGATAAACAGCGCGCTCATTCGAATCGGCCCATGTAGGCGCACCGTAACACCCAGATAATATGTTCTACAATAAATATTTTTTTAAGTTATGAATGGAAAGCCCTATGTCATAGTTGATATTCTTCATATGGCGTAAAACCTTCTTTCGGTGCCCGGTTGCAGTTTAGTCTCTTGAGTCTTGAAAGGGTGATTTCGTCACGATCTCGTCTAAGTTTTTCCACCGTTGCTGTTTCTTGGTTACATTAACCATATAAAACAATTTTTAATATGGTCGAACTGAAAGCTGTGAGCTGAACTGTGAGCTTTTTATTTCAAAACAATGGATTCTGTTTTGATACTTGATGACATCCAATGTTTTAACCTAGACCCGATATGTCTTATTTTACATAATAGCCTATCATTGTAGACACAATCAACGGATATCGAAATAGGTCCTAGAATAGTAAAGCTACTATAGCATCTATCATCGACCGGAGCATTTAACTTTAATTCCAAGCCTTAGAAGAATTAGACGAAGAGTAGCTATAGACACTGTCTGATTGGTTTAATTTGATTATTTATCGAATTGCGAATTTAAAAGTAGTTTATTATCCCTGATCATATCTAAGTACACCCGATACACCGAACCGGAACATAATAAGTAAGTGAATGATTTTGAATTTAATTCTACTAGTGTATCTGGCTACTCTGTGCCACAAGTGACGTCACGCGAAGGTCAATAGCTCTGCAAGCATCGCACGCAACTACTTACAGTTGGCAATGTATTATTACGGTTTCTATATTTAAAAAGTATCTTCTTGGCACTTGGCACAAAGACTTTGGCTCTAGACAGACGAACCGCATTTCAACTGCAATCCAACTGCAATTGCAGTTGGGATGCAGTTCGGATGCAGTTTGAATGCAGTTGACACGACTGCAATACAACTGCAAACCAAACGTGCAGTCCGATTGCAGTTCAATTGCAGTCGGCGTTCGTTGCTAGTTAGCATACATTGCGTTTAGGGAACTCTAAAGCCGTTTATTTTAGGGAAATATTGAAAATTTATGTTTATTTGGAAGAAAGTTTACATTTATCATTCAAAACACGATTTTGGAATAATTAGAAAAAAAATGTCGTGACTTTGAGCCTCAATATCTCCTGAACCAGTAATTTCCCAGGTAGGTATGGTGCCGAAGTAAAAATTGATCGTAATAATTGGTACAATATGGGGTTTCGGTTTTCGTTAAGGGTCTTTTTACACCCTGTATAAAATGGTTTAACCGTAAAAAAAACAAATAGAAATAGCAAAGCTGTAAATTGAACTACTTAATATGGCTGAAGTCGCATCAGTGGCGTAGGAATGCCTGATGCGCCCCGGGTGCCACCCTTTTTGGGGTGCCACCCATCCAAAAAAGGGGTGACACCCAAAACTCAACTTTAAGAACAATGTAAAAAATATATAAAACAACATAGACACTAGCTCGGCACCTCGAAGCCTAGCCCGAAATTGTTGGAATCCGCCCCGGATGCCACCCAAGCTAGCTACGCCACTGAGTCGCATTTTCGCATTAAGTCTTTATTTGTACATTTCAAGAATATAATCATCATCACTAGCTACTCCGACCGGGGAAGTACCACCTACGTGCAGAATATCGAAGCAAAATAACATATATAACTATAGATCTGCGTGCCATAAAAATAAGGAAATCGGTGAAATGGAGAGACGAGCACTCCATTGTTTTCAACTCACCGCTCTGTTTCTCGCTCCTTTAGGTATGTTTCTTTGGTACTGCTTTTGAAATTCCAAGAAAAGTAGGCCTTGTAATTTGTATGCGTGCCAAGGCTACAGCTTACTATCAAATGGAGCTTACCGCTCGCGCTGGATGAATGATTATCGATAAAAGCAATAAATAAGTCTAACATTAATTTATTAAATCCACATTAATCTAGCGAACCCTAGATAATGATAAAGTAAATACCGAAACGCGAAACGTCATACGAAATATAAAGCCATATAATTAATTCATGTGTCATTTCCTACATTCAAAATGGTGCTATGTCGTGACATGACGAATAATAAGACAAAAAGCTATGTAGTTGCTTGTCTAACGTTAAATCTTGAGAACAGCACTACGACCAAGTAGGGATTAAGTATCTGTCAAATAAAACTACATATTATAATAGCAAACAGAAATGAATTTCTTAATAGTAAAATAACCACAAAAAAAAGACGTTGGTGTATTTAAAATCACTTTTACACAGCTAAAGCTAAAAATAGAGATCTCTCAAACACTATATTTAGTCCCTAAGTCCTTAATAGACGTAAACGTATTACATCGCATGATTAGTTGCTACACAGATAATATAATACGTTGCTAGTAGATATTGAATCGCGTCATGCCTTAAAGTTTCTATCAGATCTTTATAATCATATTCAAATGTCCTGGTGACACGTATCTAAATTGTGTGAGGGATAAAAGAAAAATCAATTTTAAAACGGAATGCAACTTCTTGTCAGCGAAGTCACCGCATAAGTAGATAATACTTAAGTGATAGCACTAAAATTTCAGTATAAGAATGATTATACTGAAGCACATCAGAGGTAGATGGATGATATTGTTGGGGTCAATGCTGGAGGCTCAAGATCGGTCTCTGTGAAGTCTTGGTGAAGACCTATTTCTAGCAATAGAATTGTTTCGACTGAGATGATAGTGAAAGAGTTATCATTTGATTTACATACCATTCATTTCCGGGAATCACACATTTACGTTCTGTTTCAGTCTGACGAAAAATTGATCAGCCTGGCATTGATATTTAAACTTTTTAGTTGCACTACTGTGTACGAGATACTTCAGGAGCGTGGGCCAAATTAAGCTTTTCAACAACACATTACATGTTCAAAAGTACACCATGTTTACGCATGACGTGGAAGTACAGAACTAGAGCAATACAAGAACATGCCCATACACTAGAACTAATACTGAACATTTTGCCATGGAGCAAGTGATAAAATAAAATCTTATCACAAATTAGGATTGACACATTAGATCTTTAACTTTTTTGGCGATAAGACTCAATTCAAAGCGATCCTTTTATGAAAATATCTAGGATTAACGTACCTGCGTGGCATGGGCTTTCGGAGCACTCTTACAGTGATGCTACACGTACTCGTATAAGCCTGAACGGGCTCAGGATTCGGTAGGGGCTAACTCGTCGAAGGCAAGCTGCGGACTGTATCGATGACTTTTTGTTTAACATAAGTAGATATGTATATATTATGTATGCCTAAACAATCACAATCAAATCACTTAAAGGATAAGATAAGAAGTAAAAAAACACCGATGGACTAAATTAGTAATACCTAAACTATTTTACAATAAGCATACATATTTCGTTTTCAGTTTACGGTTTTCGCATATCAATTTCACAGGTAATAAAATAATTATCAATCTCTGTGTGTAAATATTTTTGAAATCCCATCTTTGACTAGCACTTTGAGAGCCGACCGTTTTTTAGCGCGCTATTACGCTGGCCGCCGGCCATTATTCAAGATATTGTGAAATATATGCTACATGCATAATTTTTTACATTTTTATTCATGCATTATCTATTTTAGTTATAAATAAAAACATTATATAAAAAGAATAAGATATTAATTATTGTTATATTTGAAAATCAACCTTAAAAAGAGTAAGAAAAAAAGAAAAAAAAGAAACATGACCGTACACGTAGTACATAGCGGCGAAGCGGGCACTGGTGCCAAAGCCGTCAAAAAAGTTCCTCACCCCTACACCCCGTAACGCATGCCGATGAATGGATACATGTGTGTGTAGCTAAAGATACCTGCTCGGCTAAGGATACGCACCAATCACGAACTGGAAGCGTTATTTTAAATAAAGTTATTAAATTCAATAAAGAACTCAGTTCGTGATCGGCGACCCTAGGCAAGAGCAGCTGTATGAACCCAATTCGTGATCGGCTGTTAAGTGCTAGTGCGACTATAAAGCTTCACAAACAAAATTATATAGTTACGTAATCATCATCCTCCTAGCATTATCCCAGTGTCAACCTGGGGTCCGCTTACTATTCTAACCGGATTTGGCTGAATATTAGCTTTTCCACGGAGCGACTGCATGTCTGACCTCCGCAACCCGAAGGGATAGCGATATTCCATGCTTTAGTTATACTAGTGTCAGTTTATTTTTAAAGTACCTACTGGCGCCCTGTAACGACTGTCAAAGATCTTCATAACAACCGGGACCGACGGCTTACGTGCTCTCCGAGGCACGGGGCAAGCGATATTTTAACAATTTAATACACCGTACATAAACTCCGAAAAGTCAGTTGAGCGTGTCGTGTGGGTATCTCCGCTAGGCTATCGCTTACTTTATGTAGCTATGTAATAATAAATATTTATTTGAAATAATTATATATTATTACATTAATAAAAATAATAAATAAATATAAATATACTTATTCTCACAGAAAGCTTGTTATAAACGAGGCGCCAAAAATAATGAAATGCTGGAAAACAAATAAAATTAATCATGATTCTCAGTTACTCCTACAATACGCTACCCTGAAACCAAGACGCACAACACCAGCGAGCAGCGAGTACTAAAGAATCCGTGCGCTAGCGACGCGACGTGAAGTCATTGACCGCGTGACGTCACGGCTCTTGAGTAGCGCAGAGTAGCGAGCTACACAGATCTATACATCTTTTATTTTCAGATTCCAAACTGCTATTGCTATAGTTGTTATATCAATATTTATTGAATTATTCAGACAATTAAAGGCTTAAATAAGAAAATGTATGGATGTTGGCAAATGTATCGAAGGACTAGAAGACCTTGTGAACAAAGCTAAGGAAGCTTTCGGAGTCGCGCACGAATTCTATCGAACGCGCTGATGTCGTATATTTATTGGTTTCGAGGTAGGGTTTTGGAGAAATAACTGACAATCTGACAAAATTCGGTATAATATTGGTGATGTATGCGGTAAAGATAATACTCTAAACTAAGTGCATTAACATGTATGTATAGTTGTACGTATTAATATTCATCCTAGCCTTATCCCGGTTGCATCCAAGACTAACATGCCTAGAGCCAAGAAGCCTAGAGATCTGCTTACTAGTCTAACCAGATATAACAAAAAATTAGCCTTCCTTTTGGATTCGATACCCGACGGTATTTTTTTTTAATGACAACTTCCGCACTAGGAATAAATCCTGTGTCGCGGGGGACTTTACAAACATACAACCAACGGACACAATGGACATCCAGACTCGAAACAACAATTTATGGATCACACAAAGTGTTGTCTCGTGTAGGAATCGAACCGACAACACTCGGCGCAGTGTCAAGCGGTGAGACTGCCACTTAAACCACTACGCCAACCGTGCAGTCATACAATGGTTTAGAACAGCATCAGTTTAATTAAGGATACTGACTCCACGTGACGACTGTCAAACATCTTCATGACAGCCGGGACCGACCGTTTAACGTGCTCTCCGTGGCACAGAGCAAGCGATAATTAACAATTTAATACTCACATAACTTCATAAAGTCAGTGGTGCGCGCCGTGAATTCGAACGCGATACCCTCTAAATGGCAGTCCTTTGGGTATCGCCGCTTTCCTTTCTTAATTAACATCTAATATAGAAAAGGAGATTCAGCCGGAAAGCGGACCCCGGGCTCTAAGGCGTAGGTTTTGGAACGCAACCGGGACAGCGCTAGGATGAAGATGATCTAATATACACCACTATTTTTTTATTAGTACAAAAAATTTAACAGGGCTCTAAGTACCTTTAACTGATCATATTTGTGTAGGTAAAAAATAAAAACACTAAGGCCCAAAACTGTCTCAAAAGTGTCCACAAAAATACGCAATAATTGGTAAATGCATAACTAAAACTATGAGTAGTAAATTAGTAGTAGTAGTAAACTACGCCATTGACAAATTCCCCCCCTGTCCCTCTGCGCCCGCGCCGCGCCCCGCCCAATGCGACAAACAGTGCTAAATTGTAACCGGTAGTGAGCGCAACGTTTTTTCGATGGCTTATCAGTTCACATCACGAGAGTATGTTGCTATGCTTCGTGCGTACTTTTTGAGTGGATAAAACGCGAGTGCAGCTGTGCGTATGTACAGCGAAGAGTTTGGAAGCCAGTGGATCGGTCGAGGCGGCCCCGTAGCTTGGCCTCCATGCTCACCTGACCTCACGACCATGGACTTCTTTTTGTGGGTTTTCAAAAGTGAGCCGGTTAGTGTCGAACAATTAAAACAGCGCATATTGGACGCTTAAGACGAAGTGAAAAGACAGAAGCGTACTTCTCTCGATAAAAAACAATTTAATTAAACTTGCCCGTCTATGTATTGACAATAGTGGTCGACATTTCGAAGGAGAATTGAAATACTTGTAAGCATTGACATACTAGTAAAAAACCGTAGAGAAATTACTGACAAGGCAACCGGCGTTTACGAGTGGCACGCATCGCGAAAAGCGTACGCACACTAATGTATACCTATATGTCAAAACGACACACTAAGAATTAGATAAGAAGTGTAAGTGAGATAGCACATCTAATCGCAAGCGCGAAAAAGAGATAAACATATACTCTCTGTACCGACGCGCATTGTGACATCATGCTGACCGTTTCTCAACTCGAAACTTTTGTCGTAATGCCAAAAGTAAAAAGATATATAGGAATTTCAACTTTACATCCGTGAACATGGCGCTTGCAACAGTGCCGAAATATCGATTACTCCAAACAAAGGTACGTGGTAAGGTAAAGGCTCCTTATACCGAGGTATTTCGTGACATTTGGAAGCAAGCAGGAAAAAAAGCATTTGTAAATATTTAAGCCTGTGTAAAAATATTATTTCAGCTAAAATGGACATTATATTTTGTATAACTTCTATTATTATGTGACTTTTCAAAAGATTTATTCATGAAAAAAAATTGTTTTATAGCAAAGTCGGTTTTCCGAGGTATTTTCAGGCTTGAAACCTAATACCGCGGTAGTCGGTTCCTAATTCCGAGGTAGAATAAAAAGAGTTAATTGGTTCCGTACAGCAAGTTTATAAGTTAAATAATAATAGTAAAATAGTAGTGCTATTAACATAATATATATATACAGTTATAATTTTATATGGGGATAGCCTACTAGTTACCAAGAAAGAAATATTAGCTTTATCAGATATTATGATAGAACAAAGTTCTAAAGTGGGGTGCAACTTTATTGTCTGCGCATTACCATATTCCAATAACTTATCTTATAAAGAAAATAACCAGATAGGTAAATTGAATCTATTATTATATAATAGCACTTGTAGTCATAGTGACCATATTTTATTTTTTGACTCTAATATTTTTATTAGTAATTTCTTTTTAACAAAAGATACTATGTATCTCTCTTTTATATATAGGCGACAACTTGCTAAATTATTAGCATTTAATTTACATAGTGAGCGCAGTACTACTAGAGTACTTAGGAATTTGGTAGATAATAGTTATACCAATAGTAGTATTGACAAATCTATTAGTTTAAACTACTAGATGAGACAACAGATAGGCATTCATGTGTTTTAAACTTAGCTCATCAAAACATACAAGGCCTATCTAGCAAAGAATTAGAGATAGATTTATTTTTAAAGAAACATAAGTTGCATGTATTATGCATTGCGGAACATTGGTTAAGAGGTGACCAATTAATATTCAATAATGAATTTTATACAGTGATTAGTGCATTCGTAAGAAAGAACGCTATTCGTGGTGGCTCTCTCATATATGTTTGTAATAGTATTAAATGTAAAGAACGAAAGGACATAGCCGAACTTTCTATCGAGCGCACCGCTGAGATATCTTGTGTTGAACTTGAACAACACGTCATAGTCTGTGTATACCGACCACCGCAAAGTGACTTTAGCCAATTTGAAAGCATCATGGAGGACGTCTTAAAACACTTAAGTTCCAGCAGGAAGTCAATAATCGTATGTGGCGATTTTAATGTTAACTTGTTAGAACAATCACCAACTTGTACTAGGTTAGTTAGTTTATTTATGTCATTTAGTTTGAATGTTTTATTTTCTGAACCAACCAGAACTACCTCACATTCTTCTACATGCTTAGATAATATTTTTTGCAATTGTTTGTACTTAAGTAAAGCTGTTTTGAGTGACTTGACATCGGATCACTGTGGACAAAAGGTTGTAATTCCAACTAATACAACCCCTACAGTACAAAAAATCACATGTAGGCCTATGACCTCTGCTCGCCTTAATCGCTTTAGTGATGATGTTGCTGCTAAGATCGCCAGCATTGACTTAACTCACGATGATCCAGATGAATTATATAAGTGGTTATTTGATGTTATTAAAAATGAGTGCAATAAAATTTTTAAGCAGAAGACATTTGCCAAGAGCTCTAAAGTTAAATTTTGTGATTGGGCAACAGTAGGAATATACAAAAGTAGATCTAGGTTGTATGATCTGTATGGTATGAAGCAATACAATTTTAATCCTTCATTTATTGAATATGTAAGAAATTACTCAAAAGTTTTTAAGAGAGCATGTGCTTCAGCTAAGTCTATATTTATAAGTAATAAAATTAAAGAATCCAAGAACAAAATAAAAACAACTTGGAACATTATTAACAGTGAGACTGGTCGAGCTAAGTTAGTAGATAATAGCTATGAATTAAAATGTAATGGAGAAATAGTTACAAAGAAAATTGATGTTGCTCAGGCTTTTAACAACTTCTTCATAAACATACCAGTGAAAACAACCAAGTGTTTAGACTCATGCCCAAGCAAAGCAGAGATGTTAGTTAGGGGCAATGTGAATGAGTGTGATGTGCTGTTTAATTTTAAATACATTGACACCAATGACACCCTCAAGACATTCAAGACCATCAATATTAAGAAATCTATTGACTTATGGGGTATTTCAGTTAGTCTTGTTCGCCAAATCATTTTTAGCATAGCTCCATATTTAGCTGCAATATTTAATAGATGCGTGGATAAAGGGGTATTTCCTGATTTAATGAAACACAGCAAGGTGATACCACTTTTCAAAAAAGGATCCAAGAGCGACCCTAGTAACTTTCGGCCAATTTCTATCTTGCTAGCAATCAGTAAAATTTTTGAAAAGGTTATTTTGCATCAGTTAGAGAGCCACTTTCTCACAAATAATTTATTGCACAGTGAGCAGTATGGCTTCACTAAGGGTCGCTCCACCGTTGATGGCGGTGTAACTCTATTAAAACATATCTTTAACGCTTGGGAAAATTCGAAGGATGCCATTGGTGTTTTTTGCGACTTGTCAAAGGCTTTTGATTGTGTTGAACATGATACACTTTTACGTAAACTCAACCATTATGGTATTCGAGATAGCGCACTTAATCTTGTTGCCAGTTACCTTAGAGAAAGAGTTCAGTATGTAGATGTTAGTGGAAGTAGGTCTCAAGATTTGCCAGTGGGAATGGGCGTTCCACAGGGCTCTATTCTTGGTCCGTTTCTTTTTTTAATATATATTAATGACTTGCCATTCTTTGTTAGAAATCTATGTGATATTGTTCTTTTTGCTGACGATACTTCACTTATTTTTAAAGTTGATCGTAATACAAGTAACATTGACAGCGTAAATAATTCTCTTGCGCAAGTACTACATTGGTTCACGACAAATAATTTGCTACTCAACTCTGGCAAAACAAAATGTGTGAAATTCACTTTGCCGAATGTCAAAAATGTTCTTACTAATATAATTTTAAATAACGGAACAATTAACCTAGTTGATTCAACTGTATTTTTAGGTATAACTTTAGATTGTAAGCTTCAGTGGGGTGCCCAAATATCCTGTCTGGCAGTCAAACTTAGTTCTGCAGCATTTGCAATTAGGAAAGTTGGCCAATTCACAGACGTAGATACTGCTAGACTAGTTTACTTTAGTTACTTTCACAGTGTAATGTCTTACGGGATACTATTATGGGGTACGGCGGCCGATATTCAGACAATTTTTGTTATTCAAAAGAGGGCCATACGTGCAATATATAAGTTAGGTGCTAGAGATTCTTTACGAGATAAATTTAAAGTAGAAATATTTACAGTTGCATCGCAGTATATATTTGCTAATTTAATGTACGCTAAGAAAAACTTAACTCTTTACCGTAAAAATAGTGACGTGCACGAAGTGAACACAAGGAATAAGCATAAACTAGTGGGCACTAACTACCGTCTACATAAAGTTCATAACTCATTTGCGGGAATCGGTATACAATTCTTCAACAAATTACCTCTGGAAATAATGAATTTACCTCTGCACAAATTTAAAACCACTACTAGGAATTTTCTTTTAAAAAGGGTTTATTACACTATTAAAGAATTTCTAGATGACAAGACATCATGGGTCTAGTTGCTTTTTTTTAAATTCACCATTATTGTTATTTTTATGACTGTGTAAAATACTCTCTTCTTAATTAGTAACATGTTAAGTGGAGGTGCCTCGTGAACACATGATTTTTGCAGGATTTGGATATTATTACGATTTGTTGAATGTAGTTTAACATTATTTATTCCTGATCATATCGTTGTTCACTTGTCACCTTCACAAAATTCTTTCTACATTTGCATTCCTTCACGCGGTCCACTGATTTATGTTCATAATAACGATCTGGAAAATGGAGGTAATTGGCGGTCATGGTCAGTATACCAATAGATTGTTTCTTACTGCCGGTTCGTATACCGTTATCGTCATGCTCACTAAAATGTCATTTCTTGTGGTGGCGTCGTGTGTCGGGTCATCCCTGTCCCTCTAATATGGCGAGAGGGATGATGCCTGGCACATGCGTCATACTCGTGAACGGGTGCTATTTGCGATGACTGGTCGATGACGGTCTTGCGGGCTGGTATTAGATTTTAATATTTAACTGCATCATTTCCATCATGAGTCTGATCACTTTCGCGGATTGCCTGCATTGTTAGGTATATATAATGTAAGTGGATGCTCCTGTTTCACCATGTCTATTCTGAGGAGACTAACCAAATGAACATCAAAAGTATTATGCTTGAGTATTATTATGTACAGTAAATATATACAAGTGATATAGAAGGTGTAACAGTTGCAGCACCTTACAAAATGTAAATTATGTGTATGATGCAAAACCTGGCGAAGAAAAAGAGTGACCGTGAGTTTTATTGCCCGTTCTTTCTCATGGTTCTACCTATTGCTTTGCGAACGTGGCAGTAAATGTAAATGTAGAGTCTTTAAGTAATTATTTTATAAATTTATTATTTTGACGTTCATAAGCGTCACATTGTGACCCAAATGAATAAACGATTTTGAATTTGAATTTGAATAGTCTAAGGCTATTTCTTAAAAATACGCTCTTACTCTAGTCACAAAGGAGTTTTTAAATAAAATAATAAATGTTTAAAAAAGTTTGATTAAATTTCAAGTAGATAGTTTACTAATTCTAAATTATTAATAACACACATATTCGTTCATATAAAATTTGAATATATCTTAGTAGGTAGGTATCAAGAAAATCCAAAATGCGGCTAAGCGCAAACGCTAAATTGTAGTGGGGTGGCCGGCGCGTGTATAAAGGATTCCGATATGACGCGAAAGTTTTGGTCTAAGGAACCCAATTATACTATTTGTGGTTGCCATACCTCGGTATAAGGCTCTATGGAGATCCTTATACGGAGGCATACCCTTGGTATTAGGAGCTCATAGAGCCTAACACCGAGGTATACAAAAATCCTACCTCGGAATTAGGAGAAATTCCTGTAATTTGTAATCCTAATGCCGAACCATAAAAATTCGGCCGAATAAATAACTTATTCAATTCTTACTGGTACCATCATTTCTGTGATTTAAAAGTGTTAATAATATCAGTCAAAATCTGTACAAAATAATTACATTTTATTAAAAAGAGATAAACATATACTCTCTGTACCGACACGCATTGTGACATCATGCTGACCGTTTCTCAACTCGAAACTTTTGTCGTAATGCCAAAAGTAAAAAGATATATAGGAATTTAAACTTTACATCCGTGAACATGGCGCTTGCAACAGTGCCGAAATATCGATTACTCCAAACAAAGGTACGTGGTAAGGTAAAGGCTCCTTATACCGAGGTATTTCGTGACATTTGGAAGCAAGCAGGTAGTAGTATAGACTAAAGAGCTACTTCTTATTTAGGCCTTTCAAAGAAAATGTTGTTTTCTGGATCATGTTTGACAACATTTAATAAGATTTCTATCCAATAAAACATACCACGGAATTAGGTTTTTACTTCGAAAGAATATTAATAATTTTAAATGAACAAACGCCTCATTAAAAAAAATATTGTATTAAAACTTAAAAGTAATAAGCAAGTGAATACGATGTAGTGTTTCTCCTATTACCGATTGTACCTCCGAATTAGGAACTACGCTTAAAAAACGTACCCTAACCCCGTGGTATTTTGTTTTATATTTTTAGATACTAAATTAATTTAAAACATAAATTATCTTGATAATTATGGCAAGTAAAATAACACAAAATACTGACAAATTGCTTACCTTCAGTACCTTATGTTAAAATCACAAAAAACTTACGTTAAAAAAAATGAGCTCACTTACCTAACAGAATCCGTGTTTGTATGAAAAAACCACTCGCGTCGACACCGTGGCAGAGACTGATTGATTTTATTGCTCCGGGGTTAAACATTCTTTGAATAAATTTTAAATAATAGTATGAAAACAGATGCCACCAGCACCCACACAAACCTATTGCAATTTGACCAGTTGTACTTTATAGGTAAACAAAGTTTTAAAATATGTGAAACACTGAAGACTTAGATGAAGTAAAACATAACACAGAAGACTAATCAATACCAGTAATTTTACATTAACATACTAAACCAACTGATGAAAAATTATCATTATTTCACTCCAATGCACAAATAACTCAAATTAACTCAATACGTGCTTATTATTAGATTTTACAATACGCAGCCGACGTCTTAGGACATTTGTCGACCAAATTGGTGACGTTCTGAAAAACTGAAAGGTCCGAAGCACCAGGAACCAACGAGCATGTATGTAATGAGTAATTAATGTAGAGGAAGCGCGTGAGGATTGTAAGGATAGAAGCAAGTGGCGTACCGTTGTCTCTGCCTACCCCAACGGGAAAAAGGCGTGAGTATATGAATGTATGTATTAGATTTTAAACTAAATTCAGACAATAAATGAATAACAAAATGTTAAATTGTTTGGGCTTAGCGTCCATTTGTCAGAGGACGCAATTTTATTTTATAGATGTCTAGGGGGGATTAGTGTTAAGTTAAATGCAATTTTGTGGAAACTCTTGTCCTGCGGCCGCCATCTTGAAAAGAGTGCAGGTGCCAATGATTTTTCTTGATTATCTGGTAAACCGTTGCCCACACAAAGAATATATGAAAGAGTTTTTTTGTTGCAAATTAAATTCTCTACAACTCTGGTCCTGAAAATTTTGTCGTAATGCCAAAATTAAAAAGATATATCTTTATTATTGTTGTATATTGGCAATTGGCAATTTTGACTATTTTCCATTATATGTGTGTCCCCAGTCTTTGAGATGAGCCAGGCTTTGGCACAGGGTCTGATCTAGCGCCGGTATTAAATTGTTGATGAACAACTTTGGAGGGAAGTCGCATTTTTGTCGGTAATGCATATTACCGACAAAAATGGGAACAAGGTTTACACTACACATCTGTGAAATAAAATTGCGTCCTCTGATAAATGCAACCCCAAATGTAACTTTTCAATGGACTATGTATTTATTTTGGAATTTTTCACAATGTCACAAAAAAATTGATTCTTATAATAATTATTATAGTGAGTACATGTACTTATGTCTATATTTAATTGAACCAGAGGCTGGCATGTATCTAGCACAAAAAATTAGCATTGCCATACAGCGTGGCAATGCTGCCAGTCTTCTGGGCACATTCCCAATAGACGGCGATGTGGAGGACTTTCACGACGCCCTTTGAATATACATTTTCTTATTTATTTGTATTGTACTTTAATATTTTAATTTAATTTTAGTTGTAGTATTTAAGTAGTTATAATTGTGTTATCCTAATATTAATTTATTTTGTTAAGAAAAAATAAAATCACTAATAATACAATAAAGAAATTCCAAGATATATCTACACTAAAAATATAAAGAGGAAAGATTTGGATATTTGTATATGTATTTGAAATGCTTAACTGTTAAAAACTGTATTACCTTCATTGTGTGCGCTGCTGAAACATTTAAAGTACCAAAACATTATTCCCTACAACAAATCCTTCTAATTACAGTAACCATTAAGATAAACCGACAACATTTTTTTTAGTGTAGATCTTTCAATTTCTCCAACATTCACATTTGAAACAATCTTTCTTTGTTTGAAAGATCGCAGGTAGGTACTTCCGAGGTGGTCCTATTGCCACCAAGTCAGGATCTGGTGATGAAAACCTAGGTAAATTGACAGGTCACCGTCTTCAAACTTATCGATGGATGGCACAGATTAATAGCATTTTGTACTATTGTTATTGGCATGTCTAGTTATTTTTTCTTTTTAGTTTAATAGATATTGAGGAGTTTTTGAAGTTGTTTGTTTTTTAACGTATTTTGTGTTATTAACAAATGATGTTAACATAAAATATATGTATATGTTTTATAATTTTTAAAAGCAAAAGACAAAAAAGTAATGGGTTAATTTCGAAGCTATTCATTAAATTGGGAAAGTGACATTTACCTACTTACCGCTTGTAAAACCTCGGTGTGAAGATGGCAGTCTGCAGGGCTCGCGCCTCGACGTCGTCCATGGAGGAATCCAGCGGTCAACAACAACAGGCGATACTGGAGAGCCTATTGCAATGCCATCTACTCATTGGCATAGCTAGCTTGGGTGGCATCCGGGGCGGAAGTTGGCGGGCGACCTTTTTTTTTCTAGTCGATACCTAACAATTACGGGTTAACTCCTACAGGCTACATGTATTTTTGTACATTGTTCTTAAAGTTGAGTTTGGGGTGTCACCCTTTTTTGGATAGGTGGCACCCCAAAAAAAGTGACACCCGGGGCGGACCGCCCCCGCCGCCCCCGCCTTCCTACGCCACTAATCTACTTGTGATATTTCTCACCCCACAAATCAAGTAGCCAGTTGTTATATAGTGATTTTATACAGGGTGTAAAAAGACCCTTAACGAAAACTGAAATCCTATGTTGTACCAATCACTACGAACATTTTTTACTTCGGCCCAGGTATGGTCCTGGGAAATTACTGGTTCAGGAGATATTTAAACTCAAAGTTAGTATGGATTTTTTCTAATCAGGTACAAAATCGATGCATTTACCCCGCCGATAATATATTATGTATCCAACCCTATTTGTCATAGGTATGGTTGGATATTATAAGTTAGAAGTTAGACGTGACGTAGCATTGGCAAAATACGTTTATGATGTTTTCAGAGGCAAAATTAATAACCCAACAATATTGGCTGCTTTGAGGTTGGTCGTGCCAAACACTAGGTTAAGAATTAGTGCAAGACAGAGGCTATTCGAGGTCCCAACAGCTCGCACTAATTTAGCCAAATATGCGCCACTTGCCAGAGCTATAAAGCTGATTAATAAAATTAGCTGTAAAATTGATATTTTTAATTGTACACTGGCGGAATTTGTAAATGTAGCTATTAAGGTACTTACAAAATTGTATTAGACAATTTTTTATTCATTATCTTGTTGTTTAATGTTGCTTGAAATATTCTTTAGATGCCCTATGACCCCATGAATAAATAGGTATTTCGAGCATTGCACGCGCGCACTATTAATTGCGGTTTAAAAAAAGCTTAAAAAAATCGGTTCGCAGGTATTATTTTTGGTTAGTACTTATGACTTGGCATGATGTCCACAACGAGTAGACTTCGGCTTGGTGATGGGTCTTGTGACACCCTGTATTTTTGCATATTCCTCAGGCATGTTGCTCTCTGTCAGCTTCCTTCTGTTGTGCTCAAAATCACGCATAAATCCCCTTCAAAATAAAAACAAAACTGTACCGCGCTTAGAGCTTAATGCTGCACTGCTTCTCCCCATTGTTATGGCAAAGGTTTTTTGCACGCTGAAATTAAAAAATAATATAGACAGTGTCTATTTATTTACTGACTCCTTAACGCTTATGTTGCAAATAGGGTGAAGGCAATCGCTACAAATATGCCCAGCTGTCAGTGGCTTTATGTTAACACTAAAAATAACCCTGCAGACTATATCTATATCTATAATTTTGCAAGGAGTTTTCAATTAAAATGTAAAAGTGAGATCCTAGATTTTGCATTATCAGATCACACCGCGCAACTATTGCAAATAAAAATAAATAACTGCAACATAAACTTTTGGCGTACAATAAGACGCGATTTACCACGAGAAAACATGACAAAATTTAAAAAATATCTTCAAAACCGCCCGTTTTCAAGCTTATACAGTACTGAAAACGCAGATGTTGCATATGAAGAGTTTCTAGAGCAATTTTGGCTATTATACAGTCTTTGTGTTCCATTACAAACGATTACACTAAAGTTAAGTAAAAAAGTTAAATGGGTCTCCCGAGGCATCCGAGTATCTAGCAGAAAACAACGCTCCCTACTGTGGCAATATAGACAAAAACCTTCTAAAGAGAATAAAACGGCATTTAAAGATTACTCCCAAAGGTTCAGAAAAATCATTAAACTTTCCCAAAAGCTAAAAACAATCATTTTATAAACAATTCTCAAAACAAGTCGAAGGCATCCTGGCAAATTATTAATAATAAAACACAATTTAAGGAACAATGTCTGTCCTCAATATTAAAAATACCATAGTTAGTAATCCAAAGTCAATCGCTAATGCATTTAATAATATTTTCATTGATCAAATAAAAGAAGTGGGATTAGGAAGTAAAATCACTAGAGGCTTAAACTTTAATCCCAGCTCAATGTTTATGCCTCTGGTCGTACCCCAGGATATCACTGGAGCAATACAAACACTTAAAAATAAAAACAGTTGCGGATATGTTGGCATAGCCACAGAAGTAGTGAAATTCGTATCAGATGCAATTGCAGGGCATCTTTGCAGAATAACTAATTTAAGTATTAGCACTGGAGTGTTTCCTAAGGGCTTAAAAACCACTATTATAAACCGCTTCATAAAAAGAATAATAAAGACCCAATAGCTTTAATCCCAGTGTTTTCAAAAGTCTTGGAAAAGACAATTTTTAATTCTATTAACATATTTTTCAATAAACATAATAAATATATTATGCGATGAGCAAAAAGGTTTTAGAAAGAATAAAGGCACTAATCTAGCAGTTTCCGATTTTTAAATGAAGTCATGACTAGCTTGGATATAAAAGTTCCTTCATGTGCCATATTCACCGACATGACAAGAGCTTTTGACTGTGTTATACACGAAACTCTTCTCGAGAAGCTATATGCGTACGACATAAGAGGAAATGTACTAAATCTCATTATATCTTACCTCAGTGACCGAACACAGCATACTGAAATATCCAGGATATGTCTTGAAACAAAACGTGAGATCAAATACCTATCCGACGGCAGAATAATTAAATACGGTGTTCCTCAGGGCAGTGTGCTAGGCCCTCTACTATTCTTACCTATATTAACGATCTTCCAAGACGAATCAATCACCCAATAGTTATTTTTGCTGACGACAGCACTGCTTTAATAAAATGTAAAAATCCCGCCACATACGAGCACGAAATAAATAATACGCTGAAAATCATAGTCGAGTGGCTAAAAGAAAATAATCTAGTTATTAACCTGCAAAAAAACAAACATTATGCACTTTTATCAACGTATAGCTCCACAAAGTCTGTCGATAAAATACAATGGTGACATTATAGGACAAGCTAAAGTTGCAAAGTTTTTAAGCCTTATTATTGACGAGCAACTTACCTGGAAACCTCAATCAGAAGAGGTATATCAAAGACTAAGTTCCTCCGCGTATGTGCTCTACAATCTATCGAAGAAAGTTACTATAAATATATATAGCCTATCACGGACTCGTTGCGTCAGTGTTAAGATACGGGATCATCTTTTGGGGAAATTCTTGCCTTAGGGAACAAGTGTTCAGAGCCCAAAAACGCTGCATACGAGCAATGTGTGGAATGAAAAGTGATGAAAGTTGTGTACCTAAATTTAAGTCCTTAAATATACTAACATTTCCGTCACTATATATACTAGAAATGGCGCATTTTGTTAAACGTAACAAACATTTGCTTACTACAGTGTCCGATGTACGAAAAAGGCCTGTGAGAAACCAGTACATAAATAAATTATATATTAATAAGTATATAAATAAATTATATTTTAAAAAATATATCAAAAATATATCAATTTCTATTTCATTTAGTCATTTTTTGTATTTCTCATTCTATCTAAATTATTGATAATTGTGCGTTAAAGTTTGTATAATTGTCTTATTAATTGCTATTTTGTTTTTGCATGCCTATTATGGTATAATGTAGTTGAACCTTTTTTATCTGTAATATCTATTGTATGTACCTACATTCAGAGCAAATAAAGAATCATTTCATTTCATCATTTCATTTCATAGACGTGTGGTTAAAGTTGTCAGATGGTATTTCCAATTCAGTCGGTTATCAATATACATATCAAGATACTTTAGTTCAGTAGACCGACTCAGGAAATAGCAATCACAGCATGTACTGGTTACCGCATTGTTTTCTGCGCAAGTGTGAGCACCCAGGGTGAAGATATCAGGAGACGGTTGGGTAGCTGATGTCATGGAGAAGGTCAAATAAGTAGTTTTACTAAAGTTCAGAGTTAAGAGGTTAGCCGATAACCACCACAGCACTCGACGAAGGCCCTGTTCTGCACAGTGGTAAACTTTGTGCCAGTTTTTACCCCGAAAGAGCAATGCAGTATCATTGGTGTGGGCGAAAATGGAATAATTTGGAAGGGAGAGGGTGCACAGTGAATTAATGTAAAGAAGAAAGAGATTGGGTCCTAAAACTGAGCCCTGTGGGACACCTAAATGGAGAAGGAGGCTGTTGCTGATACAGTTGCCAATTTTTACAAATTGTGTTCTGTCTGTGAGATAGTCCCTAAAAATCCTGAGCGCGTAACCACGTATACCTCTTTCCATTTTCTTCAACAGATGTGGAACAGAGACAGTGTCAAACGCTTTCTTAAGGTCCAAAAATACACCCAAACACTTCTGTTTTTATCAAGATTCTCAACTATCTGATCAATACAAGAAGACACAGCGCCATTATGTAGATTTCATGTTTGGAAAACCATACTGATTGGCAGCTAATATACAATTTTTATCTAAGAAATTCATGAGACGTTTGTTCAAAATTTTTTCAAGAATTTTTGATAAAGTGGGCAGCACAGATATAGGTCTAGTGTTGTAACGTACTCCGCACGTCCAAGTCTGTCAAGTATGTCGTTAATGTTGGGTAGGGGGTATTTATCCTCGATGATTTTTTCGTTGAGCCGCCTATAATCTATAACTAACCTGCACTTTTGTTGTCCAGGTGCATCTATTTTCTTTGGTACAATATGTACCGGGCACGACCATGGTGTGCTGCTTTCCCTAATGATGTTTTGGCGTAATCGTTCGTCAATCTGTTTCTGTATTTCCAATTTTTTATTTTTTTGGAAGCCTGTCTATGATTACGAACGAAAACTGGGGTATCATCGGTGATCCTAAGCTTATGTTTTACCTGATGGGTAAAAGTGAGCGGTATATTCTCGCAATAGAATATGTATTATAATTGTAACATAGTCTCTCTATTTCGCGTCTTTCCTCCGAATTCATATGGTCCGTTCGAAGTCTACTTTAATAATAAAACACAATTTAAGGAACAATGTCTGTCCTCAATATTAGAAATACCATAGTTAGTAATCCAAAGTCAATCGCTAATGCATTTAATAATAATTTCATTGATCAAATAAAAGAAGTGGGATTGTGACAAGAATAATATTTCAAAAAGAACACAAATCACTTTTTCATGCTGGGCCTCAATTACTTCTAGCACATATTAGGCTTACTTACTGGCCTTTAGCTGGGAGAAACCTAGCTAAGCAAACTGTGCGTAACTGTGTACGTTGTACTCGCTTCAAAGCGGAACCTGTCCAGGTCATAATGGGTAACCTGCCTGGTAACAGGACGCACTTAGAGTTTCCCTTCTTAAACACAGGTCTTGACTACGCCGGGTCAGTGCTGATAGCCGACGCAAAGGTAGAGGTTGTAGGCTACTTAAATCATATATTTGCGTGTTTGTATGTTTCGCAGTCAAAGCTGTTCACCTCGAACTCGTCTCCGACCTTACAAAGGAGGCGTTTCTTGCAGCCTTCAGTCGGTTCATAAGCCGTCGTGGTAAACCTCAGCGCGTATACTCCGACAAGGGCACCACCAGTCTACTAAAATTATTTTTTAATAACTGATCTAAGTCATTACTATTATATTTACTATACTATGTATAAGCGTGCGAAACCGAATAGTTGTTCTCAGAGAACGGTGTTAAGTTTATCTTACAATTGTTGACTAAGCTAATTTTATTCTCTGACTCGTTAATAACGGACGTCGTTATAGTACCATATTTTACAGACATTAACATAGAAGGGAATACGAGACCGTCGCCGGTTATGTGTTCCGACAATTCATAATCACCGTCGCGATAATTGCAGAGCAGATTAATTACCTGTTCCGTGGTTGTATATCTGTATATATAAAATCTTTGCGTTACTGACTGACTGACAGACAAGCTAGAGCCAAAACTATTAGGCGCAGGCAACTGATATTTGGCATAAATGTTCCTTGGGGACCGTAGGGGTGCACTAAGGAGGGATTTCCCGTAATTCCCACGGGATCGGGCAGAAACGGTTAAAATAAAATAAAATGTGCGGGCGTAGCTGCGAGCATCCTCGAGTAAAGATAGATCGAAAATCTCATGTCACCTCTTATAGGGATCGTTGCGACGTCCGTTCTCTAGTACCATATTCTGCATATCAATTTAACAACCTAATGGGGACAGTAAGTCGACTCCTATGAGTCCGATAAAGTCTGGAACGAAGTCGAATAATAAGAACTTGTGAATGTAATTACATTTAAACAAAGGTGGTAATGGAATGTAAGCTACGGTATCATGTTTAGATATGTTGTCAGCGGTTGTTATACATGTAATGTATCTCACGCTCGAGTCGAGTGTTTGAATGTAGAATTGCGTTGGGTGAGATAAGCGCTTGCGAAGCTCCAGTATCGAGCTGGAAACGGCCACCTAACTCCTGTATGTAAATATATGGTAAACGGTTGTGATAGTGTAAGTTTAAGAATGCTACGTGTCTATTTCTGTATCCGTTAAAAAAAACACTTTTATCCGGATCTCCAACAGTAGTTACGGGTTCTATCTCGGGGCACGTCATCTCCTCGAGATTTTCTACATCGGTTAGAAATTGAATGATGCGTAAGGCGCGGATCTAAACGACTTTTTCTCGTTTGATGTACCGGGTTGCGGTACCGGTTTTGGGTTGATTGGCGGTTGCCTATTCGCAATCGGTCTTTGGGCCGGTTGCCCGTCGTAGCCTGCAAACCTATTAGGCTGGGCCATGCGTTGTTGAAACCTGTACCCATTATTTTTATTTATTTATTTTAGGTTCACTAACAATCGCTTCAACTGTTACACTGATAATACAAACACTTTTATATAACTTAAATCTAAGTACAGCGATCACTTATTAGTAAACACAGCATTTAAAAACGAAATAATGTAGGCAATGACATTTACGTATGCAATTTTATTTAAAAACTAGAACATGCCCGCGGTTACACCCGCGTTATTTAAGGCTACTGCTCTGCTCCCGTCGCTCATAGCGTGATGTTATATAGCCTTTAGCTTTCCTCGATAAATGGGCTGTCTAACATTGAAAGAATTTTTCAAATCGGACCTGTAGTTCCTGAGATTAGCGCGTTCAACCAAACAAACAAACTCTTTAGCTTTATATATTAGTATAAGATAATTACCTTCATGGTTGCAATATATTAAAACAAGTTACATATTATACACATACATAAATCAGTAAACAAAGTAAGGTACATTATATTACTGATCACTACTAATAGTACCTAGGTTGTCTACGAGGAACTCTAATGTTAAACTTGCTTAGAAATGACGAACAATCAATTTTATTATTAAACAGTTTGAATAGAAACATTAAGTCTAAAATATCTCTACGTTTCTCTAAAGATGACATATGAAAAAAAGAAAGTCTTCCTTTATAAAGAAAAACTTATTTTAGACCTACCAACACAGCGGGCTAGATGCCAGACAAATCTTTTTTGTATGCGCTCTAACCTTAAGCAATGTGTAGCATATGAGGTCGCCAAACTATCGAACAGTATTCAAGGGTACTTCTTACAAGACTATTATCAAGTTTTTTTTTTAGTTTTTACATCTTTGAATAGCTTGACATTCCTCAACGTAAGGCCGAGCATTCGGGCAGACATTTTGATGATAAATTCTTAGTGAGAAAGAAAAGACAATTTCCAGTCAAAAAGTACCCCTAAATCCTTAATAACATCTTGATCCTCTATTATATGACTATTAACGTGATAGTTAAAAGATGTTAAATTTCTCCTTCTAGAAAACTTTTCATGAAAACATTTTTTAGCATTAAGTTGCATGCCATTGTTAACACACCATGCTGTCACCATGTAGACAACCTATCCAAGCCCTGCAAAAAGCAATCATTTACGGATTCAATAATCCTAGCGAACTTTAAATCATCTGCATACATAAAAACAGATGAAAATTTAAAACAATTGGATACGTCATTGATAGAGGCATTACACCAATCCAATATGAGAGCCTTGGGGCATCCCAGATGTTATACTAAACGTGCCAGACTGATATCCGTTAACAACCACCGCAAAAGTACGGTTTTCTAAGTATAATTTTAACCATTTAAACAAAGAACCAGCAAAACCATAAGCCGAAAGCTATTAATATATTATGCGGTTGTCTAGAGTTCGGGCTATGAATGGGTAAGTTTTATACAGAGATCAGAGGAAGCGATTAATTCATCCAGTCTTAGCCCAAGGCATAAACGGATCTAAACACATGGACCAAGTTTCTTGGCGCTAAGAATTTGACAATGTACATTTACCTGTATCTTCACTGATGTCAGGCCTGGACCTAAGTTAGGGAAAAACAAACAAAACTAAGGTGGCCACGATAGATTGAATGAATTATCCACTTAGCTGTTCCTCTCAACTTGATGTCCTCTCCGTTGGCACGAGGGCACGATGCACGTTCACAGGATTCACAATTCAGTTTTGCAAATGTCAATGTTCAACTCAACTATTGCCGGGCAAACCAAAGGCGGCAGTTTATGAGAGTTCACAATACAAATTCGCGAAGCTGGTTTATGTGCTTTCAAAAGGCGATCAATTTATTAATTAAGTACAAGGCACGCGAGAGAGAGCAAAACGGCGTGTTCATTTTTCAAGGCGCGAAGGAAGTTGACAGTTCAGTGTGACCATTGTCAGAAATTTTCAATAGACTAAACAAAATGTTACTTAATCGATATAATCGATTTGACTTATAATAAAAACTAATTCTATTTCAAACATCCACCCGCCCCGGACCGGCCTACCGGTCCGCTAATCGGTTGGTAGACGTGACAATGTTGCAACCGCTCTCCTCAGAATCGAACCGTCCACCAAGACCTCAGCAAATCGGGGAACTCCATCAGCCCCAGTTACCAAACGAAGAATGCGCGTGGCGGAAGGTTAGCCTCCTTGATCAAAACGAGGTCACCAATCTTGGGTGGATCGGTCTTGTCGGTCCACTTAACGCGTTGCTGGAGTATGTGCAAATATTCCAAATTCCAGCGTTTCCAAAAGCTCTGAGTAATCTGGCGTACCAATTCAAAACGCGAGAGACGGCCAGGTCTCGTATCAATATAGGGGTACTCAGGCAAGGCGACAAGTGGGCGACCAATCAAAAAATGGCCCGGCGTAAGGGCCTCCAAATCATTCGGATCTGAGGAGATCGGGCACAATGGCCGAGAGTTCAAAACGGCCTCAATCTTACAAAACACAGTTGCGAGTTCCTCAAATGTAAGGACAGACTCACCGATTGTCCTGCGCAAGTGTGTTTTGGCCGATTTTACAGCGGCCTCAAAAATACCACCCCAGTGTGGACAATTTGGTGGGGAAAACAACCAATTTATCCGACGTCGGGCAAGCCTATCACCTATATCAGCCTTGTTGGTTTCAAGGAAATTAACAACATCATTCAAATAATTATAAGTGCCCTTAAAGTTAGTGCCGCAGTCAGAACGGATCAAGGAAGGCAACCCTCTGCGGGATACAAATCTGTCAAATGTGGCTACAAACGCCTCGGTCGTAAGCAAGGAGACCAGTTCCAAATGAACGGCCTTTGTGGAAAGACAAACAAAAACGCACAAGTAGGCCTTAACAGTCTTGCTGTTTCGAAGCGTCGACGTTTTTACCAAAAAGGGACCAGCGAAGTCCGTGCCAACACCGTCAAATGTCCTGCTCTCAGTTACGCGATCTGCCGGTAAGTCTCCCATCAACGGCTGCATGGTAGAAGCCAGCTTGAGCTTATAGCAAGGGATGCAGCGAAAGACTACACTCCGAATAATTCTTCGGACAGACAAGATCCAAAATTCACGTTGCGAAATGGCCAACAAAGCATTACAACCAGGATGCGAACTTTTAAGGTGACGGTCAGTTACCAACAAGCGCACCAAATGACCGTCTTTGGGTAACAAAAGGGAGTGATGTGTCCCGTAAGGGAGGTTGGCGTTCTTGAGACGCCCTCCAACGCGCAAGAGACCCGTTTCGTCCAAAAAGGGGTTCAATTTAGAGACAGCTCTCGACAATTTCGATCTCCCTGATTTAAGGATAGCAATCTCCTTCTCAAAATGCGCCAATTGCACAGAACGAACCCAAAAGGTGAGGGACTCCTGTCGTTCCTGTGGTGAGAGAAACAGTGTCAGTCGTTTCTGTTGTGGGTGTCTCAGGTTAAAAACATAACGCTTTATCCAAGCAGTAACACCTAACAACTTGTCGAGGGAGCTGTAACGATTCAACAAAAAATCGGGGTCGAAGGCGCATTCTACCTTCTCAAGAGCGAGTGTTCGTAGACCCGGCAAATTAGAAGTATTCAAAACTGGCGTTCGAGGCCAATCAATTTCTGGTCGACTCAACCATTCCGGACCCCACCACAGCGAATGACCTATCAAACTAAGCGTCAAGAATCCGCGCGAGGCACAATCAGCGGGGTTGAGCTCACCTGGCACGTGTCTCCAAACAAGTTTGACTTCGGATTTCTGGATTTGGGAAACGCGATTAGCGACAAATACCTCCAAAGTGTGGACAGAAGCCTTCAACCCACAAAGAACAATTTGGCTGTCTGTACAGGCGTAGGTCCCATTAATACAAATGCTTTTACCCAAAGTACCAGACACGTGGTTCAATAAGCGTACAAGTAGGGCTGCTCCCGAGAGCTCCAATTTCGGGATGGTCAGAGCTGTCCGAAGGGGTGCAACCTTACTCTTCGCCATGATCAGGGAAACTGTCACCTGACCTGAGGCACTGACTGTACGCAAGTACACCACGGCCGCGTGACCACGTTCCGAGGCATCACAAAACCCGTGAAGGGTGGCCTTGTACTTCCCGGGAGGAAGGATGGGACGAGGCAAGGAGATTTCATTGACGGCAGGAAGTGAGGATACAAAAGAGGTCCATTCCTCAACAAGAGTGCCGTGAGAGGTTCGTCCCAAGTCAATCCTGCTGTCCAAAGCTTCTGCAAGAAGCATTTTGCCCAAAATATGATAGGACAAATCCAACCGTTCGGATCAAAGGTTCTGGCGACAGTAGACAACACGAGACGTTTAGTCCAAGAACAAGGCAATTTCAAGTCTACGTTATACGTAAAGATGTCTTGGACTGGTCTGTACTGGACGCCGAGAACAGCCAGCATGGCGGGGTTGTCAACAATCTCAAACAAATATGGATCCTGCTGGATCCTCTGGCAAGCCTTCCAAAAGCGCTGGTGAGTTGGAAATCCATTTGCGCAACTCATAACCAGCGGAGGCCAAAATACCTATCAATTCGTCCCGCAGGAGGATCGCCTCGTCCGCTGTGGAGGCGCCCGAGCAAATGTCATCGACGTAAATATCGTCTTTCAAGATGATGGAGGCTCGTGGGAAACGTAAGCCTTCTCGGTCTGCGAGCTCCCAAAGAGAACGTATTGCCAAATAGGGGCTTGACCTTAACCCGTACGTATTAGTATTGAGCTCGTAGACGACCATGGGATCGCGAGGAGACTGTCTCCAGAGGATCAGCTGGTAGCGACGGTCATCAGGGTGGATAATCGTCTGCCTGGACATCATTTTTATATCGGCCACAAAGACAACCTGATGTCGTCGGAAGCTGGTGATGACGTCACAAAGGTCCTTGACCAATTTGGGACCAGAATGCAAGCACTGGTTCAAGGAAACGCCTGTTGCAGTCTGCGCAGAACCATCAAACACCGTGCGCAGCTTGCCAGTTGATGGCTTCAATACCGCATGATGCGGGAGAAAGTAATGCTCCACCGAACGCCAATCCAAATTTGACACGGACATGTGTCCCAATTGTTCATATTCTCTCATGAACTCAATGTACTTCTGTCTGAGCTCCGGATTACGACCCATGCGACGCTCCATAGCCAACAATCTCTTTTCGGCTAAAGTTCGTGACTCACCAAGCGGAGGCCGAACAGACAGAAAACCCTTTCTGTCCTCGTAATAATCCGACCAGAACGGAGTCGACCAGTGTTGTTCTGGAAGAACAGCTCGCACTCCTCATGTTCTGGATTCAAACGGGCAGCTTGAGGCGGCTCCTCTAACTCCCAAAACCTCTGAACCGCATCAGAGAGACCGGAGCCTACAGCCAACAAATTATCAAGTTCAGGTGGAGGGGGGGCCCTAGGTACAGGTCCCATCAAAGCAAATCCAAATATGGTCGGGATGGCAGTCAAACCATTTGGCACCAAGACCCGTTTCCCACCAATCAAAATTCCACCGAAGACATCAGAGCCAATCAACAAGTCGATTTGTCCCGGTGTGTCAAATTTGGGGTCTGCCAGTTCCAATCCCGATGTCAAATTCAGCACAGCAGCAGGTAGCTGCTTCTGTGGGTGCATACCCAAAATATTCTTCAGCACAATAGCCGAGGTTCTAATCCTCGGGTTGAAGATTCAACAGGGCCAAACAAAACCTTAACTTGCCCTTCAACATTAGAGGCTACGTCCCCTATGCCCCGTATACAATTTGGAAAAGAGCCCATATTTAATTTAACCTGCCCTACCAAATAAGTGGAAACAATGCAACCTTGTGAACCTGTGTCCAATATAGCACGGATAACAACAGAGGTCCCCGTGGGTCCCCAGACCCTAACAGCAACCGTTGGTAGGATAACTGTCTCAATGGGGGAGGTTGGAGTTATAGGGCAGGGGTCAATGACCTATTGTTGCCTGGGCGGTGACCGTTGGCCAGGACCAGGCAAATCAAAATGGGGGTGCGGCTTGAAGTCCTCAAAGGCGCGATGACTCGATCCGCGCGCCATCTGTGGGGGGTCATAATGACGCACCCGCCCAAAACGAGGTGGGCGCGAGTCAAGGCGGGGACGCTCCGCCAAAGGAGGGGAATACCTGGGGCAGCAGTCATGGTGCTGGTGACGCTGAACAGCACATTCAGGTGCGCGAGAGAGGAGGCGTGCGCACGCTACGGTTCTCCAAGCGGGGTGAGCGGCGATCAATTGAGCGAGGCGACTCTCGGCTGCGCGCCGGTGAGCCTCGGCTGCCACCTTCAAAACACCCGCCCGTGCGCGGCGTCGGCTGGTTGGACAAGCGGCCTACCTCTCTGGCATTCATGCAGACAATGTCCAAATGCTGTCCTCCACGGTGAGGACAGGGGCGAGAGTTTGGGCAGTCTCGCTGGTAGTGGGACCCCAAACAAGAGAAGCAAAGGCGGCGGGCATTCGCGATGCGCCTACGAGAGGCGACATGCAGGTCCAAAAATGCCCTGCAACTGGCCGTTCTGTGCCCCGTGACCTTGCAGTAGGAGCACTCCGCTGGGCTCTGCGTGACTGCAAAGCGAGGAGGGCGCCGGTCAACATTGGCTCGGGTGTGAACGCGAGCCTGCTCCTTGACCTTGGGCGGCTGCGTCTTAGCCGGCGTGTCACCACCGGAGTTGTCCAAGACCCGGCACTCATCCTCCAGGAACCTCTCCAGGTCAGCAAAGGGGGGCAGATGGGTCGCGCTATCCCCACCAAAGCGCTGTTCAAAACGCGACCTCAGGTCGGCAGGCAGCTTTTTCAGCACAATGTGCACCAATAGATAGGACCATTGGTCTACGGGCAGGTCAAGGCACTTAAGTGTGTTGATGGCCACCAAAAGCGGGTTCAAAAGTTGGGTGCGCAACCCAGAGACCCGGGTGAGCGTCGGCAAACCCAAAATCTGCTCGATGTGCGTGTCGGCGAGGCCACGCTTATTATGGTACCTACGGGTAATTAAGTCCCGAGCCGTCTGGTACGCCTCGTCAGACACGGGCAGATGCTGGATGAGGCCCTTGGCCTCCCCATCCAGAACCGACATCAAATAGGCCAATTTTTGTGCCGGCCGAAGGTCAGCCCTATCATTGACCAGGCTATCAAACAAATTAACGAAGCCCAGGTAGCTTCCTAGGCAGCCATCAAAATGGGGGAGGTCTAAGGTAGGTAGCCTACTCTCCAGCCCCGGTGCTGACCTAGGAAGCTCCTGCTTCAGGCCGGGTTGCCCTTCCCTATTGGCAACTAGTTGTCTCGCACTATTGATGACAGCATCATACAGGTCTAAGACCTGGGCATAGTCTTCGCTGACCTTATTTCGCTGGTCAGCGGTGAAATCAATGACTGACACTTCGAGACAGCAAGTGCTGAAAGTGCGGAATTGCTGTTCCACACTTGCCAGGCGATCATCGATCCGCTCGTACCTTTGTAGTAAGGCCTGCTGGCGATCAGGCCGGTTCACTAAGGCACTGGCCGAGGCAAACCAGCGCAAATCTGATGCAATAGCACCAGCAGCCGCACGCAAGTCCTTGATAGCTGACATAATCAAAATTTCAAAAGAGCCCGGACAAGCGTTAAATAATATTAACAATCAAAACTTAATTTTTCTTAATTCTTTGAAACCAACAAAGTATTAGCCTGTTTACCGCAGGTACAAGCAAGTGACAGGTATCTACTGTCCAACAAAATTAAAAGTTTCAATATATTGAAACAAACACAAAAGTTATCAAAAGTTGTAACTTATAACAAATTAAAAGTTGAACTTCAAATTAATTAATGAATTATTTGCAACAGACAGACTGGCTGTGTTATTTGAGATATACAATAGTAAGTAAGCACAGAATATGTGTTACCTAGCAATATTATCTATATATTATAACAAACAAAGGTTTATCAAAAGTTTGGTTGTTATGAGTAATGATTCAAACTTAATATAATTATGAGATAAACTAAATTTACTAAATTTATTGATACATACAGCTGTTATGTATCCAAACAAACTGACTTATTAATGCAACAACAAATTTATGTTAGATTTCAACAATACAAATCAACAATTACTGATTGAGGTTATGTATGACATGTGTTTCAAATTATCTAGGTCAACTTATACAATTAAATATTATGTACTTTAGACAATACTGACCTGAGAACACTACAACACTGTTAACCTGTTAAGAAATGAGATGCTTAGCTCAGATACAAGTTTACAATATAGGCACAGTTAACCACGCTCTGCTACCAAAATTTATGTCTAGAGTTCGGGCTATGAATGGGTAAGTTTTATACAGAGATCAGTGGAAGCGATTAATTCATCCAGTCTTAGCCCAAGGCCAAGGATCTAAACACATGGACCAAGTTTCTTGGCGCTAAGAATTTGACAATGTACAATTACCTGTATCTTCACTGATGTCAGGCCTGGAACTAAGTTAGGGAAAAACAAACAAAACTAAGGTGGCCACGATTGATTGAATGAATTATCCACTTAGCTGTTCCTTCCAACTTGATGTCCTCTCCGTTGGCACGAGGGCACGATGCACGTTCACAGGATTCACAATTCAGTTTTGCAAATGTCAATGTTCAACTCAACTATTGCCGGGCAAACCAAAGGCGGCAGTTTATGAGAGTTCACAATACAAATTCGCGAAGCTGGTTTATGTGCTTTCAAAAGGCAATCAATTTATTAATTAGGTACAAGGCACGCGAGAGAGAGCAAAACGGCGTGTTAATTTTTCAAGGCGCGAAGGAAGTTGACAGTTCAGTGTGACCATTGTCAGAAATTATCAATAGACTAAACAAAATGTTACTTAATCGATATAATCGATTTGACTTATAATAAAAACTAATTCTATTTCAAACAGCGGTACTAAGTCAAAAGCTTTACTGAGATCGGTATATATAACATCTATTTGTTTATTTTGATCGATTATTAGCGAAAGGCTGCTGATATCTATACCCATTATTGTTATTTGGTATGTTTAGGTTTGGTTTGTTGGAGCTAGTATTTGACCTAAATTCTGATGCTCTTTTATTTTTTAATTTAAGTTCTTCTTGTCTAGCTAATACAATTGTCTGTTCCAGAGAATCTGGGTTTTGGGTGCGTAGCTGAGAGGTAATAGTGAGTCTAACTGGTCAAGGAATACGTTCGTAGTCATTTTATCGTAATGTGATTTCTTACATTGGTCGAGGTTTATAAGAGTGTATGTTAGTTCTCTTATTTTATCCGCAAAAGCTTCTATCTTTAGGCAACCTTTTCTTAAATGCATAAGCTCCTGTACTACCTGTACCTCCTACCTTCCTACGGGTAAGTATGCCTTTAATATCTTCCCATGTATTGAACTCTGTCCACTCGGAGAATGCCTCTACGGTTAAGTAACTTATTCCTAATAAGACAATTGTGACCCTAGGATGCTGTCTATTTTCTATCAGATCTAGCGCATTTGCCACACTTTTAATATAAAAAGACAATGTCTTTTTGTTGTCGTCGTAAGCGGGCAAGAAAAAAGATAACTTTTGTAATCGATTTCTACCTTTGAAATTATTTCTTCTACTTTCTGTTCGTGAGCCATTTTAGCTACCTAAACAAACAAAAGCACGAAAATAACACAAGAAAATAGCACAATCAAATATCACACAGTACAAATAAATCAACACAGTGACAGAAACACAGTTAGGTAATTTTGTACAGGAATCTCGGGAGTAACAGAGTTTTATGCTTACCCCACGAGCATGCTGATGATAGGCTGAGTCCTTGGCTGCCGGGTCCTCGGGAGAGCGGGAACTTCTTGAATCGCGTCGCGGATGTCACGTAGAAGGATCCGTACGTACACCGTTAAATCAGACGCGATCCTACCGACTGCGCCAGATAAGTAGCGAGGACTGGTCAGAGGCTTTTTAAAAATAAAAGTCCCGGACTACTGTTCACAATGACGATCTGACAAGAACAGATTTAATTAAATAAAAGTTTAAAGAGGTTGAAGTGAGCTTATCTAAATAGATGTAATGTGATGCGGCCCACCGCATCACTCACCAGAGATGTGGTCGTACGTTGGTAATGCCAACGTAACTCCTGACTATCTCTGATAAAATAATCATTACGGGCCTGTATTCAGCCCACAGATTCAGCCCATGATAACTGTAACATGCATTGCCGCTATGGTTCTGAGCATTTTGACGAGTTGCTTGCTGTACAAGGAGTCAGTGACACCTTTGAAACGCTCAACAATAAAATTGCAGTTTTGCAGATACAATAACTTACGTATGAGGTATCGATATGGCTCTCGATGTTGAGTTACTATTAAATCTATTATTGTCTACTTATTTATTCTCCTAGAAGATCAGTTTACTGGTCAATGCCAATAAAACCCGTTACACACTCCATATCGGTGGGTTTCCCAATTTTCCAGATTTCTATAGGTACATACATTTATTTAGTGCCACTGGCGCGGGCTGCGATTTTTGTAAGCGGGTGTTGTAATTTTGGCAGTAGTACTACAGAGTCCTTTGGATCGATAAAATAAGATTTCCCCGTTCTACTGGGAGCTTTTAAAAACAGATAATCTTCTAAGCTTTCCAAATTATTGCACTAAATAAGATTACATTATTAGATCTTAATATATAAAAAAATTGCGTTACTTACTGACTGACAGACACGCTACAGCCGAAACTATTGTTTCGGCTGTAGCGCAGGAAGCTGAAATTTGGCTTTTTCTGTATGTTTCTTGGGGACCGTAGGGGTGCACTAATAAGGGATTTCCCAAAATTGCCACGGGATTGCCCAAAACGGGTAAATTAAAAAAAAATGCAAGCGTGGCTGCTGTCGTCCTCTAGTTAGAATACATATACAGAAGTACTCTGCAGGTACAGTGCAAATGTGCCGGCTCAACTGCCGTTAAGTAACAGTATCTATACTGTAGCGTTTCGGCTTCATCCCCTTTACCTTCTCCCCATACCACTCCTACTCCTTTTCCCATCCCAGAGAGCGGCAACGCACTTGTGACTCCTCGATGGTCGCTTACCATCGGGCCATCTGACTGCTTGTTCGTCGCCTATTGCACAAACAAGGATCTACTAAGAGTGAATTATGAGGTTAAAATAAAGTCAGTACTTTTCTTTGAGTACCTAAATCGGCTTTTTTAATTTTCTTAGAGTCTGTAACAATGTTATGTCACTACAATCACTACATTGCATAAGAATAATAACTGAATTCAACTAAAATTACAACTAATTAATCAAAAAATTGGTTTCACAAATGTACTCGCTATATAAATCACTAAAAGAGGAATTGAAAGACAAAAAATCGAGAAAGTAATTCTTAAAATAAATACACATATTTGCCGTCGAGACCACATTGGTCCACACAAGGGTTCCTCGGTTTCTCCTGTGTTCAATAGTGGTTGTTGTTCATTCATTTCAATGTCATTTATATCCGCCATCCCACTATCAACTTGGGAACTATTTACAATATTATTCACTGCTTGTCTATACAAATTACATGATTTTGTTAGGTATGGCACGGCTGCTACTTCTTTTGGTGGCATCCACCACTTTTGTATGAGATCATGATATTTTAAAAATATCGCGTCCGGCGTGATTGGAATGTTAACTGGGTACATCGTTCGATCTCGATCCTGATGATACTCTATTTCTTGTTTTAATATCCATTCTACATAATTCTGATCACCTTGCTGCGTGAAAAATACCAGTTTATTTAGAAAGTCTTTGGCTAAATCTTCGTCTGTACCATCCAGAGAAAGTTTCGGCATCTTTTTACTTTTTATATCAAAACGATACTCATGCAAGTTATCAATTTTAGTTTGCAATTTCTGTAAAAGACATCGAGCATTGTTCTTCAGTAACGAGCTGTTTTCAGTGAATTTAAGAAGCTTAGTATCCTCGTCGTAAACCAGAAGGTTGCCGACAGCACTACCAAGGCCACCGTTTAGGCGCAATATCCCTTCATTAACAGACTCATCTATAACGATTATGTTGCTAGGTTTAGATTTCTCGATTAAATCTTCTATACTGCTAGTTAAATAGTTTAACCTTTTTTCAATATCCTCCGGTTTGCCTCTTAGTTTAATATCTGAATTGCCGAAAGCTGCTGGAACTATAAATTTAGATTCTTTTAAGATATTCATAGCACCTAATTTAATAGCTTCGTTTACTGTAGATTGTGGTAAATTGATATGGTCCAGTTTTTCTTGTATAAATACAGGCATATCGACGGTTAATTCTAATTTTCCGTTTCTATAAACTACAACGCTTCCAATTATCCGACTGAGCGTAACTTCAGATGGTGCACATAAGAACTGATGGAGATATGATTTGTGTAACTTTTTAACTTTCTGTATGTTAAGTACTTCTCGGTACAACTCATCTCTGAACATAGAGACGAATTCATCCGTATTATTGAAGAATTCTGGTCGAAACGTACAGGTTCCACTTTGTTCTTTTATATCCGAGATAATTACCACACTTTGTGCTAATACGACGTGATACCAAAGTATATAATCATCTTTCATCATACTTTGATTATTTTTACTGTAAATAAACTTCACAAAATGTTTGGCGAGTGTTGTAATTGTATCTATTTTAGATAGATACTGGACTTCTTCGTTTGTGTAAACTGGTCGAGACCCGACTTTGCCTGAGGCTATCAAACCGTTCAAATGATTAGCAAAACAATGGTTGAACAATTTGTTATTCGGGTCACCTTTCTCATTGGTATATATAATAAACAGGCATTCAGTATTATCAAACTCCTCATTAAAAATCTTGTCTTTACTATTGGGATCGAATTTTTGCTTGATTGTCAAATAACTATTGAAATATTTTACTAAATCATTCTTACTGTTTAGAGTAAGTACTTTTTCACTGTTTTCCCTGTGCTTAGCTTGGATAAATACAAGCAAAGGTCGGTTATGTCCTCTTATGTGTACTTTGAGACAGATGTCGTCGAACGCTCCAATATCATCCATATTGGAGGCTAAATAAAACTCAACGATATTCTCATCATTTAGTGCTCTAAACAGAATTAAACTTATCAGTTTACTTTCATAGAACTGACCGTGCACAGCTGTGGTGCCTGGACGCTTCTTAAACATCGTGATAGAACTTTAGAAGGAGCATTCGACGACAGTGCTTCTTTGCTGCAATCTTCTGTTTAATAATTACCTGTAAACAAAATATTGGAGGTTGTTAATAAAAGTCATAGGATTCGTGAGCATTATCGAATAATTATTGTGAAATTTTTAACCAATTCGAAAGCATTGTCTAACGTAATTTTTAACCGACTTCAAAAAAAGGAGGAGGTTCTCAATTCGTCGGAATCTTTTTTTTTTATGTATGTTCCCCGATTTCTCTAAGACGCCTGGACCGATTTCAAAAATTCTTGTTTTGATGTAAAGAGTATACCTCGCAGTTTGTCCCATGATCATCAGGTCAGGATCTGATCATGGAATCCTGAAAAAATCGGAGGAACTCTTCAAATTTTATAAGCACACTTGAAGCGATTTGACGATAACGACCCAATGTCATCGAGTTTGGGCTTGTTTGAGTCCTCTTTACATAGACTTTGATGCTGGATGATTGCCATGGTCTGATGATAGAGCTGGAAGGTAACCATGAGATCTTTGTGATAAAACAACCTAATCTCATCGAGTTTAGGGTCGTTTGATTCGTCTTTACATGGACTTTTGTACTGGATGTTTTCCAGGGTCTGATGATGGAGCAGGAAGGTGGCCATGGGATCTTTGTAATACAAAGACGCAATCCCATTGAACTTGGGCTCGTTAGATTCGTCTTAACGTGGACTTTAGTGCTGAATGTTTACCAAACTCTAATGATGGAGCAGGAAGGTGGCCATGGGATCTTTGTAATACAAAGATGCAAACTCATTGAGTTTGGGTTCGTTTGATTTGTCTTTACATGGACTTTAGTGCTGAATGTTTACCAAACTCTAATGATGGAGCAGGAAGGTGGCCATGGGATCTTTGTTATACAAAGATGCAAACCCATTGAGTTTGGGCTCGTTTGATTCGTTTTTACATGGACTTTAGTGCTGAATATTTACCAAATTCTAATGATGGAGCAGCAAGGTAGCCATGGAATATTTGTAATACAATTACGCAATGCCATTGAGTTTGGTCCCGTTTGATTCGTCTTTATATGGACTTTAGTGCTGAATGTTTTCCAAAGTCTGATGATAGAGCAGGAAGGTGCCCATGGGATCTTTGTAATACAATAACGCAATCTCATCGAGTTTAGGCTCGTTTGTTTTGTATTGGCAAACACTTTGGTACTGGATGATTGCCGGGATCTAATGATGGAACTAAAACGAACGTGTTTAGGCTAGTTAGTCGAAAACAAAAAAAAATACTTGAAATTTCCAGAAAGGTACAGGTCTACATTTCAGAATTGAGGCACGTAAGGAAGGCCTCCCCATCATGTACCCCCTAGGTACACTATCCTATGTAGCTACTTACCACCTATTACTATTTTTTTATTTGTATACCACTAAAAAGCTACAAATAAAAATTATGTTTAAATAAAACAAAACCGACTTCAAAAATCACTTAGGAACAAAAAAGCAAAAAATAATTGGTTTTGGAGCAAAATTTTTTGGAGTCGGTGCCAAGCCCTTACGCAAAAAGTTACTAAACTACAAACTACCTATTCTATAAACAACGAAAGTTACATAAAAAAGTGTAGAGGTTTTATAGTCAGATCAGAAATAGTTGGCTTGGCACCGACTCCAAAAAGTTTTGCTCCAAAACCAATTATTTTTTGCTTTTTTGTTCCTTAGTGATTTTTGAAGTCGGTTTTGTTTTATTTAAAAATAATTTTTATTCTAAAGTACATTTAAACTCGCGTTATAGCCTCTATAACTAAACAAAGTATCTTCATTAACGAAACGAAACTTTACTTATTTCGAATAATGACTAAATAAACTAGAATTATATGAACTACTGTTACATTATATTAAACAAAAGGAATGTTAGGTACGTAAAATACTGCATCGAGATCGCAAATTGATGCGATACAAGGTGATTGTGGTGTGGAGTAGTGGAATAAACATTTTAAGGTCTATCCTCACACAACCGGGCCGTGGACGGGACGGGGACGGGACGTGGACGGGACGGAGCGCAGAAAAGAAACGTTGCATACATTTTATATGAACTCGTTCACACACGTCCGTGGACGGGCCGGCGACGGAGCGTCCGTGCCGTGTCAGTGCGCTGTCAGTGCCTCGACCGGGGCCATGACGTGCACGGGCCGGCGACGGGCGCCATAGATATAATATATTTAGCACTAGATGCGCTAAGTGCTACTTGACATCCAGAAGAACAATATTATAAATACATATATTAAGCATTTTCATTTCATTGCCTCTGTGGTCCAGTGGATAGCGTATGCGACTGCTGATCGGAGGTCCCGGGTTCGATTCCCGGGTCGGGCAAAAGTGTTACGGGTTTTAGCCGAATACACAGTAGCAGCCCGGAGTCTGGTGTTGTGCCCGGTAACGGCAATAGGCTCGCCCCCTATTACGTGGGACCTAAAAATTCATGGCGAAATGTGGGTGTAATATTTACACCTCTGCCTACCCCTTCGGGGATATAGGCGTGAGACTATAAAAAAAAAAAAAAAAAAAATTAAGCACTAGATGCGCTGCGTTCGATGTAATCTTCAGAAGAACGACATGGCAGTGAATTGTAGTTAGGGCACAATGACGCTTAACTTAGTCCTTAGCTTCCTTAGTTCACAAACTTGAAAGAGAAAAATCGAAAAAAGATAATCGATTTTTCTGAAAAACAATCGAAGCTTAAATTATTATTTTATATTATTTTGCAAGTAAGTAACTACTTGTTCCAATAAAATGTTATAAACGCGATTACTATAAAATATAAGTAAAACATATTTTTTTGTTCTGGGATAGTCTATTATGAATAAAAAAGGACGAGTCTATTAACTATTATGCAAACTATCACATTCAAATGCGAGTGAAATGACGCATGAAAAAAAATACCTACAATTAAGCACATTTTATATTTAAAACTCCCGTTGTGTATTCTTCACTACAATATTTATTTTGTCACTGCTAGGACAGACGTGACAAAGATTGGAAATATTCTGTATTTTTAATGAACGTTGTATCTTTACCATGGGTTACCCTGTAACCCAGTTGTGATCACAATATTATTACACGTTATAATGCCTGTTTTTATATTGATATTTTATATTGTATGTGTACTAAAGGTTGAAACAGATATACTTACCGCACCCCACTTGACACGTGGGATGGGGCCCCACGTGTCAACACCTGATGCGAACGGTGCACATACACAACACCCCACGCTACAATAAGCTTCGTTCAAAATCACTATTTACGAAACTATGACCTAATTTCCGAAAATAGTGATTTTGAGGAAGATTCTCATTCATAGTGAGGCATTATTTCTATTATAATGATAACGGTATTAGCCTGAAATCAAATCGTATAATGCGGGCTTACATTTTAATAATTCAAGTAGCTAATGTTGTGATTTTAAACCAACACTAAAAAAGTATCATCATGACAAGAATGTTTTCAACTGACGCATGGCTTTGTGTGTTAACTAAAAACACATTGCTTGTCAAGCGTCGGATGGCGTGTGTTTCCCCTCCACCGTCAACGCGCCGATCTGAATTGAATGGATGGTGACGCGTGGGGTGGCGCGTGGCGTTGGGTGGGGTGTTGTATATCTGCACCTCACCATACTAAATATATGGGATTGATTAGTCTCAACATGCGTGGGGTGGCGTGACGTAGGGTGGGGTGTCGTATACCATAAAGGAATCTTAATCTATTCTTATTTCAATGCAAGTCTATGGCCAATTACTCACAACTACGTCGTATTGACAATAGATGATAACAAGTTGCGCTATAACATTTGTATCACTATGGTGCTTATATGTAAAAGCGGTTCTATGTCGTGGCCGTATGGTGAAATTGGCCATTTTATTAAATGATCGTATTTCAAGAAAAGTCTTATAATTATCCATTGGTAATTTCATGATTTGCAGTGGTCAGATCTATGATAACAAATCGTTTAATCAAGAAACTTCATAAAATTGTCAATCATAATATTCATAATTGAGAAAATTGCAACATAATTACATTTTAGGTAACGAGTCAAATAAAGTTAAAACACCGAACCTGCGTAAACGGGCATATTTCGGCATGTTCGCTCGAAGTGGTAGTGACATCGTGTCAGTGTCAACATAGACTCTGACGGCTCAAGCTTAGACGAGCTTAGATGTGCATCAACGCTCGTGCGAGTGGGATAATTAGAAAAAAAAGTCGTGACTTTGAGCCTCGATATCTCCTGATCCAGGAATTTCCCAGTTACTACAGACACATGCAGGGTGCGTATGAGTATGAGGTTTTGTTTTTCTAATAATTCCAAAATCGTGTTTTGAATGATAAATGTAAACTCTTTCAAATAAACATAAACAAATTTTCAATATTTCTCTAAAATAAGCAGCTTTAAAGTACACTAAATGCAATGGACGCGATACAAGTCATCAAATGAGCTGTGGACAAGTGCATTACTCCCTCGGCCGCGCGACCACGTGATCATAAACTGCCGTCGTCGCGTAGATACGGCCGGTGTAGGTACAGTGCATTCCTGGCGCCAATTTTTCCTGCAAGCGCTCGCTATCCATTGCGGCTTATAAAATGTGTCTATTTCTTTAAGCTTAAAAAATATTTCGTTTCCCAGGTATTCTTTTCGCATAGTATGACTTGGTATGATGTGCAAAACGAGTAGACTTCGGCTTGGTGATGGGTCTTGTGACACCTTGTATACATAAGCGATGACACTAAATTTATATATGAGATAATTCCGTTTTAACCGATATAAATTCCTCGTTTCAAATATTTGTCACTTCTAGTATATCATGTATCCATACACACGCTATGACACATATAACTAGTGAATAATTTGGCCATAGATTAATACTGAAATAAAACAGATGTGACAAAGATTTGTTGACATGTATTAAGTACTCACAAAAATTTGGCAAATTTTTTATTTATGTTTGTAAACATGGTTTATGGGAGTTTTAGACTGCTATGAAATAGGATTCGGGTTTGATTTTGAGACTTGTTAATGTTGTTATCTTCTTGAAGTTCTGCAGATAAACATTAAAGGGATAACTACATATGAGGTAAAAAAATGTTGTGAAGTGGTAATGTGAAATAAATTGTCTCAATTACTAATTATAAAAGCCATCTAACGTAACCTTTGATATTTATTCCATATGAAATGAATTATTGGGACATAGAAACGTAGGTAGTACCTACAAACAAAATAGAAGAAGGATCACTGGTAGAAATTAACTTCCTGAAACTTTATTTATATTCTTCGAATTATTTCATCATACAGCGAGACGTGCGACGGTACTGTAGCGTTAAGAAATACTATAAAATGTATGCTGGTTCACTTTCATGCTAACTAACTTCATCAGCATATTGGCCAATAAACGTCCACTGCAGGGCATAAGTCTACCAAAAAAACGCTTACTTATAAACTGGTAATAAATATTGTAGTATTTATTATTATGCTTTCCTGATTTGCATAAGAATTTATCTAGTTAATAATAATAACTGCAAATTAACTTATCTTTCTTATTAATCTATGATCCAAGCCTGATATATAATAAGTTTGACAGATCGCAATGGACTCGCCCATTTTTGTTTGTATTCTTTGAGTAAAGAATATACATGGAGAGGGCAAATAGTACATAACTATGGAAAATTATTGTTTTTGCCAAAAGATAACATGAACAGCAACTGTATGCGAGAATTCCTAGAAATGAAACGTTGAATAAAATAATATTATTTATAAATAAAATTAATCAATCAATTTTGATTTTGTTATTCCCTTATGGTATTTCAGTGTGGCAGTGTGTTTCATTACGGTATGAATGGCGACATTCATGTCCGTTTCTTTATCAGCGACACTGTATCGATATTGGCTACCAGAGATATTTTGTTTCATGTTTAGTTTGTCTTCATGTCAAGGGACGTTATTTGCTTTACCCGCATTTGCGTAATGGAATAAACTAATCTGGAAAAGCATTTAAACAGATTTGGAACTAAAGTAACTTACAGCAAATATAAATTTACATATTTTTACACAATTAAATTTTATTTTTTTACAAAATCGTAGGTATGCACGCTAATTTCGTAGGTAGGTATATCCAATCCATGTTATTCCCAGATCGGTGTTTTGTATTGGACTTGCCCAAGTGCAAATAGTGACATTTGAAAGGTCCCGGCTAGGGCTTGCAAATGTTAAAAAAATTTATTCAAATACTTTTATTTGATATTTTTATATTCAATTTTTTTTTTTCTTTATTGAACTTCATAACTATAGGCCTATATTCCTGGCAACCATTACAACTTAGGTGCTCGATAGTTTGCTGGATATATACATGGCCCCTAAAATTTGTCTGCACGTCGCGTAGTTTAATTAGTTTAGTTTTGTTTTTAACACAGACCGTCTACGGTACTATATAGTTAGAAACACATGTAAATCCGGTTTTCTTACACCTTTATAAGGCATTGGACCTTAAACCTCTTGTTGTTTAGTTGTTGTTTTTCGTGAGAGTTTGTGGCCAACTCTAGTGTCGGAGTTTTCATCATGGCCTAACGATTCCAATCCTGAGACAAGGACCGGGACCGACAGCTTTACGTGCCCTCCGAAGCAAGATAGCGCTCAGATGTAAATGCCACACGTGGTCACTCATCCAAGTGGCGACATGTGCAAGCGTTGCTTAACTTTGCCGATCTGTATGGGGAAATTTAAAAACTGAGAGTGAGGTAGATACTGGTATGAACTATGAGGTAGGTACGTGAATGCTACAATATTTGTATGCAAATCCAATAAACACTGTCAGGCGGGCGCGTACAGCTCTGCATGAGGAATATGGGCTGAAATCTGGCGTGACGCAAGAGGAAATCACCTCGCCACGCCTTTATATATATATTTTTTTAGCTGATTTATAAATAATATAAATCAGCTAATTGTTGTACCTACTCAGCAAGGCTGGTGTCGACTGTCATTAAGACGGAGTTCTTATGAACAACATCAGCTATAGGTACGGACGACATGGTCTTGCTGGGCCCAACAATCGGTGCGATGAGACGCATATTAAAGTTGTGTTAAGTTGCGGGCGCTTTTGGAAATCCACTCCAACCATCCAATAACGGCAAGCCGAAGACGAGGTCCTGACTTGAGCACTGACAGCTCGCCACAAAGCTACCCTGTCGTTTATAACCTTTCTTTTCATCCTGTGATGCTGTTTTTGTTTATCATAAGATGAAGGTGATGTTTGAAAGCTGTCACTCTGCCCTTCGATTGCGTTAGTCTCATGTTGAGATAATGACTGCCCCCCAGAGATGATTATTATTATTATGATTCATTTTTCTCGGCTATTCTTCTTATTATTAGAACTCCTCCTTTTAGGACTTCATACGCAAAAAAAAACAAAATCTTATCTATGTTGTAATATAATTACCTATGTTAAGAATGTCAACTAAATGTGTTTGTTGGTGCATGTATTTAGGACAATTTTGAGAACGCTGTTCGAACTAGAATTAGATATTGCAATTTCCTTTGGAATATTTGACACAATTCATAATTCGAATAATTCAAATATTAAAAGGCAAGCTCTAGTGACAGCCGTCCACGCTCCGGTTGCACCCCTGACGTGTGTGAACGAAATATCCCGGCCGGGACCCGGAAGCACGGTGACGGCCCGTCCCTGTCCCGTCCACGGCCCGGATGTGTGTGGATAGACCATTAAGCGTTCACATTTTGTATAATTACCTACTTACTAATTGATGTAACGGGGCAATAAAATCCATGTTCGTTTTTTTTAATAATTCTTTGATTAAAACCCTTTACATATATGGACGAATAGTATCATCATCATCTCAGACTAAAGAAGTCCACTGCAGAACATAGGCGTCCCCCAAGGTTCTCCAAGGGAAACTCTGAGCGTGGCTGTCTCCATCGTCCTCTGAGTGACTTTGAGCCTTTTGATGGTCTACAGGTCAACACTGGTAACACACACTGGTCACAGACTTTCGTTTTGAAACACTGCGAGATATCGGACATGAAGATGTGTCGTAATTTCCCGAACGTCGCCCAAACGATTTAGATTCAACGATTGACCTCAATTCCTCAAAGTTTGACTTACCCAATTGGATCATTTGTCCCAGGTTTAAGTGCTTGTCGACTACTTTGAGTATAGGGTTCTTAACCTAAATAAGAGCAGGTAGGACATGGATGTATAAGCCTCTGTACACATTGGGCCAATACGCTGGGCCAGCATATTGGGCTAAAATGATACGACGCCAAGATTGCAATTTACACATTGGCTTACGAATCATTCTGCATTGGTGCTTAGACAAAGATGGACGTAGAAGCACTTGCAGCCGCGGCTATTTATTTATACAGTGCGCTTAATTATTATGTACCTACATTATGTGTACCAAAGTAGAGTGTTATGCATTCTAAATGTTGTCATTCATGATTATTTTTTCTTTTTCAATTTGTTAATAAACTTATTACATATATTAGGAAATATTAATAATAAAATAAAGAGTTGAATATATTAATAATAAAATATTACATGCATACATACATAGACTCACGCCTGTTTCCCGGAGGGGTAGGCAGAGACTACGGAACGCCATTGCAATTTGCAACGATCCTGACATATTATCTCTCTTGCTTAATTCACTCTCATTAAATTTCTCATGCATGCCCTTCGGTTAAGAGTAGGTACGTCTAACCTGTCCTTTTTAGGAGGTATCCAATCTGGTCAGAGATCGTCCGCTTAGCTCTTCCCCTCCGTCCTGTCCCATTCACACTAGCCTTATACAACTATTTGGTCAGTTTTCGTCATCCATCCTCTCCATGTGTCAAACCATCTTAGCATTAGCATACCTTTCGCAATGGTTGTCACTACATCTTCTTTTACCCCTCAACGCTCTCTTATCACACAATTCTTTACTCTGTCGTTCAAAGACACACCATACATACTTCTCAGTGCTCTCTTTTCTACAGTATTTATTCTACTTTCATGACTCTTCTGCCATACCCAACTTTCAATAATAAAAATAAAATATTATTAGGAATGTTAATAATTTTATCCGCCATACGGCTCCACGCATCATTAACCTGCGATATAAAATACGCAGTTTATTATTACTAATAGGAATTTTGTTAAAATAACCTACCCCAACTACCAAGTCTAGAAGATAACAATTTTGTAATAAAAATACGTTTTTCAACATACTTTGTTTTTATTTTTATGTTGTTTATGCCGTGGATTCATATTATTGTTTAATTTCGGTACAAATCTATAAATTGTAAAACCTCATTGCTATACCCACGCCGCCCCTATCGCTATAGGAACATCATTCACGCGCAACAGTACCTTCTCCGCTGAAGAGCGACAACGAAATGAAAAAGGCGTCAACGCTAAAGCCTGCAATACATGTTGGACAAGCGTCGCCGAGTGAACGGCAATACCAACGTATAGACAGTATATTTGCATTGTCTTGCCATCGCTCGGTGTCGCTCGCCTAGTTAGCCGAGTAAAGTCAAGCGCCAACGTGTGTAGAACTCATTTGGCATAGCTTGTCACAACTTGCGATCGCTCGCGAGCACTTGCCGCACTTCGGAGCGCTGTCGGTTTTTCTGCACAAATCAAAGGCGCTCGCCCGCACTCGGCCAATAGTATCCACATGTTTGTCAGCGCGCCATTAGGCCCTTGTTCTATTTTTGTAAATACTCAACATCCACCACCTTATTTGTCATATTTTCTTTTTCTCAACTATAGTGCGGTATACACTGACATAGAGAATGTATAAGCGCTCATTAAATAAATAGCAGCAGCCGCAATGACTGCTACATCGTCGTAATCCATCTTGTTTCAATTCACAATACAAACTGACGGAGCCCAACGTGTGGGCATCTCTTCAAAATTCGTCTGTATTGGCCATTTGCATTGGTTTTCGATAGACTTGCCAAACGTGTAGGCAGTAACACTTGCCTTGTATTAATTTGCCTACGCTCGCGTTGGCCTAAGCTCGACCAACATGTATTGCAGGCTTAATGTGTGAACGCTGTTGGCGGAGCGCGCCAAGATCCTTTGATGTGTGCACAAAAAACCGACACTATTCGGTTGGCCGGCCAATGTTGCCGCCAACTACATCAATTAAACCAACATACCGCCAAATAACTCTCTACACGTTGGCCCAACATGCTGGCCCAGCGTATTTGGCGGTTTGCCCAAAGTGTACAGCGGTCATAAGATCTGTTTCTTGGAAGACTCAACAGTGGCCATAAAGTATTGTGCTGAGGTCTATTGTGATATCGTAGTCTACGATATCATAAGCGAGACGAAGGTCCTTCCCAGTCCAGCGGCTGAAAAAGTCTGCCGACGCAGCGGTGAACAGTTTCGGAGATATAACATCTCCCTGCCTCACCCCTCGCTGTAGTAAAATAGCTTTCGAGCTCTAGTTCTGGAGACGGGCGAAGATGGTGACATTTGCATAGAAACACTTCAGCACTTTGACATATGGCTATATAGTCTATCTTGCACCGTTGGAGAGACTGCAGTGCTACTAAGGTTTCGGTGGAATCGTTAAGGCTTACTCATAGGCCACAAACCCCAAGCATAGAGGCTGGTTGTATCTCGGACTTCTGTACTCGCGCGAGCTACGCCTATGCTGATTGATAACAAATTAAATAAGAAGATATACTTAGGTACTTACTAATGTACAATCTAAGCATTTCTTTATTCGTAAAAATCATCTGTTTTCTTCCAAAGACAAATTACTCTTAAGTGTTTCCTTCCTATATCTACCAGGTTCAAGAAATCTCTCCCTCCCCTACCTAAACCAAAATAAACACCACCTTTCCAAACCAAAATATAGCCAATATAGGTAGGTACCCCTTCTCTCCCCAAACAATAGCCTGGAACCACTTCTGTAGGTGTGTATATACAGGGTGTCACAAGACTCATTACCAAACCGAAGTCTACTCGTTTTGGACATCATGCAAAGTCATACTATGCAAAAATAAAGCTTGGGTTTTTTTTTTCAAATAGACGCACTTTTTAACCCGCAAATAAAAGAGCACGCCTGCAATTTTCGAAATACCTACTTATCCATGGGTGCATAGGATATTCATAGAACAGGTTGGCAGTGTAAATGCATCGACTTTGTACCTACCTAATTACAAAATTCATATGGTAACTTTGAGCCTCAATATCTCCTGAACCAGTCATTTCCCAGGTATGGTGCCGAAGTAAAAATGTTCGTAATACTAATGATTAGTACAATATGGGGTTTCAGTTATCGTTAATGGTCATTTTACAACCTTTATATTATGTAAGTATTCTTATTCTACCACATACACATCATAATCTAGTCCCAAGCTAAGCAGATATTGTGTTATGGGTACCAGACAACATATAAACATACATACCTATATACTTCTTTTTTGTAAATACTTAAATATTATACATTAAAACACCCAGACCCAGACCAAGACAAACATCCATCTTCATGCGCACAAATGTTTGACTTGAGCGGGAATCGAACTCGCAACCATCGGCGTAGCAGTCGCTTACACTCCTGCTGCGCCAACCGGTCGTCAAAATTGTATGTAGCAAGTTTGTTTATAAGGAAACTAGGCGGTAAATAAACTAACCTAGTCGACATGACAGAAGATAGGTAATTAATTGATAGCCAACCAAAAACTATTTGTAATGGAATGTGTGTGGACATTCCGTAAATAAGATGGGCAATTACCGTACCCACCAATTTTTTGCCTTGTGTGTGACTCATATATTTTAATACTTACCTACACTAGTGTATCAACTCATCAAGAATGTGTCCTTCGCCAATCTGTCAGGACTCAGGTTATGTCATATCATTCTATAAAAAATAACTTACGTTTTGGCTTTTAGCGGTAGTGACATCCTGTCAATCCTGTGTTAGCATCCGATTCTTATCTTCCTTATGCGAAATGATCTCAGTTTATGTTGGCAACAGAACTTCTGACAGTCTTTCACTATAATTCACATATCTTGTAATGAACTTTAGAATTCAGCAACAAAAAGATTTTATCTTCACTGCACTTTTAATAATAATAAAAGTCTTAATAAACAACGAAGCACAACACAAAATTAATCATCTCATAACTCTTTTTACAGAGAACTAAACTTGCAGAACAACTTTGACAACAACATCATAGTATTAAATAAAATACCAAGTTGATTTCCCATGAATCATCCGATTGGGGCAAACCGTGTGATAATCGGTACAGCAAGGTCAACTGTGTTAATATTTGTACCTATTTAAATCGATTAAGTAGTAAAAGTTTAATTAAAGAGTTTTATTTTAAATATTATAGTCCGCGTAATCAAAGATTTCTTTGTACCTAATTAATGATTTCAAATGTGCTTAGAAATGTATATTTTACCCTAACATGACGGTAACAAACTGAACAGAGTGCGAAATTTCGAATGTGTATTATGCGGTCGCTTATACAAGAAACGAATTGTATAACTATAATACAAGGAAAATAATAGTTCTCAGGCTCGTATCGTAAGCTATACCTATTGTTACACTGACACTTATGTAGGTACCTACTAAATTTTTATTCTGAAACTAAGACGTTAGTTACATAAGCTAAAATGGTCAACTATCACAATAAAATCAAAGTTCTATGTTTAATTATGTAACTTACTTTATTTCATCTATAGTTACCATGATAACTTAATATCTAAAAACGCCTACTCTCTTTAACGGCGCAATACGCTTTTGCTGCTGTTACAAGTAAATGCGAACTGTGTTTGGACATAAATGTCAATGGTTTGGACATTAACCGTATTTTTTAATAGTTTATACACATCTGTGTTGATTATTGCTTGTCCGACTCAGGAAGCATGTTAAGCCCGGTCCCGGCTGTCATGAAGATCTTTTGACAGTCGTCACAGGGAGTCAGTATCTCTGAATAAACTGATTCTGCAGCACTGGTCTAAACCATGGAACATCATCGCTATGCCTTTGCATTGCAGAGGTCAGGCAGACAGTCGCTCTGTGAAAGAGCTAATAATAAGCGGACCCTCTTTGCAACTGGGATAACGCTAGGATGATGAACGTGATCTGTTGGCGCTTGCTTCTTCTGCAACCGATTGCCAGTGCCAGCTCAAGTTCAGATTTAGAGGTGGGACCAAATTCATTTTGCGGCACTATTAAATATGCCACCTAAAAAGACCCATACTGCGTTCGGCTCTCGGCGCCTGCAGGAGCTGCTCAGTTCGGCACCTATGGACAGGCATTCTCTCAGTGACGTAGGAAGGGGGGGCGGCGGGGGCGGTCCGCCCCGGGTGCCACCCATCCAAAAAAAGGGGTGACACCCAAACAAAAATATAAAACAACATAGGCACCAGCTCAGCACTACGAGAGTTAGCCGGGAATTTAATTAATTAGGTATTTTGTTAGGAATCGACTAAGAAAAAAGGTCATCCGCCAACCTCCGCCCCGGGTGCCACCCAAGCTAGCTACGCCACTGCATGCTCTATGGATTGATATTGGCATACAAAAATAAGAAGCTCGCAGCCAGCAGCGTCGCACGAGCAGCGAGAAGCATGCAAACGGTGTATTCGTCGGCTGATGTAGACACGTCCTAAATAACTATGTCCTTTTCAATGATCTGAGGGCCTTGTCCAGAAGTTGGATGGTTTATTAACAGGCATGGTATTATAAACAGATATGCTGTACGCGAATGTACCATAGTGAAGTATGACGTGTGCGAATCCGTAAGGATTTTATCCGCAATTCCGTAGGTATAAGCGGACCCCGTCGCTAAATTACAACCACACCCTCCGCTGGGAGGCGTAGGTGACAAAACATAGTTATTTGTGCAACAAGAGAGCAAAGTTGTTTTTTATTTCGAGTGCTGATTTTGAGTCCCGAGCAAGCGACGACTCGCTACGCTCGTGAATCAATCATAGAATCCTGAGCGTGGTGAGGGACTCAACAGCACGAGATACAAAAAACTTTGCTCTCGTGTAGCACACATAACTTTTCACCACAGCAGTGAGAACACATATTACTTAGGAGACATAGAAATGAACAGGAATAGATTGAATTCTGCATAATCACTTATTGATTTAACTCTTCTGGTGTAAAAGTACACTCATCATCGCTAGTTTCACTTATCTTTTTAGATTATTTTATATAATTATAATATAATTTAACACGTTACGCTATACTGTATCAGCATCAGCGAAATTTTTATTCCTGCTACTTTTTTAAATCGCGTTTTAATACCGCGTCCCTGATGTTTATTTTTCAAATGTATCATTGTTGTAATTCTAAATAAAAATGTATTGGTTAAATACTAATTTTATACTATTAATTGGACTTATTTTTATTAAAATCCAATAATAAATTAAACATGTAAACAATAACATATAAAAAAAGTAATTTATTTATTACAAATATCTTTTTTTTTTTGCGTTGCCGTAGGTGTTTTCTTTGAGGTCGAATTCCAAAATCGAATTTCGAATTCGATTTTGTGTTTTTTCACTCACTTTTTATCCTTTTTATATGCATGTGAAAGAGACAGAGCACAGTAAAATTCGAATGTTTCAAATTTATGGCTGAACAATGTCAATTCGTGACACTGAAGATGGAAAAATTAAAAAACTACTTTTACTCACGCTCGAATCAAAATCGCGCTTTGTTCACTGTTGTCTCGCAGCAAAAGCGGCATGTTTGAGCTGCTGAGGTGAAAAATTATTTCCATCACTCCGTCCGTCGGAAATTGTTCTTTTTTTAATTTTGTAAACACAATTCCCGCATTAAGAATAAATCCTGATTCCTGTGTCGCGTGGGACTTTACAAACATACAACTAACGTACACAATTAACATCCGATCTCGAAAAAAATTTTATGGATCACACAAAATGTTGTCTCGTGTGAGAATCGAACCCACAACACACGATGCAGTGTCAAGTGGCGAGGCGGCCGCTTAAACCACTACGCCAACCGTGCAGTCCCGTCGACTAGTCTAGTCCCCCAGTGGACTGTTACGCAATGGATCTTAGACCAACCACGGCGTGCGCTGAAGGAGCTTTTGGAGTCGCACGCGGATGAAATTGATAAAATCCTAGCCTATCGGTGACGGCAGTGACGGATTAACACTTAATCAAATCAAGAAATTGCCTAGGGCATCACGTCTGAGGAGGCACCAGAAGAAGCACAAAAAACTGCGTCCTTAGGGCATCATGTCTCACTCTCACGTCACAAAAACCACACCAAAAAAAGTTTCTAGGACCAATTTGAAAATTCGCGCGTTTTAAGTTGACATAGAGTCCGACCGAGAGTCGTCATATCCCTACTCCCGCTTGCCCACTCGCTGCCCGCTAGTGCATTCGACAATTCGAATACCCCGGAATTGCGATCAGCCAATCTTATTTTACAAAAATCTAATGTTTTAGGCGGTAAAGGTTTAAAGACCGATTCTAGTTGACATACGGATAGGGGGGCCCACAGGCATGAATTGCTTAGGGCATCAAGTAGTCTTAATCCGTCACTGGGTGAAGGATATCATCGTGTGGAACCATGCATATCTCAGAGTTCACAGTTCACCTTCACCGTTATGTTCTCCAAAGACGTCTGGTCTGGTAACCCGCACTTGGCCGGCGTGATGGGTTGCGGCTCACTTTTCAAAGCGAGAAGATCTTTGACAGTCCGTGTCCAGCACTAGAAAAGTTTATATACAGGGCGAGCATCATGTTTTTATATTAATTATTAGTAATGTATTACATTGATTACAGACCAGCTCTGACCATAAAGGTCTAAAACAAAGGCAAAATACGACGTCTATCTAGGTATCGGTATTAAGCGGCTACCTCGAGTGTCTAAAAATCGTTCAGTGTTCATTACTCAAGTGTTAGTTATAAAGTTGAATATCGCACGATTGTCATTGCGTGCAAGCCCGAACATGTCTAAAATCTTATTTCGTTGGTTTCGTTCATAACTCAAGTAAAAATCGTTATAGAGACAATTCTTCTATGCATTTTCTATTCTAGCTCTTATTTCGGTGAGTAGCAATTTCAATGCGAAAAGTTAAGTATTATTTAAAATATCGGTAATATTTAGATCAAGCAGGTTTTTCAAATTAAAATCGATTGAACTAGAATCTTTAAATAATGTATCTCTGTATAGTTAGCTATCCCATCTGCACCGGCGTCAACCGTCATGCCTTCGCATCAATCAATCTTAAATAAAAATCAATATGTCGGACAACATTCAAGATTTATTAAGTCTATGTAAAATAGGGTTTACAGAACAAGAACATTCATAACAATAAAAAAATGTTAAAAAATATTTTTCAAGTATAGTTAAAAATGTTGAATAATTTAGATAAATTTTTCAATCTTTGAAATATACTCCATACATTTGTTCCTGTAAAATGTATTGTTATAGAAAACAATGCTGTTGTAAAAGTCCCCAATGTTAGTAGTCTGTACCAACAGCGAGTTGAGGACATCCGTAGTACCATCAGTTCTGACTCTATCACATTCACTGTCTACCATTTCAAGGTATTTTAAAGCAGTTTTGTTCATCAAGTTTCTCAGTATGATACTGCTCTGAGACGTGAAACCAACCTTTTCGAAACACTTTTTGGCTACGATGTATACGACACTGACATTAAAATGCGTCAGCATGTTTAAATTCTGCACCAACAGCGTCTCTCCTACCGACAACTGCTGTAGGCTGCTCAACAACATCTTAAAACATCTCTTCTCAAAAACATGATAACTCTCTAAATGCTCAAACTCAGGTAGCAACAGTCTCTTCGTTATCTCCAGTCCAATATCCCTACTTTTATCAGTACTCGCTTTAGCATCTTTAGTAAATATAATTTCTTTAAACTCCTCCTCAGCTAAAATCTGTAGGTATAACTTAAAAATAGGCACAAATATAAACTTTGAGCTATTTATCTTCTGTAAGGGACACCCGTATGTAAATATAAGTTTTAGTTCCGAATCTTCATTATAGAATTGCATCCATTTGACAGGTTCATTTATCAGTATCAATGGATTCGATAGTACTTCAGCTTGCAGGAAAGAATTGAGATTGTTTAACTTTTCCCTCAAAGACATCTTTGTGTAGAGTTGTCTCTCTGTGTACGACCCGCGGTGATACCGTGGGTTCATGTTGACTTTATTCTCTTCATGCAATATCCCTCCCAAGATCTCTTGTTCATACTCTAAGGGTTTCAGATCATATTGCCAAATAAATTCTGTGGCAACTATAGCTCTAATTTTCTTTATGTCTCTGTGTAGCGCAATGTTTTTTTGCATGAGGTAAGCTTGGAGGTTGTTATTAATAACTTGACACTGTATTGAGCAGAAGTATAGAGCACACTCTTCAATCTGTTTAAGAAACGATTCAGGTATAGCTTCTAGAGGTAGCATGGCGAGGTTACCGTAAAGTTCGGAACCGTAAGCAGATTGTAAAGTTGGAAGATACTTTTCGAGGTAAGATAGGCCTTTGTATTTGAGGCAGACGGCGTAGACCTCTGAGTTGCCCTGTCTGGACGTGACAGGCTTGTAAATGTTCACTTGGTTGAATACGTGATTTATGAGGTACAGTAGACTCACTGTGGAATGCTCGAATATCGTGAACAGCTTGAAGATCAATGTCCCACCTGCAATAAAAACAGATTACAGCAGTTAGTTATTTCAAGTACTCATAGAGACTTATCACTTTCTGGGCTGCATAGCGTAAATAAGGTAATGTTGATGCAGTTCTGTGTCCTCACTCAAGCATTTGATCATGTAAACCATAATATAATCATACACAAGCCAATAAGTTTTATATTATTTTCTTAATATTATTATATTCATTCCTATTAAAATCTGATCTTGTGGACCAAATATGTAGCATGAATGAACAAAAATAATATTTTGAAATCAAAAATAAATAAAGTATCTCCTGCATTTGGTATGCACCTATTGGATACTACCACAAGGCAGCATAGTGGGTCCACTAAAATATATTTTTTGTATGTTTTATAATTCATTAATTATAAAACTTGACATGATACGATGAAAACCCGCAGCAACAGTGCCGTATTTCTCTAAATTACTTATCAGGGCCAAAGTTACATTTAGTCAAATACCTAAGGACAGGCTATAACTGAAACAGATGTTGTTATTACAACAAATTGACAACTAAATAAACAAGAAAATCTGCATAGAAAACACTTGTGTAAATGTACCAATACAATAAATGAATAAGTGGAATTTTAAAAGTAATAGAGCAAAAACAGGCAGTATATTATGTTGTGTGAATTTATTAACCTTCGGCCTGTCGCATGGGGTCTTTGAAAGCCTAGGTGTTAGAAAAATGTAAAATTAACATATTTAAAACCATCCAAGAGTTTTAGTACTTCAGGTACCCTCCGAAATTAGATTATAGTTAGCGCGCATCTCCGCTTACTTCAGTTCGCGCGCCAGCGCAGTGAGATACAGACGTGTTTTGGGCGCGAGGGCCGTGAAAGACCCCACGCGACGAACCACGTAAGTAAATTTGTATTGTTTGATAGTTCCTTGATTTGTTTTGTAACATGTGTTTTATTTATTTTTTTATTGTTTTAGATTATAATTAAATTATAATTGACTTCTAAAATGTGTGAAGAACAACAACGACGTATATTGAGTTGGTTAGAAGATGAATCTGAAGATGTTTGCGGTGGCGAGGAGGAAGAAGATGAAGTCGCTACATGTCTGGATGAAAGAAGTGAGCATAACACGGATTCGGAGCAAGAATGTGAAGATTTGGTGCCTACAGAACAAGATGAGGTACTTTTGGAGGAACCGGATCAGGTCTTAGAATCATTTGATGAACAGCACATGGAGCTGGAAAGTTCGTATAGTGATGATGATGAAGAGCCCTTGATAAATATATCGTCACAGAACTTTTATATCGTCAAAAAGAGAGAGAGAAATGGCAACTATAAAATTATATCCAAATGGAGGAAGACACCTTATCCACAAGGTGTCAGAACAAGGCGACAAAATATAGTTACGGAGCAACCGGGTCCACAGGGTGCAGCACGGGAGGTCACTTGTCCTTTAGAGTCATGGCTTCTATTTTTGGACTTAGATATGTTACAGCATGTTGTGGATTGCACTAATATAAAAATAACATCTATGCAGACAAATTACGAGAGAGAACGAGACTGCGAACAAACGAACTTGATTGAACTGAAAGCATTGATTGGTGTTATGTACCTAATTGGAATACATAAATCATCACATACTTCGATTGATGACATTTGGATGGCTGATGGTACTGGGATCGAAAAATGTCGCGCTGTCATTTCTAAGCAGCGATTTCAGTTTTTACTTAGAGCCCTTCGTTTCGATAACATTACAACTCGCCAAGAACGGAACTCTATTGACAAACTGGCGCCAATAAGACAGACCTATGAAGCATTTGTGAAAAATTGTGAAACATATTACAAAAACAATGAATATGTTACCATAGATGAAATGTTGGAAAGTTTTAGAGGATCGTGTCGATTTCGCCAATATATGCCCAGTAAACCAGCAAAATACGGGATCAAGTTATTTTCTCTGGTGGATGCCGTAACATTCTACACAAAAAAGTTGGAAATATACGTCGGAAAGCAGCTGGAAGGTCCATATTTTCAAGATACATCAACAAATGCCCTTGTCAAGAGAATGGTAGAACCAATAGCAGGAACAGGACGAAATGTGACCATGGACAACTGGTTCACCAGCGTTCCTTTGGCTGAACAGCTTCTTACAAACTATAACTTGACAGTAGTAGGCACATTGAGAAAGAACAAGCCAGAAATCCCAAATGACTTCAAGCGAAAGGGGTTGGAAGAATACTCCACAGTGTTTGGATATAAACCAACAGAGACCTTGCTCTCCTACTGCCCGAAGAAGGACAAGACTGTACTACTGCTTTCAACAATGCACCACGACGGCGTAATAGATGAATCTTCTGCGAAAAAGCTTCCAGAAATCATAAAGTTCTACAACAAAACCAAAGGATACAGTGGACAAGCTCATCGGTACTTACTCTGTCGCACGTGTTTGCTACCGCTGGCCGCTAAGGTTGTTTTTCACATTTCTTGATGTTGGAGCTGTAAATGCTCACATAATATGGGATACCGTAAATCAAGAAAACAAAATGGGACGCAAGTATTTTTTGAAAACACTGGCATTTGAATTGTGCCGTCCTCAATTGCAATCGCGGGCCACTATTTCTACTTTGCCTCGAGAATTGAAACAAATTATAAGGCGATTCACACCCCAGCTTCAGAATAATCAACCTGATGGAAACGACATCGCTCCTATGAGGAAGCGCTGCATATATTGTCCAAGACAAACAGATAGAAAATTTAAATCAATCTGCCACTTTTGCAAGGGTAACATATGCCCTACACATACTAAACTGGTATGTACTGACTGTGTTCAAACGGAAAATTAGTCTGATTTAGTTTGATAAAAGTTGTGGTTTTTTTTTGTTGGTGCGAGCCAAATTTTATGTTACAATGTTGATTGTTCTTATGTGATCTCATATAGGTATAATTAAAATTAAAATTCATTGATTTAGTTAGAATAAAAATATTTTTTCTGTGATGTGATCTCAAAGAGAGAAATGTATGTTTCTAATTTTAGATTGTAAGTTTAAACAGTAAATAAATGAATATTTTTGATATTTTTTTTGTAATTTTATTGTCATTATATAAATAAATAAGAAACTGCTAGAATAGTTGGAAAGATACAAGTTTTAAGGGGTATTATAGGCGTTTTATTCTTGAGGTTTTGAGGGACCCCACGCGACATACCGCGTTATTAAAAGATGCGCGACGGGCCGAAGGTTAAGGTTCAGGTACTTGGCACAATGATAATATATGTTATTTTTACTTCATTGGTATAGTTGGAGTATAAGTATACAAATCACATTAATAAATATGACTGCACATTTGGCGCATTGGTTAAAGCAGTCGCCTCACCCTTTTGAACTACTCCCAAGTGTTAGGTATAGGTTTGATCTCTACAAGGTACAATACTTGTTAAGATCCACAAGGGATGGATGCACAAGGGAAGAAGAGGTTCTGGGAGTACTTTCTTTCTTTCTTAAAAACGACAACTCCTGCACTAGGAATAAGTCCTGTGTCGCGGGGGACTTTACAAACATACAACCAATGAACACAATGAACACCCACATTCGAGATTTATAGATCACACAAGTATTGTCTCATATGAAAATGGAACCAACAAAACTCAGTGCAATGTCAAGCGGCGATGTGGCCGCTTAAACCACTACGCCAACCATGCAGTTAAATTGTATCCATTAGTAGAATATTATTAAAGCCTCTGGGACATAGGATTTATTCTTAAGGTCCTTTAAAATAAGTAAAATTTATAAAATAACATACCTGGACTAAGTGCCTGCAGTGCAGTGATAATTTCACAGTAATGGAGTGGTGAAGTCACTTCTTCCTGGGCATCCGGTTTCTGTACACAATCTATGGAACCATCAGCTGTCACTAGTAATACCTGCAATAAAATTAATACAGGTCAGCTCACACCACTCACGCTTTGAAGTGAATTTAAGGAGGATGTGAACTAAAGTCAGGACCTAGGAATTTTATTGATAATAATTTTTTAAATTTCTGTTGAGTGCGAGTCAATCTTTATCACTCCACATTATTAATAAGAAGAAGCAATCGGGAATCTGTAGTTTATTAATCTGTAAAATTTTATTCCACCATTTTAAGCAGAGTCTGTAATGGTTCAAACAAACTCATAAAAAATATTGCTTCATTTACACATGAAATAAATATTCATACTTAATCATCAGATATAATAAAGTTACATACTTTGCCCAAACTCTTGGCCTTGGCAATGATGGCCTGTGAGTTGGCCCAGTCCATGAGATTGCCTGTGTTGTCCACTCCAAAGTCCCAGTTGTTCAGTGTGTGGAACATGAACCGATCATCACTGATCATGTTGGATGGGGAGTTCCCCTCGTAGTAAGGGTTCAGGGTATTTGCTACCCATTTCCACTGAAAATAATAAAGATAAAAGCAATTATAACTGAAGCTTAAACATTACAATTAGGTATTTGAATATCCCATTAAGGATGAAGAGAATATCTTAGACTGACACCACACTTGCAGTGAAAACTGCACAGTTTGCCACAATTTTACTCATATAAAACAGGCACAGAAAAATCTGCCAGAAAGGCAGAAGCTGGTACAATAGTTAAGCCAGCCAATTCACACTGCTTCCTCAGGTTGATATTGTTTGTTTTATTCAAAATAATAAAAAAACATTTTATATTTGTGTTTGGTGTGTTGCTCCACCAGTAGCACGAAATAATAAATTCATTCTACTATGCTAACTTACATCAATGTCCTGGTGATTAGATTTCAAGTAGTGATTCAGTGATGTGATGAATGCTCCCGGCGCCTCGCACAAGTGCAGCGACACCATCTTGCGCTCCGCCGTCACCTCCGCCGGAATGATATTGTACGTACACGCGCACTCGTAGAACTTCGTCCATGCTTGAGTTAAAAACTCAGGATTCACCAGACATCTGATCTTCCACCCCACCTCACCAGCAGGATTTCTGCGACGGGTATGACTACTCCACTCTTCAATATTGAAGTCGTTCAACTGACTCTTATGAAAATTTAATCGATTTTTCAATATCTCCAATTGCTTCACTTTCCACGGTGGCGTCGAAAACCACGACTCAATCTCTGGCAATTTCCAACTGTTATTAAACCGAAACTGGAACTTTTTATTGAACAAGTTATTCAATTCATCTTGAAAATCGTCGTTCGAGTAAAATCTCTGGCGAGACTGAAATAAGCAACTGTCCGTTTTGTGAAACATTGTTTACAGAGAAAATTATTTGAGCGTAATATCATAAATTTTAAGAGTATACAGCTACAAGAAGATTTTATAGAATACGATTCAAAAGTTAAGTAAAGACCAGTTCATTTTTATTACTACGTTGCATTATTTATTTTCGCACGCAGGAAAACAAAATACACAACCATTGATTGACGGAAAACTGACAACAGTCTGACAGATGAAGATCACAGATGAAACAATGTGATCCTGGAATCTTTCAAAAAAGGATTTGTCTGGCTTCATCTGTATATTTCTGAACGAATATGTTGTGCAGTGTACAGTTGAACAACTTCCCGCTCGACAACCATGAGGGCGAGAATCGCTCATCAAAACATCGTCGCTTCCAGTGCTGCTTTATTTAATACACTATATCCTCCTGGGACCTAGCGACCGTATTTTGGAACAAAATAAAACATGTCGTCGAGTCCTGCCTTTTGTAAATCCCGACCTTCCATAAAGGACGGATGGTCCAAAAAAAGAACAAATTTTTCTTTGCTTATAACTTAAATACTTGATGTTTAGAACATAAATATTCTGATTAAAATGAAACGTGATATGTGTATCCCTTTCCTACGCAATAAGATTTGACAGTTTGCTCAGTATTTCGCCGTTTATGCGTCAAGAGGGCCAGTCGCGTGGGCAGAGATAAGTTATATTGTTAATATTCAACGTAATCTATTACTGATTTAGTAAAATCTTACTTTTTTAGGTTTCTTTTGGGTATCAATATAGTGTTTATTTAATTAGTTTACCGTGACTTATGATATTGGTGTCAAAATATGTGCACCAAATATTTTGTTCCATAAAAGGGAACCTAGTCTTCAATGGAAGTAATAAGAGAATAAGTAATAAAGTAATAAGAAACTGTTTTCGTTTGTACATATATATATAGATATATTGTCCAGAAATATCAATTTTGTTGGATTTAATTTGTCCATCATTTATAACAATGATAATTACCAAAGTTTGTGAGACATTTTGTTTTTTGATATTTGTTTTGTTCCTAAAAAAGGCCAAAAATACGTTTCCATGTGTTAAGGGTATGTTATGTTGTGTAGCTACATAAAAATATTTTCCAAAGAAACAATTTAATCCTGGGACCTAAACAAAACTGGCGAAATATGGGTGTGTAATACACCTCTGCCTCTGTGAAGTTATGTTAATATAATCCTGTGCAACTTGTTAGTTTAGAATGTAGATAAAATATATTTGATTTTCTTTAAATAAGTTCAAAATCTCTCACTTTTCATTTTTGATTTTCACAAAAAAATACCTATATTATGACCGAATGTTCTAAAAAACGAACAAAATATTGGAATTCAATGTTGAGTTCTATATATTCCTTGCACAGTCCCAAAACAACTTTGTTTTAGCGAAAATCTGCAAAAAGTATTATAAACCTTATTATAAGCACATGAAAATTCAGGACTCAACTGTACAAATAAATTTGTTCCATAATTAGGGCATTCGGTCTCAAGATGGCATTGATTCTTAGAATGTCAGGTGTCAGGAGGATATACAAAACCAGTTTCTAGTGTGCCTCGACTCTATGAGCGAGCCAAGGCATCTTTTTTCAAACTGGTCCAGCGCCGACTTGTTTCATTGTACATACGGCCACACGTGAAGCTAGACACTGACCTCTGTACAGTTCACAAGGTGTGGGAACTACCTATGATGTATAAAAATCGTAGGGCAACTGCCCTGGGATAGTACCTATGTGTAATACAAGTCGGTAAGCAAAAGAAAAAGAAACTATTACCTTTTTACTCGTGTTTAGTGTATAAAATAATTTAGTTCAGATTTTTGTTGCGTATATTCTTCACCTTAGTTTCCAAAATCTATTACCATAAGATTTTGGAAGCTAAGGTCAAGAATAATAATATAAGGCATAGGTATGTCCGACTTTGATAAATAAATGTTGTCTTTATGTCCCTTGCCGCAGTGCCCGTCGTAATAGATGGTCAGAGTTAAGCAATCTTTGCAAAGGTCACCATTAGGATGGGCGACTGCTTGTTGTGGCATTTACATCAGAGCATGGTGGCTGAAAGACATGTAGTACATACCTACGTACAATTACTGTCGGTTCCGATTCGGACAACAATTGTTAGATACTAGACCCTGACCCCTACAAACTCCGACACTAAAGTTGACCACATTCACGCAAAAACAAGCAATTGTATGCTGACAATTTATCACTGAATACGAAAGACGCGGCTGTATAGCTGTAGTTACTACATGTTTAGGTCAAAATATGGCGTAACGATGCAGGATTTCGCAAAAAAATGACATACGACCGGTTGGCGCAGCGGGAGTGTAAGCGACTGCTACGCCGAAGGTCGCGGGTTCGATTCCCGCTCAAGTCAAGCATTTGTGTGCATGAACATGGGTGTTTGTCTTGGTCTGGGTGTTTCTATGTATAATATGTATGTATTTACAAAAAAAAAAAAAGTATATATGTATGTTTATCCATTATCTAGTACCCATAGTACAAGCTTCTGCTTAGTTTGGGACTAGATGGTGTTGTGTGAATGTGGTAAAATATTATTATTATTATTATACATTTATATTAATCTGTGTCGACTAAGATACGACTGAGGCTATGTTTCGTACAAAGGTGGAGCAATAAATCCACATCCACCCAAGCTACATCTAACGTAGGTACATACATACACAACGGAACTATAATCTTGCATTGCGCAATCAAGTTCCTCACATGCCCTGCCGCTGAGAGATTATGGCGTTTCAGGCAAGAGGCCTTCACCGGATACTGGGTTCTCACGGACCGCTGGTCCGTGGTGCACTGACACCTAACCATACTAATGTTATAAATGCTAAAGTGGTTTTCTAAGTCCTTTCACGCTAAAACTACAAACACTAACACGGGTTTTTATGTAACTTTGTAATAATATAGCTTAACGCCAAAGTCGATAGGAGAAATATGATAAGCAAAACAACACATGCCGTGATTTAAAAATAATTATTGAACGTAAGATAATTTGTCAAACTTTCTCATCTTGACAAGTGACAACTGACTGTCAACTTTGTCGATCGATTACTTACTGCGAGTGCGAGTTGGAAAAATTGCTTAGGATTACAATAATCTAAATATCAGTAATTTTGTTTATTATAAAAAACTACTGCAGTTATCTATTATATAAAATGGGTGAAAATTACAAAATCAACACTGGGGACTTTACGGAGTACTTACAATCGTTAGTAAAATTGAATGCTTTGGAAAAAATGACTCAAGATTTGGACAAAGAGTTAGCCGATTCGCAAAACATAATGATGGAAATAAAAGCAATATACGACACTGTGTCTATTGTGCAAAATAACAGACCGGAGCCTGTGAACAACATTGTGAGGCCCGAGGACATTTCGAGGTTCTTGGATTCAAGCGCGCCACAGTTGTTGATGCCCGACATGACCGCGGACAACATGGATATGGACATTGACGATGTTATCGCTACTTTAAAAGCCTACACCGAAGATCTGAAGAAGAACTTCCAGGCAGGTGAGGCACAGACACAGAAGCCTCAAGAATTTGTTGATGTGAACTTGGAACAGTATGCAGTAAGCTTAGATCAGCTGAGCAAGCGCATGGCCAATATCAAACTGAACAAAAAGAATGAGCTAAACAACAGGAATGCTGAATTGGAGGGGAAACTGACACAACTCTGTGAAGATGTTAACCAGTTTACTAAGGTAAGCTTTATTCAAATTGTAGCTCATAATATTTCGAATCTTGGATTATTAATCATGTTCTCCTTTTTTAATACAGATGGTTCAAGCAAAGACAACATTGAGTGAGATCAATAAGAATTGGGATCGGAATGACAGTAATGCCCTTCAGTATGACAGCATCATCTGCAAATTGCTCTCAGGCATCAATGAAGTCACATATTTGCTACAAAACAAAAACTGAAGTTAAACCAAAACAAATTTTGAAATGGATCTCTGATATTGTCCTAGTTCAGCCATTTTGTAATTGTTATCACCGGAGTGTAATATGCACTCATATTTCCTATTTAAATGCGTATATAGTATTCTTTATGGTGTTTTATGTAATTGCAATGGTTATTTAGTTGTATTAACATTTTTGCTGTTGTAAATGGGTGGCTTTCGTACTATAGTTTACATATTATCAGTGAGGGGTAAATACTGTTAATCTGAGTGAGTGTTGTTGAAAAATCTTGAAGTGATATCTACAGCTAACATGTTATGTACAATAAAATAACTAAGTAGATGATAGTCATTAAATATTGTGTTTAGAAAAATATTGCACATAATTAATTTTGCATGACAAGAGCATGATAGAAACACGAGAAACTTATCATTTTAAAATTTGTATTGCATCCAGTAATATTTTTTTTTTTTCTCGTAGTATCTGCAATCAGTCGAGTCAGTCAGTAATAATTATTGTTAGTTAAATTATGGAATATTGGAGGGTATTATCCTGGATTGTGATTGCAACATGTTGCCTGTAAAATGTTGATCCATTGTATTTGGATGTTTATTCCTTGTGATTGTTGTTAATAACATATCTCCTTACTTATTATTTTTATTCTTAGATAATAAGATAAAGTTCTTTTCTTTACATTGTGTTTAAAAATAACTACTTATCAGTGATAAACCTTATCCTAATCCTGTGGGAAATATGAATAGTATCAGGGGCCCAATTCTGCTAAATAAATATAGTCTCAATATCATGTCAGTGTCATACTTACGTCACAAAAAGCGTATTCTTCTAAATAATTATCTGATATTTGAATGAAATTGCAACAAGATCGTATGTGTCAATGACAAACTGTTTATTTTAAATAATACGATAATGACATTAGGTTATCAGAATACTGTTTTTAAATTCATTCAAAATATAATATCAATGTCATATAAAAATAGCAGAATTGGCCCCCTGAACATAAGGGGCAATACATACCTAAGTAGGTAAAATTTGTTGGCATTCTGGCAATAGGGGTTTGAAATTTTTGTATCAGGTTAGGTTCTTTTCAAATTGGGTGTAAATATGTACAGCTAGGTACTGTACTCTTTGGACAAAGATATTACAAGTAACAGGTGTTTCCTGATTGGCATGTGCTGGGTGGATGCCTGTCTCTGATTTTCAACCGTACCTCCTTTACGAAATTAGACCTTTATAAATAAATGCTGTTAATAATATTGTTCTTGGCTAAGGAATATCTCTTTATATAGGAGTGGTTTAAGGTTAGGTACTAATTTTCGTAACATAAATTCAAACTATGTCTTTGTTAAGACTGTGATTTGTTCTGAAAGTGGAAAATATTTGCCAAAAAGTTTAAATGACTGATTCTGTAGCATAGGAATTTGTATAGAGGCGATATTGGATAGCACTGCCCTAAATTAATTTAATAAGTAAGGAGAATAATCATAGTATTTAAGTATACATGTATGGGAACCATATTCCCATGTAATACAAGTCTCTTATAGCCATTTGCACTAGTGTAGATGTATAGATTGTAATCTCTTATTACACATATTTATTAAATAAGGAAGCCAGTATTTGTGTATGTTTTTATTTTATTGATATTTACAATTACAACTCATTTCTTTAGCGATTTATAAAAAAATTGGCAAAACAAGCAAGATAAAACATTTAGTAAAATATTGTTGTCAAAAGATACACCATTGATTAATAACATTACAAATATAATTCTGTGTAATCTAAAACAAACAAAAACATTTTGATGTCAGTCAATTCCTAATCATTGGGCGTCTCTTAATAAATAAACAAATAATAATAAAGAATACTGTCTTTTCATTAAAATTTAAGGCAATTACAACAGTTGTCAGATCTGTACTTCATAATTATATTTCTAAAATGTTATGGTCAGCTTAAATTATTGTCACCGTCATGCAGTTTCATTCTCTTTCTATTAGTGTCATGGTCTGCATTACTCTCATCATCCACATTAATTTTGTCATCTTTAGTCGGTTTCTCATCAGCTTCTAACACTTTCAACTTGGTACCATACAGAGTAGCACCATGTAGGGTCTTAATTGCGTCCTGCGCAGCTCTTATAGAAGCATATTTAGCAAACCCAAATGTTTTATTGGGAAACGTTGATACATCTATGAGATCCCCAAAACGGCAGAACACATCTTTGAGTATAGTAATGGGAGGTGGGTGGGGCTTGAAGACTAAGAAACATCTCTGAGCAACCCTTGCACTGCTACTAGCAAGTGGCTGTGGTGCAGGTAAATTAACACTGCAGTAAGTCTCTTGTTGAATGTCACTCTTTATCTCCTTACCAGCTGTTGCAGCTTTCAACAAATTAGATGCCTGGGCTATGACATCAGCAAGCTGCAGCAAATCTGGACTTGAGGTGTCACCAGAGTTTTTAAAGCTATTAACAATCATATTGGTAAGATTGTTAGCTGCCTTATTGATAGGATTGTCATCAGGTTTCACAGATATGATCTCTCCTGAGGGAAACTCAAAATTGTTAAGTCTCTCGACAGCATAAGCTGCTGACTTTTCGGAGTCATAAGTTATAGTAGCCTTACAGTAGCCATTATATGAATCAGAGGTGTATTTGCAGTGTGACATGCCAGGTATTATGTGAAATAATTTTTCAATATACTTCTGGGGAACTTGTGGACTACAGGTAACACATACAGTATCATAATCCTGTGGCCTGGTCCTAATAAGGGAACTAATACTGTCCCTTTTACTCATTTCATCTCTGGAAGGAATATAATGGTCACTAAAATTGTCCTTAATTATACTAGAATTGCTAGAGTGAAAACTACCTACAAAATTGTCTATACTATTTCTACTTCTTTTCAAATCATCTTTTGGTGTAGCAAATATAGCCTTATACTTTTTGTCGCAGCCCTCATACGCTTTAGCGGCATCTATGAATGATTTATAATGGACGTAAGCAAATCCTCTGCACTCCTCTGTCAACTTGTCTCTCTGGAGATGCACAGAGTCTACATAGCCAAATTCTGAGAAATGTTGTTTAATTTCACTCTCTGTTGCTTCCTTGTGAACTTTTATGAAAAGTCGTTTATATTTCTCATCGTTTGTGTTGTGTGTATCGTTCTTGTGTGTAGCCACCATTACTCTGACTGGTTTACTGCTGTTCTGGATTGTTTTCAAGTGCATCTCTTTTATAGCCATGGCTGCAGAGGAGGTTTTGCTGTATTTTATGTATGCTATGCCCTTAGACTCCCCCGTATTCCGATCTCTAGGCATGTGCAAGTCTTCAATATGACCAAATGCTTCAAATGCCGGTCGCAGGTCCTCGACCCGTAACTGCTTGTTGCATACCACAAATATTCTCGAGTACGGTGGTTTATCGTCGTTGCGGTCATCGTTACGCGTGCCTTGATTCCAATTATTCATGATCACAGTCTAACGGTAAATTAGATCAGTAGATACGGAGTCATCAAATCGTAAAAGTCGAAATCGTAAGCAGTCTTAAATAGGTCTTACTTTAGTCGTTCGTTTGCCAGTCTTTTCATGTCTCAAATCAACAAAAGTAAAATATTATCGCACACAGAAAATAACCACTTCTCTTACAAAAGCCACAAAACAAAAAGAAGTTCGTTCACCTTTTTTGTTCGTAAAATGAATACAGATTATAAAATAACCATGGTATGGACTATGGTACATTTATTTTGAAACAATTTCAAAACAATTTCTTGGTTATCCGTGAAGGTTACTTTAACGGCAGTAACTCTGCACATTTTTCGGTAAGACTTGATAAAATGGTTCTCTCATTTCAACAATATTATTATGCGTTTGATATTTTAAGTAGACGATTAGATGCTGACTATTACACTTGACTGCCTATGCACACGCGCACATTTATGGTCTCGCGGCATAAATGTGCGCGTGGGATTGCGAGGTCTCGGGTTTGATTCCCGGGCCGCGGCCAGGCAACGTGTATTGGGTTTTCCGTTAGGAAATTCTCAGTAGCAGCACGGAGTCTGGTAATGTGCCCGGTACGGCAATAGGCTGGCCCCCTATTACGTGGGACCTAAAAATTCATGGCAAAATGTGGGTGTAATATTACACCTCTGCCTACCCCTTCGGGGGCGTGAGTCTATAAATCTTATACTAATATATAAAGCTGAAGAGTTTGTTTGTTTGTTTGGTTGGTTGAACGCGCTAATCTCAGGAACTACTGGTCCGATTTATCGAGGAAGGCTACATAACATCACGCTATGAGCGACGGGAGCGGAGCAGTAGCCTTAAATAACGCGGGTGTAACCGCGGGCATCCTCTAGTAAAAAATAAAATAAATAAATATTAGACATATCCATGTAACTTGGGATCCTTTTTTTTATTTTTTTTTTGTTTTACGAGGTGGAAAATCCCTTCGGATCTCCGACTCTTGGGGGAAATAAGAGCCGGAGTATGTGGTGTTTCCACTAAAAACCACCTCGACTTTCTCCATGTACCCGTGTGTCGGAGGGTAGGGCATTACCGAAGCACTCGTCACTACCCTCCGACGGGTATTGGCCCGCCAGATGGTCAGGCGGGCCCCGAATAAAAACCCCTTGGCGGCGGATTAAGGTGTTGGACTCCGCCGCCAAAACACCCAGCGGCCGCAGAGGTTAGGGAGGACGGCAACGAACCACCGCATCTCCTCTTCCTCTGCGGCCCCACCGCCACGCATCGAAATGTGCGCCCCATTTGGTCGCGGGAGATAGGGCGCGCGGCAACGCAACACCGACACGCCTCTCCTCCCGCGAGCGCGCCCGACTGCGAGGGACAGACAGAACTGTCCCCCGCACCCGCACCTTTGGACGCATCCTGCGCAGGCCCCTCCAAGCCCACGCGGAGCGTCCCCTCCTGGATCCCTCTTAGCTTCACCGCAGGTGACTAATCCACGGTTACTGAGCCTTCCCACCACGACAAGGTGGAAATCCCACGGGGGGGATGTAACTTGGGATCCTGCCGTTTTACCGAAAAGATTTTTACAAAATTTCATTACCCAAACAAATTTTTGCAGCCTTTTTTTACACCATTGCAATATTTCGAATGATTTTAGTACGCGTATTTTTATTTGGTCAAATTTTTACTTGGCAAAATATTACTAAGTATAATGTCATTATGGCATTTTATGGAAGTAGTTAGAGTAGGTTAATTATTAAAAAAAATGGTTAGGTTAGGTTAGAACTGTGACGAAGAAACAAGCGGCGAAGGCAAAAAGGAAGGCCAACCAAAAGGTGAAGAAGGCGGCCAAAAAGGCGACCAAGAAGCTCCGCACCCCCAGCTCCACAGCAGTTGTTCTAACGCTGCAACCAGCAGCGCTGGAGCGGGGGACCACCTACGCGGAGCTTCTCAAGAAGGCGCATGGGGCTATCGACCCCACCAAGCTGGGAATAACGCCGGGCCTCCGGTGTAAGATAACACAGACTGGGGCTCACCTTATCGAGGTGCCTGGGGCCGGTAGCGCCCAGCAGGCAGACGCCTTGGCCTCGAGCCTCCGCGACCTCCTCCCAGCGGAGGATTGGTGGGTGGCTACTTCTCACCCAACCGTTCCCTCGCCGACTTCGAGGAGTATCTCCTCGAATTGAACGTCGTCGTCGCTCGCAGCCGTCCTCGCGTCGTGCTCTTCGCCGGGGACCTCAATGGGGTTCTCCGGCCACAGACGCTAGAGGCGAGCTGCTGGAGCAGTGGGTCGTTGAGAACGGCCTGCTCGTCCTCAATCGTGGGTCGGTACATACGTGCGTGCGTCAGCGGGGCGGTTCCATTGTGGACGTTTCTTTTGCGAGCCCCGCATTAGCACGCCGTATCCGAGACTGGCGCGTCGTCGAGGAGGTGGAGACGTTGTCGGACCATCGTTATATTCGGTTCGACGTCTCCGCCGAAACAGTTAGCTCCGACGTCCCGGTCCGAAGGGGCCCGATTGAGGGCGGTCCGCGTTGGGCCTTGAAAAGGCTGAATCGGGAGGCCCTCCTGGAAGCCTCCATAGTTCAGGCCTGGGTTTCAACACCTACCAGGCCTGACGATATCAATATGGAGGCCGATTGGTTCAGGGGGGTAATGACACAAGTTTGTGACGCGGCGATGTCTAGAGTCCGTAGAACATCTGGGCCACGCCGGGTGTACTGGTGAAACGACACCATCGCGCGCCTGCGCAAGATTTGCGTCGCAGCGCGCCGCCAGTACGCCCGGTTTCGCAGGAGGCGTCGCCGCCCTCCCGATTTTACTGTCCGGGAGGCAGCATTGTACGAGGAGTTCAGAGCGGCCAAGAATAACTTGGCCAAGCAAGACGCCCGCCAGGAATTGCTGGAGACCCTCAACCGAGATCCGTGGGGGCGCCCATATTTGATGGTCAGGAACAAGTTACGTTCCTGGGCGCCCCCTCTAACGGAAAGTCTCCGGCCAGAGATGGTCGAAGATGTTGTGACCGCTCTGTTCCCATCGCGGGCGGAACATATCCCTCCGCCCATGACGGTGCCGCCTTCCGAGGCAGCCAACGCGGACATAGACGACGTTCCCGAGGTGACTCGGGTAGAACTCCGAGCGGCGGTGTTGAGGATTAAAAACACCGCCCCAGGACCCGACGGCATTCCTGGCCGAGCGTGGGTCCTGGCAATGGAGGAGCTCGGACCCCGACTGGGGAGACTCCTCACAGCGTGCCTTGAGGGGGGCCAGTTTCCACGAGCCTGGAAGACGGGGAAACTGGTCCTCATCAGAAAGGCAGGGCGCCCGGCGGACAGCCCGTCCGCCTACCGGCCCATAGTGTTGTTGGACGAGGTCGCGAAGATCTTTGAACATATCATCGCGGAGCGCCTCGTCCACCACTTTACCACGATGGGGCCCGGATTTGGCGGACGCGCAGTTTGGTTTCCGCCGAGAGCGCTCAACAATCGACGCAATAACATCAGTGAGGAGTCTGGCGGAGGAAGAGGTTTCCCGGGGCGGGGTGGTTCTGGCGGTGTCTCTTGACATCGCCAACGCTTTCAACACCCTGCCCTGGAGTTGTATTCATGAGGCACTCAATTACCATCGAGTGCCTCCATACCTCCGCCGTATAGTCGGAGATCTAAGTGAAAGAAACAACATCTACCCGAGTCATCTCGGTATTAGTCGGCGAGTTATGTCGTGCGGTGTTCCACAGGGGTCGGTCCTCGGCCCCCTTCTGTGGAACATCGACTACGACTGGGTGCTGCGTCGTACGCTCCTCCCTGGCGTGGGTGTCACTTGCTACGCCGACGACACCCTCGTCAATGCGAGTGATAAGACGTACCGGGCGGCGGCTATAAGGGCGACCGCTATAAGGGCGACCGCTGGGGTCGCACAAGTCGTTGGAAGGATCCGGCGTTTGGGCCTAGAGGTGGCCCTCTCTAAATCCGAGGCCATTTGTTTCCACGGGCCTCGGAAACGGCCACCCGCAGGGGCCCACATTATTGTAGGAGGGGTCCGCATCGGCATCGGAACGAGCCTAAAATATCTGGGGCTCGTACTCGATAGCCGATGGGATTTCCGTGAGCACTTTAGACGCTTGGCCCCCAAACTTCTAGGGGCAGCAGCAGGATTATCAAGTCTGCTGCCGAATCTTGGGGGACCAACCGCCTCCTGCCGGAGGCTCTACGAAGGAGTCGTGCGGTCCATGGCCCTTTATGGGGCCCCGATATGGGCGCACGACCTGACGGCGCACAATATCACGGCGCTTCGCGCACCGCAGCGCGCCATGGCCGTCAGGTTAATGGTACGAGGCTACCGCACGGTCTCCTTCGAGACAGCGAGCCTCCTAGCCGGATCACCGCCCTGGGATCTGGAAGCTGGGCTGCTGGCGTCACTCTATACATGGCGCCAGCAAGCCCTGGAGCAGGGCGAGAGACCGGCACACCGTGATATCGAGGCGCGTCGGTCGGAGCTCCGCCAGGTCCTAGTGGCGGAGTGGAAGGCATGACTTGTGCACCCCAGCGCCGGGCACGCCACGATAGCGGCGGTAAGTCCCGTGGTTGAAGAGTGGTCGGAGAGACGTCACGGCGTCCTCACCTTCCGGTTAACTCAAATCCTTACCGGCCATGGTTGTTTTGGCCGGTATTTGTGGAGGATAGGCCGGGAGGAAACGCCCGGATGCCACCATTGTGGCAGCAGCCGCGACCCTGTCGAAGACACGGTGTTGCATACTTTGGCGGAATGCCCAGCCTGGGCATCGCAGCGCCGTGATCTGGTCGCGGCTCTGAATACGGTTGTCCTCTCGCTGCCGGCCGTAGTTCTGTCTATGGTCCGGAGTGAGAGGTCTTGGAACGCCGTCGCCTCTTTCTGCGAAGCAGTCATGCTGAGCAAGGAGGCGGCGGAGCGGGAGAGGGAAATACATCGCCCTCTCCCCAACCGTAGGTCCGGGCGTCGGGGACCTCGAACAAGAGACGACCTCCGACCACCGTAAATTTATTGCCTGCGGACGGTGAGCGCTGGGGCTGCTCCCTGTCCGCCAAAAGGCGGGAGGCGGCGCGTGTCCTCGCCGCCTCCCAAGTAGCTTTGTGAGGTGATGGATGCGAGAAGTTTGATGGATGCAAGAAGTTTGATGGATGATTGCGAGATCATAACGAGACAGGGCCCGCCAACACAAACGGCGGGCTAATCCCGGGCGGAGTCGCGAGAAAGTATGCTAATCGCGAATCGCGTGACCCCGCCAACATACGGGACCCGTAGGGACACCGCGGTGGGTTTTAGTGGGTATGCCCCGAACGCCTTTAGGGGAGAGCCTCCACATACCTCCTCCGCCAGTCCCAAGCCCAGCCGTTTTAATGGCTGGGTTGGCGGAGTTGAGATGACTCATAAGGAGAGTTTCCCAACGTAGTGAACAAAAAAAAAAAGGTTAGAACTGTGACCTCCTACGCACGAGCCGAGCGAGCGAAGCGAGCGGTGCCGCGGTAGCGGACGGCGAGTGCCAGAAACGAGAGATTGTTTTTAGTAGGTTACCCGGAAGTGAACTATTTAGATTAGGATAATTATTGATTTTGCGTAAAAACTATTATTCCAACTGAAATTTGACTAAATAAAAAATGTTAAAAGTTCTAGTTGGTAAACAAGTTATAGTTTAAACGTTCATTTCCCAAACATTCGGTTTGCGTTACAATTTTTTGTGAATAGATATTTTGCTAAGTAATAATTTGGCAAATGAAATTATGCGAATAATTTTTTGGAAATTGATTTTAAATCGGGAACTTGGTCCCGCCATCTTGACGCACACGAGAAAACCGCTGTTAAATTTTATTCCTGTGTACATAATTTTTTTATGAACTTTATATTATAAAAAAGCACTGATTTAAAATATAGCAGTTAAATAAGCATTTTTTTGTTTGTCTGTACAGAAAAGTGAGTATAGACGGAAAATGTGTGCGCGCTAGAATTCTTTAACTGAATGGGTAGTAAGTATAGTCCGTGCCACGAGAACATAGACTTTTTGTAAACAAACATTCAGGGCTTCACAACCTTTTTTCAAACAGGTGTGTTTTAGATTTTATACTTTTTGAATAGTCTTTTTTTTTTCAATGCCTAATCACAGATTTATTTGTTCTATAGTCTTAGTGCCTAATTATGCGACTATGTTTTTAAATTTATATTGTTAAATTTTACTGAAATAAAAATATTTCAGTAAAGTTATTATAGAGTGGCAGAGTGGGGCCTATTCGTGTCCGCCGGTGGGAGAGAGAACGCAACATTAGAGGCCCCCTGCATCTCTCTCTAACAATACATGCACAACATCAACATTACGCAGTGGCGTGCTACCTGTAACTATTATTTAAATCAGTTTATTAGTAATCAATAGTTTAAAAGTTGTTTTTATTGATACACGAAGATAGTTTGAAGTGACAAAAATGTTTATATATTTTTAAACTATTTATTACTGATAACATAAACGTCCTCGGCCTGAGGCTGGAGACGGAGGAAGTGAAAAGGACTATGGTAATGGCGGCGGCGGTGAGCATTTTGACTATTCACCGTATCTAAAACCAGAATACAAAAGAATTTATCCTGAAAATGCCACTTGTGTGGACTTTAAAGTGTTTATAGAAGCTTCCAACAGTAAAGATAGAATAGGCAATAAGAGCCCTATCTATCTGAATCATATATTTTCTAGCGAGATAAAAGGGGTGACGGCTATTCAAAGAATTAACGCCAATAAAATTGCAATAATATTTAAACAATATAATACGGCCAATAACTTTATTAATAACAGCGCTTTTCTCAACAAACATGGCTTGAAAGCATTTATTCCGGCTGCGCAAATAGAAAAAACAGGCATAATTAGATTTGTACCAGCAAACATTTCGAACAAAGAACTATACACAAAACTATCATCAATTTATGAAATAATAGCTATAAGAAGATTCACAAAGAAGGTAGGACAAGAGCGAATACCACTACAAACAGTTAGCATTACTTTTCTATCGAATATTCTTCCAGACAATGTACAATATGATTTGTTTTCATACCGAGTTTTTGAATATATACCCCCATTACAGCAATGTTTCCGATGCTGTAAATTTAACCACTCCGCTAGGATATGTAATGGCAAACAAAGATGTTCCATTTGTGGAGGTGAGCATTTATATAAAGAATGTGATAGACCAACGGAGATCTGCTGTTGCAATTGCAGCGGGCCTCATCTTGCAATTTCGAGATTATGTCCAATTAAGTTAAATAAAATATTAGAAAAGAAAAATAAGATAACATATGCAAGTGCTACAATCACAAAACAACACTTAAGTGATAACATTGAATTTCCACCCTTGCCACCTCCAAAAATGAAACCAATTAACACTGTAAATAAATCTGTAAATAAGTCTGTACATACATCTGTAAATAGGTCTGTAAATACATCTGTAAATAATACTGTACATAGTGTAAATAACTCTAGAGATGTCTCTCCTAAAGTAGACATCAAAGCCCAAATATTTGCCAACAACGATGTACTTAAGGCCCTGGTACAGACGTTGGTGGAACTGGGTAATAAGGGCGATAATACGCCTACCACTGTAAATACCATTAGAGAAACACTTATTAAAAACCTCAAGTAATGGATCCAAGTCATACAATGTCTAAGCTACGTATTGCTCAATATAACATTCAAAGTGCTAAAAATAAAAAAACCGGCCAAGTGCGTGTCGGGCCACGCGCAATGTAGGGTTCCGTAGTTGCCCATAATGACTTGCTGCAAAGGGTATTAATGTACAACAAATCCGACTGTTTATTTTGCTGAAAAAATAATTTTAATAACACTATTATAAGAACCTAAGTTTTGTTTAGAAAAATACTAGGTATGTATCCAGTTATGTATTGTAAACATAAAATGTGGTTTCCAAGATATACTACTACTATACATACGTAGTACCGTAGTACATTTAACATTACATACCAAAGTACGTACCTACCTATATCTTTTAGATTAAGCCAGCGCGCCCAATGTAAACTCACAGAAATAGGTATTTATAAGTTAACCGACGATTACTCGTAAACTAGTGATATCTACTTAGCCGTGATAGTTTTCCTTTTAAATTTGTTATATGTACTACATTTGTGATTTTTTTCACCTCTTCCAAATTAATAGTTTAGCCGGCAGAGGGGAGGGACACTTGAGTCTAACAATTTTTTTCACTTCAAAGCTTGATATTTGACAAACCAATCACTTGATCGAAAAATGATTTGAGCAAACTAATAATATTTTTTTAAAACCTATCCAATGATATCCCACATGATGGGGTACTCACGCAAAAGAAATATCAACCCTACTATATATGTAGGAGAGATACCCCTAAAAAAAATATTTTCCAAAATTTTATTCTACAGTTTTGTTGCAATATCTTATGTCTATATTCATGTCAAATATCAGCTTTCTAGCACCAGGCGTCTTTGAGCTAGGCTGCGGACGGACAGACGGACGGACATGACGAAACTATAAGGGTTCCTAGTGGACTACGGAACCCTAAAAAACCCTTACTGATTCAATTCTTACAAAAACAAAATATTGACATTTGCTTACTTAACGAAACATGGTTTAAAGACAATAGTTTTAGAATACCTGGATATAATATTTATAATAAAAATTCTAAAAATACTCATAATGGTGTAGCAATACTAATTAAGCCATATTTAAAGTACAAAGTTTTAAACACTAGATTTTATGAAGAAATTCATACTGTAGCTCTGTCCTTATCTACGGTGCATGGTAGCTTGACTATTCTTTGTGTATACTGTCCTCCTTCTAGTAGACATATACGGATCAATAGATTACGTAATATTATCAATGATCTTCCAAAGCCTATATTTGTCAGTGGTGACTTTAATGCACACCACATCGCTTTTGGTTGTCTATCCACTAAGAGCAGAGGTCAGGATTTATTTAATATCATTGATGACTTGGATTTATGTATATTAAATGATGGTAGTTTTACAACTGTTAACAACCCGAGACGAAATCCGTCTGCAATTGATGTAAGCTTTATTAGTGCTAACCTCGCATCAATATGCGAGTGGTCTGTACATGATGATGCCATGGGCAGCTATCACTACCCAACAATAACAGAGATTTCACTGCATATAGATAAATATTATATTAATCCTCCTGTTGATAGGTTTATATATAACAAAGCAGATTGGAAAAAGTTTAAAACTATTTCTAAAACAATATTTAATGATTTAGTTCTAAAATTATATGATCCTATTTCAACCTATAATGATTTTTGTTCTCGATTGGATAATTTAAAAGTTATGACAATTCCTAAACTTAATAAACCAAATAATTTCAAAAGTAGACCTCCAGCTCCTTGGAGGAATGACATTTGTGAAAAAAGTGTTATTGCCTCTTACAATGCATTGAAACTATATAGAAGTGATCCTACTATGGAGAACTATTTAGATTATAAAAGAAAGGATGCACTTAAAAAAAGAACCATATCAGAACAAAAGAGAATATGTTGGAATAGCTTATGTAACACTTTTAATAGAACTACTCCTATAAGTAAGATTTGGAATCTTCTAAAAATGTTCAAAGGTATAAGAGCTGGTAATAAATCATATAAAGATGAGTTTATTTCTCAATTTCTAGATAAATTATCTGACAATAGCAATCTAAATAATATTAATAGTTTAGGCAATATTTTCGAATTAAATAATGATAATCCAAATTCAAAATTTTTGCTAGATGCTTTTACATGGTCTGAATTTAAAATGAGTTTGTTATCTCGGAAAGACACTACACCTGGTTTAGATGATTTCCCCTATTGTACTATTAAAAATTTAGATGAATCAGCACAAAAAATATTTCTTAATATTCTTAATTTACTTTGGCATTGTAAATGTATTCCACAATCATGGAAAACACAATGTGTCATTCCGATACTCAAACCAGATAAACCTCTCGAGCTTGCCAGCTTTTATAGACCAATATCACTGTCTTCATGTCTAGGTAAACTATTTGAAAACATGATTAAAAATCGTTTGGATTGGTATATGGAATCTAACGGCATCATTCCGCATGTACAATATGGATTTCGTCGAGGGCGAAGTTGTGCAGACAGCTTCACTTCCTTAATTTCAGACCTGAAACATGCAAAAGATAATAAGTTACACACTGTTTGTGTATTTTTAGATGTTCAGGGTGCTTTTGACAGTCTAGATCCGGCTATACTTGTACAAGTTATGTCTAGGTTAGGTGTGCCTGGTCAAGTATGTAAATGGATATATAATTTTTTGGATAGTAGAACACTTTATGTAAGGCATAATAATACATTGCATGGTCCAAAATGTGCATCTAAAGGTACAATGCAGGGTGCTACACTATCTCCTTTGTTGTACAATATATATACAAGTGAAATCTGTAAATTTGTAAATAGTAATGTAGATATTTTGCAGTTTGCTGATGATATTGTTTTGTACAGTAGTAATTATAATGTAGAAATTGCAATAGACAATATTAACAGAGCATTGTCCCAAATATTTCACTATTACAATGATGTGTTACATTTAAAAATTAATCCCTCCAAAAGTAGTGCCATGATATTTGGAAATGAGAACACATATTCAAAAGTAATATATAACGGAGAATTTATAAATCCAGTGAATGTTAAAAAATTTTTAGGCATAGTATTAGATAAGAAATTAACCTTTGAGGAACATATTAAAACCATATCAAAAAATGCTCTTAAAGGATTAAATATAATAAAATGTCTTGCAGGCGTTACATGGGGAGCTGACCCGAAAATATTGTCAACTTTGTATAAAAGTATAGTTAGAAGCCATTTTGATTATAGCTCATTAGTGTATATAAATAGTACTCATGTAAATAAACTAGATATATTGCAGAACAGGGCTTTGAGAACAATTTCTGGTGCAATGTGCTCTACTCCCATAAGGGCCATGGAAGTGGAGACTAAAATAATGCCCCTAATTTTGAGACGCATTCTACTTGCAGAGAGATTCTGTCTTAAATTAATTGCTGCAGATAACAAGAAAATAATAAACAAAATAGTACCTTCTGTATGTAGAAATCCTGGACCTCTAACAACAGGCGAGATTCTCTTAAATGGTAAATCCCCAACATTGTCCAAAATATTGCTGGAAACAGAAAACAGTTTTACTGGTATTAGAAAACAATGCCCATGGCCATGTTACTCCTTCTCTTATCAGTGTATCACACATCCCGTCAAAGAATTGCAAAATCCCATCAATAACAATTTAGATATGATACAGTTTATGGCAGATAATAAGAATTATTATGTTATTTACACTGATGGCAGTAAAGGAAGTGATCATGTGCGTGCTGCTATATATGATCCACAAATTCAATTCTCTCAAAGCTTTGTTCTACACAATACATGCACCATATTCACTGCAGAGGCATATGCGGTTTATCAGGCATTAAAACATATTCGCCAAATTAACAATAGCAAATACTTTTTGATTGTTTCTGATTCACTGAGTTTGATTAAAGCCTTAACTAACCTTACAGTTTCTTTTAAGACAAATTATATTCTATATTTCATCAAAGAAATAATTTATCAATATTACCTCAAGCACAAAAGCATTGCTTTTCTGTGGGTACCTTCACACCGAGGTATCTATGGCAATGAAATAGTTGATAAAACCGCATATGAAGGTAGTAATGCTATTGATGTTAGAAATGCAATGGACATTCCTATGACTGACTTTTTGCAATGTATTAATGAAAATGTTTGTAACTTATGGTTAGAATTGTGGAAGAAAGACCAAGACACTAAAGGAAAATTTTACGGCCGTATACAAGAAGAATTACCTGTTAGACCCTGGTACAATAGATTGAAGGAAGCCAGCCGAGACTTTATCACTACGATAAATAGATTGCGCTTTGGCCATAATACTGCTCCGTCACACCTTGCTAGACTTGGCATTATTACAAGCAATACATGCCCACATTGTGAATCCCAGGAGGGAGCTCAGGGAGCCGTTGCAACCGTTGATCATATTATTTTTGACTGTCAAAACTTCCTGCTTGACAGATTAGTGTTGGCTAGTGAACTCAGTGATGTGAACATTAAGTGCGATTCTTTCTCCCGCCCGCCGCCACTCGAAGAGCTATTGAAAGACAAAAATACTTACAAACCGATATATAAATACATTAAAAATACTGTTAAAACAATTTAAAAATTAAGTGAATGTGCAGTGTCCGTTAAAATAAAATAAGATTTGACCTAAAGGTCCAGTTACCAGGTCATAAAATCCCAAAAAAAAAAAAACTCGATTTGACATAAGATTAACAGTTGACAATTTGACATTGTTTGACATTAATGACATTTTCGGTTTGCACGTGTGTCGTTTCGATCCAGTGAGTTTGTTTACAGACTTTTTAATAAGAAAATTGTGTGAAAATGGTTCGAAAACTAAAGTTTCATGAACAGAAGTTGCTCAAAAAGGTTGACTTTATATCATGGAAGGTAGACAACAATCTAAATGAAGTCAAAGTTATGAAAAAATATCATATACAAAAGAGAGAAGATTACACCAAGTAAGTTTGGATAGTGCTATCTTTAAAGCTGATTTAATTATTATTTATTTACCTTTGTTGGTTGGAGATGACATAATTGTTCAGATAATGGCGCCATAATTCATATTTGTCGAACCCATAAAACTATATAATTATCTGTATAATGTAATTATATAAAATCTTTGCATTATTGACTGACAGACAAGCTACAGCCAAAACTATTGGGCGCAAGAAGCTGACATTTGGCATGTATGTTCCTTGGGATCGTAGGTATGCATTAAGAAGGGTTTCCCTGGAATTCCCACCGGATGGAGTAGAAAAAGTTAAATTAATAAAATGTACGTAGGTAGCTGCAGGCATCCTCTAGTTTTATAATAATACTAAAAGTGTTTCATGACTCAGAACTCAATATAATAACATTAGACTAGCAGTAGCATACTGGAACAACTTGGAAGTATCTGTGACTAAATTTCATTCATTTCAATGAGCTTAAAAAATAAAAGTTACTGAATTCTGTTGTATTTATTGCTTGTTCATTATTGTTATTAATGCGAAAATTAAGAAGTATTACTTGTTTGACCTGTTTGGTTTCATGTATGTTTGAGGAATAAAATTTAAGTAGTTTTGTTTAAATTTCAAATGATAATAGATCAATGATGTGTCCAATAACTACATTATTTTCATTCAGGTACAATAAGTTATCAAGAGAAATCCGTGAGCTAGCAAACAAAGTGAAGGAGCTGGATGCCAGCAGTGAGTTCCGCACAGAGGCCAGCGCGCAGCTGTTAGAGAAGTTGTACCAGATGGGACTGATCCCTACTCGGTGGGACCTGGCTCTTGCTGCTAGTGTAAATGCCAGCGCATTTTGTCGTAGGAGACTTCCCTCAGTAATGGTTAGAAGTGAGTATTCATCATACCTTATGATGTTTCAAAGATTTTTCTGTCATCATCATTTTACATAAACCACTAGGTATATTTACTGGTAATAATGTAGATCAGTAAAATGAAAATTCAAATCATAAATGAGTATGTTAAAATTTAAAACCAATATTTAGGGTAGGATGGTTTGAATAACAACTTTAAACTGCCATCTTCAAATTTTTGATGTATGCTCATTGGATCAGAGTACTTCTAACATATCCTTTTTTTTATTTTTTTTGCCACAAAAAAATCTTTTTTTTAGGATGTTTTTTTAGTCCTGGTTGGAAGACATTCACCTTTATCTCTCTCTTCATTTGGATTAATATATTTCCAGATAAAATGTCTGAGAACATGAAAGAAGCCACAAAGTTCATAGAACAAGGTCATGTGCGAGTTGGCCCACAAGTTGTGAAGGATCCCGCATTCATAGTCAACCGCGCACTCGAGGACTTTGTGACGTGGGTAGATGGCTCGGCCATCAAAAGGCATGTCATGGAGTACAATGACTTGGTGAGTAACATACTTTTATATTTCCTTACACAACAGCTCCTATCTGGGACTTTTCCCGCATGGAGGTTGGTTCCAAAGATGCTAGTATGCATTGGTTTGCCTCAATGCTCACATGCCATAATAATGCAATAAATTGTTTGCTACATTTGATACATATACCCAAGCAGTTAAGGGTCCATCTGCCATTTAATGGGTTTCTTTTCAACTTCGTATGGGTTTCTTTTCCTTAAACATATTGGTGCTCTTGACACACTTCTCAAAATATGTTCATCAATATGAGACTGAAGAGGAAAGAAAGCTTAGAGAGAGTACAAGAAGAAAAGATTTCAAACAAATTAATATTCCTAACCTAAACATAGTCAAACACGGTACCGCCCACATGTCAGTGAAAATCTTTAATAAACTTCCCGATGATATAAAATTATCACTTTACAAAACAGACTTTAAAACTAAATTAAAGCGCTATTTACTTGAAGGCTGTTATTATTCTATCAATGACATTTAAATTTCAAATATAACTTACATACCTAAATTAATTAGAAGTTAATGTTAATTATTATTTATATTAGTTGCATTCTTTATTGTTGGAGACATTCTTAGCTTTTTGATTCAAGACATTATTACAAATATTATTGCATTGTTTTAAATATTTTGTATACGTTTATTTATTCAATTTGATTTATAATTATTACAACTTTTTTAATTTTCAATTGACATTTGTAATGTGTTTGGGTTTCTTTTCATTCCTACAACCTTCGTACAAAAAAAAAAAAGTATATAAGTATGTTTATCCATTGTCTAGTACCCATAGTACAAGCTTCTGCTTAGTTTGGGACTAGATGGTGTTGTGTGAATGTGGTAGAATATTATTATTATATTATTATAAAGTATTTATTTGCAAGAAAAATTGCATTATAAAATTTTGATATATTTTTGTCTTGTTTCAGCGGGATGACTTTGAGATGGTGTAGTGCATTCGTTATTAAATATTTTAATTGTAAAACATGTAAATAATAATTATAATAAGAAATAAACAAATACGAAATTAAACAAGCTTTATTTTTATTTTGTACACCCTTAAGACAAATCATTTCATATTTACGTTATGTAATAATAGTTAGGAATAATGTTATTCCATAAGTCGCCTTTTCGGGACTGTGTGAGCTACGTCTTGCCGTCCACACGCGCGCTTATTAGCGTAAACTAGTTCGTGCAGGAATGCTCTCAGGCAAGACGGAGCATATAGCCGGCCAATAAAACAGCCTCAGTGTCAGTATTTCTGCAACAACCTTATGACGCAATGTTACGTCCTGCAGGTCTTCCCGAAAACTGAAATCTGCCGGTCGCTGTGGTCATCACATGGCCACTCCTTGACAACACCGAACTGCCGAAATGTACCTCCCGTGTTTATAATGAGTACCGGCGTTACGCCAGAGGGTATCCATCTTTACACAGAGCAGCCTAACGGCGAGGATCATACTTTATCCATTTAGTCACAGTTCCTTTGTTTCCTACATAGCAATCATATCCCTGTGTCTACTCTCCATCACGGTAGCTATCCTCATGATGGCTTCAGCTTGCGCACTGGCGGCGTCTGCCAGACGTTTTAACGCGTCAGCCTGTAAGAGCGCCGCCTCAGCGGTTTTAGCCGCGACTACAGCTCGCTGTTCCTCTGCCTTTGCACGTATTAATTCCGCGTCGGCGCGTTTCTTCTCTACTTCTATCAGCCATTTCGGGTATAGGTCTGTAACACGGATCGTAATTAACATTTATTTTTCAACCTGTTTATAAATTACGCATAAATAATCAGACGTAGGAATAATACAATCTCAAAACGCTAATTAAATGTTATCTTAATATATAAAATCCTTGCGTTACTGACTGACTGTCAGACACGCTACAGCCGAAACTATTGGGAGCAGGAAGCTTAAATTTGGCATGTATGTTCCTTGGGGACTGTAGGGGTGCACTAAGAAGGGATTTCCCGAAATTCCCACGGGATCGGTCAAAACGGGTAAATTTAAAAAAAATGCAGGCGTAGCTGCTGGCTTTCTCTAGTATTATTATGTAGCTTGATTGAGTTTGTTCACTTTTTAACTTTGCTACCGGTATTAAGAGGACTGTGATGCCTAAGCTGAGGCGCAGACCGTACGGGATAATGGACCGCATTACCACAGTCAAATAATCCATACAGTCGTTCGACGAACGCGTCTAGACGGGTCAATCGTGCGGGGGCCAAGAGGTGAGACGCGGGAAGAGCGGTACCTAGTTACGTATATCGCCTTAGTTCCTAACTAGGTACATGTTTTTTGGGGCTGGCACGTGCTTGTTTTTTGTTCGTTACTTATGTATTTGCTTATGAATAATAATTAAGATGGTACATACGACTTGTGCTGTGAGACATTGAAATTCTTTATGCTGTTTAAAGATTTAAATAAATAAGGATTAAAAAAATCTGCGATTTCATCAATTTACTTATACCAAAAAAGAAAATTTCATTAATTATAATTATTTATATTATTTTGAAATGTATGTACCTATAACCACTTTAAATAATGTGCACATTCCTACAAATCTACTAACTTTTTACAATATCTCATGTCTGGCCAAATCACAGAATAAAGTAGCAATTATTGTACGTAAACAACATGGCACACGTAAGAAAATATGCGTTGTGAGGTAATTTTCGATTCTGGTGTGATTTTAATTTCTTTCAATAAGTACCTAGTACCTTCGCATTAGGTAAGTATCTATCACATATTATAATGTATCTTGGTAACGGCGCATCCTAGCTCAAAAATAACCATATTTTTGGCCCCCTTTTACAAACCCCACACATGTTCTCCGTAATCTCATAGCCCGGTCACCCATCCATAAAATGACCGTTATGTCTATTGCTTTACCTTAACGTAGTTTGCACGAAAAAAATCTGCAAAATACTTCATATCGATAACATAGGCTCTGCAAGCTGATCCCAAGGTTACCCATCCATTAAACCACCGCTATGTCAATCGCTTTATTTTAACTTGGTTTGCAAGTACGAAAAATGTTTTATATTCTTAACCGCCTCCCACGACACCTGCGGGATGAAATGGGTGCTGACTGACACTTTGTATGCAAATCTGTCACCGCACGAAAAATGCAACGTGTTTTATAATAATTATTTATCGTTTATTATTGTGATATAATAAACTAGCTGTTTCCCACGGTTTCACCCGCGTCCTGAGGGAACTTTTTCGCGTACCCGGTTAATTTTTAGCCTACTCCTTGGTACATCAGGCCAGTGAGGGTCCCGTCAAAATAGGTCCAGCCGTTCTAGAGATTAGCGAGAACAAACAGACAGACAGACAGACAAAAATAGTAAAAAATGTCATTTCGGTGTATGTACCGTGTATACATCCATATGCATTTAGTAAAAAGCGGTTATTTTAATATTACAAACAGACACTCCAATTTTATTTATATGTATAGATAAGTGATTTACACTATATTATTCATGTAGCGTAGCAATTGTAATATTTTTATAAAATAAATAGACGGTGTTTGAATAAGTAGGTATTGTTTACATGTGGCAGCCCTAGCCCCCTTACCCTTGTCTAGACGTTGTCGGCTTTTTCTACGAGATCAAAGGCGTCAAACTACTGTATGTCTTTATACTGTGGCATTACATTCCATCGCATGGTCTAAAACATTCGGTCGGTTAGTATGTCATGTACTCACTCTGAATAACGGGATCGCTGGTGTCATGATCGTCCACATATTCTCCACCAGATGAGTCTCCACTATTATTGCTTCCGCCGTCACCGTCTAAAACACATGAAATGATTTCGTATACTGAGTTGTTCACCAACAGCTCATACTTCCGCTGTGTATAAATTTATTAATAAACCATTCTATGTGCACTAGTATTACGAGATCACATCTATGGAACCTCTCTTAAAGACAATACCCTCACCTAAAGTAGATAGCCTATACTTAATTTTTAATTGTACAATCTCGTATGCATGCAAACACAACGAGAGTTACTTTACGCAAGCATCTTTTGCGTCGCGTCAGGAGCGGATCTAGCGTGGCGGCTAATCCCCCCGCAAAACCACCTATTTTCTTCCGAAAGACGAATTACTGTATTACCCAGCTCAGCTACGGATAGGTGACGCCACGCTTACAAATTGAAGAGACGGGCAGCCTGGGGTTAGGTGCGGTTATGGAGACACAAGCGCGAAGATGACGAGCCGTAAGCGCGGGAACTGCAAGACATCCACGTACTGGACCGCAGTTCGTTAACTTGTCGCGTGGCAGACAACTACGTTACGATTTGGCTTAGTGTGTGTAGCAGTACTGAGTTTCAAACAAAGAATACTGAACGGCTCGAGATGATAATTATAATGACGATCTTAAAGATCCAGAGACATACAGATGTAAGTATATTTTATTGTCTGACTGACTGATAAAGAATATAATTATCCGTCCATGTGGTGACGGATTAAGAATACGGATTGTCACCACCCCATATCATCCCATGGGTGTCGTAAGAGCCGCCAGAGGGAGCATATTATGCAGAGAACAGCACTTTAAGAGAAGAAAAACTGATACAAACCCTATACCAACCCATTTGGCCAGCGCGGTATAGTAGGCCAATTCCTCCTTTCAAAGGAGAGGCCTAGTCCAGCACTGGACTGTTAAAGGCTGATGATGAAATAAATAGACTAACCTGATAATCTGTCGATAGATTCACTCTGAGGTTTGTTGAAGTCAGTAGTCACTATCTCTTGGAAGGATTCTAATTTTACTTCCGGAGGCAATGAATCCTAAAAGAAAAGACAAAAATATCAACATATATGTACTAGAGCACTGGGAAATATTACAAGTGTTTTGTCAGTAAATTGTAATACATGGGATACAGGTCATCTGGTTCATAATACACATACAAAGTTATATCCAGCAAGCCTAGTTGAACCTACACACCTGTATCCCAGAAGGTGTAGGCAGAGATGTAATAATATTAAACCCGCATTTTGCCATGTTATGAATTTTAGGTCTCACGTAATAGGGGGCGAGCCTATTTGCATTACCAGGCACATTAACAGGCTTCGAGCTGCTACTCATAATTCGGCAATGTCAGTAACACTTTTGCGACTCGGGAGTCGAACCGAGGATCGATCAGCAGTCTCATATGCTATCCACAGGACCATAGAAGCAGTCAGTATAAATAAAAAAGTATAGTAAGTAAATATCAATAATAATGAAAACATACATTATTTATTTAGATGTACTAATGTTTATATTATAAAAATCTTAAGCTTATCCACTAACCGTTATTGCATCAGTGTACCCATCTCTAGGTCTTTTTTTGTTAAAGTAAGGTCCCAAGATGACAAGTGCTCTTTTTTCTAACTTTGTCAAAGGTTTGATGCCCTTTACAGAAGATCCCAACTTCTTTCTCTTCAGCAGCCAAGCTTTGTTCTTCAGTTTGTTCTTGAAGTCACTCCAATACTGCAAAATAAATTGGAATTGAGTATTTCAGACATTGATTTTCAGGAAATGGTTTTAAAATAAGGGAGAAAAAAAAGGAAAAATGACTGCAAAAAATTAAGATCATTAAAAAATAATGCATTAGAAAAATTTCTTTAAATATTTTTAATACCAATTTTTTTTAAATTAACTATAAACAAAGAAGAAATAGAGGATGGTACTTGTTTATTTTATCATTTCATTTTGAATTCTTGTTCCCTACTTGCAGTTGGGTAAAAATTGAACTAAGTATTGAAACATTTTTTACATACATACATACATAACTTCACGCCTTTCATCCCTGAAGGGTTAGGCAGAGGTGTATTACACACCCACAGTTTGCCGGTTATGTTTAGGTCCCAATGTAATAGGGCGCGAGCCTATTGCACTCTACTGGGCACATTATTAACATTTTTTGTTAGGTATATTCTTTATTAACCTTACTCCAACCATCAGAAGTCTTCCTGGTGCCGCCGTGGCAGCTGTTCAAGATCTTGGTAAGTTCTCCCCATAGGCGCTTGGATGTATGTCGCGCCTCTAGCGATCGCAAGTTACCGGAGGCAAATTCCACATGTTGACCCATAAAGTCTATGATGGACTTCACTTGTTCGTACGACACATGACGGGACTGTTCGTTGCTGTCAGTCATTTTCTAATTGTTTGTTCGTACTGAAACTGTGAGGGATATAAACGCAATTGAACTGGGGCCAATTTCTCCTTATATAAATACAGTTTCGATATGATATCAGTGTCATACTTACGTCACAAAAAGCGTATTCTTCTAAATTATCTGATATTTGAATAAAATTTTAACGAGGTCGTATGTGTCAACGACGAACTGTTTATTTCAAATAATACGGTAGTGACCTTAGGTTATCAGAATACCGCTTCTGAGTCAATTCAAAATAATGTCATATAAAAATACGAGAATTAGGCCTCTGATAAAAATAACAGCCAGTATTGAATCTTGAACGCTAGAGGTTTCAAAAGCTTTGCAATAATATTAATAATATTTTATACGTAGTTTTTAACCTTTAATAAGATGATAGAGAATAATTAAATAGGTACGAAGGTAATTATAGTATTACTTTGGCAGATCATTGTTTTTGTGAAATCAAGTTTGCCTAGAACAAAACGGCAATACATCTAATTAATACAGTCATACTTACGAGTCAAAGCAAAATACTTTCTTATTAGCGTTATAAGTACAAGATTTTTATCTTCATAAATAACACCAAAATCAAAACAACAACAAATAATTCAACTTTGTTGTCAAATTTGACAACGACCGACGACGCCACAGATAGCATTTATTTATGAACAAAAGACGTTTTACTAAACTAAATCATTCATTCATTTTTGTGACACTCATATATTATCCAATCTCTTTGGACACTCATATAACTCATATTTAATCTACGGCATTTGATGTTCAGTTTCAATTTATTTTCATAAGTGGACCGCTAACAATTATGGTGTAACCAATCAAAAATATTGAAATAATTATGGCAACAATATTCGTGTCTTGCGCCGCAAGTGTGCGCAGAAAAATAAAAAAAAATATTAGGAAAAGAAATGGCAGTTACTAGAGAGAAAGAAAATTGTTCAAGAAAAATTAATGGAAATATACCTGCATTATCTCTCAATAGCGATAATATGTCGACTTCTACGGATAGTGACGACGTAGCGGATCCGACGTACGAAATAAGAAATATTCAAAGCATTATAAACGTAACCCGTGAAAACATTGACGCGCTGAATGCAAAATTTGCTGGTTTCCAGCATCCGCCGTCGCTGTATTTGTCAGAATACCAAGAGTTGACGTCAAAGCTGCATAATTTGGAATTAAGAGAGCGCACTTTACGGGAGTTACTGCAGTCTGAGTCGCCGGACAGAAGCGAAGAGTATTCGTTGCAGGATGATAGTAAAAAGTTCGATACGCTCACGCGGCAACCGAAGGTGTTTCTGCGGGCGCACTTACCGAACCAGCAGCGGACTAGTGTGCAGGTGAAAGAAGGTGTGACGCTTCGGGATGCGCTTTCGAAGGCGCTGAAGTTGCGGAACCTAACTTGTGAGATGTGTGAAGTGGTGCGGACAGGCAATAACCAAGTGATACCGTGGGACATTGATATAACCGGGATCGACGCTGAAGAGGTCAGTGCAGTGTTTGTTTTGTTGATAACATGCTGGTAAGCTTGGCATGTGTTGTCAAAAGGTAGGTCTTGGCACTCCTACACTCTATACCCTGGCATTTGACATTTGCAGTAAGTAAACATTACAAACAGATGTTCTGCCTATGTGAGTGTTCTTTTGAGTGAACTTTCATTTATTGATTGTTGTTCAGTCTTGTGTTTACACATTTCATTTTTAATTCAAAAAGGATTATTATAACATGACTACAAAAGAGATATGATTTGATTTGGATAGTGTTTGGCCAATTGCTATGATTTTAATTAATATATTTTTTACTATGCACACCTTTATCTTGTTTAAGCAGTAAAACAATAATATATTTAATGGAAATTTCACTACTATAACTTGGGATATTTAGACAAATCACCAAGAGTTTAAGTAGTTTATTATGATAAGAAATAAGAATACTGAAATAAATCAGTAGGACTGTATTTAATTTGTAAATTATAGCTATTGCTACATGCATCATACAGTTTCTCTAGTATTATTTTTTATCAATGAGTTCTGACATTTTATTTTAATGTTTATGTTTCTTATTATGGCCATTTTATTTACATTTTTAAATAGGAAACTCAACCTAAAAATTTAACTACTCTTCTACCTGTGTACATAAAATATACATTCTTATGACATGTATTACAATAAAATTAAACTACTTAAAAAACTTAACTATCGTAGTTAGTTAACTAACTAACTATCGTAAACTAACGAAAAACAAAAGAGGCAATAAAACTATGAAGCATCAAAAAATTCGTCTGCAACGCTGTTATTTTAATTAACTTTAATATTTTGGTTAATAAGTAATAATGATTCGAACTAAGATTAACTAATTTACATTGTGTTTGGAAGTCATATTGTAAAATGCTATGGATATTAAAGATTTGATAAATACCAGATTGAGTTAAACAAATAAGTATCCTTCTTTCACATTTTGATGAATAGCCTTCGTAATTCTAAAACATACTACTGACATCTTTTTAAGGAATGATAAGTATCTTCTAGTGTAGTAGCGACATGTCTGTCTTATTTTATCTTGTCATTCCCTGTAGGGTCTGTCTCATCATCATCCTCCTAGCGTTATCCCAGTCTCAACTTGGGGTCCGCTTTCTAGTCTAACCGGATTTGGCGGAATATTAGCTTTTCCACGAAGCGACTGCCTGTCTGACCTCCGCAACCCGAAGGGATAGCGATATTCCATGGTTTAGACTAGTGTCAGTTTATTTTAGAGGTACTGACGCCCTGTAACGACTGTCAAAGATCTTAATGACAGCCGGGACCGATGGCTTAACGTGCTCTCCGAGGGATGAGACAAGCGATAATTAACAATTCAATACGCACATAAATCCGAAAAGTCAGTGATGCGCGCCGTGGTTTCGAACCCGATACCCTCTGCATGGCAGTCCGTTGGTATCTCCACTAGGCTATCGCTGCCTCTAGGGTCTATCTACCGCTTCTTTAAATTACCTTGTCGGAATAACTCAACCTAGAAATTAAACCTATTTATAGTACTTTAATGTCAACTCCAAAATGCAAAACACTAACCTATTATGTTGCCATCTAAAAATCAAATAAATAATAAAATAAATAAATAAAACAAAATCATTTATTTGTAAGAATATTGTTGTTACAAGGATGTTATAATAATAATATGTCCATAATATTCTGCTGCATAATATTCAAATTACATAAACTCATGACAGTATTTCATAATATTTTTGGCTTTCCTTTAAATCTGTATACACGAAAACAAGTACCTAGTCCAATTATTTTTGTTTATTGTTTTCTCTGTAAGGTAAATATTATTATATGTGTAAATATTTTGAGCTATTAATTTTGAGCTCCAGTTATCCTTTCCGTGTTTATTGTCGGAAATAAATTCTGTGTAAATACAGTACCTAATAATATCTATGAATGGATTCTTTCTAGCTGCTTACTTGTTTTCATGGTGTCCAGAGCTGTGAAATAGGGGCATGAGCACAGGCAGAAATAATTTTAGTTGGTGGACAGGTAGAAATATTTTTAGGCTGGTGCAAACAATATCTCATGCAGTACCTAATTAATATGGCGGGCTAGAGGTTACTTTTCAAATTGCTAGGAGGTCAGGGAGTACAAGCACACCTCTTTGCACAACTCTTTCAGTGCCTTTTAATCAAGAGTCCTAATTAAATGCATTTATTTTGGATTATTTGAATTCGGCGGTGGCTCAGCGGTGTACATAACGGACTGTCGAGATGACGGTCTCAGGTTTGATCCCCAGGCACCCGGGGGCACACATTCCTGTCTTTTCCAAGTTATGTGTGTATTAAAAATGTCAATTATCAGTCGCTAAATGATGTGTCCAGTCTCAATGTAATAGAGGATGAGCCTTATTACCATCTATAAGGCTCATCCTCTATTACATTGAGACCAAAACATAACTGGCGAAGTGTGGGTGTAATACACCTCTGCCTACCCCGTCGGGGATATAGGCGTGAAGTTACGTATTTGAATGCTCTTGATTTCGAATAGTCCTTTCTCAAAATTTCTTTGCCCTGGTTAGCCACCTTTCAGACAAATGTTTATTTTAGAAACAGTCAGGGACCTTAAATACATATCTATTGTTATTTTACTAATCTTGCATCTCGAAATATTCGTTTATTAGTGGCAATAATTATAATAACTTAAGAAGTCGCATCTCGTCAACACGCATCTTATAGAAACACAAACGAAGCGACAGCATTAGTACTGTACAACATTACTTTTTCTTACCATTTGCTTGCATTTGCCTTCAAAATTACTAGCATGTTAATAATATAGCAAAGTAATTATAGCAAAAGACATCATACCAATAAAATATTAATAATAATCGCATTATGGCCCCTACTTTGATAGATTAGAGAAAACCTTTTTAACCACTGTAGTAGCAGATGAAGTATGAAAGCGATTCGAGCTTATTGCGATTCAGAACCGCAGACGTGTGTACAGCTAGCGGCAATATTGTGATTGCGCTTATATCGCTACAAAATTCCTTGCGCATAGCTGAAGAAACTCGTAGTAGCATCCTTCCTTCTCTCTCTCACTGCTGAGCATCATGATATTCCCGCTCTTCATTTGTCTTCTCGTGTACAAGCTGAGTATATGGCCTCCCTCAGTCCAACACTGAGTTTTTGAGACAACTGGTCTGTCCATCTTTTTGGGTTGCGAACCCTGGATCTATTTCCTCCCACCTTCCCGGTGACCATCAGTTTCTCCAGATTATCACTGAATTTGTTGGCTATGTTCCCAAAATACTGGACTATTCTCTGTAGACACAAACTGGATAATCTCTGATTCACCATCAAAGGTAGTACCGTAAGCGTATCGTAATACGAGCGTAGGATGCCAGCGAAACGAGCAGGTACATGTTCAAACGTTTCGAAATTACTGGAAAAGTGATTGAATTATTGAACTTGATTGTAGCGGTCCCTCGCCTATATTACAAAACGTTTATAAAATGCCTCCTATATCATTAGATACTAACTACAGTATCGACTTCTGAAAGTTTACGTAATCATCCTCCTAGTGTACTAGTAAGCGGACCACTGGTATCCCAGTTGCAACCCGTGGTCCGCTTACTAGTCTAACAGGTTATAGCAGAATATACAGCTTTTCTACAGAGCGACTGCCGTCTGACCTTCGCAACCCAAAGGGATAACAATATTACATGGTTTAGACCAGTATCAGATCATTCGAGGGTACTGACTTTCCATAACCACTGTCAAAGATATTAATACGAGCCGGCACCGGCGGCTTACCGTGCAGATTGAGGTATGGGCAATTAATTAATACGTCACTTTGAAAACTCAGTAGTACACCGTAAATTTGAAACCGATATAATACATGCCGATACCCTCTGACATGCTACGTATAGCAGTTTCGCACCAAATGCAAGATCGTAGTTTCGCCAACTTCCGCCTAAGACTAATATTAGGTCATTACCTATGAAATTGCCGTTTTTCATGAAATAAATTAAGCAAATTTTTCTATTAATCAAAGTAATCACCCATGCAATCAATGCATGGGTGATTGATGCCCTTCTTGAAGAAATCACCTGGACGGGAGGCAACAAATTCTTCAAAGGCATTTTGGTAAAAATGTACTGCCTCTCGGGTATTGACCCGAGACTACAACATTTTTTCCCGCCAAGAAGTTATCCAAATTCTGAAAAAAATAGAAGTCTGTAGGCGCAAGGTCTGGTGAGTACGGCGGATGACAGAGAACTTCCAACCCTAGCTCTTGGCAGCCCAGCTTAGAGACCGTCTGCTGTGCAGTATGAGGTCGCGCGTTGTCGTGCAGGAGCAGTGGAGCCGAACGATTGACCAAAGCTGGTTGGAGACGAGCGAGCTTCTCCATCATTGTGTTCAGTTCTTTACAGTAAACATCTGCAGTAATGCTTGTCCCGTTTGGTAAGAAGCTGTGATGAATTACACCTGCGTTAGACCACCAAACAGTGACCATCACTTTTGTAAGTTTTCGTTTAGGGCATTGTTTGGGTGCTGATCCAGGCTCCAACCAACTTCCTGAGCGCTTACGATTGTCAAAAAGGATCCATTTATCGTCAGAAGTAACAATGCGGTTCAAAATTCCTTCATTTGTATGCCTGTTGAGCAATGCAAGGCACGTCTCGACGCGTACTTCGCGCTGGCGATCATTGAGTTCGTGGGGTACCCATTTGTCAAGCTTTTTTACTTTGCCAAATTGACGCAAATGGACCAATATTGTTTTAATGCTAACGTTGAAAGCTGCTGCTAATTCAGCCGTAAATTGAGTATCATCAGCTTCCACAATCGCCTTTAATTCGTCATTGTCGACCAAAGTTTTTGGACGACCATGAGGTTCATTTTTCAGGTCAAAATTTCCAGAAGGGAAGCGGGCAAACCAATAGCGGGTGGTGCGTTCGTTTGTAGTGTTCGCTCCGTAAACGTCGTTGATGTTGCGTGCCGCTTTGCTGCCACGACGGTACTTACATATACTCTATAATTATTAAATTTTTTTTCGAATGCGATGAAAACGTAACACTAATTATTAAACAAATGTCGATTTTAGAAAGAAGAATTCCATGATTTTTAAATAAAATTAATTTGAAATTAGAAATATCCGTGTGGTTGACGGCATAGAATACACGTGTCACCACCCCCTATCTTCCCGTGGGTGTCGTAAGAGGCGACTAAGGGATAACACGATGCAAATACCATCTTTGCGTAGAGACGGAAAACTCGACATCAAACCCTATACGACTGCCTCGTTGGTCTCGCGGCATAAATGTGCGCGTGGAATCGGGAGGTCCCGGGTTCGATTCCTGGGTCGGGCAGTGTTATTGGGTTTTTCTGTCACGAAATTCTCAGTAGCAGCACGGAGTCTGGAAATGTGCCCGGTACGGCAATAGGCTCGCCCCTTATTACGTGGGACTAAAGTATATCTGGCGAAAAGTGGGTGTAGAAATACACCTCTGCCTACCCCTTCGGGGATAAAAGGCGTGACGATATGTATGTATGTATGTATGTGTAGAAATATCAGCCAAAAAACAATTTTTATTTGAAATGGCCAGTATGGCAGAACGGCAATTTCATAGGTAAAGACCTATTAGTTACAAGTTACTTTTACTTTATAAAAGTCATTTAGCGAGATTTATTCGCGATAACTAAGCAGCGAAGACCTAGTGGAGATACCAACACTGCCATGCAGAGGTTATCGGTTTCGAATCCTCGGCGTACACCAATGACTTCTCGGAGTTATGTGTGTACAGTACTCGCCAATCTTTATGGCCGCTCTGAATGTAGTCATCGGTACGAACTTGCGCATGGTACAGTCGGGTGGACATTTCATATCCAAGAAAAAATATTTGTAATTATTGAAAATTAAAATCTTCAGTTACGTTGTTAGATTAGCTATATTATATTGTTTAATTACATATTTAATCAAATTCGATTAATATAAATTCAGTTTGGTGAAGGGACTTCTAAATAAAAAAACACATTGGTTACGACAAAAGATTTTTTTTTAAATCTTTATTTGTAATGGGGCTACACCTTCCATAAAAAAATCTTCCATACTCGTAGGGTGGTGGAAGGTACCTCATCTGAAGAACTTTCTTCGTCACTTTCTTCACTTCGGCATCTCCATCCTCTTCCTCCGATTCATTTTCGCTCACATGTATGATAAATTGATCGGTGAAGTCAGCTCTCACAACATCGCCCATTTTATATTTCACCTCAATTCGTCTAACTTTGTCACATAACGCAATCCATTCATGTTCACCCATTGCATCGATCTTTTCCTCCACAAATTTCATGACATTATTGATATTCCCGGTAAAATTTTTCTTAGCTACGTAGCCTTTTATTGCTGCCCAAGCCATTTCTGTTGGGTTTAGATCGGGATGGTAAGGTGGAAGACACACCTGTATATCTGCGCCAGTCCGCTTTTGGACTGACTTCTAGTTAGGTATACTGAAGGCCTTCCTCAGCATCCTTCTTTATAAAAGTTAATACGTCAAACACCATTTTTCGTGTTTGGCGACGTAAAACATTAAAACGACGGCGAGGCAGGTTCAAAGAATATGGTAACTATATATCAGTACAAATAACAACAAGAAACAATAACGATAGCAACTAGAAAAAACAAAGAAGTAACCACAGATGTGAGAAGTATCAGATGTAACGCGCGGCACAGTTGCGTGCGGCCACTAAAGCAAATACAAAATTGAAAAGCGAATACAAACTCGTCTCAGTGCGCTACGAAGCATCGTACAGTTCACGCGTCACGATCACGTCAACTTTTAAATTCTTAAAATGCCGTCTTGTATTCTTAAACACTGTAGAAGTTGTTCCTAAAAACAAAAACAGGAAAATGGAATATCTTTTCACAGGTAACTATTGATAATTTGACTGTTTCCTAATTTAATTTCGATAAAATTCGTATTTGTGCAAGAAATATGTAAGTGTTGCCAGTTTTTGTCGACGCCGCACTGTGGGCTGAAATCAGCGTTTCATAGACATTCAATTTTTTTTTTTAAAGTGACATTTTTTTCACATGGAATGCTGGAGGAATCTAATTACATGCCTAAAAATATACTCTTTATGAAATGGGTACGTAAACGGAAGTTTGAGAATTTTTTCTTTAAAAATTTGTATGGAGACAACATAAAAAAATACGATAACTCTGCTATCGCACAATTGGCCCTAATTCCCTTCTAGGGGATTAATCCTTGAATTATTTATGATTTTTTGACATACTCGGTATCACGGCCTCAGGTGCGCTTTTTTTTAAAAAAAAATGAGCATTTTTTTTTATATGAGGCAATTTCTGAGGGAATAAGTATCAAAATCGTACAGCAGTCAGCAACTGTTTAGCTTGACTTGGTGCCGTGTGTACATACATACTTATGGCGTAGGGAATAAGTATCAAAATCGTACAGCAACTGTTTAGCTTGACTTGGCGCCGTGTGTACATACATACTTATGGCGTAGGGAATAAGTATCAAAATCGTACAGCAACTGTTTAGCTTGACTTGGCGCCGTGTGTGCATACATACTTATGGCGTAGGGAATAAGTATCAAAATCGTACAGCAACTGTTTAGCTTGACTTGGCGCCGTGTGTACATACATACTTATGGCGTAGGGAATAAGTATCAAAATCGTACAGCAACTGTTTAGCTTGACTTGGCGCCGTGTGTACATACATTCTTATGGCGTAGGGAATAAGTATCAAAATCGTACAGCAACTGTTTAGCTTGACTTGGCGCCGTGTGTACATACATTCTTATGGCGTAGGGAATAAGTATCAAAATCGTACAGCAACTGTTTAACTTGACTTGGTGCCGTGTGTACATACATACTATTTATTTCTCAACTAATCGACGCCAGCGGCTTCGCACGCACATATTTTCGTATTTCTTGTTTTGCCCATGGGAATTTCGAGAAATCCCGTCTTAGTGCACCCCTACGGTTCCCAAGAAACATACATGCTAAATCTCAGCTTCATGCGCTGAGTAGTTTCGGCTGTAGCTTGTCTGTCAGTCAGTCAGTAACGCAAGGATTTTATATATACAGATTTACGAAGTAGTTAAAACTTAACTCGGTACCTACATTTAAGAAATGTATTTATAAAAGCATTAATTAAATCCATGGTAAATTCTTCAAAACCGCAAATGAATATAAGAATATTACATAACTATATGGAAAATACTGGGAGATTATTCATAATCTGGCAACTTTACACACACATAGACGCGCGTGTCCGTACAGTGCCAGTCGCCAAAGGTCACGCACACATAGCTGTCAACGTGCCTCACTTAGTTGGACGAATACGCTACATCTGATACTTCTCACATCTGTGGAAGTAACACTATGAAACGATTCTGAACGCGACGATACTGTCAGAGCTCCGCGTATATGTATTCGTGTACGAACGTAGCACTCACACTAACGCGCGGGAGGCGACAGGATGCTAGCGGGTGGAAGACAGCGCGCGCGGGCGTGCCCTGCCTCCACGCCCCGCGTACGTCCCGCTGATACCTGATTTTGTGTTCTGCGCAGCGTAATGCGGCTACGTTCGGAGCGGCCATAAAGTTTGGCGAGTACTATATTTAACTGTAAATTACCGCTTGCCCCGTACCTCGGAGAGCACGTTAAGTCGTCGGTCCAGGCTGTCATGTGTATGTGTAAGGGAGTCAGTACCTATAAATGAACGGACACTATTCTAAACCATGGTATATGGCTATCTCTTTGGGTCGTGGAGGTCAGGCAGGCAGTCGCTCCGTGGAAAAGCTAATATTCAGTTAAATTCGGTTAGACTAGAAAGCGGACCCCGGTTCTAACTGGGATAACGCTAGGAGAATGATGATATCTCGGTATTTTCCGACGTTTCGACTGACTCGCTCCGGTCGCGGTCGCGGTGGGAATCTATCGTCATCATGTCAAATTGCGAAAGTTTAAAATCGTTTACTTGTTACATTGCAGGTGACAGTGCGCACTTTAGACAAGCTGCCGATAATGTCCCACATCTCGCACCAGTTCACGCGCAAGACGTTCTTCACTCTCGCGTTCTGCGAGTGCTGCCGCCGGCTGCTGTTCAACGGCTTCTACTGCACGCAGTGCAACTTCAAGTTCCACCAGCGGTGCGCTGACAAAGTACCCAGTATTTGTCATCAGGTGAGTCAGGGCTTTGAAAATGCTGGCAATTCCTGCTTAGGGTTATGAGAATACATACAAATGAGCAAAGATCGGAATCAGGGAGCTAACATTGTCAAAAGTATGGATAAGCCTAGCCCAGTATTTGTCATCAGGTGGGTCAGGACTTTGAAAATGTTGGCAATTCCTGCTTAGGGTTATGAGAATACATACAAATGAGCAAAGATCGGAATCAGGGAGATAACATTGTCAAAAGTATGGATAAGCCTAGCCCAGTATTTGTCATCAGGTGGGTCAGGACTTTGAAAATGCTGGCATATTCTGGCTTAGGGTTATGAGAATACATACAAATGAGCAAAGATCGGAATCAGGGAGCTAACATTGCCAAAAGTATGGATATGCCTAATTTTTAATGAGGAAAATTTTGGATTTTTAAACTGGTTGAACCGACCCATTCATGTGGAATTCAGCAAGTCTACTACCTATTGCTGGAAATAGTGTGAATATTGCCAATTCATGCTGAGGTTATTGTGACGTCTCGCGTATTCCCGTGACAATGTAAATGTGATGCGAATTAGCAGAGGCCCTGTTCCATCAGTGGGCTGCAAAAAGCTGTATAATGGTCTTTGGCAAGGTCATGATTCGGTATATGGTGTTTAGTAGCGTAATAGAACTGCGCTATTGAGCAACCGCGGAAAATTCATGATATCATGGATCTGCCAGCATACTAGATATCAAGCGATAGCCTAGATATATTAGGCAGTCTTGAGCGGGGTGAACCTGCTTTCAAATGGGTGTCTTCCTAAACCTGGGGCTCGAGGCTTTATGCCTCGCTTGCCACCCTATAATTACACCGCTGATGGCGTTAGTGAAAAAACTGAACACTAGCTGGACCAGGCCATGAGTGGTATGTCAAAAGTTTAACTGATCTTCATCATCTTCTCGGCCATTCGCGGCCACAATCCAAGACCCTCATCGTGTAGCCTGGAGTCCAAGGTCAAAAGTTTTACTAATATATAACATTATTGTTTCCAGGTCCGCATGACAGACACATATTACGCTGCGTTACTGGCACAGAACCCGGAGACGCAAGCCGGCATCCTGCACTTCCCGCCGCACTTTGGGTACCACCACATGTACTCCAGGACCGATCAGAACAAGTACTGGCTTGTTCTAACGAGTCCCTAAACAGAACATAAGATTCAGGCACACTCGACGTCATTATGGATAAAATAGTTACCGATACATGTTGACAACGTTTAGGCGACGTTTAATAGGCGGCGATAGCCGAGTGGATATACCAACAGACTGCCATGCAGAGGGTATCGGGTTCGAATCCACGGCGCGCACCAATGACTTTTCGGAGTTATGTGCGTATTGAATGGTTAATTATCGCTTGTCCCGTGCCTCGGGGAGCACGTTAAGCCGTCGCGCGTCGGTCCCGGTTGTCATGAAGATCTTTGACAGTCGTTACAGGTCGTCAGTACCTTCTAAATAAATTGACACTAGCCTAAACCATGGAATATCGCTATTCGGGTTGCGGAGGTCAGACAGGCAGTCGCTCTGTGGAAAAGCTAATATTCAGCCAAATCCGGTTACACTAGAAAGCGGACCCCAGATTGAAACTGGGATAACGTTAAGAGGATGATGACATGTTGACAACGTTTACATTATGAAGTCGCACTTCACGAATTCTTCTACAAATAAATTGTGCCTCCTTGGTCCAGCGCATAGCGTCTGTTGAGCCCGGTCCGAGGTCCCACGGGTCAGGCAAAAGTGTTACTGGATTTTTCTGAATTCTCAGCAGCAAGTTGCCAACTATGCATGACCCACGTAAAAGGCGAGCCTAATGGCTCGTCGACAGGGATAGGTTCGCCAACTTTTGCATGTATGTTCCTTGGGGACCATAGGAGTGCTGGTAGAAGGCATTTCCCGAAATCCCCATAGGCTTGAAACAGTTAAATTTAAATAAAATGCTGTGTAGCTGTGTGCATCCTCTAGTATTTTATAATCGGTGAAAGACGAATGGTGCCTGAATCTTGTGGTCAAAACAAAGTCCCTATTTTTGTCATGAATTTGCATGATTAATTTTTAAAGTCATTGTGCCAGTGCACGTTTTGTAGTGGGTTCGATTCCCTAGCATTTTTTGATGAAAAGCGGCAAAAAATGTATAAAATATACAGGAACCTAGAAAAAAATCATAACATATTAAAAATAACTACTGTCTGTTTTAGTTTAGTAAACCCCTTATTTAAATTAGGTTAGTCGTACAAAGTCGTACCAAAGAAAGTAGTCGGTTATATAGTAATAATTCCTTAGTAGCATAATGTAGAAACGTGCATAGTAGACGAAATAGGCAGTTTTATAGATCTCGGCACGGATTTTAAATCATTTACAAAAGTGAAATGTCTTAAATATTCTATTGCACCAGGTGCATTTTATTACCTACTCTTTGGCGAAAATCATTTAATGTCAAATTCAAAATTCGTGCCGTTATCTGTAATACAATTTTTTAAACAGAAATATTTGAACTAACAACCACTACAAACTAAACTATAAAAACATTTAATTTAGATATTCTACTGCAGTTTGGCGGTTGTTGGCGTAGTGGTTCAAGCGGCCGCATCGCCGTTTAACACTGCGCCGGGTGTTGTGGGTTCGATTCCCACACGAGACAACACTTTGTGTGATCCAATTGTTGTTTCGAGTCTGGGTGTTCATTGTGTCCGTTAGTTGTATGTTTGTAAAGTCCCCCGCGACACAGGGTTAAGTCCTAATGCGGGAGTTGTCTTTTTAAAAAGAAAGATAAAAGTCATAAAAAAATATACACGACAATGACAACTATAAGTACAGTATTTAACTATTTATTGATATGATAGTGTCAAGCCTTTAATAAGTCTACTTAGATTTAAGATGATTAGTGTACGATAATCTAAGAATTCTAAGGGTGCGTCCACATCTGGCGAATGTGCCGCGAATGTGCAGCTCGCGAGCCGTTTGCGACCTGCCCGCGAGCTGCGCGCGTGCACGTATTAAATAATTCATAACAATCTTACCCGCTCAGTTGTGTCGTGAATCCGAAAACCTAATAAAATCGAATCGGTCCATTTATCTAGTGTCGTCTGACATCTTCGATAGTACTGAGCCAGTAAACGGAACTGTAAGGGCGAGAACTGAGTGCGCGCAGGTCGCGCGCCGCTCGCGCGGTCTATACGAGCCTTGCATGAGTTGCGCTAAAGAGGCGCACCAAATCTGCAGTGACTGCACGCGCGCAGCTCGCGGGCAGCTCGCAATCGCCTCGCGTGCTGCACATTTGCGGCACATTCGCCAGATGTGGACGCACCCTAAGATCTACTTTACCTAGTATAGATTATGTAGTAAAAAGTTGTGATCATATTTGAGTATAGTGAAATATATCGATGAAATATTTGTTTCTAAGTAAGCAATTATGTAGGAATGTCGTTAACATTTAAAAAAATATAATAATGACTGCCTCCGTGGTCTAGTGGATAGCGTATGCGACTTCTGATCGGAGGTCCCGGGCTCGATTCCCGGGTCGGGCAAACGTGTTACTCGGTTTTGCCGAATTTTCAGTACCAGCACGAAGTCTGGTGATGTGCCCGGTAACGGCAATAGGCTCGCCCCCTATTACGTGGGACCTAAAAATTCATGGCGAAATGTGGGTGTAATATTACACCTCTGCCTACTGCCTACCGTTAACATTTAAAAAAATATAATAATGACTGCCTCCGTAGTCTAGTGGATAGCGTATGCGACTGCTGATCGGAGGTCCCGGGCTTGATTCCCGGGTCTGGCAAAAGTGTTACTGGGTTTTGGCGAACTCTCAGTACCAGCACGGAGTCTGGTGATGTGCCCGGTAACGACAATAGGCTCGCCCCCTATTACGTGGGACCTAAAAATTCATGGCGAAATGTGGGTGTAATATTACACCTCTGCCTACCCCGTCGGGGATACAGGCGTGAGTCTATAAATAAATAATGTCAAAGACGAAGACTTTTCTAAGATTAAATTGTAAATTTATATTGCGTTGCCCGTGCCTCGGAGAGCACGTTATGGGTAGTCAGTATATCATTTAATATCAATCAAACATAGAATAAACAATGAAAGTCGCTACAAAAAGTTTGAGGCATAAAAACAAAATTCAATTAATTCATCCACGTGCTAACTACGGTAAGAAAACGATATTATACGAGGGAGCACAACTGTACAATAACTGTAAAATAATAAATTAATAAAATTCGCGTATTAAACCAATGTTAATTAAACATATAAACAAATAGTTGTGGCAACCTGTCTGATGGCTTAGGCTGACATGCTTATGCATACACCTTCTGATGGCGTGGAGGCATAGTGATACAGATCGTGCTGGCTCCCTCAATTAAGGTTGAGCCGTACGATTGCTGTTGAATGCCATCAGTGGGCCGAGTCAGTCAAAAGCGTCAGATAATTTCCTGCATTGTACTTGCATACTAAACCCTTTTTTGTCTGGACTTTAAAAGATGAAGAAAAGACTAAAGAAATTGAAGTGACAAAAAAAAACAATGACTCTGAGTTTGTTTCGGCCTTTCTTCTCAAGAAGTCATTTAGCTAGGAAAAGCCGGCTTCATCTAGAATAGGGTTTTGACATGTATAAGTGTTGTAAACAACCAAAATGCAGAAATAAATATGTCTTTATGTCTTTAATGATGTTACAAAAGTAAAAATAACTAGATATGTTATAGACGTACCAAAAGCAGGACGCTAAACATAAGCCAATTGGCAACTCTGACATATGTGTGTGTGACGTCGCGAGCCGGCGTCATCAGGCGTCATAGTGAAACTGACACATCTTGTCAACCGAAAATAAAATAAGGAATAAAATTATCGATGTGTGCGTTAGTGTACCGTTTCTACGGATAGATTACTACGGGTAATGTATCTACCCTTTTCTTGTAATATCATTGTATGAAACTATTAGATTGTAACGCTCATTGCATATTTGCCGTTCGTAACAGATCGGCAAAGTTAAGCAACGCTTGCACAGGTCACCACTTGGATGGGTGACCACATGTGGCATTTACATCTGAGCGCTACCGCGCTTCGGAGGGCACGTAAAGCTGTCGGTCCCGGTTCTTGTCTAAGGATAAGGATCGTAAGGCCATATCGGAGGCCTTCGGGCGGTCTGAAAACTCTGACACCAAAGTTGGCCACACACTCACACGAAAAACAAAAACAAACAACTATTAGATTATGTTAGAAAACGTTGATATTTATATTGATTTAATACTTAGTCAACCTAGTCTTAGCCCAGAGGAAGAAATGTTGTTAAATTTTAGTAACTCTGTATCTCATTATAAGTGAACTTTGTTTTTATGAGAAATACAGTCTTTAAACCCAATATTCTGATACTGGTCTGGAACCATAGGATATCGTTACCCCTATGGGAACAGATCAGACCGTAGTCGCTTTGTGGAGAAGTAAGATACTCTTTGAAATCGACTAGTAGTCCAACCAGACCCTACCAGTCCCCGGGCGCCAAGGCCAAATTAAGTCGTCGTCATCAGCCTTTAATAGTCGACTACTGGACTAGGCCTCTCCTTTGAAAGGAGGAATTGGCCTACTATACCACGCTGGTCAAACGGGTTTGTTTCAAGTTTTCCTTCTCTTATAGTACTGTTCTCTGCATAATATGCTCCCTCTGTTGGCTCTTACGACACCCATGGGATGATATGGGGTGGTGACATTCCGTATTCTTAATCCGTCACCACATGGACCAAATTAAGTAATGGATAAATTCTTATATTTAGTGTTTAGTTACAGTAACGGAGAATCTAAGAAAATCTCTTAAATATGATCACATCTTACCAACGGTCGCCCATCTATTTTCAATATTTCGATAATCCAATTAGCAATGTGATGCGCAGGTCTATCTCGCCAGCCAAGAAAATGAAGGATTTCGATGTCCACTGGTGATTATGAACCATTGTTTATCACCGCTTGCTTGTAAATAAAGCAATTTACGTTGTTTTTACACATTACACATGCCACACAAAGGTCTTTCTCAGATTGGGCGTACGGCCAGCGTTCGGCATGCATTCGGCGAGCGCTCGGCTTTCACTTTGTAGTATAGAGAGAATGCCGAGCGCTCGTCGGGCTCCCCGCTTGAGGAACGCATACCTACATCCAATGTGAGGTCGGCCTAAATTAACCGACATTAAAATGGAAAATGCATTCTAGCATTGTAAAAATATTTTGTAAATATCTATTTTGTGGTAAATATATAGCTGTTGGCTAATCATACATTCAAGACTGATTTAACCGACTTCATAATAGAAAATGCAGTCATTGAAAATATTTTCTTTATTTGCGTAAGCAATTTCTAAATAGCGTAATTTTTGGATAATATGTAGCTGTTGGCAAGTAGTACAAGTACGTAAATTAACGTCAGTGTATTTTCTTGAAAATGTAGTGCCCTTTATTTAGTTAAACTTGGCATGGCTATAGGTCCTGTGCAACTTGTGATCGACTATTCAGTGAAGTTCAAACGCGGCATTGAGCAACGGTGCCAGCTTATCAAAACTTTGGCGAACCAAAGTATAAAATGCTGAAAGCATCGGATATTTCGTTCGCAAAGTTCAGTCGGTAGCATAGCTTAGAATTTAGATATGGCTTAGCTTTGATTTGAATGAGGCTAAACTAGCCTAGGGCTTGCGTCTAGCTCGTCTAGTTGTTTAGGCATTGGTCCTGTTTGACAAATATTTGTAATGTTTTAGTAGTGGGCAGTTACCTTATGAATCAATGTGTATCGAAATGTATGTACCTGCGCTTCTAGCCATGCCAAGCTCACCCGAAATCTAGCCACTCTTATATAGCAAGTTAGAAAGGAAATACGGCCGTCATTCTTGACCAGCAGGCCGATTCAGAATGTCACGACAAGTAATCGTACGATATGTCAAATTATTGTCCTCGTCTTTTAGCCGCCTATCACAGTTATTTTGAACATATATTCATTGAATTCGGTTTATTTATTAATTTACTTCATACTGAATGCATAAAATTGATAGGAAATGCGATAATTTTGACAAAAAATGAGGTAGCCCGTTTGACAATTAACGGAATCGAATGTCAAATGAGATATCGAACGATTCTGAATCGCCCCCCGGATCACTAGTCACTTTATAGGAAAATCTACCACATATGTGTGAGTGTCACACACATATCGTGTAAGTTATTTGCATCACACACATAGTTTGCACGTTTGGTTTTGCATGTTGTTTTATTTCTTTTGATTTTTTACACCTAAAAATTTATAACATTGAGTATTACCGACCTCTGATGTACATCAATTTTAAAATTTGTAACAAGACAAATGACAATTTAAGTATAACTTAACATAATATTTAGGATTTAGTGTCAAATACAATTTCATGCAAAGTACTGTGAATTAAAAAAAATAACACAAGTTCTTTTTTTTCCCGGACTAATTTATACATAATTTAAAAAGCAAATTGTAAATAGAGTAACAAGAAAGAGTTTCAATGTATTATATTATAGACTTGTGTCCTAAAATGTAATTAGCGATTGATTCGTTCCTTTATTAGATGTTAAACTGAAATACCTGATTTTTCTTCAAAAATCGATCAGCAGCATTGCTAATTACTTACGGCTTTTTAAAAACCTTTTTGAATTTGACACGAAAACGCTGTAAACCATCATGGCGGTTGAGTGATATCACAAAGTCCAAAACAAAACAAAACAAACCGTGAATGAAGTCTGGTCTGATGTACCCACTTTTATTTTGTTATATTCGTTTTGACAGGTAGAAAGTTTCACGTTTTAGTTGTATTTACTACTAATACGTCAACAACATGAATGGCGGACGTACTGTTTGACGTAATGCTCTCTGATTGGTGTTCACTGTCACAAGAATAAATACATTATTTTTAATTTCAGAATCCTAAAATTAACACATTAATCTTACCTTTTAATAATAAATAATAAAGCTTTATTGACATCTTAAAATCATAATGAATCTATAGATACTACAATCAAACCGATTTATTCTAAGTGGACACAAGCCTATTACTCTTCCGGCAGCTATAGAAATATTTCAAATTAATCTTTTGTACTTATATTTTCCTAACAATAAAAAACACTATATTTCCCATACAGCAAGTGATACCTTAATATTTTAACACCAATTCACATACATCTATACGTATTGTATATAGTTTGTTTAACACTAGTCAGATTTGGTTTTACTAAGCGTCTTGCTGCGAGTGGTTTTCTTTGATTTTTAAAACCTTACTATTAAAACTGTATTTTCAATAATACTAAACAAAAGCAATCGAATGGTTCCATAGTAAAGTTTTGAAGGCCTTGAACCAATAATTATTTATTGTACATGTTTTCGCTGCTGCTTATTGCAGAGGCAACCGAATTATTAGAACGTATACAACTTCCAAAGTAAAAAATACTATTGTCTATAATTTATTCGAAATGCATCGATTATTCGAATAATCGATACATTTGGAATGAACTGACTGCTAAGCAAAATGCGCACCGCTATAAATGTTGTATAGCAGCACAGCTTTAGTCCTTCGTCGTTAGATACTTACGCGGCGTTACATTCAGATATACATGTCCAGTATAAACAATTGCTGTCCTCAGCAACTGTCGACTAACAGCAATACCGGTCCTTCGCAATTTCACCCGCGTAATTTTCGGTATCTCGACGCCACCTACCGGATCAAATTACAGCCTATATGTAGCTCTATTTAAGTCTATCTCTCTTCTACTGAACTTCTCAGTACCATTAAAATCGGTTCAGCTATTCCCAATGTTACCCCCAACAGTCAGAAAGTACCTACCCACAGACAAAATAATCTTTGTTTATGACTACCTATCACCTAACTAATTACATGCCCTTAAAACACATCATCATGTCAGCCTAGAGACGTCCACTGCTGGACATAGGCATCCCCCAAGGTTTTCCACACAGACCGATTTTGAGCCACCCGCATCCAACCGCTTCCCGCGATCTTAACCAGATCGTCGGTCCACCTTGCGGGAGGCCTACCGCTGCGGCGTCGTCCGGTACGTGGTCGACACTCTAGAACCCGCCTACCCCAACGGCCAGTGGGTCTTCGAGCTATGTGCCCTGCCTATTGCTACTTCAGCCTGGCTATTCGGAGAGCTATGTCGGTGACTTTGGTTCTCCTGCTGATCTCATCATTTCTCATTCAATCTCGCAAGGAAACTCCGATCTCCCTCTGAGTGACCCTCAGCTTTCTGATAAGACCCATAGTTAGCGACCACGTCTCAGCGCCGTAGATCATCACTGGCAACACACATTGGTCAAAGACATTCATCTTGAGACACTGCGGGATATCGGCCGTGAAGATAATGTAACTTCCCGAACGCCGCCCAATCGAGTTGCATTCGACGAATGACCTCTTTCTCGAAGTTAAACCTACCCAATTGGATCATTTGTCCCAAGTATACGTACCTACTTGTCGACTACTTCGAGTGTAGAGTTCCCAACCTGAATAGGAGCAGGTATGACATGATAGACATGATTTTTGTCTTATCCATGTTCATCTTAAGACCTACTTGTTGGGAGACTCTACAGAGGCCATCGCGCATTGTGCTGAGGTCTTCCATGGTCTCAGCCATGACTACGATATCATCAGCAAATAGAAGGTGAGTGTGCGAATGTACTCGCTGTTGATGTTGATGCAGAGTCCTTCTTCTTCCTTAAAACGTCTTCCAGCGCAGCGGTGAAGAGTTTCGGAGATATAACATCTCCCTGCCTCACTCCTCGCTGTAGACGAATAGGTTTTGAGCTCTGGTCCTGGAGGCGGACTGACATGGTGGCGTTTTCGTACAAACACTTCAGCACTTCCGACACATCGATAAATAATCAATTTGGCACCGTTGGAGAGACTGCAGCACTGTCCACGTTTCGATCGAATCAAAGGCTTTCCCAAAGTCCACAAACGCCAAGCATAGAGGCTGGTTATACTCCTCGGACTTCTATATAACCTGCCGCAGCGTATGTATGTGGTCTATGGTACTATAGCCTTTACGGAAGCCGGCTTGTTCGGGCTGGAAGTCGTCATTTTATTTACATGTATAGATTTACCTATAGATTACGAGAAACCTTTGTTTATACTGGACAGGTAGCTCAATGTCGCCATATATTACTGTTGCCTAATGCTTGTTGTATGACGCAGGCAACAGCACCCTCGATCGCTGAACCAGCAGGACAGGTCGAACTCGGCGCCGAACGTGTGCATCAACATGGTACAGCGCCCGATGACGCTCGCCGAGCACCAGAGGAAACATAACCAGGTCTGTGCAACTAGATATTTTTGTAAAACTTTTCGAACTGCGTGACATTTTTCTGGCTGAACTAGTATGAAGGACACGGAATGCACGGTTAAGTTATGCGTAGCAATATACAAAGGTAATATGCTTTTATTATGGGTTCTACCAAGGTGTGGCAATCCTTACCAGAGTCTGTGTTTCCTGATGAGTATAATCAGGGTATTTTCAAGTCTCGGGTGTATCGAATCGTGGCCGTAGGTGGTTCCGTTTTGCTTAACATCAGACGAAATCTCGGTCAAACGTAAGCCTATTGACAATAAAAAATTGGGCAAGTGCGAGTCGGACTCGCGCGCAAAGGGTTCCGTACCATCATCTATAAAAGAAAATCACGTTCGTTGTATGTATACTTAAATACTTTATAAGTTTCTACCTGTTTATTAAGATCGAGTAACAAATTGCTTAAAAATTACGTTTGTTGTATGGGAGCCCCCCTTTATTATTTACTTTTTTTAAATTAAATTATTTATTTTGAAAGGTAATATACAACTACATATTCTGTAAAAATTTAAAGCGTCTACCTGTAACAGTTAGTAATTTTGAGCAAAATATACGAAAAAAAAACACGTTTTTTGTATGGGACCCCACCTTAATTTTTTATTTTTTTTTATTTTTATTATTTGTTGTTATAGCGGCAACCGAAATACATAATTTGTGAAAATTTCAGCTATCTAGCTATCATGGTTTATGAGATACAGCCTGGTGACAGACAGACAGACAGACAGACAGACAGACAGACGACGGAGGCTTAGTAATAGGGTTCCGTTTTTTACCTTTTAGGTACGGAACCCTAAAAAGCCACCATTGGGGCAGAGCGCGTTCATAGAATTCCCCCATCGCGATCTGTCTTGAGCTTCACGGTTCACCACTCTCCAAACTATAGGCTTGTGTTCTAAAATGTAATTAGTGATTGATTCGTACCTTTATGAGATGTTAAACCGAAATAACTGATCTTTACTTAAAAAATCGATCAGCAACATTACTAAAATAGCTTTTTAAAAACCCCTTTGAATTTGACGGAAAAACACTGTTAACCATCACGGCGGTTGAGTGACGACGTGAATTGCAAAACAAAACAAACCTCGCATGACGTCTGGTCCTGTGTACCCACTTTTATTTCTTTTAATTCAATTTATTAATGAAATCCACGTTTTAAGCTGCGCGTCCACCGCATCGGAATCGGAGCGTACGGAGCGGCAGGATTTGTTGCTTTGTATTAGTTTCTATGAAACTGCGTGCACTGGATCGGCATTTCTGAGCCTGAGACCGGTATTTGTGCTGATGACGTCATCCGCAGTGAACGCATCATACGGATTCCGAGCGTTTCAAGTTCTGACGTGTTTGCGACGTTAAACTGTAGGCAAAAATACTTATTCACGGTGAACGACGATGTTTTAATTATGTTAGTGGAAAGGTATGAAGAACTTTATAATCTAAAACATGAACATTAACATAATCAACTTAGGAGAGACAATATTTGAGACGAAATTGGGCAAATAAAATCTATTTTCATCTTCTAATAAATCAGAATATGATGTATGATATTCTCCGAAAATTAATCTAATTACAACCATATCCTCGTCACTGTTCTCTTGCTTTAAAAATACCTAAATTGCCGATGCTGAATCCGAATGCAGTGGACGCACCCCATCGGCATTTTGTAAATGACGACGCTCCGTCCGCTCCGTACGCTTCGATTCCGATCCTGTGGACGCGCAGCTTTACACAAATGATTTTACGGATGCAGGTACATAGTTTGACGTTTTAGTTGTATTTACTACCAAAACGTCAACAATATCAATGGCGGACGCACTGTGTGACATAATGCTTTCTTATTGGTGTTCACTGTCACAAGAATAAAATATAATTTTAAGTTTTAAAACCCTGAAAATAACATTAATCTTGACTTTTTGTAATAAATAATAAACTTAATTGATATCTACTAATAATAATTAATCTGTAGATACTACAAATCCAATTTATTCTTAGTGGACACAAGCCTATTCCGATGTTCAAGTTTAAGGTACAGAGTAAAGAGAATTAAATCTGAATGGATAAGAAGCAGGATGTAATATTTTATTATCGCGAAATATGAAAGAGGAAGGGGTGAACGATCGGATGACGAACGACAGAGAAGTATGGAAGCGAAGGACAAGCGCCGAAATAACTCAAGACCAGGGCCGAACCTTCCCTATGTGCAATGTGTGCGGCGCACACAGGCGCCAGGGTGACAAGGGCGCCGCGCGCCGAGATATGCGTTAATTATAACACTTATTTTCGAAAAAGGATGCCAAAAAAGGCGCTTCACAGATTTCGCACACAGGCGCAGTGGCGTAGGAGGGGCATATAATTTAGGGCGGTGGTATGGCGTGGTGCCGAAACCGTGGGGTAGGGTTCTAGGCGACTTGGGAAGGATTAATGGACTGTATAGAGAGGATAGCGGTTCTTAGCCGCCTAGGAGGGAATAAGGGAAGAGGAGATGGAGTGGGTATAAGATATTTCCAGGATGGAAGGCACTTACCTTATAGCTTCTTCGTTTCTTTTCCTCCTGGTGTTTTCTTGTTGTCGCTGCTTGTTTTCACTAGCACTCACGAGCGGGTTTTCCTTGGTGGAAGCGGTGATAAACACATACGGGAGCGGCGCGGTACGGAGCGGTATCGAGACGGCGTTCTTAGCGAGCGGAATGTTCGAGACTGTTCGTCGCGTTCACGATCGCGGCGACGAAATCAGGCGCAAGGCAGTGCCTCTTCCAGGGAGAGGGAAAGAGAGGGACGGAAATATGATATCGCTCGCACTAGACAAGCGTGGAACGATTCATGTTGATGCGATTAGTTGTAGATAGGAAGGTAGATGGCGCTACCATATCCCCCCGGCCCTAAAGGGTTGCCTTTAAAGAAAATAGAATTGAACTTAGCTACGTTGGGTGTACTACCGCATAACCCATCAATAGGCTAAGACAGCGATATGACAATAAATTAATCTAAATTAACTTTAGCGAAAACTACAAACGCAATAATAGCGAAAACTACTAACTAAATACTTAAACTAAGAGGTAGGTCCAACTTCAGGCTAGATCTCACTGAGTTGGAAGTGGACGCGAGTTGATCAGTGCCTCGACTTGTGCAAGGACAGTTAAAGGCTCTTCGTGAGAGAGGATGTGCTGACCTATAACTTTGAAGAGATGCGTTTTAATTACTTTGACCATGCTTGCCCAACATCCACCGAAATGTGGTTATGCTGGTGGAATAAACTTCCAGTCAATATGATCTATGGAGAGTTCTTCCTGAAGACGAGTATGATAACCCGCGACGTGATTGAAACAAGTAGCGGGAACAAGTTCAATCAATTTACTAACGCGGTTGGCGACAAAAGTCTGCCAGCGGTGAGGAGAAGAATGAATCCAAGCGAGCACTACTTTGGAGTCGGAAAATGCGTGTATTTTATTAATAGAGTAGTGGGGCAAAACTGTGTCTTGAACCTTGTGGAGCAACTGAGACAGCAGAAAGGCCGCGCACAACTCCAGTCTCGCAACCGAAATGGTTTAACAGGCGAGACCTTAGACTTGGCACAAACTAACTACACCGAGTAGTTAGAACCAATGCGGACTTGCAGATATACGACTCCGCCGTAAGCACGCTCGCTGGCGTCAGCGAAACCTATTAAGTTAACGGTACATCCATCTACCAACCCAAGATGACGCGGAATAGTAATTTGATTGAGCGCGGTAAGCTCAATACAAAACTGGCCCCAAGCGGCGACAATATGGTCAGGGGGTGCTTCATCCCACTCACACTTTGATAGCCAAAGCTCTTTGATCAAGAGCTTGGCGTACAAAATTGTGGGAGCCACAAAACCCATTATGTCCCATAGTCGAGCCACTGTGGACAGCATAGTGCGCTTGGCGCACTTATCATCTGGCGGTGAGACGTCAAACCGAAAACCATCGCAGGATTTGTCCCAGCGTAAACGGAGAACCTTATGCGGTACAGACTTCTCAAACTCAATGTCTAGAGAAGCTTCATGAGAATCTGGTATGCGTGCGAGAACCTCCTTAGAGTTGCTTGTCCATTTGACAAGATCAAACTGGCCTCGCTTGAAAAGCTGAATAAGCTCTTCACAAAGCGAAATTGCTAGCGGAGCGGGTATGACATTACAGGCAATGTCATCTATATACAAAGCGGATGTGTAGTATAGTATAGTGTAGCGTAACGTAGCTTAGCATAGCGTAGCATAGCGCAGCATAGCGCAGCATAGCGCAGCATAGCGCAGCATAGCGCAGCATGGCGCAGCATAGCGCAGCATGGCGCAGCATAGCGCAGCATGGCGCAGCATAGCGCTGCATGGCGGAGCTTGGCGCAGCATAGCGCAGCATGGCGCAGCATATCGCAGCATGGCGCAGCAAAGCGCAGCATGGCGCAGCATGGCGTAGCATGGCGCAGCATGGCGCAGCATAGCGCAGCATAGCGCAGCATAGCGCAGCATGGCGCAGCATAGCGCAGCATGGCGCAGCAAAGCGCAGCATGGCGCAGCAAAGCGCAGCATGGCGCAGCATAGCGCAGCATGGCGCAGCATAACGCAGCATGGCGCAGCATAGCGCAGCATAGCATAGCATAGCTAATTAGTGCTTTATCTTACACACAGTTTTAGCACCCACCTTGATCTCTTGAAGAGCAGAACAACAACAAGACGTAATACAATGAGAAGTATGTAACGTAGGTACGGTACCCATAATCACATACCCAAGTACCGTCTCAATAGCGGGCGGTAAATCATATCGCTCACTACGAACTATGTTAGTTAATAGCAAGTGCGGAAATATCGAAGCTCCGATCAAAAGATCAATGCGTGCCGGATTCGCAAACTCCGCGTCGGCTAACGGCAATGATTCGAGATGAGTGAGTGATGCTACGTCTACATTAGCGTTTGGCAACGTGTCTGTAATACGTTCCACGATAAGCGAAGAAATGTTAAAATTAATTTCCCTATTAAAACGCGAATGTATTTTAATATCTACGGAACCTTTGCAATGCCTTTCTGATCCGCCTATCCCTTTGACGGTTGAGTTAGTATTTTTAAAGTTATTCCATAATCCGAGGCGTTTGAAGCATTCCGATGTTATTAGATTGGTCTGAGATGCGCTATCTAGCAGACAACGTACCATGTGCGGCGACCCATTAACATCGTATACGATAACTTGCGCTGTCGCTAACAGTACCGTCTTAGACGCCGTACTCTGCGTTTTGGCCCTGCGCGGATCATTATAGATGCGCGAGTGCCGTCCTCGCGTGCGCGTCGCCCGCGCAATGGATGTCATACACAACGATACTTCTTCGCCCTCAGACGCGGAAGGCGCAGCTACCGTGTTCTGCACTTGCGACGTACTCGTAAGTGTGTCAAGGTTAGAGGCTTGGCTTGACAACCGGTTATTTTTATCATAATGTAACAGTGTATGATGTTTTTGTTTACACGAGCGACATCTCGTTCTACTGGAACAATTACTCGTTTTATGTTTTATGCTTAAGCAATTAATGCAAGCTTTGTTATCTTTTACGCTTTTAAAACGAGCAATTGGATTTAAATCATTAAAGGTGGGACACTTATAGTAATGGTCGTGCACTATATTACTGCACAGACACTTCTGTGAATTATTACTATTAGATTCCGAACATGTTACGTAAGATTGTGGATTAGGGACTGAGTTATTATTACTATTTCGCGATTTATTCAACCTTTGTTTGTTGTTGGTAGTGTTAGACGGGCCAGGTGAACCAGACTGCGTATTATGAAATATTCGACACTGATCTTTGATGAACGAAATAAAACTATCCAGTGTAGGTATTTTATTATTGCGTTCCGTCATCTCGAATGCGCGAATTGTATCAGTGTCAAACTTTTTTAAAGCGAGTTGAAGCAACATAAAGTCGGAAAGATCTTCTAATTTTAAGTTTTTAAGAGAATTAACTGCGGTAACAAAGTTGTCTATAAACAGCTGGAAATTCGAGACAGACGCGTTGCTGGACAGTTTGAGATTTAAAGCTTGGTCAAAGTACGTAGACGCTAGAACGCGCGTGTCTTGATATCTGTCAAGTAGTGACTGAAATATGACCTGATAATTCTCAGCACTGGGTGTGACACCTGCAAATACGGACTGGGCCTTCGGTGACAGTTTACCTATTAAATAGTACAACCTGTCAGCATCTGTCAGAGAACCATTATCGTGCACTGTAGACTTAAAACTCGCATAGAATAACGGCCAATTTCGTATATCTCCGTCAAACGACATAATCTCGATTGGCGGTAATCTCGGTTTGCGGGCAACGGGCTCTGCCGAACATTTACCCTCCAATTGCGATTGTATACGCTTAATAATACAATAAAGATCTTCGAATGCGGTATACGCCTGATAGTTCGGTTTTTCATCAGGATTGATAGAAAGTAATCTTGCGTTATAATCGTCTAACAACTTATGAAAATCTGTTCGAATACTATCTACTGTTGTACAATAACTGAGAAATGCTTCGCTATTACTGTCAGACATCGATGCGGTTTTTGATCTTTCATAGATATTTTGAATGCGCTCAAATAAAATATTGCGTTTTGCTTCTAAGATTGTCATCTCTTTGTCTTCCGACACGCGTGACTTCTTTTGTTGTGACATGCTTACGTAAGTATAAGCTAATGAGAACGAAACAAAATAAGAATATCTAATGTATCTATTATTTTACCTAAGTAGGCAACACTTTAGAGCTGAGGAAATAAAAGTTGATTGAAATATGAGATTTATAAGACAACTATGATAGTTGCAGAAATAATAATTTAATAAGTAGGTAGCTACATAAAAGTTTACCTACTGATGCGGGCGGAAATAACCATGTGACGGTTATATGAATATATTAGGAGTATAGCTAGGTGCTATAACTGCCTAGGTATAGCGGTATAACGTATAAAACGTAAATGAATCCGACTCGTATGGATCAAAAAATGGTATGGCGTGGTGCCGAAACCGTGGGGTAGGGTTCTAGGCGACTTGGGAAGGATTAATGGACTGTATAGAGAGGATAGCGGTTCTTAGCCGCCTAGGAGGGAATAAGGGAAGAGGAGATGGAGTGGGTATAAGATATTTCCAGGATGGAAGGCACTTACCTTATAGCTTCTTCGTTTCTTTTCCTCCTGGTGTTTTCTTGTTGTCGCTGCTTGTTTTCACTAGCACTCACGAGCGGGTTTTCCTTGGTGGAAGCGGTGATAAACACATACGGGAGCGGCGCGGTACGGAGCGGTATCGAGACGGCGTTCTTAGCGAGCGGAATGTTCGAGACTGTTCGTCGCGTTCACGATCGCGGCGACGAAATCAGGCGCAAGGCAGTGCCTCTTCCAGGGAGAGGGAAAGAGAGGGACGGAAATATGATATCGCTCGCACTAGACAAGCGTGGAACGATTCATGTTGATGCGATTAGTTGTAGATAGGAAGGTAGATGGCGCTACCAGGCGGAACTGTTAGGTAACGACTAAAAAAAAAAAAAAAAGGTCATCCGCCCTACGCCACTGCACAGGCGCTTCATAGATTTCGCACACAGGCGCTGCATTGGGTCGGAACGGCCCTGCTCTCAAGATTAGAACAAGGAGAGGCTTATGGTGTGGGAAAAATAAAAAAGAACCCGATTTTTTTACATATAGCTCTGACATCTGACTGATGTGTGTGTGTGTGTTTTTACAGCAGAACAATAACTCACCACAGTCATCGAATCACCTAACGTCGGGGCGACACAAACAGGACGACAAAGACAAAAACGCAGACTCGCCGCACAGTCAAAGTACACAGGTCAGTTCAACGAATTGATTTCATTTACGTCTGAAAGGCTTTTCAGGGTGTCTGAAAAGCTTTTCGAGCAAAATTGCTTTGTCTTTTTTCTGTATAGGTACCTTAAACTTAATTTTTCCCGTTTTTATTTTTTTATATCGATCCATATTTCTTTGAGAAGTATTAGGACATCAACTATTGTTATTATAATTTTTGTAACTGCTTGCCGTATCTACATGAAAATGTATGAAATGAAATAATATTTATTGCTATCACCTATCACAACCAAACAAGCATGATTATAGGTATACACAAATCGTAATAACACACAAAATACAAAAAAAAAAAGAAATAAATCGATATCTGGTACACCTCGTCAGGGTAAGGTCGTGACAACAATAGGACCCCATTCAGCATGTATCGAAATACCGCAAAAATAAACATGTGTTTATTTGTCCGTAGGCATCTCCCACAGGCACGATCCGCCCCCGACGAGCGCGCGCGCGCTCTGCAGACGAGTCGTGGAAGCACGCGCTGTCGCCGCGCGAGAGCTACGACGACTGGGTCATACACGCCGACGAGATACTCATCGGCGCCAGGATAGGTACGTCACCACACCACACCACCACGTAGAACCAACACCACCGATACATAGCCGGGTACTTACTTACGAGTCGTGGAAGCACGCGCTGTCGCCGCGCGAGAGCTACGACGACTGGGTCATACACGCCGACGAGATACTCATCGGCGCCAGGATAGGTACGTCACCACACCACACCACCACGTAGAACCAACACCACCGATACATAGCCGGGTACTTACTTACGAGTCGTGGAAGCACGCGCTGTCGCCGCGCGAGAGCTACGACGACTGGGTCATACACGCCGACGAGATACTCATCGGCGCCAGAATAGGTACGTCACCACACCACACCACCACGTAGAACCATCACCACCGATACATAGCCGGGTACTTACTTACTAGTCGTGGAAGCACGCGCTGTCGCCGCGCGAGAGCTACGACGACTGGGTCATACACGCCGACGAGATACTCATCGGCGCCAGGATAGGTACGTCACCACACCACACCACACCACCACGTAGAACCAACACCACCGATACATAGCCGGGTACTTACTTACGAGTCGTGGAAGCACGCGCTGTCGCCGCGCGAGAGCTACGACGACTGGGTCATACACGCCGACGAGATACTCATCGGCGCCAGGATAGGTACGTCACCACACCACACCACACCACCACGTAGAACCAACACCACCGATACATAGCCGGGTACTTACTTACGAGTCGTGGAAGCACGCGCTGTCGCCGCGCGAGAGCTACGACGACTGGGTCATACACGCCGACGAGATACTCATCGGCGCCAGAATAGGTACGTCACCACACCACACCACCACGTAGAACCATCACCACCGATACATAGCCGGGTACTTACTTACTAGTCGTGGAAGCACGCGCTGTCGCCGCGCGAGAGCTACGACGACTGGGTCATACACGCCGACGAGATACTCATCGGCGCCAGGATAGGTACGTCACCACACCACACCACCACGTAGAACCATCACCACCGATACATAGCCGGGTACTTACTTACTAGTCGTGGAAGCACGCGCTATCGCCGCGCGAGAGCTACGACGACTGGGTCATACACGCCGACGAGATACTCATCGGCGCCAGGATAGGTACGTCACCACACCACACCACCACGTAGAACCATCACCACCGATACATAGCCGGGTACTTACTTACTAGTCGTGGAAGCACGCGCTGTCGCCGCGCGAGAGCTACGACGACTGGGTCATACACGCCGACGAGATACTCATCGGCGCCAGGATAGGTACGTCACCACACCACACCACCACGTAGAACCATCACCACCGATACATAGCCGGGTACTTACTTACTAGTCGTGGAAGCACGCGCTGTCGCCGCGCGAGAGCTACGACGACTGGGTCATACACGCCGACGAGATACTCATCGGCGCCAGGATAGGTACGTCACCACACCACACCACCACGTAGAACCATCACCACCGATACATAGCCGGGTACTTACTTACTAGTCGTGGAAGCACGCGCTATCGCCGCGCGAGAGCTACGACGACTGGGTCATACACGCCGACGAGATACTCATCGGCGCCAGGATAGGTACGTCACCACACCACACCACCACGTAGAACCATCACCACCGATACATAGCCGGGTACTTACTTACTAGTCGTGGAAGCACGCGCTGTCGCCGCGCGAGAGCTACGACGACTGGGTCATACACGCCGACGAGATACTCATCGGCGCCAGGATAGGTACGTCACCACACCACACCACCACGTAGAACCATCACCACCGATACATAGCCGGGTACTTACTTACTAGTCGTGGAAGCACGCGCTGTCGCCGCGCGAGAGCTACGACGACTGGGTCATACACGCCGACGAGATACTCATCGGCGCCAGGATAGGTACGTCACCACACCACACCACCACGTAGAACCAACACCACCGATACATAGCCGGGTACTTACTTACTAGTCGTGGAAGCACGCGCTGTCGCCGCGCGAGAGCTACGACGACTGGGTCATACACGCCGACGAGATACTCATCGGCGCCAGGATAGGTACGTCACCACACCACACCACCACGTAGAACCATCACCACCGATACATAGCCGGGTACTTACTTACTAGTCGTGGAAGCACGCGCTGTCGCCGCGCGAGAGCTACGACGACTGGGTCATACACGCCGACGAGATACTCATCGGCGCCAGGATAGGTACGTCACCACACCACACCACCACGTAGAACCAACACCACCGATACATAGCCGGGTACTTACTTACTAGTCGTGGAAGCACGCGCTGTCGCCGCGCGAGAGCTACGACGACTGGGTCATACACGCCGACGAGATACTCATCGGCGCCAGGATAGGTACGTCACCACACCACACCACCACGTAGAACCAACACCACCGATACATAGCAATATAAAAACTACTTTCGTCACAATTAAAAAAAAAATTTTTGCTTTAAACTTTCGTTTATAAGGACACAAAATTACATAATCCCTTCCCACAAGTCTGCTTCAAATACGAAGAAGCAAAAATTAAGTGCTATGAACCCCTATGGAGTCACGGATTTGTGAGTCTAAACTGCTGTGACCCCATATAGCAGGGGTGGCCAACTTGATTAAAGCTAAGATCTACTTTAACCGACACAACCGTGGGAGATCTACCAATTCCATACTTCCTTAAACTGGATATTTATTTCAGCAGTTCATATAAATGTTATTTGCCCTGCCGTGATCGACTCTATTCATAGCCACGATCGGCCGGTGACCGATCGCCTAACGGGTCCCCTTATGGTAAACTGCCGTATCCCCATTTGGTTTCACAGAACTGTCAACATGTTATTTTAATATTGTTACTGTGAGCTTTTATTTTATTTTACAGGTTCAGGCAGTTTCGGGACAGTGTACAAGGCTCACTGGCACGGGCCGGTCGCTGTCAAGACACTCAACGTTAAGACGCCCACGCCCGCGCAACTGCAGGCCTTCAAAAATGAGGTACATACTCCACTATCTATTTCTTGATTGTTTCTAGTTCCTATCAAAACCTTAAGGACGCGTTTACAAAATTAGTAGGTACAAAATCGCGTCACTACAGCGACACGGCGGCAACGGTACGTACTACGTACGGTAACTTGCGGAAATGTAGTTCAACTAAATATCTTTGAGACTTTAGAGTTTTTTGTGATAAGTATCTATGTTATAGGCCTGGAATATTATTATTATATTGTAGGTGTCGTATGAATGTAATGACGGTAAGACGCGATAGACTTCGAAAAAAGCAATATACGCATACAAAATATTCGCTAAAATCAATTTGATACTTCTCGTATTCTGAGCGAATTACGTCCAAATAAGTTTCTTGTTTTTTTTATATAAATGGACATTATTACTTTATTTTTTCCATTATGTTGCTTCAGGATATATTTCGGTATTAAGGACGCGTTTACGCTTGTATCAAAAAACCACATATTTCCGGTACATTTTACGACAATTTTAGATAATAACTAATAAAACTAATGATAACGATAAATTGATTACTTTTTTATCTATAAATCAATTTGAAAATAAATAAAAAATATTTAATTAATATTAATGTAAAATCGATTCGAAACGGCCTCTTAAATCAAAAATAGGCATATACTGCTATTTTTGGGTACAATTTTCTCTCTATTTTTAAATTTATTTAGATTTTCAAAGATAGAATAGGGTAGTAAATATAGTCAACTCAAAAACAATTAGATTTTTTTTTTTTCAAAATATTGTAAATTGACTCAAAAAAAGCAAAAAATCATCTTACATTTTTCTTCTATTTTGCTCGCATACGTGTGTCTTAATGTGTGGCAATAAGGTTCGTTTTATTTAGCCACTTTCTTGATTTATATATCCAAATTCTGCAATGAGATCTCAGTCTGCGCTTGAGCGCCGTCGGGAGTGGACTCTATGTCGCTTGTCGCTGCAGCCCGAAGACGAAAAAAGCAATATACGAATACAAATTATTCGCTAAAATCAATTTGATACTTCTCGTATTCTGTGCGAATTACGTACAAGTAAATTTCTTTTGTATAAATGGACATTATTACTTTATTTTCTCCGTTATGTTGAGTCAGGATATATTTCGGTATTTAGATATTATTTTGTTTCTTGCGTTGAAATCTGGTAAGATTATCTGGACTGATGGTATACCATCCCGTTCAAGTGTTGCGACTGGAACTCTTAAAAGAGTAGACCTAGTTATGCCAGGTTGGGGCTCATTTTATTTGTTTTGGTGAGACCCTACCACTGGTACTAGTGAAGAAACCTTCCAAGGTTATTCGGTGAGCCTTGCTGGTACTCATATGTGAGTAGAGCTAGGCAAGCCGAGTTTGGGCTCATTTTGTTTGTACATAAGAGACCCTACCACTGCATTTTATGAAGTAACCTTCCAGGGTTATTCAATAACTCTTACTGGTACTCATATGTCAGTACAGCTAGGCATGCCGAGTTTGGGCTCATTTTGTTTGTACATAAGAGACCCTACCACTGGAACTTATGAAGTAACCTTCCAGGGTTATTCAATGACTCTTGCTGGTACTCATGTGTGAGTAGAGCTAGGCGTGCCGAGTTTGGGCTCATTTTGTTTGTACATAAGAGACCCTACCACTGGAACTTATGAAGTAACCTTCCATGGTTATTCAATGATTCTTGCTGGTACTCATGTGTGAGTAGAGCTAGGCATACCGAGTTTGGGCTCATTTTGTTTGTACATGAGAGACCCTACCACTGCATTTTATGAAGTAATCTTCCAGGGTTATTCAATGACTCTTACTGGTACTCATATGTCAGTAGAGCTAGGCATGCCGAGTTTGGGTTCATTTTGTTTGTACATAAGAAACCCAACCAATGCAACTTATGAAGTAACCTTTCAGGGTTATTCAATGACTCTTGCTGGTTTTCATATGTGAGTAGAGCTAGGCATGCCGAGTTTGGGCTCATTTTGTTTGTACATAAGTGACCCTACCACTGGAACTTATGAAGAAACCTTCCAGGGTTATTCGATGACTCTTGGTGGTACTCATATGGAAGTAAAGCTAGGCATGCCGAGTTTGGGCTCATTTTGTTTGTACATAAGAGACGCTACCACTGGAACTTATGAAGTAACCTTTCAGGTTTTTCAGGTTTATTCGAAGACTCTTAGTGGTACTCATATGTGAGTAGAGCTAGGTATGTTCCAGTGGTAGGGTCTCTTATGTACAAACAAAATGAGCCCAAACTCGGCATGCCTAGCTTTACTTCCAAATGAGTACCAGCAAGAGTCATCGAATAACCCTGGAAGGTTTCTTCATAAGTTCCAGTGGTAGGGTCACTTATGTACAAACAAAATGAGCCCAAACTCGGCATGCCTAGCTCTACTAACATATGAGAACCAGCAAGAGTCATTGAATAACCCTGAAAGGTTACTTTATAAGTTGCAGTGGTTGGGTCTCTTATGTACAAATAAAATGAGCCCAAACTCGGCATGCCTAGCTCTACTCACATATAAGAACCAGCAATAGTCATCGAATAACCCTGGAAGGTTACTTCATAAGTTTCAGTGGTAGGGTCTCTCATGTACAAACAAAATGAGCCCAAACTCGGCATGCCTAGCTCTACTCACTTATGAGTACCAGCAAGAGTCATCGAATAACCCTGGAAGGTTACTTCATAAGTTCCAGTGGTAGGGTCACTTATGTACAAGCAAAATGAGCCCAAACTCGGCATGCCTAGCTCTACTCACATATGAGAACCAGCAAGAGTCATTGAATAACCCTGGAAGGTTACTTCATAAGTTGCAGTGGTTGGGTCTCTTATGTACAAACAAAATGAGCCCAAACTCGGCATGCCTAGCTCTACTCACATATAAGAACCAGCAAGAGTCATCGAATAACCCTGGAAGGTTACTTCATAAGTTCCAGTGGTAGGGTCTTTTATGTACAAACAAAATGAGCCCAAACTTGGCATGCCTAGCTCTACTCACATAAGAGTACCAGTAAGACTCATCGAATAACCGTGGAAGGTTACTTCACTAGTACCAGTGGTAGGGTAAAACAAATAAAATGAGCCCCAACCTGGCATAACTAGGTCTACTCTTTTATGAGTTCCAGTCGCAACACTTGAATGAACGTAATTCGCACAGAATACGAGAAGTATCAAATTGATTTTAGCGAATATTTTGTATTCGTATATTGCTTTTTTCGACTTCGGGCTGCAGCGACAAGCGACATAGAGTCCACCCGCGACGGCGTTCAAGAGACTGAGATCTCATTGCAGAATTGGGATATATAAATCAAGAAAGTGGCTAAATAAAACGACCCTTATTGCCACACATTAAGACACACGTATGCGGGCAAAATAGAAGAAAAATGTAAGATGATTTTTTGCATTTTTATAATCAATTTACAATATTTTCAAAAATATTTTTAGATTGTTTTTGAGTTGCCTATATTTACTACCCTATTCTAACTTTGAAAATCTAAATAAATGTAAAAATAGAGAGAAAATTGTACCCAAAAATAGCAGTATTTGCCTATTTTTGATTTAGAGGCAGTTTCGAATCGATTTTACATTAATAATAATTAAATATTTTTTATTTATTTTCAGATTGATTTATAGATAAAAAAGTAATCAATTTATCGTTATCATTAGTTTTATTAGTTATTATCTTAAATTGTCGTAAAATGTACCGGAAATATGTGGTTTTTTGGTACATGCGTAAACGCGTCCTTATGAGGTCAAATACGTACTATGTTTTTATAGAAGGCCTGCTTCCATATTGTTGCGAATGACGTTATTTGAGAATAACGCCATCTATCGGTGAATGAGAGAACTATAAGAGAACTGATATATCAGTGTTTAATCTATCCTCTAATAGATGGCGTTGCTGTTGATTACTAGAACAATTTCACAACGCTAGAATGTTTCGACTGTTGCAAGAATGTTCGGGAATACGCAAGAATGAACTAGTTTGTTATCCGGCCGGTATAAATACCGCGTGAACGCGCGAGTCAGGACAGTTCAATTGAATAAGTGAAAGCGATTAAGAAGCGAAGAAGTGCGAAGATTAAGGAAGTCGGAAGTGTTTAGTGGTGTGAAATAGTGTTTTAATAAGTGTGTAATTAAGTGGTATAAAATTGTGTTGTGATAATAAAGAACTGTTTAGTGGCATAGTGCATTTAATTTATCACCGAACCCCAGCTCGTAACAATATCTAAAGTGAGGTCTTTCTGTTGTCTAAGTGATTGCCTAAACGCTGCAAGTGCGTTGTATGTCCTAGTATGTTTCATTCCCGTTCGACGCACGTTGTAAATGTAATCCACAAATAACACTTGTTTTCCGGGTTTGGGCAGGCCTGGCGCACTTCGCATTTTAGGTACGAACTTACAAGTACTTCCGCCGCCCATGTCTACATGGTTGGATTTGTGGGTTGCCGCGCGCCGCTCACATTAGACGTCACGCAACGTTTACGACAGTTCCTTATTCTCACGTGCCGTGCGAGAACTTTGTTCAAATTATATAAACGCCTTTAACAACAAAAATGTATCATCACGAGTCTGATGCAAAGTATTGCTCATTTAACGGATGTGTATCGAAAGCAAACTGAAAATTAGTTTTTTTTTATTTTACGAGAGCAACTTGAAACTTTGATTTTTGTTTGTTGAGATTTCCCAACGATTATGGTGTCAAATTAAAGATCTAGTTCAAAAACCATATCTGTTTGAATCATGTAAATCGGTTCACGCGTTTAGGAAATAACTAAGAATTAGTATAGTGAAAATGTAAACGACCAGAATTTTTGTGGTTTTAGTTCTACGAGCTCAAATAGTGGGATAGGATACTTATAGGATAATTATTTATTATTAGGTACGTGGTCAAGTAGGTAGATAGACGATGAATAAATATTATAGTAGCAGCGGCAAGTCGACAACCCTAGCGCGCCACTCCGCGCCAGACAGCGACAGCGTTATGTGTTAGAAAAGAGCGGGAACTGTACGGGAGGTGAATATCGCGTTAGGCACTGAGTGCTTATGCGAGCTGAATTACACTTTGTTGCTTAGTAGCAAGAGTCGCAATTTCAATTAATTGGTTTGAGAAGTGATCCTTCTGTACTTTAGTACTTGTATATATTCTGTGGTTTGGGTAAATGTTGAGTCCGTTAATTGAAAGTTTGTTAAGTCCCCCGCAATGCCAAGATTATTCTGAGTATGTAATAATTTTTTACTACCTCTAGTTGTCTAAATTGTGGTGGAATAAAGGTGTGGTGTTCCTCCAACTAGAAGGACGACAATATGACCAGGCTAGATGATGTTACCTAGTGGACCATAGTCCAAAGGAAGTACTTGAAGAGTTGTATAGTATGTGATCATCGCGTGTGCGAATTTACTTGCGCGATTTAGGACATTTAGTTGCGTTGTGTCCGTTAGATGTCGCCGTATCGATTGTATTCGGCGTCGTTCGCAAGTAATCAAATGTAAAATTCACCAAAAATAATCATGGACCGCTTTACTCCCCAAGAACGTGGAATAATCGTGTCATCAGTGATAAAAACACAGCGTGAATTTGACTCTGCAGCGTATTTTGGTCAAAGAATTGAAGATGTTTCCGTGTAAAACTCAGATAACTCATCAGCTGCTGCCTACTGATCACCGAGATTGTCTAGAGTACAACCAGTGCGTCATAAACCTTAACTTTGAAGAGGATATAGGAATTTAAACTTTCGTGGTCATTTAAACTTAATTGTCGTCGTTCGTATATGGCCTCAGTGGTATGTATCTATCGCTACAAAAAAGGAAGAAAGATTCACGTCTTATTTTCATTTGTAGGTGGCAGTCCTCCGCAAGACGCGGCACTGCAACATCCTGCTGTTCATGGGCTGCGTGTCCAAGCCGTCGCTGGCGATAGTGACGCAGTGGTGCGAGGGCTCGTCGCTGTACCAGCACCTGCACGTGCTGGAGACGCCCTTCCCGCTGCTGTACCTCATCGACGTGGCGCGCCAGACCGCGCAGGGCATGGACTATCTGCACGCCAAGAATATTATACACAGGTACGTTATACGTACACTGACTACTGACTACTGTACTTTTTTATTTTGTAATAGGCGGCAAACGAGTGGGGCAGCGATAGCCGAATGGATATACCAACAGACTGCCATGCAGGGGGTATCGGGTTCGAATCCACGGCGCGCACCAATGACTTTTCGGAGTTATGCGCGTATTGAATTGTTAATTATCGCTTGTCCCGTGCCTCGAAGAGCACGTTAAGCCGTCATTCCCGGTTGTCATGAAGATCTTTGACAGTCGTTACAGGGCGTCAGTACCTTCTAAATAAACTGACACTAGTCTAAACCATGGAATATCGCTATCCCTTCGGGTTGCGGAGTTCAGACAGGCAGTCGCTCCGTGGAAAAGCTAATATTCAGCCAAATCCGGTTAGACTAGTAAGCGGACCCCAGACTGAAACTGGGATAACGCTAAGAGAAAGAAGAATAGGCGGCAAACGAGCAAACGGATTGCCTGATGGTAAGCAATTGCCGCCGCCCGACACAAGCAACACCACAGGAGTGACAATTGGGTTGCCGCCCCTTGGAGTTGGGAAAAGGGAAACAAGGACGAATGGGATAAGGGAGGAGGAATAGGGGATGAAGCCTCCGGCACTCTCACAAACGAAACGGAACGCAACAGTTTAGGTACTGTTATTTTACATGGATTTACATTTTAGGAAATAAAAAAATCAAAATGTTCTATAGCCCCGCTACTCGCTAGCCAGGTCTGCAGTTCCATATTGGGGCATAATAGGAGAGGTATGAGGCAAGTTTTCAGCTTGCCTCAAATACCTACCCAAAATTGATGCCAGCTCTCCTACTATTACTGTTACTACGCTTGTCAAGAACAATATACACAGGTATAGGTAAATTCACGAAAGTTGACCACAAATGGCGGCCGTCGCGCATATCTACATTCGTGCACCAATGGCGTTGCTCCATTCTTGACGCATTTAGAGAATGCGTCAAGAACGGAGCCACGCCATTGGCACTCCACCCGCGCCTCACCCCGCACCTCCACGGGGACCTAAAAAATGACTTCTGCGCAGTGGTCATCTTTCGTGAACCGACCTATACAATACGCCAAGTTGGTGGCCGACCAGTTTCAAAAAGTTTCCTCTGGCTCGCTGATAGAGGCGAGGCACACGAGTTATTATAAATACACTGAATACGCGCGCCCAAAAATATCATACACAGGTCATTATAAATATGATACGATACAGTGGTGCGAGGGCGATCAAAATGTTTGTACATGCGTAGATGAATAAAGATTTGCTATGTCTCACAACACACGTCGTATGCACCATTTTAATTCATATACATAAGATAAAAAATACATACATACATAGACCCACGCCTGTTTCCCCGAAGGGGTAGGCAGAGGCATATTAAACGCCCCCTTTTCGCCAGTGTTTTGATCCCACGTAATAGGTGGCGACCCTTTTGCCACTTATCGGGATATTTTGTTTGCCAGAGCCTCGTCCGTTGATCGGCAGGTGCACCACTTGCAGGTGAAGATGGCTTGGGACCCTAAGTTCTTGTGGGAACCCTATGAACCCCCAAAAAATATGTAACAAACAAAAAATAAGCACGCGCCAGACCCTAAAATTATGTCCCGAGTAACTAAGCCCGGCGACGTAGGTAGCTCGGGCTCGCCCACCCCGTCTCTTGCCCCTCGCACAATAGACCTACGTTCATTCGAACGTTCGTTGAACAACTGAACAAAATGTCCAATTCTCAAAATGTCCAACTCCCAAAATGTCCAATCTTTGAAAATGTGGTAAATTTTTGTTCAATAACTCATAAAAGCGCTTTTTTAATTTACGACAAAGGATAAATACAAAATACAAATACCACTCAAGCCCTACATATGGCCCTCAATATAGGTATCGAATGAAAGGGCTTGATTGGTAGAATAGGGCCCACTATGAACGAACAGCAAAACTAAAAACTTGAAAATAAAATAAAATAAGAACATTTTTATGCTAAACGGTTTTATTACAATAAAAAAATATGTAGTTAGGTTATGTACTAAAAGCTATAAAACAATCCGGTAAGTCCTACCGTTAAACATAAAAATGTTTTTATTTTATTTTATGGTTGCTATGTCTAACATTTGTTTAAATTTATAATTATGAAAGTTATGATGTTGATCATTGAACTGGTCTTAATTTGTTAGTTATTTATAAATAAAACATATTCTGATTCTTTCATTATTTTGTATTTATTGTTTGTCGTAAGTATTAAAAATGCTATTTTATGAGTTATTGAACAAAAATTAAACACATTTTCAAAGATTGGACATTTTGGGAGTTGGACATATTGAGATTTGGACATTTTAGGACTTGGACGTTTTGGGTTTTGGACATTTTGAGCATTTGGACATTTTGACACCGCTGGACATTTTGAGACTTGGACATTTTGCCCCTGAACGGGCAAAAGACGCCATATTTTAATATACAACTACTTTTCTTGATATTGTATATGCTGTAATATTGTTTGTGTGTTTGCAGAGACCTGAAGTCGAACAATATATTCCTGAGAGACGACTGGTCGGTGAAGATTGGAGATTTCGGTCTGGCCACCGCCAAAGTACGATGGTCTGGTGAGTATTATGTATCGAACATACGCTAAGATTTATTTATTTGCCTCATTATCAGCCTGTCTTAGTCCACTGCTATATTATATAGGCCTCTCCAATGGCACAGCACTGAGCCAAATTCTCGGCTTTTCGTGTCCAGCCTCTGCCAGCCATTTTGTGTATAGTTGTCCCTCCACCTAGCCGGAGGGTGTCCTACACTACGCGAGATTATGGATGTGTACGCTTTGTTAATATCAGCAGACACATCCTAAATGTTTATTCACTAAATAAAAATCGAAATCATTACGTCACTACCGATAGTCTTATGAAGACCTGTTCATTAGTAATTTAACTAAATAATGAATGATATGGTAACAACTTCTATGACTGCTAATTGTAAGAGTACATTTTGTATATTGAGTGCTGATCGCGAACTGTCATATAAGGCTATGTAAAAGTGCTAACATGGAAATGTACGACATACGAAAGTGTACCACAATTCTACAATAATAAGGTCTATATTTGTTTGTCAGACACGTCAGTGGCGGGCGGCGTGCAATGGCAGCAGCCGACGGGCTCGATCCTGTGGATGGCGCCCGAGGTCATCCGCATGGAGGAGCCCGTGCCCTACACGTTCCGCTCGGACGTGTACGCCTACGGGATCGTGCTCTACGAGCTCATGGCCGGCGAGCTGCCATACGCGCACTTCAATAATAAGGATCAGGTAATGTTTATACTTAACAACATCCGCATGGAGGAGCCCGTGCCCTACACGTTCCGCTCGGACGTGTACGCCTACGGGATCGTGCTCTACGAGCTCATGGCCGGCGAGCTGCCATACGCGCACTTCAATAATAAGGATCAGGTAATGTTTATACTTAACAACATCCGCATGGAGGAGCCCGTGCCCTACACGTTCCGCTCGGACGTGTACGCCTACGGGATCGTGCTCTACGAGCTCATGGCCGGCGAGCTGCCATACGCGCACTTCAATAATAAGGATCAGGTAATGTTTATACTTAACAACATCCGCATGGAGGAGCCCGTGCCCTACACGTTCCGCTCGGACGTGTACGCCTACGGGATCGTGCTCTACGAGCTCATGGCCGGCGAGCTGCCATACGCGCACTTCAATAATAAGGATCAGGTAATGTTTATACTTAACAACATCCGCATGGAGGAGCCCGTGCCCTACACGTTCCGCTCGGACGTGTACGCCTACGGGATCGTGCTCTACGAGCTCATGGCCGGCGAGCTGCCATACGCGCACTTCAATAATAAGGATCAGGTAATGTTTATACTTAACAACATCCGCATGGAGGAGCCCGTGCCCTACACGTTCCGCTCGGACGTGTACGCCTACGGGATCGTGCTCTACGAGCTCATGGCCGGCGAGCTGCCATACGCGCACTTCAATAATAAGGATCAGGTAATGTTTATACTTAACAACATCCGCATGGAGGAGCCCGTGCCCTACACGTTCCGCTCGGACGTGTACGCCTACGGGATCGTGCTCTACGAGCTCATGGCCGGCGAGCTGCCATACGCGCACTTCAATAATAAGGATCAGGTAATGTTTATACTTAACAACATCCGCATGGAGGAGCCCGTGCCCTACACGTTCCGCTCGGACGTGTACGCCTACGGGATCGTGCTCTACGAGCTCATGGCCGGCGAGCTGCCATACGCGCACTTCAATAATAAGGATCAGGTAATGTTTATACTTAACAACATCCGCATGGAGGAGCCCGTGCCCTACACGTTCCGCTCAGACGTGTACGCCTACGGGATCGTGCTCTACGAGCTCATGGCGGGGGGACTGCCATACGCGCACTTCAATAATAAGGATCAGGTAATGTTTATACTTAACAACATCCGCATGGAGGAGCCCGTGCCCTACACGTTCCGCTCGGACGTGTACGCCTACGGGATCGTGCTCTACGAGCTCATGGCCGGCGAGCTGCCATACGCGCACTTCAATAATAAGGATCAGGTAATGTTTATACTTAACAACATCCGCATGGAGGAGCCCGTGCCCTACACGTTCCGCTCGGACGTGTACGCCTACGGGATCGTGCTCTACGAGCTCATGGCGGGGGGACTGCCATACGCGCACTTCAATAATAAGGATCAGGTAATGTTTATACTTAACAACATCCGCATGGAGGAGCCCGTGCCCTACACGTTCCGCTCGGACGTGTACGCCTACGGGATCGTGCTCTACGAGCTCATGGCCGGCGAGCTGCCATACGCGCACTTCAATAATAAGGATCAGGTAATGTTTATACTTAACAACATCCGCATGGAGGAGCCCGTGCCCTACACGTTCCGCTCGGACGTGTACGCCTACGGGATCGTGCTCTACGAGCTCATGGCCGGCGAGCTGCCATACGCGCACTTCAATAATAAGGATCAGGTAATGTTTATACTTAACAACATCCGCATGGAGGAGCCCGTGCCCTACACGTTCCGCTCGGACGTGTACGCCTACGGGATCGTGCTCTACGAGCTCATGGCCGGCGAGCTGCCATACGCGCACTTCAATAATAAGGATCAGGTAATGTTTATACTTAACAACATCCGCATGGAGGAGCCCGTGCCCTACACGTTCCGCTCGGACGTGTACGCCTACGGGATCGTGCTCTACGAGCTCATGGCCGGCGAGCTGCCATACGCGCACTTCAATAATAAGGATCAGGTAATGTTTATACTTAACAACATCCGCATGGAGGAGCCCGTGCCCTACACGTTCCGCTCGGACGTGTACGCCTACGGGATCGTGCTCTACGAGCTCATGGCCGGCGAGCTGCCATACGCGCACTTCAATAATAAGGATCAGGTAATGTTTATACTTAACAACATCCGCATGGAGGAGCCCGTGCCCTACACGTTCCGCTCAGACGTGTACGCCTACGGGATCGTGCTCTACGAGCTCATGGCGGGGGGACTGCCATACGCGCACTTCAATAATAAGGATCAGGTAATGTTTATACTTAACAACATCCGCATGGAGGAGCCCGTGCCCTACACGTTCCGCTCGGACGTGTACGCCTACGGGATCGTGCTCTACGAGCTCATGGCCGGCGAGCTGCCATACGCGCACTTCAATAATAAGGATCAGGTAATGTTTATACTTAACAACATCCGCATGGAGGAGCCCGTGCCCTACACGTTCCGCTCGGACGTGTACGCCTACGGGATCGTGCTCTACGAGCTCATGGCGGGGGGACTGCCATACGCGCACTTCAATAATAAGGATCAGGTAATGTTTATACTTAACAACATCCGCATGGAGGAGCCCGTGCCCTACACGTTCCGCTCGGACGTGTACGCCTACGGGATCGTGCTCTACGAGCTCATGGCCGGCGAGCTGCCATACGCGCACTTCAATAATAAGGATCAGGTAATGTTTATACTTAACAACATCCGCATGGAGGAGCCCGTGCCCTACACGTTCCGCTCGGACGTGTACGCCTACGGGATCGTGCTCTACGAGCTCATGGCCGGCGAGCTGCCATACGCGCACTTCAATAATAAGGATCAGGTAATGTTTATACTTAACAACATCCGCATGGAGGAGCCCGTGCCCTACACGTTCCGCTCGGACGTGTACGCCTACGGGATCGTGCTCTACGAGCTCATGGCCGGCGAGCTGCCATACGCGCACTTCAATAATAAGGATCAGGTAATGTTTATACTTAACAACATCCGCATGGAGGAGCCCGTGCCCTACACGTTCCGCTCGGACGTGTACGCCTACGGGATCGTGCTCTACGAGCTCATGGCCGGCGAGCTGCCATACGCGCACTTCAATAATAAGGATCAGGTAATGTTTATACTTAACAACATCCGCATGGAGGAGCCCGTGCCCTACACGTTCCGCTCGGACGTGTACGCCTACGGGATCGTGCTCTACGAGCTCATGGCCGGCGAGCTGCCATACGCGCACTTCAATAATAAGGATCAGGTAATGTTTATACTTAACAACATCCGCATGGAGGAGCCCGTGCCCTACACGTTCCGCTCGGACGTGTACGCCTACGGGATCGTGCTCTACGAGCTCATGGCCGGCGAGCTGCCATACGCGCACTTCAATAATAAGGATCAGGTAATGTTTATACTTAACAACATCCGCATGGAGGAGCCCGTGAATAATAATAAAAATACCAAAACAATAGAAACAGTATATTCTAGCTTTGAAAATGTTGTACTGGGTGTGCCTCAAGGTAGTATATTGGGACCTCTTTTATTTTTGGTTTATGTAAATGAATTGCCAAACATCGTCAATCACACGTGTATAATGTACGCTGATGATGCAACCATATTTATCCAAAATGATAAATGCTTAAGCAATATAGAGTTGGAAGTATCAAGTACACTTAAAATTGTTACAAACTGGCTTCTATCTATTAATCTAAAAGTAAATATTGCCAAAACTAAAGTTATGCAGTTTAGAAATTATCAAACCAAACCACCACCACTAAATATATGTGAACACGATACTAAAGTTGAAGAAGTTAGTCAAATTAAATTTCTGGGTGTTTTTATAGATCAACATTTAAACTGGAAGAGCCACATAGAACACTTAAATAAAAAAATATCAAGCTTCTGTTATGCCCTATCAATACTAACAGAAAGTGCTTCAACGGGCATAGCAAAATCAGCGTATTACGGCTACGTATATCCATTATTAACATATGGTGTCATATATTGGGGTAACTCTACAAATAGTGAATCAACATTTATTCTCCAAAAGAAATGTTTGAGAGTTATGTATAATATGCAAACCACCGATTCCCTAAGATTTGTTTTTAAAGAAAAAGGTTTCTTGACTCTTACTGGTGTGTATATATTGGAGCTTAGTATTTTTGTTAAACGTAATTCTGAATATTTTGATATTAAATATAATCTAAAACCTAATGTGAGATCGCAATATAAATATAATTTAAGTATGCCAATCATCCACAAAACAATTTACTACAAAAGCACATATGTCACTGCTATAAGAGTATTTAACCATTTACCTCTGGAAATTAAAAAACTAAATGGCAATTTGTTCAAAATAAAATTGAAAAAGTGGTTATTGGAAAAGGTATTTTATAACATGCATGAATTCTTTAGTTGTAAGCATATTTAAGTAATAACTAATATTATATAATTGCAATGCCCGTAACGGGTAAACTGTTGATACGTATACATATTAACCATCCATGTACATCACTACACAGTTATGCAATAAATGTCTTTGTCTTTGTCTTTGTCGTGCCCTACACGTTCCGCTCGGACGTGTACGCCTACGGGATCGTGCTCTACGAGCTCATGGCCGGCGAGCTGCCATACGCGCACTTCAATAATAAGGATCAGGTAATGTTTATACTTAACAACATCCGCATGGAGGAGCCCGTGCCCTACACGTTCCGCTCGGACGTGTACGCCTACGGGATCGTGCTCTACGAGCTCATGGCCGGCGAGCTGCCATACGCGCACTTCAATAATAAGGATCAGGTAATGTTTATACTTAACAACATCCGCATGGAGGAGCCCGTGCCCTACACGTTCCGCTCGGACGTGTACGCCTACGGGATCGTGCTCTACGAGCTCATGGCCGGCGAGCTGCCATACGCGCACTTCAATAATAAGGATCAGGTAATGTTTATACTTAACAACATCCGCATGGAGGAGCCCGTGCCCTACACGTTCCGCTCGGACGTGTACGCCTACGGGATCGTGCTCTACGAGCTCATGGCCGGCGAGCTGCCATACGCGCACTTCAATAATAAGGATCAGGTAATGTTTATACTTAACAACATCCGCATGGAGGAGCCCGTGCCCTACACGTTCCGCTCGGACGTGTACGCTTACGGGATCGTGCTCTACGAGCTCATGGCGGGGGAACTGCCATACGCGCACTTCAATAATAAGGATCAGGTAATGTTTATACTTAACAACATCCGCATGGAGGAGCCCGTGCCCTACACGTTCCGCTCGGACGTGTACGCCTACGGGATCGTGCTCTACGAGCTCATGGCCGGCGAGCTGCCATACGCGCACTTCAATAATAAGGATCAGGTAATGTTTATACTTAACAACATCCGCATGGAGGAGCCCGTGCCCTACACGTTCCGCTCGGACGTGTACGCCTACGGGATCGTGCTCTACGAGCTCATGGCCGGCGAGCTGCCATACGCGCACTTCAGTAATAAGGATCAGGTAATGTTTATACTTAACAACATCCGCATGGAGGAGCCCGTGCCCTACACGTTCCGCTCGGACGTGTACGCCTACGGGATCGTGCTCTACGAGCTCATGGCCGGCGAGCTGCCATACGCGCACTTCAATTATAAGGATCAGGTAATGTTTATACTTAACAACATTCGCATGGAGGAGCCCGTGCCCTACACGTTCCGCTCGGACGTGTACGCCTACGGGATCGTGCTCTACGAGCTCATGGCCGGCGAGCTGCCATACGCGCACTTCAATAATAAGGATCAGGTAATGTTTATACTTAACAACATCCGCATGGAGGAGCCCGTGCCCTACACGTTCCGCTCGGACGTGTACGCCTACGGGATCGTGCTCTACGAGCTCATGGCCGGCGAGCTGCCATACGCGCACTTCAATAATAAGGATCAGGTAATGTTTATACTTAACAACATCCGCATGGAGGAGCCCGTGCCCTACACGTTCCGCTCGGACGTGTACGCCTACGGGATCGTGCTCTACGAGCTCATGGCCGGCGAGCTGCCATACGCGCACTTCAATAATAAGGATCAGGTAATGTTTATACTTAACAACATCCGCATGGAGGAGCCCGTGCCCTACACGTTCCGCTCGGACGTGTACGCCTACGGGATCGTGCTCTACGAGCTCATGGCCGGCGAGCTGCCATACGCGCACTTCAATAATAAGGATCAGGTAATGTTTATACTTAACAACATCCGCATGGAGGAGCCCGTGCCCTACACGTTCCGCTCGGACGTGTACGCCTACGGGATCGTGCTCTACGAGCTCATGGCCGGCGAGCTGCCATACGCGCACTTCAATAATAAGGATCAGGTAATGTTTATACTTAACAACATCCGCATGGAGGAGCCCGTGCCCTACACGTTCCGCTCGGACGTGTACGCCTACGGGATCGTGCTCTACGAGCTCATGGCCGGCGAGCTGCCATACGCGCACTTCAATAATAAGGATCAGGTGACGGATTGATATACAGTACTCCCAAATTAATAATGCGCATGTAGATCTTCGCTAATTGTCGTATTCCCGGAAACACCCGAATCATTGAATTGTAAGAGCCCTAAACAATGCACTTGCATTTTGCAACTTGTTCGAAAGAAACAGGAGTGAATATTATGTGTACGCAATCGAAAACAATTCGGGCGGTCGCCGGTCCGTCAAAGGTCCGTCAGTCGTCTTTATATAATGGTGGTGACTGCACGTGTTCTCTCTGTGTGGAATTATATAGAGCTGCTATTACATACCCTTCTTGGTTTTGTTTTCAAAGGTGAATTTAATTATGTTATTCAAATTTAAATAGTTTATTTTGTAAAATAGGTAAATATACTAACATTTTTCACGGCTTGTTAATATTAAAAAAATTAAAAATACCTACTTTAAATACATATTAAGTACTAGAAAAAACATTTTAAAAAGATACACACAATAAACAAATAGATATAGGAATAAATAATATTATAAAGTATATTAGTACATAATGCAATAATACAACAAATAAATAAAAAAAATATGTCTAACTCTGCCCATACCATTTTATTTCAGACATTCTTCCAGAATGGATAAATTTAAACGTGGAAAGCCACTTAAGTCACAAGCACGGCAAATGGTATTTAATGTGTACCTTTATTTCTTAAATGAAGCCAATGTTTTCAAAAAAGACCATGATGGTTATTTAAAAAAAAATTCAGGACCGTGTTACAAAAGCTACAGGAATTTCACGACGAACTTTGACTAATATTTTAAACGAAAAAAAAACAGAATCAATCAATGAAATTTTCCACACCGAAAAAAGGAAAACCTAAAAGTAGATTTTGGCTGGGACTTGATGATTTCGACTATTGTGTTATTCGTAATATGATATACAATTTTCACTTGACGCTCAAAGAACTCCCAACTGTAAATAATTTGAGAAAAAAGTTGATCGAAGCTATTAATTTCAAAGGCTGTGCAGAGACTTTAAGGCTGATCTTGAAAGAAATGGGGTTTAGGTTTCTGAAAACTGATAATAACAGACGGTTACTTATGGAAAAGCATGATATACGTTTAAAAAGGATCAAATATCTCAGAGAAATACAACAGCTGAGGAATTCTGGTAGAAATATAGTGTTTATGGACGAGTCATACGTGCATACATCACATAATAAGGGTAAAACTTGACAAGATAACAGCAAAAAAGGTGTCAAACAACCCATTTCCAAAGGAGAGAGAATAATTATTGTACACGCAGGCAATGAAAAAGGCTTCGTCCCAGGGGCTCTAATGTTACATAAATGTGTCGACTCAGGTGATTATCATTAAGAAATAAACGCGGAACGTTATCAAGCTTGGCTACGCAATCAATTGATTCCTAACTTGCCTCCTAATAGTGTGTTGGTAATTGACAACGCCCCATATCATAATAAGCTGTCTGTGAAACCACCAAACTCAAACACACCTAAACCACAAATGATAGCTTGGTTACAACAACACAACATTCCGCATGACCTAAAGAAACTGAAACCCGATTTGTATGAAATTATAAAAAGACATAAAGAGAAATACACAGAATTTGTCGTTGACCGTATAATGGAGGGACGTGGGCATCAAATTATACGATTGCCACCATATCATCCCGATTTTAACCCCATTGAAAATATTTGGTCCCAAATAAAGCAACACGTAGCCAAAAAAAATTTTGCAATGACTGTCACGTCAGTTAAAGATGCTATATTAGAAAAAATCTATAATATAGGACCAAAAGCATAGAAAAAAGTTTGTGATCATGCTGTTAAATGCGAAGATGAATATAGAAAATTTTACCCAAGAATCGATAGTTTTTCTGATGAAATGATTATTTACACAGGTGATAGCAGTGAGGAAAGTGTCAATGAACAAGAGCATAATGAAAGTTCTGATGAATCTACGATGTCAGGAATAGAGATCCTCCCTGATTCTGATTAATTTTTTTGTAATTGTAATATTATTCTGGAATGATCACTGCTGTAAATACTTTTGAACTGAGATGTTATGATTAGATTTCTAAGATTTTAATATAACCTGTGTTTGAAAACCATTTTTCTTCTTCTAATATAAACCTTGTATTACTTAAACCTTCTTTTCTTCCATCATTACACCAGCTACAGCAAGACACATAAAAAGTATTATAATCGAAGTAAATCAATTCAACAAAAATTGTAGCATATTCGCTATCGTGTGGTTTTCTTCACTATTTACTTATATGGAACTATCGAATCAAATTTCTTTACTGATAAATCAATGTTTTTTTTAGCACAAATAACATAATTTTACTATATTATGCACTTAACAACTCTATATACATATCGTCTTCCGACGCTCGGGGAATACGACCGTTGCCGAACAGTGACGAAGATTTCAATGCGCATTATCACTTTGGGAGACCTGTACTAACCTTAATAGTGTTTAGTCAGCAAATGTTCCATTCGCAAAATGTCCGATTAGTAGAATATCCAATGTGGTAACCGTAGCTCATATTCTTTTATTTTTGACAACTCCCGCACTTGTCATGGCTTCTGTATACACGGACACAAATGACACCCAGACTCAAATGAACAAATTGATGCTCACACAGAGTGTATTAAATGCAATCATGCTATAACATGTAGGCAAAAGGAAACAAAAATAGCCCATTAGAGAAAGTAATTCCTTTTAAAAGAAATCTGGTTAGGTCATCAAGTCAGGATACGCGATCACGGTGAACAACTGTACGCCTCTCAGACATTAGTCCGCGCGTCCATTGTATACCTTGGAAACGTCGCCATGCATTCTCATACGCTGACTATTGTCGCATCATTCACGCACCATCGATCTTGTACCACAGACGGCTGTAATATCTGTGCGGCAATGTACTTTCAGACATTAAGTCTGCCACATGTTTTATGTTATGTTAAAAAACTAAATAATACGCAAAAGCAAGACAAATAAATAATTCGTATTTCGCAGATCCTGTGGATGGTAGGTCGCGGCGTGCTGCGGCCGGACGCGCGGCGCCTGCGCCAGGACGCGCCGCAAGCCCTGAAGCGTCTCCTGGAGGACTGCGTGCAGTTCTCCCGCGAGCGCCGCCCGCTGTTCCGCCAGATCCTCGCAGCGCTCGAGGCGATGCTGCGCGCGATGCCCAAGATCACCCGAAGCGCTTCGGAGCCCTCGCTCAGCAGACAGCTGCACGCGTCCGACGACTACCTCAGCTACAGCTGCGCCTCGCCCAAGACGCCAGTCAACTTTCAATTCAATACTGATACTAACTTCCCAGCGTTCTATGGGTGAGTTCAGAATTTAATGTAGGACCATAAAACCTTCGCTTAGTAGGACAGCTGTGGTACCACAAAATGTTTGTATACCATTAGATTTATACTTTACTCCTCATTCATATTGATCTCATCGAAATGATACAACGTAGCTAAAAGGATTATTAAAAGGTTAGTTTAAATTAAGGAGTAAAACGAGGAGAACGTTTTTTTTTTTAATTCTGGTGTGCAAATCTAACGGCCCGGTCACGGCCTACATCGGCGGGCGGCAGCGACGAGCGTTTTTGGGTATTCTCTCGTTTTCCATAAATTCATTTGCACTAATATTATTTGCCATAATCATCCCCGATCATAATATTTACTTGCACTATTATCATTTATACTAATAACGTTTGCCTTAACAACTCAACAGTGATAACTTTTATTTGCCATAAAATGACTTTATATAATAACAACCGACTCTTGACATAATCAAAATTTGATATAATTATGACATTAATACTTAGTCCACACTCTTCACACTAGTTTAATAAACTGAAGTTGAATTAATTATCGTTAACACTCCGACTCAGTGCAATCCGACTCGGAAAGGTTAGGTTAGGGTTCTCATTTGACTCTTAACCCAAAAATAGGAGCCCTGCAAAGCAGGGCTCCATCAACTTAGATTGAGACATTCTTCACACTAGTTTAATAAACTGAAGTTGTTCAACGTCAGTTTATTCTCTATTTTCTTCTAAGATTATTGAAAACGAAAATTATAGCAAATACATTTATGGATTTAAATTATTATGACACTTGATCGATTATGACCAATGGAATTACTTAGTGAAAGTCATTTTATGTCGTTTCACGATTATGACAACTGAAGCGTTATTTCTAATGAAATTATGGTAAATACCAGTATGGCATATGAAATTACAGCATTTTAGATTATGGCAAACATTAGTAAATCGCGTTTTCGATGTACATGGCGCGTTTGCTGTGACGCGGCGCGCGGCAGCCTCAGAGTAAATGTGCCATGTACATCGCCCCTGCCGCGCCGCTCGCCGGTTCGACCGATCTCGTGACCAGGCCGTAAGGCCCAATTTCACCACTCTCTGATTACAACACATATGGATCACAAAATCTGTTCAATTTACAAATATCTGTTGCAGCATCCCAGTGCCGAACCAGCGGCACCCGTAGGGGCGGCTGGGGGGCTACGAGTAGCCGCCGCACGACCCGCGACCCGCGCCCCCACCCCCCACCCCACACGCACAACATGCCCGCCTCGCCCATACCGGAGGCTAGCGAGACTGACACATCGGAGACCACCAACTAGCTCTACTAAACCTTATACGGTGTCTCGAGGACCTCAACCTAGCTCTGCTACACCCATTAGCACCGCGGAGACACCTATCTAGGTCTACTCGACCCGTTGTGGCACCTCAGAGACTCGAGACTAGCTCTGATAGATTCACTTCTGAACCAGCTACATGCTAATTGATCTACGAAACCCTTGTGAAGCATCAGCCATTAGTAAACACGTCACAACTAAGGGACTTCAAAGGGATACAAAAGGGTTCAGATCCCCAATATCTACTTATGGGACAAATTTGATACATCAATCAACATCTTACAGAGTTATGTTGGTCGAAAAACATCTACAGCAGAGATTACAGAACAAAATTCGGAGTCTCACATGGTATCGGGCTTCGGAGACCTAATCATCTGTCTAAATCAAGAGAAGAAAATGCTGTGCTAGTGCTTTTTATTGGCGTAACAAGCAAAATATCAAAAGAAAACTGTGTTTTAGTGCGAAAGACTTGAAAATGGCGGTTGAGTTTATTGATAAGGCGCTCGGTAGCAAACGGGGTGATACTTGGACTGACAAATCCTGTTTGACTACGGGAAATATTTGTATATAGGCGGAATATGCAGTGTACAGTTATTTTCGCTAAAACATCGCCTAATGCTGCTGGGACGCGCTTATAGACGCTTAGCTCGTGTACGCTGCGACTGCGTGTACGTTTTAAGGCGGCCATCTTGTTACAAATGTCAGACGGCCATTTTGATATGCGTTTTGTTCTAAGATCAAATTTATAGACAGACAGCGATGTCTGTCTATAAGTTTTGAGTCGATTTCGAAGATATTCTCTAACAAATTGCTATTTTCTATAGAAAATACGTTAAAAACGCTAACTTACTTTTTATCCCAACGTACAAGATATAGAGAGTCATAGACAGAGTAAACGTAAGCGCAGTCGTAGCGTATGGCGCCTCTCTTGGCTTAGCTCATTGACTACGATCTTGTCACACGGAATACCCATTCGTTGTAGCCGACGCATGTATTCGTTATATAAGAAATTTTCAAAACTATTGACTTGTAATTAAATAGGCGGCAAAATGAATATTCAAAACTTTTTTGTTTATGACTTGAACGACGATTCAAACGTTTTATGTTCTGTACCTACATAAATTTGTAATAATAGTAGTCCTTAATAATACGTACTTATATGTACTGACTAGAGGACGCCAGCAGCTACACCTGCATTTTTTTTTTATTTACCCATTTTGGCCGATCCCGTGGGAATTTCGGGAAATCCCTCCTTAGTGCACCCCTACGGTCCCCAAGGAACATACATGCCAAATTTCAGCTTCCTGCGCCCAATAGTTTCGGCTGTAGCGTGTCTGTCAATCAGTCAGTAACGCAAGGATTTTATATATTAAGATTAAAGATACGTTAGTCTGCTATATAAAAATACGCACATTATATATTAAGAGCTTAATGACGGACAACAGTGAATGTAGTTTCCTATCTTATACTAATATACAGGGTGGCGCTACCATAGGGGCACTTTTTGAACAGAGGCATAGCGTACAACATTCTGAAGCCTTGTACCAAAAATCAATTAAATCGGTGCAGTAGTTTGCTTGAATTCCACACAGCTGATATAAAACGGTCAACGACCCTACATTGCACGCCCCGACTCGCTCCGACGCGACGCCTCGACGTCATCCGAAGTTAGGCTCAGCGCAGATAAAACGGAGCGCAGCGGAGAGGATTTTATTAACGCACTTGAAAATAAACTATATTTTTTTTACAATAAAGTGCATTAATGCTTGAACCTGACAAAAAACATTCGCGCGTCCTCGAAGATATGCGGGAATCCTCGCGCGGCGTCGAGTCGGCGCCCGCATCGTAGTGAGTCGCGGCGCGCAATGTAGGGTCGTTGACCGTTTTGTATCAGCTGTGTGGAATTCAAAGCATGTGCAAAAATTGCGGAACTTAAAATCGATATTGTGGCTAAACTACTGCACCGATTTAATTGATTTTTGGCACAAGGCTTCAGAATGTTGTACGCTATGCCTCTGTTCAAAAAGTGCCCCTATGGTAGCGCCACCCTGTATAAAGCTGAAGAGTTTGTTTGTATGTTTGTTTGTTTGTATGTTTGTTTGTTTGTTTGGTTGAACGCGCTAATCTCAGGAACTACTGGTCCGATTTGAACAATTCTTTCAGTGTTAGATAGCCAATTTATCGAGGAAGGCTATAGGCTAATATAATATCGCGCTATGAGCGACGGGAGCGGAGCAGTAGCCTTAAATAACGCGGGTGTAACCGCGGGCATCCTCTAGTAAGAGATAATTTTCAGAATCGGTTTTGTAGTTCAAGATTTGCTCACACACACAACTTACAAACGTAATTATTTTTATATTTCACTACCACTACCCGAATATTTTTTAAGGTCAGCGGTCAATTTTATTTATAAAACGCTTTAGGCGAATTGATACAGAAGTCTTCAGCCAAAACCTTGTATGTAGATAGACACTCATCATTTATTGTATAACGAATATATGCAAAAAGCCTTAGATTAATTGGAGGAGAGTAAAAATTGTGATAAAAAGCATGACTTGGGTATTCCGATGTGAAATTAAGATCGAACGACGTAGATAGAAATTTGTGTTTTTTCTATCCGAATTGCGACGAATACATGTCTTATTGAAACCACTTTACTTACCAAGTGGTGCCTGACATTGTTCGCTCGCTGATCTATACTAGTCAACAATAAGTTGCTCATGGTTACAGCACTTTTTGATATGTGTATAACGTGGACGATAAACGGGACACGGCATGTTGGTTTGTATGTTTGACTGCAAGATGGCGTAGTGGTTAAACGACCGCCTCGACGTTTTCCTACTACGCCGGTTAGGTGTGGGTTTGAATCTACGCGAGAACAGTTTGTATGAGCCTCAAACTGTTCTCTCGAGTTCCGTTTATGCTCCACATTGCATAGTTATGTTCCAGTGTCGGCATGTCCACGATCTCGGAATGTATTTACCTTTATTTATTGTATTATTTATTGAATATTTTATTTATTCTCACACAGCTTGCGGAGTCTTGCGCTTATCTTGTCATTAATTCGCTTGGAATTATTTGAATATTCATTCCAGCTTCGAAACTAATTTGGTCAAGTTTAAATTTATTTTGTCTGTTTAGGAATAACACAGGCATTTAAAAAGAAAACGCCTTGTGACGCAATCTGATACTTGTTAATGGAATTAATTAATCTAAATGCAACATATGAACAACATTTTTTGAATTTTGAATTATTCTAATAATATATTAGCTGTGGGAAGGAGTGCTGGCAACGTGTGCCGTCAATCTTTTTGTTTTGTGTTAATATCATTTGATGTGGAGGAAGGACTCTATTTAAAAATATGTTTATCTTATAAATATAAGACAAATTATTATTGTCATTTACCTACTATTTTTCATATGCATATGTTGTTAAATCTCGGACAAATAAGATGTTTGTCAAATTTGTCCATATTAAGAGCAGCTAAAGTAATGTAATTCGTATTTAAATCATTGTTGATCATATTTCTAGATCCGATCGCCGTCTGGTTAACTTTTTGCTCGTTATTGCTTAGAACGGCGAATATGTGCTAAAGTAAATAGCTAAGTATCAACTATTACAAGGCGATTGTATGCCGTCATAACAGTACCGTTGAGGGTTGTATTACAGAAATGAAAATATTTAAATAGAGTCGCTATTCCTCCACTTCGCGATGTGACAAGTAACAGCGTATCAATCAGAATCCGTTATTTTACAGATTATAAATAAATAAAATATTTTTGTATTATCTCCAAACAGTTATTACATGATAGTAATATGCATGTGTTTTCAAAGTATTAATTGAATGGTACATTGTAATGTGATGTGCCCGGATCGTGACGAAACAACACATAATGTAATTTATTCGTAATTATTGTACATAATTAATGTAATTAATGAACGTAGCTTAATGTCGAAACGATTAAGGATCTTGTGTATACAGTATAATTAATTTTAACGCATAACTATTAACTCTAAGAACACAATAAATTATTGTTTCAATTTATTTTGTTTTTTATTTATAGTATTGTTTTAATGATGTACTACTAGGACTACGAATCGAAACTTTACCTGAATAATAAAACATTAAAAAATAAAGATTTCGAGTCGACAACATATATCCGCAAAATTCTGATTGTCGAGTATTTTGTTAAATTCTAATGGTTCTGACAGACAAATCACAGTCGCCATATTGGCCACTCTAGCGAAACGTCACAGATATCGGATAACATTTTGAGTACTACAAACTCGGATGTAATGTAGTAAAAAGAACAAGACTACAAAGTCTTTTATACTAAGTAGTTTGTATGTGTAAATACTTTTTGCAGTTATATTTCTTAAACAGTTAAAATGACAATAATTTATAGATTTGTGTTGTGAACATTGATGATATACTATAACTAGAGAACCCCGAATTTACGCGAGCGAAGCCGAAGGACAAAGCTAGTGTATTTATATATTTTTAAAGGTCTCTTGGCGGTCGCGACCGACCTATACTATCCGCTAGGGGCGCTTTTAAAACATGTGTGAAATTGTTCATTTGTTCCCGTAAGGAAAGACTCTCAACTCGATCAAACTCGCACTAGACCCCTGTACATGTGCGTCGCCAGGGGTTCCCTGGCGACGCTATATACGCGATAGTGTCTTGGAGGGGAGGGGGGAGCTGCCCCCCCCCCCTCCTAGAGATGCAAAAACCGTACAATTTGTACTTTTCTCATTTTCCATATCAACAAGCAACAGGTCATCGGCTGGCGACGCCCTTGCCCCTGTATAGTCAGATTAAGCATCAGTGGCTATAGAAAATACCGAGTTTTGACATTATTTAATTATCAGGAAACATAGTTGGAACTCCCAACGAATTTGATCAGATCGTACATTGGATGAGCTAGAAAATAATATTCACTTCCCTCCTTAGCAAGCCGGTCTAAGATAAAAATAGTTTTAAACGAAGGGATAAGCACCACACCACGGACATGATCAGGTGTATACCCTGTCAAACTATAGTCGGTATTTTTTTACAAACTTTATTCTCAACCTTGTCATAAAGTTTGTGACCTATGCCACCACCTTTGTGCTTTGTGGATGAAATAAAACAACGTATTGACGTATTCCCATGGACGAGTGCCAAAGACTGAATAAAGTATTATTTAATGTACTCTGTGACTGAATAGATTTATTTAGAACCATAGAAGAAAACATAGAACTCTAAATACATGTCTATGTCTACCGACAACGCACAACAGATGGCCAGTACGATAGATGGCCAGTACTAGTAACATATTGTGTAGATATTAGACATTTGTGGAATATATGAGAGCCTACTATGAAATAAAATGACCGATATCAAATTCAAATTCAAAATCCTTTATTCATTTGGGTCACACAGTCAGACTGCCTCGTTGGTCTCGCGGCATAAATGTGCGCGGGGGATCGGGAGGTCCCGGGTTCGATTCCTGGGTCGGGCAGTGTTATTGAGTTTTTCTGTCACGAAATTCTCAGTAGCAGCACGGAGTCTGGAAATGTGCCCGGTACGGCAATAGGCTCGCCCCCTATTACGTGGGACTAAAGTATATCTGGCGAAAAGTGGGTGTAGAAATACACCTCTGCCTACCCCTTCGGGGATAAAAGGCGTGACGATATGTATGTATGTATTTGGGTCACAATGTGACGCTTATGAACGTCAAAGTTATCTTTGTGACATTTTGGTAGGTATATATCAGTATTTCTTCTTATCTGACTCGGAATTTCGGTCAGGTTACAGCGATGCTAAGGTATAAGTATCTCAGGTTGTGTGTGAGGTTTGATTTATATGTATGTCCTGATGTAAGTATCTTTCACTTAGGTATATGCAAGACACACATTCTATTCTAACCACCGATGGATTGGTACCCACCTAGAAGAAAATACTTACATCTCTTTCATTTTAAATTTCCAAATATCTTTGTATCTGTCTAGCTGTACCTATAAATCTAATAGTTCTGACTGTGATTTTGTACAAATTTTTTATTTATTTATTTATAGTCTCACGCCTGTATCCCCGAAGGGGTAGGCAGAGATGTAAATATTACACTCACATTTCGCCATGAATTTTTAGGTCCCACGTAATAGAGGGCGAGCCTATTGCCGTTACCGGGCACATCACCAGACTCTGGGCTGCTAACTAACTAAGTATTCGGAAAAATCCAGTAACACTTTTGCCCGACCCGGGAATCGAACCCGGGACCTCCGATCAGTAGTCGCATACGCTATACACTGGACCACGGAGGCAGTCTTTGTCCTAATGGCCATACTTATTGCCTTAGAATTGGCTATTGGACGATGATTCATTTTATCAATTGATTTTTTACTTACCTATCTACGTTGAATATTCTTAGGTACCTAACAGAAGTGCCAGCCTAAGACCAGGTTTAGATTGAAGCGAAATAGTTAGTGGCGTACCTTATGTTGCCTAAAAGTACGCGTAGGTACTGGGCTCATCGACGTGTCAACCATCAACGCTCTCTGACACTCGCGCCTAGAGTGGCAGCTCAGTGCGCCATATGTACCTACAGGCCGGCCCTTGGGTTCCTATTCCCGTATATATACCAATTTACTCTGTGGGTTCCTACTAGCTTATATCCATCTTATATCTACATTAGGTAAGTAAACTGACAACTCAAATTACAAAAGAACATACATTATTTACTTAAAATTAAGGCTTACTCATTATAACGGCCATTTTCAATATTCGATCCATACATGGATTTTGCGATTCAAGATACGTGTTTGACATTTTTGTATGGAGCTTATGTCAAAAACGAATCTAAAATCTACAGATCTATCCATAGATCGAATATTGAATTCCGTAGTATGTCATTACCGCTTTACTACCGAAAAAGCAAGGCTTTACAAATTCCCAAAAGACTATTTAATTATTTGTTACAAACTGGTTTGTTCTGATTTAATGCTAATTAATGCAAATATTATTACATCGGTATTCTGAATCGGAAGAGAATATGCACGGTATGAATAACTAACTACGGAATTCAATATTCGAAATAAAGATAGATCTGTAGATTTTAGATTCGTTTTTGACTTGCTCCATACAAAATATGTCAAACATGAATCTAAAATCTACAGATCTATCTATAGTTCGAATATTGAAAATGGCCGTTAGACATGTGGCTTTCATGGACAAATGCCAGATGGCGTAGATAGTACCGTAATTTCGAACATCTATAATAAGTTTCCGTGGTGTAGCGGTTATCACATCTGCCTAACACGCAGAAGGCCCCCGGTTCGATCCCGGGCGGAAACATATCTTTTTGCTAAATTTTTCTATACAAGTAAGCATTTAGTAGGTACATTTGTGTTGACCATTTATTTGAATTGGTTAACATTAATATTTTTAACGTTAACGGTGAAAAATAAAAAATATTCAATATCTTTGAATAATAATGAAAAATTATTCAAATATCGAAATTGAGAATAATATGATTTTGACATAACGTAACTACTAATAGACTAACCACCAGGGATGCCGAATACCATGCGATGTGAAGGTGGCACAGCAGGAAAGCGGACCCGGGCTCTGAAGCGATGGCCTCGGATCGATTCTGTGGGTAGTAGAGCCTTGCTGATTTCAGCATGAATGGGCTGGCTCGAACGGGGAAGTACTACCCTCTCACAGAAAATCGACGTAAAGTAACAGTACCTAAACTGTTGCGTTTCGTTCGGTGAGCGAGAGTGCCGGAGGCCCTATTCCCTGCTCCTTTTCCCTCATCCCACTCCTCATCCTATCCCTTTTCCCAACCCCAAGAGGCGGCAACGCACTTGTAACTCCTGTGGTGTTGCTTGTGTCCATGGGCGGCGGTAATTGCTTACCATCAGGCGATCCGTCTGCTCGTTTGCCGCTTATTACCATAAAAAAAAATCGTACCCGGGACTAAGACGACGTTGATGCTTTTGATTTACCCACACATTTAACTGTTTACAAGTATACAATAAAAAATGTATAAAATCAACGAATTCATTTATTCAATAAAGGCCTTTGCGCACAACATAATCATTACGTTACTAACTGATTAAACGAACTGCAAACAAGTACAATCACATAATTCACATCATAATATACAAAACGAGAGATTAAAATTAAAAGCTTGTACATTTTGGACCTCATTACAAAACAATAACTAAAACATTGTGGCCAACGTTTCAACCGGCTTGCAACGGTCGTGGTGGCCGTTAAATAAACTTATACGATGTATTAAAATCACGAAAACTTAAAATCGATTAAAACTTAGAGCAGTGTTTAATTCTTTATTTAGCTGTGTTTATGTGTTTAGTACTATTTCAAATTGATTAAAGATGACTTTACTTCAAAAGAATAAAATGCAGCCATCCTTTTGGTTGCGGAAGTCAGACGGAACTACCGTTTAGTGGAAAAGCTAATGTTCTATCAAATCTGGTTCTAACCAGGAGGAGGCTGAGGAACCCGAAGTCCGCTAAGTAGTCTACTACTTAGCGGACTTCGGGTTCCTCAGCGAAGTCTTGGATGCGAACGCGCCAGATTTTATTAAAGGCCAAGTATTTTAATAAGCACTTGTTTTAGAATAAGGCCATTTAAGTCTTTTTAAATGAGAATAAAACTTTATGCAATAATAATTGATTAAATATGAGATAATAACGCTATGCAGTTTATTATTAACAATCTAGGTATTACGTATATTGTTAATTTTATCATATTATATGGAAGAAGTTCCCTGTGTCTATGGTACCTATGTTTATTTATTAAAAAAACAAATTAAGAGACAAATTAAAATACGTTATGACCACTTTACGTGTTTAATACTAGTGACAATTTCGCTGTATACTGTATTCATTTGCTTCTTCATAGTGCAGTATTGATAATTTATTATTGTGATTTTGTCTGAAAATTCATTAAATACTTTTAAGAAGAAATTTATTATTCTTAGTCTGTTTTTACTGTATCGAAAGACTGGATACATCTTTATTATTTTTTTTTCCTCTGCTTCTGCCTGCCCTGTTCCCATATATGTCCGCGTATTACTTAGGGTCGGCGCAGAATGTCCTTTTGTTCCATTCTATCAGACGTCATCTCATTATCATCTTATTTTAATTATTTTTTATAGTGTCATAATTGCAGACATACCTACTTATATGTTGCTCCTTGTTTCATAGGGCATTACAAAAAATAAAAGTATTAAGAACCCAAGAACCGGAACCCAAAGAACTTTGACACTAAATTGCAACATTGTTTCTAGTATTAAGTCGCCAGTAAAATAGCAGCATTTAAAAATGTTTCAGATAACAAAATAAATGGATACTGGTGCCAATTCACAAAAAGAGTGAAACAATATTATTGTACACTGGTTTTAACTAACGATAACCAATGATATTAGAACAAGGTAGATACGTTACCTACGTAGTAATCAATCCGTAGAAACGGTACACTAACGCACACATCGATAACTCAATATTATATTTTAACTTCGGTTGACAAGGTGTGTCAGTTTCACTTTGACGACGGCTCGCGACGTCACACACACATATGTCAGACTTGCCAACTGGCTTATGTTTAGCGTCCTGCTTTTGGTATAACGTATCTACTTCTTTTTATGTAACATCATTGGACGATAACAGTTATAAAACTACCAAAATAATTTTCACATTACAATCATTCAAAAATACACACCCAGCCGCATACATCACGTAAAATTGGATATTAAAATTCACGTTATTATTATTTTAAATGAATATATTATATGGTAACACTCTATTCTTTCATACGTCTATATTAAAAAAACATTGATCTTGATTAAGAAAAACATTGGTTAAAATGTATAGTACCCTATATTTAATTTGGCTACGATGATCTATGCTTCTATTAATATGCTATTCAATTACATGTAATTCATACATACTGGTATTAAATGTTTGTATAATCGTCATAAATCATTAGTGCTCACGAATATGAAATATGCTTTTTTTTTTAAACAACATGTTTCATGACGGCATTAGAATAAAAATTTTGTGTAGTTTAGGACTTAAAACACTAAAAACAGAGGGTCAAACATCTTCAGCAAGAGGACTTGGTTTTTATATCACCATATTAACTTCTAAAAGGACAAGTAAGGTCGTGCGAACTTTTTTTTGCCCTAATACAGTTGACGCGGATGCGCGGATGGATGCGCGTAGGTCAGGATCGGTCTATGTGGAGAGCTTTGGGGAAGGTCTATATCCAGCCGTGGACGTTTTTCGGCTGATAATGATGATGATGATAGTCATTTTCTTTTTTTGTCATTTATACAGCAGGTTGTGTTAAAAAATAAGATAACAAGGGTTTTCTTCTTGAAGCTCCGTTATAAAATTGAGTTTAAAATTCACATTCGTGGTCACAAACATCAAACGACGAAATATAATTATACTACTGGATAATAAAGTATAAAAATTGTATAGAATGACCTAGGCACTAATTAATATAGATGATATTTTATTTATGCATGATGAAATGATGATATATATTTCAAAGGCTAGATATGCTAAATACGACGTTACGGTTTCTATTCATCGCACTTTAGGTTTCGACACAAGCACTTAAAAAAAATCTAAGAAAATATTGGAAAATGGTTTTAGAATTTGGTGAGTGTGCATAACATTTTAAACTTCTATAAAATAATTTGCGTTCGTTACGGCAGCAGCCTTTAATATTCCCTAGCTGCTACAAAATCTCTTTTAGGCTCCTGTCTATAAGAAAAATAAGATTCAAATTCAAATTCATTTATTATTCGTGATGGATTAATGTATTTTGGATGGATTAATGGATTAATGTAATTAATGGAGATGGATTAATAAAATAAAATAAAATTGGGATATAGGCTGTATTTTTTACAGACTCAAGCCTGTATCCCCATATCCACTTTTTGCCAGATATATTTTTAGTCCCACCTAATAGGGGGCGAGCCTATTGCCGTGCCGGGCACATTACCAGACTCCGTGCTGCTACTGAGAATTTCCCAACGGAAAAACCCAATAACCCTTTGCCCGACCCAGGAATCCAACCCGCGACCTCCCAATCCCACGCGCACATTTATGCCGCGATACCAACGAGGCAGTCATAGGCAGGGCGATAGGTTCGCAAATGCATTAAAATTTTAAAACCGTATCGTCGTATTTAGCATTCAAAATGCTGAAGGCAGTGTATTTTATCGGTTTATCTCATTATATTAACATTCATAAACTACTGTACTTTTTTATTACTGTACGAAGGACAGGCAAAGACAACAAACAATATTCCTAGAATTTTTCAATTTAAATTAGTTTTTGTGCGTCAAGATATTTATTTATTCTCCTTTTTTGTAGGGAAGGGTAATGTCACATGTCTTTTTTGTAGCTACAGATTGCGTCAAAATTTATATTGGTGTTAAGCAGACTGAAGTTTCCAGTAACAAACTTTATCTCGCCAATTTAGACCCCGTATAAAATTGCATACTCCGTCGCGTGATATATTGAAATTATTATTATGTTTATCTTTCCAACAGATATTATGATAAACATTTTTTTAATTTTTTTTATAGACTCATGCCTGTATCCCCGAAGGGGGTAGGCACAGGTGTTATATTACACCCACATTATGCCATGAATTTATGATAAAATTGTTATTAACTATATATTAAGTTTTTCTTTCTCACGGATATTTTTACTGATTAATATTTATTATTATTGTTGTTTAATCCTTTGTCTTGTATATTATTGTTGAAGTATGAGTCTAATCATTGGAATCTTCGCTGTCTGCGTCGGCCGCGCTGTCACCATCGTTCTTAGCACTGTCTTCGCTTTTCGGTTTCTTTTCTTTCTTCTTCTTTGGGCGTGGCTCAAACTTGGCCACGTGGATCTTTTTCCCGCCAATTTTGAGGCCGGCGGCCATCTTGATAGCGGATTCTACCGCGTCTGGACCGTGGAATTCTACGAAAGCCGTTGCTGCAAGGAAATATATTGCGTCATTAATAGGTATTCAATAGGTTTGCGCGTCTGGGATATGATTCATCACTCGTCTTAAGAATAGTGAGAGGATGTCAAAATGCCTAGAAAAGCCGGCTTTGCGGTGTATGTTTGAACTTTGATTCTTATATTTGACACAAATAAAATTCAGAGGTTTATTATAGAAACCACTAGATGGGTTATACTCCAACAGCCAACAGAAATGATCGAGGGCGTCTCGCCATTGATCATTAGCACGGTAATATCATCTAACAGTATTGTAACTCGGCCGTCTTCGTGAGTTATATACCTACCAGACGCGTCGCATGCGAGCTGCGGCACGATCGCGGCTGTGGGTACTCTTGGCACAGTCCGCACAGTCTAATGGGTACTCTGCTCGAGGCGCGTAGGTATAACTCGAGTTTCGTGCGTTTGTATGAAGTTACAATACTGTTAGATATTATTACCGTGTCATTAGTATGTGATACAGTATTTTTGTTTTATAGACTCACGCCTGTATCCCCGAAGGGGTAGGAAGAGGTGTAATATTACACCCACATTTCGCCATGAATCTTTAGGTCCCACGTAATAGGGGGCGAGCCTATTGCCGTACCGGGCACATTACCAGACTCCGTGCTGCTACTGAGAACTTCCTAATGGAAAACCCAATAACACTTTGCCCGACCCGAGACCTCCGAATCCCACGCGCACATTTGTGCCGCGAGACCAACGAGCCAGTAAAGGAATATGTTAAAATAACGTTACATATCTGCTCCTAGCAAAATAATTTGTTAAAATTACTGTAAATGTTTTCTAATAAAGTATAAACTTACACATAGACTTCTTGCCCTTGACGAGATGCCTGATGTTGCGTATCTTGCCGGCGGCGAGGAACGCGCTGCTGATGCCCTGGTCTGTCAGCTCGGCGTACGAGCGAACCACGAGGGTGGTCGCCGTCGCCGGTAGGGGGCGCTTGACTCGGATGCGACTACCCTCGAAATCTGTGTTGTTTAGGTCTAGCGCCTGGAAACGAAATAATTCTAGTAAACACAGAGAAAACCTGGGCAAGTACTTGATCTTATCATGGTACTTGATTGATAATGAGGACACATAACACTACATTTTTTATGTTAATAGGCGGCAAACGAGCAGACGGATCGCCTGATGGTAAGCAATTACCGCCGCCCATGGACAGAAGCAACACCACAGGAGTCAAAAGTGCGTTGCCGCCCCTTGGGGTTGGGAAAAGGAGTGGGATGAGGGAGAAGGAATAGGACCTCCTAACCCTTATTCATTCTCCCACTTCTTATTTAGTAGGTGCAACCCTTCGCAGCAGTTTTTTTTTACGTATGGTGGAAACCTACAGTTTGCGGGGTCTCCTAGGCCAGTATTAAGGCTCGGCTCAGGGGGGACTGTGAGACTCCCGGACGTGAATCGCCGAGACTACTCACTAAAAATACCATGGCGTTCCTCTATCCGCTCCCATTGAATGGTGGGGTCACGGGTACTGCGTTAGCATTACTTCCGCGTAGTGGAGAGACATACAGACTGCCTGGCAGAGGATCTCAGGTTCGAATCCCAACTAGCACCTATGAATTTTCGAACTTTACTTTACATATTAAATTGCTAATTATCGCTTACTATGCAGTGACAGTAAGCATTGTGAGGAAACCTGCATGTCTGAGAGTTCTCCATAATGTTCTTGAAAGACATGTGAAGTCTGCCAACCCATACTTGGCTTGTGTGTTTATTTTTTTATGGTAATGGGCGGCAAACGATCAGACGGATTGCCTGATGGTAAGCAATTACAGCCGCCCATGGACACAAGCAACACCACAGGAGCCACAAGTGCGTTGCCGCCCTTTGGGATTGGGAAAAGGGATAGGATAAGGAGTGGGAAAAGGGATAGGATAAGGAGTTGGATCAGGGAGAAGGGATAGGGTATAGGGCCTCCGGCACTCTCACTCACCGAACGAAACGCAACAGTTTAGGTACTGTTACTTTACGTCGATTTTCTGTGAGAGGTTAGTACTTACCTGGTCAAGCCGGCCCATTCATGCTGAAATCAGCAAGGCTCTACTACCTTGATATGGTGATGGTGGACCTAGCCTTACCCTTCCTGTAAGTGAGAAAAGGCCCATGCCCAGCAGTACAACAATTTATATACAGGATTGATGGTGATGCTGACCCATCCTAGCTTAGCATGGTCTGGTAATGGTTTCAATAATATTAACACCCTATAGACATCCACTGCTGGTCATAGGTTAACTCTAAGACTGACCAATCTTCGGCATCCAAATTTTTTTTTTCGAAGGCCCACCCAGACTCGAAACAATAATTTATGAATCACACAAAGTATTGTCTCGTGTGGGGATCGAACCTACAACACTTCAGCCTAGTGTCGAGCGGTGAGGCGGCTGCTTAAACCACTATGCCAACCGTGCAGTCAAATGCTTCATCATCATCAGCCTTCAACAGTCCACTGCTGGATTAGGCCTCTCCTTTGAAAGAAGGAATTGGCCTACTATACCACGCTGGCCAAACGGCTTGGTATAGGGTTTGTATCAAGTTTTCCTTCTCTTACAGTGCTGTTCTCTGCATAATATACTCCCTGTGTCGGCTCTTACGACACCCATGGGATGATATGGGGTGGTGACATTCCATCACCACACGGACAAGTCAAATGCTTCCCATTTCATAAATTTCTAAACAGGGTTGGTTTATTCATTTCTAAGATTTCAGGTTTCTTTAAAAAGTTATGCAAAATACTGAGAAACATAGAATAACATGTGATCCATCTGCTTGCTTATCTCCAAATAAGCAATAAAAAAAAAAATTAAAAGTACCTGTTCAGCAGCCCCATCGCTGTAGAAGTTGATGGTGGTTGTGAAGACTGGCTTCGACTCCTCAGTGGGGTACACCTCAGCTACGCTGGAATTTGAAACAGTCACATATTATTATGCTAACATGGCTCTTCCATTTTTTGCTGATGATTTATATATAAATATGGCTGAACATTCATAGTGCATTGATATAAAGACAAATTTAATGTGCAAGCATTATAGCTTACCACAGATATTAGAAATATTGTTTACACCTAGATAAGATACACTTTAAGGTTGGCCCTCATTTCATTAGGTCACCACTCATGCCACAGTGTCGACCTAATGAAATAAGGATGTTTAATCCATATACAAGTAAAATATGAGATACTGTGCAAAGCGGACCGACCGACAATCCTGCGCGCGCTCCCTCCAAAATATGTGTCAGTGAAGTGTCACTGCATCCGCGCGCGCGCCCACGGCGCCTAATGCTGTGCTCCAAGTGTCATAGACAGAGGATCTAAAGTTTCAATTTACAATATGCTCTTTTTTATTCACTGTAAATTGTTTACAATATCCTCTCCCATTCTAGCTATAAATCCTGCATTTCAGATGACTTTACAAACATACAATTAAGTAAAAAAAAATTGGGCAAGTGCGAGTCGGACTCGCGCACAAAGGGTTCCGTACCATGATCTATAAAAGAAAATCACGTTTGTTGTATGTATACTTAAATACTTTGAAGTTTCTACCTGTTTAAGATTGAGTAACAAATTGCTTAAAAATTACGTTTGTTGTATGTATGCCTTTTATTATTTACTTTTTTTTATTTAATTATTTATTTTGAAAGGTAATATAAAACTTCATATTCTGTGAAAATTTAATGCGTCTACCTGATACAGTTAGTAATTTTAAGGAAAAAATACGAAAAAAAACACGTTTTTTGGATGGGACCCCTCCTTAAGATTTTAATTTTTTTTATTTTTAGTATTTGTTGTTATAGCAGCAACCAAAATACATAATTTGTGAAAATTTCAGCTTTCTAGCTATCACGGTTTATGAGATACAGCCTGGTGACAGACAGACAGACAGCGGAGGCTTAGTAATAGGGTTCCGTTTTTTACCTTTACGGTATGGAACCCCAAAAAGCAACACCCAATCCTCAAACAAAAGTTGTGGATCAAATCAAATGTTGTCTTGTGTAAATCCAACTCACTGCACATGGCATAGTGCCATGCAGTGATGCTTACTTCAACCACAATGCTGTCCAAGCAGTCATGTGCATGTTTTAAAATTAAATAAATAACTAAGTATAATAAAAAGCAGCATGGAGGCAGCGATAGCCTAGTGGAGATACCACGCCGGACTGCCATAAAGAGGGTTTCGAATCCACAGCACGCACCAATTACTTTTCGAAGTTAAGTGCGTATTCAATTGTTAATTATCGCTTGCACCGTGCCTCGGAGAGCATGTTAAACCGTTGGTCCCAGCTGTCATGAACATCTTTGACAGTCATTAAGGGGAGTCAGTACCCTCAAATAAACTGATACTGGTCTAAACCATGGGATATCGCTATCCCTTTGGGTTGCAGAGGTCAGATGGTAGTCGCTCTGTGGAAAAATTAATATTCTGTCACACATGGTTAGACTAGTGAGCGAACCTCGGGCTCTAAGGCATGTAAGTCTTGGATGCAACCGGTATAATGCTAGGGCGATGATGAACTAAATATAATAAAAAACCATGATACTTTACCCAACTTTCCTGATTAACCCAAATTTCACAAAATGTTCAGTCAATAGCTTCTTATAATTTAGCATGATAGACAATGGCAAGTTCTCCACCACAACTGTGGTGTTTAGTCCTTCCTCATCCAGGTCTCCCTTCTTGTCCTTGTTCCATTTCCTCTTCTTCCATTTTATTTTCTCTTTCACTTCCTCTGTTTTCTCCTCTTCCTCCTTATTTGTCCCTTTAGGTCTTTTATTTTTATTGAACTTATGTCTTAACTTCTTTTGCTTCTCTTTGTCAACTACAGTCATTTCGTCAAGTAAGTTTGTCAGAGTATGTGCATTATCACCTATACTTAGATTCTCTAAGTCCTCAACTATATCTGGTTTTGGATCCTTTTTACGAGATTTTGAAACTGGTTCTCCATCACCTTCACCATTTTCTAGTTTTTCAGTTGCTTGCTTATGCTGCTTTTTCTTCTTTAATTTTTTTATTTTTGTTTCTGAAAATACCTCATTGTTGTTGCTTTCAGTCTCCATTGTCTCTGGATTGGACACTGATTTTAGGTTTTTTACTTTTTTAAATTTCTTTTTCTTTTCTTGACTATGGGATTCAACATCTGAAGAAATGGTAGCTGAGGGTTCAGCTACTCGTTTGGCTTTAGGAACCTTAGCTGGCTTTTTCTCTTGGGCATTACTTGTTGCACTATCCACATCCATGTTCTGTTTATTTACATTTGTATTCTCCTTCTCTGACTGCTGATCCTTTTTAGACTTTTTAAAAGGTTTCTTTTTATCTTTGGCTTTCACAGCTTCTGCCTTTTTGTTCACTTGTAAGGAATCATCGGATTTGGTTCTCTTTATGACAACTTCTTCATTATCCTCTAGCATGAAACTGACTGACTTGTTTCTCTTCTTAGATTTACCACTTGATGAGTTTGGTCTTGGACTTTCAACTGGTTGATCAGTGACGGTTGTTGAAGTGTTCTTCATTATGGATTTGACTCTACTCTTTTGGCTACTCACGTGAGGCGTAGAAGTAGCGCCTGCACCTGAATTTAAACTTGAAGCATCAATGTTTATTTGGGCAACATCGACCTGTTCTTGTTTACCCTTCTTCTTAATTTTGTGCAGTGAACGCTCTCGTTTCGGACTCCCAGCTTTAAGTTTAGTATTGGACACAGCGGTGGTCTCTTCAATAGTATGTTTTTCAAGAATTTTACTAGTCTCAGCGGCTGATGGATACAATCCAACATAATCAAAAGTTTTATTCACGGCATTAAAATCATAACCGTTACCCATTTTTTGCTTTTCAGCCGGACTTCGTTTCACTTCGAATGACTTTGACTTCATCTTGAAAGCTCTCAAGTACTCCTTATTTTAAATGAATAAAATACATCAAAATTCAAAACACATGATTGAATTGCGGGCTGTAGCTATTCTTTGATTAGGTATTAGGTTATGTTTTGCTGTCAGTTAGCGATGGGCGGCTCGAGTTATTTAACTCGATAACTCGAGTTAGCCCCTGAGCGAGTCAACTCGATCTGCTTTTATGTTAGCTCGAGCTAACTCGGTAGGCGTCGTTCACAACATGGCACGACTGGCAACTCGTCAACTCGTCGCTTCGTCACCCAAAGTAACGTAACGAGTTAGGGTGAGATCGAACATAACCATCCCGTAACTCGTCAATGATTCGACTCAACTCGCTGTTAGCGAGTTGACCGAGTTGTAGACTTGACCTAACTCGGTACTAGTATTGTCGCTTCGTTGATTACTCGGATAACTCGCAACTCATTGACTCTTTGCGCAACTCGTTGACTCGTCGCCGCGTCGACTCAACTCGTCAAGGTCGCGGAGTGATCCGTTGAATATAATAATTTTTGTTTGTAATATGATTCTTAATTTGTAATAATGTTATTGATTTGTGAGTTACATTCACGGGAGATATTTTCTCAAAATAAACCAGTGAACTGCGTATTATATCACGCTTTATTCATTTCGTGTACCTAGTACCTAACAAGCGTATGAAATATCAACGAAAGAAATAAGCCGACGATCCTCCCTCTGCGTTCCGACTTCCGAGTTGGCCAGTTTAAGCTTGGCTTGCCTACCTGACTCGGCCAACTGGTTTTATTTGCTTTGTACAAGTTACGAGCCAGCGAGTTGACGCCAACTCGGTGACTCGGTAATTCGCTCGGCAGCTCGGAGGTTATGCACAACTGTTATCGAGTTGGCACCGAGTCGACGCCAACTCGGTGACTCGGTAACTCGCTCCGCAGCTCGGATGTTAGCACAACTGTTATCGAGTTGGCACCGAGTCGAGTCAACTCGTGTTGTAACTCGAGTTATTCAATAACTCAACTCGATTAGGTCGAGTTGGAAAATTGACGACTCGTCCCATCGCTACTGTCAGTCTTTCAAATTATCTACCTACTGTCAGTCAATAACGTAGTGTTGCTGTAGAATGGATCGATTCATGAAGAAAAATAAAGTTAGATAGATAAAAAAATAATAAAACTATTCAAATCACGAATGAGTTAAACGACAAAATTAAAGCTGTTGTGATTTTAAGTAAATTATACAAATTAATAAATTCACATTCGCAAAATCGAAAACTGAATAAAACTTATTTGTCATCTGGCAACATCCGTAACCTCACTTTTTTTTTAATTATTTTAATGGCGGATGCGCTTGCGTGATGCCGGTTTCATGTTATTATTGCATATAGTTTGGCGTCTTTCCCTGTGAATTTGAGGTTTCATTGATTTTACCATTGAACACTAATTTGGTGAGTAAAACTTCCATCTATATTCTGCTAGAATCAGATAACGACTTAGAATGCTATTGTAACAAGCTATACGAGGTAACGCTTCGGGTTCGTGAATTTTCCACTCGCAAATAGGCATGCTTCATGGCGCGTATGGCTTGTTATGATGTATTTACCGTTAACTGTGATGTTACACATAGTTAAAATTAGCTCATCTGCTTTATCTAATGCATATTTCTTACGATTCTGCGTAATATGATGTTTCGCGAGGTAGAAACTACGCCCTTGAGATCTGAGAATAGGCGCCAAGTGTTGTAGATAAGTTTTAGCAAAAAATAGATATGGCGGGAAACGCTGTTACTGAGAGAGCGTGACGAATCTTACGCCCGATCGGTTAAGCAGTCGGAGTCAGTTTATGTGTTCTTTTCAGTCGCTAAATCACAATGGTCGCTCAAAAGAAAGGACGCGGTGCCAAAAACCAAGCGGCGAAGGCGAAAGCTGCCGCCCAAGCCGTCGAAGAGCCAGCACCCGAAATGGAGACTTCTGAGCCAGTAGAAGCGCCAGAAGATAACAATGGGGACGCCGAACAAGCAGAACACGCTGAAGAGGGCGCGGGCGGGGAGGGCGCCGACGCCGCTGAGGGCGAACAACAAGAGAACGCCGAGGGCGGCGACGCCGCCGCCACTGACGAAAATAAGGAGGCCAAAGTGGAATCTGGTAAAATACTAGTCGAGAATCTGCCCTCGAGCTACCTGTTCGACTACCAGGAGAAGCTCAAGGAGTTGTTCTCGAAGCATGGAGAAGTCATCAATGTCAAGTAAGTACCTCTTACCACCCTTCATCATCTTCATTACTGATACAGCAACTTGCCAACATTCAAATATCAGTCCCTGAACTATCATACTTGTAAGCTGAATCACTGTATCTATATCACTAATACAACAAATTTATTAGTATAATTATGACCATTGTGTGTAGTGCGTTCTTGAGGAACTGCGAACAGCACTCAGAACACACACACAGCCTAAAACTGTACGGAGTATTAATGAGACAAATTTTCTTTCTTTTTAGACGTGGTCCAATCATTGTAACTGAACTGACCACAACTCCGACATTATCGGCAATAGTCGAATTCAAAAACAAAGAGTCTCTGGAAAAGGTAAACAAAAGTTTATTCACATTTTTTATTTTATAATGAAAAGTCATTTGTAGTTTTAGAATGTAATTAGCCTTGCTTCAAAATGAGGCTGTATTTATGGCTAAGTAAATACTCTTTTTTCCAAATTACAAAATGTTGCCACTTTCCTCATGTGCAGAATGAGTGACTATTTGAATGTTTGAACAGGCTGGTCTTCTACTGCTACATGCATCTTTCTGGCAGCTTGTGTGAATTTATTGAGTAATTGTCTAAATTGTTCATTTTTATGATGTGTGATGTAGTAGATCAGCTGATGAATATATCCCATGTCATTTTGTGACATATTTGTGTACTTACAGTGGCGGTAAGTGTCGTGGAACTTGTACAATAGGCTTCAAGTACCTGCCATTGAGTATAATGTATTTTGAACATTATCACATACATAATGCTCAACAGTGTTGCCAATTAATTATATCTTCACGAATTGGTATAATTTGTAGCATAGTACATTATCTTTATGCATGATATAATATCTAATTAACGAAGTACACTGTGTTATAAAATGTACTTAAAACGATAAGTCAAATCATGTATATGTATAATTGAATAAAGCTAATATGTATTTATTGCTATTTATAACTATCTTTACAAAAATGAAGCTTATTGTACATAGTTCTTTTGGTAAGTAAGCAACTGGCAGCTCAGGACAAGAGATTTTTACAGAGAGAAGTAATGTGCTATAACAACCTATGTCTTTACTTGCTAGTGTAAACAAAACTTAACAAAAGTATTACCACACATGACAGATTGGTTTGCCTCACGAAAATGCCGAAGGCGCGTCGCCGGTCTTTGGCGCCAAAACTTCCACAACACACACGCCACACACATTACAACTCATTACCTACTATATTCGCGCTACAATGGCAGGGGTCAATGAAACCAAAGTGTTTGAAGTATCTTGCCGTTTTTGTGATAATCGCAGTTTTTGCCTCGGTAGTAACTTGAGCATAACGAACGGGAAAAAGCCATTGAGTCTTCATCAACTTATCTTTTAAACATTCGTATTTTATTTCCATTTTCTCAATTTTCTATACAAGACGCGATTCTAAAGGCATGTCTGAAACGAAAATAAGTAATTCATACATTGCCTTGCTACACTTGTAAGTCTTCTAAAGATTCCTTTCTTTATAAAAGGGATTCATTTTGCCTAGTAGCCTTTTATATAAAGCTCCTTAATTGTCACAGCGTAAATGTCGTAATACCAAAAATTTGCGGTACTTAGGCAAAATGATAAGCCTTTTTTAGCACAAGACCCTGGAGTTGCCTTACCTGTTCACGAAAAGCAGCGGTGGGCGGCGATTTTGATGTACATTACGCTCTACTTCGCTGCGGCCGATGTCGTTGCGCCTTGAACATCGAGATCGATGCCGCTGTCGCCTGCCGCTGTCGCCTGCCGCTGCTGACCAAAAACGGGACGTAATACACTATACATTTCGCGTCTTGTAGCTGGCACATGTCTTGACTTAGGGCCTTATCATACTAGCGGTTTGGGAGCGGTTGCGGGGCGGAGCGGACGCGCAACGAGTTCGTTACGGGCTCGCAGCGAACACGCCCCGCATACGCAACGAATTCGTTGCGGGCGCACGACTAAAAGCGTCGCGCGACGAGTAAAAAGCGTCGTGCAACGAGTAAAAGTTACTGGACACACACTGTACAGTTACTGGATGTACTGTACGTCGATAATTTGCTACAAACACGCGACAAAAACGTAACGTATTCGCCACGCGTCCGCGACGTCTTCGCTGCGCAGCCGCGGCGTGTTCGCGACGCATTCGCTGCGCGTCCGCTCCGCCCCGCAACCGCTCCCAAACGGCTAGTATGATAAGGCCCTTACACTATACACTTCGCGTCTTATCCGGCATATGTCTAGACATACATTATACATTTCGCGTCGTATAAGTCTTGACACACTTCGCGTCTTGTGCAGCATATGTCTTGACACACTACTACTCACTTCTCATCTTGTCCGGCATAAGTCTAGACACACACTATACACTTCGCGTCTTGTTAATGTGTCTTGGCAATGTGTAAGACGGTGTTATGTGCAGGCGTTGACGGAGGAGGGCACGGTCCTGGACGGCAGCACCATCACGGTGTCCGTGGAGTCGCGGGCCGAGACCGCCGTGCTGGTCGGAGTGCCCTACGAGGCCAGTACTGAGTACGTCAAGCTGCTGTTCTCGCAGTGCGGCGACGTCACCCACATACACGAGTTCAGCAAGACCAAGTACAAAATACGTGAGTGTTCACTTTACTTTTTTTATTATGTTCCGTTTCAGACGAGAAGAAAGAGACCTACTCTTTACCTATATGGGATTACTTGATTAGGGGCCTTTGGTTTCGCTGGATTGGGTCAAAAAGTAGCCCGTGTGAAAATCTACTCTGTGGTTTTTGCGTTCATACCAGACATCCATACATGCATCTAAGAAGTCTTGTTTTATAAATGTTTAATTAGATCTTTCAGAGATTAACTTTAATTTATCTAAAACCACTCTCTGATTTGTATAAAGTTATGTCTTTCTCTATTAATTAAATCCGTATATTCTCATAGGTAACTATAAAATATATATTTTATCTTTTTAGCCTTGAATATGACGATGACAGTCTCGTCTTATATCACATTATTTTTAATTAGATAATTAACATCACATTATAGTATAAATAAGCGCCAATTTTATATACCGAAACTACAACTTTTTAGTATAAAACCATGATCTTTACATGCATAGTATCATTAGTAACTATTTCGCTTTTATTTCGTTAGAGTTCGCCGATACTTTTTATGCCCCAGTTTAGAACCTGGTTTCGCTGGATTGGGTCAAAAAGTAGCCCATGAAAATTTACTCAGTGGTTTTTGCGTTCATACCAGACATCTATACATGCATCTAAGAAGTCTTGTTTTATAAATGTTTAATTAGATCTTTCACAGATAAACTTTAATTTATCTAAAACCACTCTCAGATTTGTATAAAATTATGTCTTTCTCTATTAATTAAATCCGTGTATTCTCATAGGTAACTATAAAATATATATTTTATCTTTTTAGCCTTGAATATGACGATGACAGTCTCGTCTTATATCACATTATTTTTAATTAGATAATTAACATCACATTATAGTATAAATAAGCGCCAATTTTATATACCGAAACTACAACTTTTTAGTATAAAACCATGATCTTTACATGCATAGTATCATTAGTAACTATTTCGCTTTTATTTCGTTAGAGTTCGCCGATACTTTTTATGCCCCAGTTTAGAACCAAGTTACTAACCCAGTACCTACCCAAATATCTTTTTAATAAAAAGTTACTATTAGATGTCACGCCTATGATGCAATACCTAGTTGAGACGCCGGCCTCCATATTTTCTCACCTCGCCGTTTTCCGTCGGACGTCGTTTGCCTGTCGTGTTGAGATGAAGGGTAAAACCGCGCTCTACGTGTACAAACTATACAGCATTTTTCTTTTACGTCTCAACATTATTGACCGATATTATCTTGAACCAATTCGGTCAAGCGTGTTTTCGTAATACGTTCATTGATATAGTAATAATTATAGTTTTGTCGTTATCTTCGAAAATATTTACGATATTATCGTTTTCGTTACTCGACTGTACAATTAGTTGGCTAATTGAGATAGGTCGCAGTGTTATTGAACCGCGTTAGCGCTGCACAATCGCACCCCACCGGCAAAGTCCCCGCTCTGTGCCCACGATGCGCGTCCACTCATTCAAACATGAGTAGCCGAACCGGTTTATTAACCACGTGCTTACGTACAGCCCAACTTAACCAAATAATACCATGCGTAGCAGGTACTCTTTACAATTCACTCACTTTTGTAACAACAAAAGTATACCACAATACGCCTGAAATGATGACAAAGAAGCTATACAAACTAAATACGTAACTTTGGCAGAACGCTCCAAACCTTGCGATGTAAAACATGTTAAAAAAAATACAATAAAAGTGTTCGAGTTAGGCGTTGGCAGGGGATGAAAAGGTCACGAGTTCAAATCTTAAGCTGACGAAATCTTACCCTATTGAACGTTTCCGAGGGGTGAAAACGAGTTTTAGTTACGCAAGCATGTTGTACTGTCATAAAGAAGGAATAATTATATTTTCGTCAACGTATTTCTATGACATTTAAGGCAGGCAGAAAAATATTTATGTTGTCCATTTTAAAATTAAAACGGATCACAAACAAGCTTTGCACTCCCTTTACCTCGTTCCATATATAAACATAGTAACAGTTGCATACCGATGTAGGGAGGGGATAAAAGAGGGTTGCTCCCCTAAGCGAATACATTATACAGTGTACATACAACTAGCTACAGAGTAGATACGGACATAGCCTACGTTTATTGGTTTCCTCCAGCGCGTCCGATGACGTCAGTACTGTTAGGATATTGCTCTCGGCGTGACCTTTATTGATTTGCAATTGTGCGAATGACATCCATATCACGGCTACTCTAGGAGATTCGTCAGAATATAGGAGTATGCAAATTAGTACCGAGGGATTAGTGCGAGGGGAAATGTTCGTGGAAAAAATTGCTTTACGAGTCATTGTTATCGGATACGAATGTCTGAATGGCACATACTCTGCCCCAACGTACTACGTGACTGTTTTTATATCAGCCTCGCACTCGCACAAAATGGCGCGAACAGAATCAATCGCGTGAGACCTCACCGCTACAACTATATCGAACCGACGCTACGTCTGCGATGTACATGGCTGCATACGAATATAGACTGTATTTATGATGTACAAAGGTGTATTATTAGATTTTAGCACGCGTATTAACTTGGCGTCGCGCGTATTTAACGTAACCGCCGGAGGAATATAGTTTACTCTCCGACGCTTTCAGATAAGCGGGACGTACCTACATGGTTTCGTTGAATGGATGCCCGCTTAAGGAAAACATTTATTATGTCAGAAATATTACAAGGTCCATAAATGGACCAGAACTTTTAGAGGTTATGATACTAAAAGGCATAGTTTACGCACACTACATTACTAAAAAAGAAATAAGCTAGCTAATTTGTATAACCATTTAGCATAGAAAGGTAGTGGATGAAAAGTAGAGTAAGTAGATGAAAAGTACTTATCTGCCTTGATACTAGGACCCTAGCTTCCCCTCTCTAGATGAGAAAAATAGACTCAAAAGTGGAATTCTTAATTATCAATGAAATATATATATATTTTTGCCTTCAAACTTTCTTTTGAACCAGCCTCCTACTGTTCCGAAAACTTCTTATGATATACAGTCTTAATGATTCAAAATTTGGTCCATTCCATTATGATCAAAAGGGTCATCATAAGTGACTCATTAGTGTCCTTTTAGCTTAGCATGTGTATGTATGTAAAAAAAACACGCATAGCTCCCTATCTTGCAGTAGAATAATGCAAAACTTTCTTGTCACATGCCTCTACATTTAATTTATTGACAATTGTATAACATTATACAGTCATGGAAAAAACAAATAAAGGGATAAATTAGCGGGTCTTAATCGCGTACAATTAATTTATTTAAGGTATAAATACCTATTTGTTTCCGACGTTTCGCTCTTCTTGCACCGAGCGTGGTCGCGGAGAGACTGATGAGAGCTCAGCGCCGTCTCGTGGAAGTGCGGGTTTCGGCACCTACCCTCACTTGGTCTTTATTTAAGTTCGCACTGTCGGTACTCCGACACACTACACTAATGACGTCTACACACTGTTGAGATTTATCACTGCGGCGGTTAATGTAAACACCGCCAGTTGAAGTCGGTTAAAATACTTTCTCCTAAGTGGAACAAAGACTTTTTTTCCGAAAACCGCATAAAAATCGGTTCAGCCAAACTCGAGTTAATCGTGGGCAAACTCAGAACCTTCTTTTTTGAAGTCGGTTAAGGGCCTAAAACCTTCTCCTAAGTGTAACAAATACTTTTCTGAAAACCGCATCAAAATCGGTTCAGCCAAACGCGAGATAATCGCGGACAAACATACATACATACATACAGGTCAAACTGAGAACCTCCTTTTTTTTAAGTCGGTTAAAAATTAAATGATGACAGTGAATTGCAACGCTAATTGGTCCGCCTTGACGAGTTGAAGATTACTTGAATTAGCAGTAATTATAACAGTAAGCCCGCATAATCTTCTCAAAGGGCCGAGGCTGTCTTAACTGATCACAGTTTATTTATCAAACATAATGCTAAGTTGCTTCCTGAAACTTGAAGCTCAGTTGCCATCTTTGTACCAACTTGAAACTTTGATTATTACCTAACTGATTTATAAATTTAAAGCACTACACTGAGTTATAAATATTGGTGAAAATACAGAAATAAATAATGGTAGCTTATTCTGTCTGAAATAATTGAAATATCCGTATCTCTTTACTTTTCCGCAAGTTTTCTTTTATTTTCAACAGCTATTTAAAATGTCAAGGATGGCTGTGTTTTCTGGCCAGTAGATGTAGGTTCATTGTGACACTAACTTAGAATCAGGTCAGTCAGCCGATACAAACTACGTAAGAAGCCATTGCAGACAATAGAGCAGGTCTTATAATAAAAACGAAGACTTAGAGACTAGCCTGTCTATTGTCGTTCTAAAGATACTTTGTACCCTTACTCCCTAAAGCTTCAACTACATTAGACAACTTACAAGATCAAGCCAAGTGCTATCTCTGCTTCACCCTTCTCGCAAGACAAAGACAACATTACCCTTCATTCTTACAAAAAAGAACCTCGACTTTTATATGTCTTTTAGTATCGTACCGTAAAAAGCCTTATGCACAGGGCGTAAATCTAAGCCATCCACCAAAGTTCTCTGCTCTTACAACAAGGACTCTTTAGAACCCTCTGCAATACTGTAATCACCTTTAGTGCAAGGGTTCTCAAGTTCCCTCAAAATAAGGTTTGTTATTTGAAGTTATCTCCAATACTATCCGTTTGCAAAGGTTCTATCTATTATTTAGTAGGATCTCGACGTAGCGAATCTAAATCGCGTACTCGGATTGCCCGCCCTAAGCACTTTGGTATTGTATTAGGAATAGATTGTTGAATCGAGCGGCATTGGAATCCTAGTCATATTCCTACTTACAGCGCAACTTTACGTTGCATTAAGATACAGGACAAGACGGTTATGACGCTTTAGTAAATTACATATTAGTAGTGTCGTAATAAGTCTTTTATCCGCCTGTTGCGAACTTCAGTAACTACGCACTTGAACAAAATTATGTGATAATTAGGCCTTTAAGGTTTCCCCTTTTCAAAGTCTGCTCTACATCCTGTACCTACCTGGACGAACCTTAGTTATGGCACTGCATATTAGAAAAAGTTCGCGTAATCACAAAAAGTCCGTGGAATGTCACCACCCCATATCATCCCATGGGTGTCGTAAGAGCCGACAGAGGGAGCATATTATGCAGAGAACAGCACTGTAAGAGAAGGAAAACTTGATACAAACCCTATACCATCCCGTCTGGCCAGCGTGATATAGTAGGCCAATTCGTCCTTTCAAAGGAGAGGCCTAGTCCAGCAGTGGACTGTTAAAGGCTGATGATGATGAATCACAATGTTTAGGTCTGGTATGCTTAAGAATTCTGTCCAAGCTCCATGCAACAAACTATACAATAGAATTCGCAGAATATACCGATAAGTTACGATAGTGTAAGCATTTCCGCAGCGCATATAGTCTAAACTATTTCACTATATTGTTTATCATTGGTCACTGGAGCACTACATTTTTGCTGGCTAGTTAAATGTTGCGACATAGTTTATTATTGGATAAAGTTACAGAGTATGCGTCAACTTTTACTCGGTACAATAAAAGTATGTTTCTATTACATTAGGGCAATTTAGGGTGCATATTTCCGTGTATCGCAACCGACGATTCATCTCTCACTGGCTACGTCAGTCAGAGATGAATCGTCGACGCAATACATTTTCATACTCTGACGGTTTTCGTATCAGCCCCGCACGATCGATATTTAGCCGCAGACGCGAGCGTCTAATTCTCGGAAATGTACCCTAAATAAATTACTAAGTTATTGTTGTAGCGAAACAGGACCCATTAAATTTCCCTTACCCACTATCTAACAAATAATAATGTAATGTATGTTTTGTTTTGTCAGTGCGAGTGACATTCCAAGACAAGGAGAGCGTGGATAAGGCTCTGAAGCTGGATCGCGAGCTGCGCATCAACGGGTTCCTGGTGACCGTCTCCAAGTACCGCGACGAAGACGAGCAGAAGGCGCATAACGCCGCCAACGTCAATAAGGTACACACATTCCGTTACACTCACCTTCATAGTAGTTCAGTATTTATTTTGCTAAGCCCTGGCACACGCATGTGAACCTTCGGCTGTTTCGAATACAAGCGCTAAGAGCACATTTCTTGCTACGCCAATCGCCAACTAAGTTTCGCACTACGTCCGATGCGAATTCGATCTGAAACCGTGTAAAAACGGTCCGGTGTACAAGAACTATTTCTATGCTCTACATCTCGCATCCGTCATCCTATTGCTATCGAATCCGGTGCTTGATTTCTAGAACTGCATTTTCACGGGTTCTGGTCGGATTCGGCTCGGTCGTAGTGCGAAACCGCTCAAGTTAGAAGGCGAACCTATGGCAAAATAGATCACTTGCTGTGGCGTTTACATAAGAGTTACCTTGTAAGGCTTTCGGATGGTCTATAAATGCTGTCTCGTAAACACGCTGTTGACTAACTTAAGCTAAACGCTTTACAAACATACTCGTATTTGTAACCCAGTTATAAGAATTGTATCACACCACTTCGCATTCGTGCAGATGTGAGCATCGCAGTCAAATCTTCGGTGCCAAGATGAACTACTGCTCAATTTTATTTCGTCGATAGCGCCTTAAATTTACGCGAAGAATAGCTTCGGCGTGATGGTGATCATTTATTCTTTTAGCGAGCAGTTATTAGTTCTTCATTCAGTAGGTATTAGATACTTATTAGTGCATGTAAAGTAAATATGAAACTTAATTAACGTGTGTATTTGTATGTTGTATAGAACAAGCGGCAGCACCCGAACCAGCAGCAGAACCGCAACAACAACGCTAACGCGAATACAAACGCGAGCCCCAACGCCAACCGCTCCAACAACTTCCGCGCGCGCGGCGGCGCCTTCAACGCCAGGGGCAACTTCAGAGGCATGCAAGGTAATTTACCTCACAACTAATTTAATCTAGGGCCCAATTCTCCTAAATAAAATATAGTTTCGATATCATGTCAGTGTCATACTTACGTCACAAAAAGCGTATTCTTTTAAATTATCTGATAATTGAACTAAGTTGTAACGAGATCGTAAATTGAAATAAGTGTAAATATATGTGTCCATGACGAGCTGTTTATTTCAAATTATACGAAAATGACATTAGGTTATCAGAATACCGCGTCTGAGTCAACTCAAAATATAATATCAATGTCATATAAAATTTGGAGAATTGGCCTACTGATGCCATGTACTCCTTGAAGAATTATTGTCTATAAGGCCGCCTCTACACTACTAGCGAGGTTGACCGAAGTTGGGCGAAGCATAGATGACAACAGCTACTTCATGTAAGAAAAGTCTTACAACATAGCTTTGCCTCGGACGACTTCCCCTCGTTGTCAGTTTTTGTGCCCAAGTCTAAGGACTCGAAAATACGAAGCTTTGTGTGGCGATTCAAGAGATTAAGCTTCTCGCGATTCGCGATTGTGCTGTCGCGTACTTCGGACTCTGTTGAAGCATCTTCGCGAGTAGTGTATAGAGGCTTAAGAATATCGACGTGAAGTCTCAACAGATGGGCAAAGCCCGATTGTTCCTTTCTCTGCTCTCCGGGCCATTACGCTCGTCATGAGATAAACTCCCGCGCGACACAGGATTTATTCCAAGTGCGGCTGTTGTCTTTTATAAAACAAAATAAATAAAAAATAGTGTGCATACTGTGTTTCTTCCTGTATATAATATAACCAATGATGAGTGTTGTGTTGTGGTGGGGGCGGTAACCCATAATGTATGTTGTCCGTGCGGTCCGCAGGGGGTCGCGGTCGCGGCGGGTTCGGCGGTCGCGGCGGCGCGTTCGGTCGCGGCGGCGGCGGCGGGTTCGCGCCCGTCAACACCTACATGCCGCCGCAGGCCTTCATGGGCCGCCCGGTAAATATCTCGCTGTTTCTATCGACCACACACATACCAGGCGGATCCAGGAAACTCAAAGCCCCACAGACTGCTGTTTTCTTTGAAATACAAGTAACTTTTTATGTTAAGAACCATTTCGCAAAACGAATCAGTACGAGTGCTTTCAGGTTTCAAAGGTGGTTATTTGCTGATAACCTCAGTGTAATTGAGTATTTTAAAATTGTAATGAACATACATATATACAACATCTAAATAGAAAATTTGAGTACGAAATTCGTGTGCAAGAAAAACTGAATATTGTCCGAGATGATATTTTCGCGCAGTTCTTCAATAACTACTTATTACGTTTAATAAATGTTCCATCTAATTAACCTTTTATAGTTAAAAAAATCACAAAATATGACACTAAATTGCGACATTGATTTGTTTAGTAACATGGTTCTTAAAGCCTTCCTTTTGGTTCAAGGCGGAGATAATCATGGATCTGCCACTGCACATACTATAACTTGCACACCTTCATCCAGCTTTGTGAATAGCTCCTACTGCATGTTGCAACGCTTTTTACATTACATTATTTGAGTCCACAATGGTTTGTTGAAAAAAGGTACAATTTGACGGCAGTATCTGTTAAATAATAGTTATTGTATGCAAATAACTATGTTTTTAGATATTATGGAATTGACTGAAGATGACATGTTAGAGCAGCTTACTGTTGACCAAATTTGTATACAGGGTGTCACAAGACCCATCACCAAACCAAAGTCTACACGTTTTGCAAAAAAATAGACATTTTATTAGCGGCAATGTATAGCGCGCGCTTTCATATAAAATTGGCGCGGGAAATGCATCGTACCTACGCCGGCCATATATACCTACATCGTGCGCCGCGAACGGCGGCAGTTTATGATCACGTGGTCGCGCGGCCGAGGGGAATGAACTCGCAGCTGATTGCTAGTAGGCATACACTGCGTTTAGGGAACTATAAAACCGTTTATTTTAGGGAAATATTGAAAATTGAGTTTATGTTAATTTGGAAGAAAGTTTACATTTATCATTCTAAACACGATTTAGGCATAATTAGAAAAAAAACATTCGTGACTTTGAGCCTCAATATCTCCTGAAGAGAAAAAAAACATTCGTGACTTTGAGCCTCAATATCTCCTGAACCAGTTATTTCCCAGGTATGGTGCCGAAGTAAAAAATGATCGTAATAATTGGTACAATATGGGGTTTCAGTTTTCGTTAAGGGTCTTTTTACACCCTGTAGAATTACTACTTTGCATCTGTATTAATTTACGACTTGAAAGTATTTGTTACTTATTTGTCTTGTTTGAACAGACTAAATTGGAAGCAACATTATTTATGTACTGATGCTGGACTAGGAACATTAGTTAATTTTCATATTATTTTGTTTCAGCAATAGTAAAATGCTCAAAAATAAAACCTGTATAAAGTTACAGCAGCAAGCGGTACGCTTTGTGCCGATGGGTTAAGTCAACAGTTTAATTTTCTGATGTATCATAATATTTTGTACTGTAAAAAAAAAAAAAACAATCTTTACTAGCTGTATAATGGTTTACATTTGGCAACAAAACTATATAAAGATTAGTATCAGTATAGTTATTTCAACTACCTCACTGAAGGTTTGTTTTATTACGCAATCGTCATGACAAATTAACCCATTTGCTACTTGCCTACGTAAAAATAGTCACCATTGTCTTACCTATAATGTCAACGATACCGTTTCAAAAACATTTGTATTCGGCCAGTTTGCCCTTGCTCATTATTAGTATTATTACATAGATATAATAATAAGTGTTACGAAGAGACATAACACGCAAATGAATACTTAACTCAAGGAAGTTCACAGTTTTTAAGTAAATGAGATGTTACAAAAAATATGAGAAATAATGAAAAAGGTCTACAAATGAAAAATATTAAAGAAACTTTGTTTATGCTGTGTCCAATCTCGCGACCTCATTAGTGATCGGTTGTTCATATCTGGTAAGTGGTAGGTTTGAGATTAGGTCATAGGCCATGTTTTTCACGCCCGTTTTTTAACAAAAATTCATTTGGGAGCTCAGCTAGTGTAATAGAACTTTGATTTGCCTTATCAATTCAGATAAACTTGTAGCTGGTGGAACTTTAACGCCTAGTGACCAACAAAAGCCTTCTTGATAAAGTAGCAAGCAGACTAAAACAATAAGTCCTATGTATTATTAAGCCAGTTCCTCGGAGACCGCGTCAAGCCGTCGGTCCCGGCGGTCATGAAGATTTTTGTCAGCCGTTATCAGTCAGTACCTCTATAAACTTTCACTCACAGAAATAAATAGTAATAGAACGGTGACATGGGCGTGGTGCGCGTGTCAAACTATTGCACTATAGCGCATGTGTTTACACATGTTGTACAACATTATTCTGCCTGACAATCAGCAATGGTCAGTTTTTTTATAAACAATAACATAATTTCATTTTCCACAGCTACATCACACACACACATCGATAATAATTCCTTAGTGACCCTCACTATCTATACGTCACTGTGGGCGGGGCTTGCTGAAATATGGCACGCGCGAAATGTACGCGATGACGTGACATTCACCATTCTATTACTATTTATTTCTGTGCTTTCACTAGTCTAAACCGTGGAATATCGCTATGCCTTTGAATTGCGGCGGTCAGAGTCGGCGGATAACGCTACGACGATTATAATATGATGATGGATATAGGATGGATTTCTAGCAATAGTTGTAAACAAAAATAAGAAAAAGTCCATTTACATATCTTCTAACTACAGATTGTTTTTATGAACTGCTTCAGTGCAAATCGTGTTTACAAGAAATATTTCTGTCAAATTGTACCTTACTTACTGCATTTATTGTTTTGCTTGGATCACATAACGCTTATTAGATTTATGACCATAGTCTGTGCAAATTACGAATCTACAATACTAAATGTTATATTAGTCTTACTCATATTTATGTAACTGGTTTCAGTTACCTTTTATTGGCCCCCACGTTTTGGCATGGGTTACAGCCGCGAGATATTATACTAAGCTATAGGAACCTCAGTTAGACAGATCTCAAATTTACCTATTTTTTATTACACAAAATGTAGAGACGTATATTGTTCAGATCTATGGACACTTATTTAACAATATTCTCCCTTCCATAAATATTTAAGTTGACATATTCCGAACTGTATTTTTTTGCAATAATTTTATAAAAGCTTCCTTTCCATTGCATGCTACCATTATAGAAACGAGTGCATAGAAAGATATGCAAAGAAATGCAGTACAGACCCACAGAGTACCACCAAGAACAGATTACACACCATCTCTGCAATCTCTTTGCATTAATTTATTCTGTGCATTCTTTTCAGAATTACCTGTAGTTGAACAATACATGTAGATGTACACACACTACAGTAAGTCGAAGGTAAATTCTGTGCCTATCTGATTGTGTGCGTTTCGACTACATACAACCAAAAAAGTGCTCTAGAATTTTTATGGCGGTTTAAGTGCGCCTTTCGTTTTTATTTATGAGGTAAAGAAAGTGAATCGCTTATATCGTGACGTATGCTACATTTAAATTTTAAACTCATAGTTTATGTATATTTTTTGTATATTTCATTTTTTTGGTTGCTTGTATTCAAACGGTACTATTCGATTTCATGTATTTGTAAGTTGATTATTGTAAAGAAATTCATTATCGCTATATTGCGTTCGTTTAACAATTTCATATTTTATGGTGTTTTCGTGGAATGGTGTCCACGCATGTAACTATCGGCGAATAATTATTGTTAAATGACGTGATATAATGAAATAATTTCATTACTCAAATATTATAATTAGTGAATTATCCCAACAATTAACTCACTTTTAGTTCTTGTTAATATGTTCGAATGCACGTCTGTTTTACTTGTTTCACTTTTCAATTGTGGTGTGCTGCTGCTTTAAAAATAACTTGAAATTGGCAAACTTACATGTTTGTGTCGTTCAATGACTAGTGATATTATCTGTGTGCTGTTTTCCTGGCACATGTGAGACCAGGATAGAAAACTAGTTGGAGAAACCTAGAGAATAACAATTTTATGGAAGAGTTTTGTCAATCTCACCAATCACTGTTTTCTACACCAATAATAATCAGTTGCGTGCACTCGTGAATTTCAAGAACTTATACATAGTCATAGTGAGAGTGTGAATAACGTGTTGTTTTCTTATTTCCAGCAGGGTGGGTTCATGAACGACGGCCAGCGACCGAACAAGCGGCTCCGACAAATGTAACCTTATTACGAAGGCATAAGAACCGGTGTCGTGCGTCCCCCCTATGTTCGTGTGTGTGTGTTGAACAACGCCCTATCAGAGACTACTACAGTGACATGTTTTGCAGTATCAGTAATAAACAAATAAATCTAGCTAATTGTATTTACTAAGTACATGGAATAAAATAATTTTAAGCTATTGTCTTTTTGACAGGTAATAAATGTAATTACTAACATTTATATGGATGTTTTATTTACGGCATTTCACTTAGAAAGTAGTGTAGCGCAACGTTTCCCTTTTATTTACATTTAATTAACACAAATTATACATAGTTTTGTGAGCGGAACTGCGGCCATAGAGACATCAGACACGACACTTGCTCGTTAGCCACTCTTTTGTCAACTGACGTTTCACTAAACTATTTTACGTTTTTTACTGCCACAAAAGAAGTAATGGTCGTGATAACTGATATGTTGTAGTGTGTCTGTCATGCTACATGGACAGAAAGATGGCAGACATGTTTAAGGCCGGCGCGCACTGACGTCGCGGCATGGCAAAGGATTTTATTACTGATCAAGTCATTTTTATTCTTATTTCAATGAGTTTATGATTCATATTACTTTTTTTCGATACAATCGTACCGCAGCCCGTCGCGGCATGCCGCGGCATACTTCGGGGCGCCGCCGCATGCCACGGCGTCGCGCAGTGTGCCACAACGTAGGGTCATTTCGCCTGTTCGCGTCCATCCCCCTATTCGCGTCCATTTTGCGGACCTCCCTTTAAAAATGCTCGGAAATAAGAATACTAACACACTAATAAAATGAAAAGTCAGTATCGCCAATACCTCGACGTATAAGAGACACGCATAAATAGACAAAAGTTCCGTGCGCCCAGCTAATCCTGTTTAAAAAAAATAGTTAATCTCGGTTGTTCAACAAAAGAGTGCAGATGCGCGGGATATAAATAAAAAAATAGTGTGCAGCGGCGTGTTTGACGGTAAGTATTTTATTGTTTTATGTGAATTTTAGGGTACATAGCTGTTTCTAGACATTAATAATGAAAAGACGAAGAGTATGAATTATGAATTAGCTAGTATTTTTTATAGTTAACAATTTAAATAAGGTGGACGCGAATTACAACACCGAATTTATAAAACTTCCACTTTGCGTCCACAATGGACGCGAACTCGTCTATTTATGATTTCTTTAGTTGTTTATTTTTATGTGATTAAAATATGAGAGAGAAATTGGGATTTTGTTTATTTTAACATTAATAGTATGCAATTGTAATGACCAATTTGCGTCCACATTATTATGATTGTAATAAAAGATACAATCGATATAATAATCGATCACAAGTGGACGAAAACCTATACCTGCAAGGGATAATATTAAAGCAAATTGCGTCCATATTTTCATGAAATAGAAATGATCGCATAAATACATTCTATATATAAATTATTTTATAATTTAAAATGCATTTTTGATTAAGACTGAGTTTAAAACTGAATTATTACATTTAATTTATTTTATTCCATATTTTTTCTATTCAAGATGAGTTCTTAGGAGACAAGAAAGAAGAAGGAAAAAAAATACAAAAGATGATTAATTATAGAAAGCGTTTTGTGATATTCGTGAGAAGAAGAAATCGATAAGACAAATATGTACATAATTATGTAAAAATTATGCTATTCCGAAGACCACAATATTGGACAACATGTATCGTTATTTTTTTATCTTTGATTTTAAGTTCCATCGATGTTGAGAACAATAAATAGTTATTTATAGTTTCTATAAAGTGATTTAATAATGATAATAATGTAGACTTTTTATAACTTTAATCTTAAATGTAGAAATTGTTAAAAGCCAATCTTTCTTTAGATTGTGTTAACAATATATGAAGGATTATAAGGCTGATATTGTTAAGACTAAGCTGGTGGACGCGAACTGGTCCACAGGTGGACGCAATTTGGATTTTTTGGACGCAAACTGGGTAAAATGCCATATTTTGAAGTTTGTCTATTTAAAAAAAAAACACAACAAGTTTCGAACAAAACTGAAAGTTATTATTAAAATAGACTATATAATGAACGCATTACATAAATTTTTCATTGAATCAATTTGCTGGAACATTTTTATTTTCTCCTTCAAACTTGCTAACTGCACTAAATGGACGCGAACAGGCGAAATGATCCTAATCAGTAGGTAAATAATTGTTCCTGAATTCACTTTTAGTAAATCTTGTTCTCATAAATAAGGTATCCAGAATTGTTTTCTCTTCGACATATCACTTTGTATTTTCGTTCTTCATCTTCAGCAAGAAGTGCTATTGATATCTACTAAATTCCAGTCAATTGGACGCCTCGGTATGACGCGGCATGCCGCGGCACGTCGCGGCGTCCCGCGGCATGCCGTGCCGTCAGTCGGCGCCGGCCATTAGAAAGAAATATGGATTAAGAATTGTTTTCTCTTCAACGTATCAGTTGTATTTGTCTTTCTTCATCTTCAACAAGAAGTGCCATTAATACTAAATGTATAATACATTAATAATAAATAAACAAACAAAAATATTTTATTTGCTTCTCCAAAACTTAAAATACATTTTCTTACTTAAATTTACAGAAGGCGGTATGTGGAGAACAAATTAGGCAACTGCGTCAGCTATTGTTGCAGTTATAAAGCTACAACGCTGGTATTCTCGCAGGCCTATATGCAATTATAATTATATAAGATTAAATTTACCTATAAATAAATAAAATATAATAACGACAAATTAATATATATATATATACACACACAAAATTATATACAAATATATAAGTATATAGTGTACATATTATTCATAAGTTTTATAATATATATATTATTATATACAATACACAATACAAATACAGTCAATTGGACGCTTCGGTATGACGTGGCATGCAGCAGCATACCGAAGTGACCTTCGGGCTACTGAAACATGCCGTGCCGTGCCATGCCGTCAGTCTGCGCCGGCTTTTAGGTTCTATCCGACTTGGTAACACTGCTCCCATTCGGCAGAATAATGTACCTACCTGAAGCCTTACTAAGTATTCTTAAATGCGCCAGAGTCGTGAAGAATGCAATCATTAAAACTATAGATTTGAAGACCACCAGACCTCGAAAAGACTGAAAACAATTTGTGGATCACTTTTGTCATGTGTGTAAGTATCAGAACTAAAGCAACGCACTAGCAATGATTGCAAAGCGATTCTTTTAGAACGAAAAGAGTTTAAATAAAGCAATAAAACTTATTAGAGAACAATGTAACCAGTAGAGCTGTGACTTCTTATCTGCATGGATGTAGGTAGTTACTTGCAGGCAGGGAAGAGCAGCTGCCTCCCTCTAGCAAGGATCGAACAGTAAAATGATAGTGTCACAAATGGGTGGAACAGAGAAATGCTAACAATTTTTTCTGCGATGTAATGTAGAAGACCCTTCTCATAGTGAGAAGAGGGCCGTGGCCAGCAGTGGAACAGAACCTATGTATACAGAGCTGATGATGATGATGATGATGAATGTAGAAGTTATAGTTACAACTGCAAGCTTTGCTTACGACGGACCTGAAAATTGTTTTAGAATCAACTGAACATCTATCTCGTCCTAAACTACTGAATAAAACTTGTTGAAACAGCAGCATGAAATCAATGATGAGACATGTGAATCATGGGAGTCTGTATCCTATGTACTTATCTATCGACCTATGGTACCTAGCATAGATAAATATAATACTATTTGACTTACGGTTTCAGATCACTCGAAGGCGTGCCGATACTAGTCCTGAGACATGAACCGGGATCGACAGCTTTAAACGTGCCCTTCGAGGCAAGGTAGCGCTCTGTTTAAATTCCAGACGCGGTCACTAATCCAAGTGATGACCTGTGCAAGGGTTGCTTAACTTGTCGACCTATTACGATCGGCAAGCCAAGTCTCGCTATGAGCGCTACAAACTAGTCTTACAAGATGTGTCAGAATATCAACTTTTTATTCTCTCCAGCAAGTTCTCTCAAAGCCAAGTCGCGATACGAGCGCTTTTCAATAGGTACAGTCGAACAACTTCCCGTTAGACCACCATAAGGGCGAGAATCGCTCAGCAAGACATCGTTGCTTCTAGTGCTACTTTTCACGCACATTGACACTCGTATACAAAACCAGTTTCTAGTGTATAAGTGTACCACGACTATGAGCGAGCCAAGGGATTTTTTTTCAAACTGGTCCAGCGCCGACTTATTTGATTGTACGGTTGTACCTATTATACTTATCTACTTATTGCACTAACATACACTGCATTAGATTTGCAAGTGGATTAGATATCTACCTACTGTGTCATGTCTTGAAGGATGCATTGCAAGTAGGTACGCAAAGTCCAAACCGTGCAAAAAACTTTTTGCCCGACCCGGGAATCGAACACTCCAGGGTTCGATTCCCGGGTCGCATACGCTATCCACTGCACTACGGAGGCAGTCTGGTATGTGTACCCAAATTTCAATACCTACGGAAGCTATACCTAAGTAGGTAGGTACCTATAGATTTCTCAGGAAGAAATTATATCAACAACAAAGTTCGACCGGCTAATTGGCACCATCGTCCACCTAATATTTACTTAAGTAGGTTGTATGGTTATTTAAGTGATGCTTAGCTCCTAGTCAATCGGTTTTCAGGCGCATAAAAGCAATTATCAAAAAAAATGTTTAATAGTTTTGTTCCTCAGTTTCGTTTCGTAAACGACCGTCCAGTTACGACGCAGGCCTATGGTTAAGCTTGCGAGTTACAGCCTTGTTTACAGTCATTTATGTTCATAATTGCCGTACCTAATTGCCGCTAATACCATAACAGTTATAATAATTGCTCTTATAAACATCTTAATTAAAAGAGAAAGTTACAATTGAGCATAGCGAACTGTTGTGGAGATCAATCGACGTGGAGTGCGGTTCAATAAACACGACTGTTTGTAAATATACGCTTCACGAGCAAATAGTACCTAACTATTGATTCGCGATATTTTTTACGAGGGACGCCGTGACGGCTCCGCAAGCGCACTCTTTATTAATATCGTTTACTTTGCTGGTAAACACACTTAATCGAGACCGACTGCAGACTGCTAACATTAGTTAACGTGTGACTGCAGTGCACGCACGCTTGCGATAGCAAAAGTGACAAACAAAATATGTAACAAAATGTTGACAATGAGAGTGTGTGTATTGTTATTGTTCGTAATTCTATCGGGATCGGAGTGCGGTAGATCAGTTTCGCGCCAAAACTCGGGTGGTTTAAAAAGGGAATCGCATGGAAACCACCACGGTAGGGGTGCGAAACGTCTGGTTCGGGGAGAAGTGTTTGACAATCTGTTTAATGTCTATGACCCGTCGTTCCTGGCTGTGGTTTGGCCGAAAATAACCAATGGTTTACACATTCTTATCGACCATACGTGCTGGGAGGACCTCGGAGTGTTGTTCAAAGACTTGGCGGAAGGCAAAGCATGGGCATACAGCGGTAAGTCTTAATTAAACAGCGCTTAATTATAAAGTAAAATTATTTATTATTTCCATAGCTAATTAATGGCAAACATAATGCATAATTATATGGGAGCTAACTGTTACTAGAAAGGCAAGTATGTCAGTGATAAGTAGGTACGAAGTAGATCGAGTAAAACTTAGTTTTTTTTTTAAAGACTCACGCCCTTATTCCCTAAGGGGTAGGCAGAGGTGTAACATTACACCCACATTTCGCCATGAATTTTTAGGTCCCTCGTAATAGGGGGCGAGCCTATTGCCGTTACCAGGCACATCACCAGACTCCGTGCTGCCACTGAGAATTCGGAAAAACCCAGTAACACTTTTGCCCGGGGAATCGAACCCGGGACCTCCGAACAGCAGTCGCATACGCTCTCTACTGGACCACGGAGGCAGTCCAAAGAAATTACTTTTATAAACATGCCGCAAGAAAAAGTTTAGTGTTATTGTGAGATAGCGCAGGTGTTAAACCTATTTGGGCACGCCACTGTTGTTGTTGTAAAACCCATTCTAGAAATGAGACTGTAGACTCAGCACAGCGCCTCAACCATCCCGCTTACCCAAGTTTATACCAGCTATGGTTCTTTGGCCGGTTCCTGTGGCAGATAGCGGGAACGATCCTTTCGTGGACACGGCTCTGAATGCTTTGGCGGCATGTCACTCTTCATCACTCTTGGGCATCGTGAAGTAATCGCTGCAGCAGGACTGATTGTCCTCCGGATCATTACTCTGATTCTGTCCATGGTCTGGAGAGATATACTTAGCTCTTGAGAAGTTGAGACGCTGCTGTCACTTTCTGTTCGGCAATAATGCTGATCGAGGAGATGGCGGCGCGAAAAAGGGACCTCACGAAACCTCTCACCAACCGCAAATCGGAGGCAACGCAGTTGTGACGACATTCAGCCACGCTCGTCGCTCGCCACTAGGGCGAATTGGCGGCGCCGTGTCCACGTGCGCCTCTATCCTCCATAACTTAGGTTTGAGTGAGAATGACGGGACACCAAACAGCGAGCCAATCTCGGCCGAGTTGCTGCAAATATATGCTGACCGCGATTAACGTCGACCAATCGCAACCTACCTACACAGTGCACTGTGCTCAAACACTTCCACCGCAAGCCCCAAGAGGTAGACCGACACGTAGACATCCCTTTATAGTTTCTACTATCTATCACCTCGACTCACCTCGATATAGTGACTGTTGTAGTTTTGATAGCCACACTGCCACACAGTGCAAAAGTTTGATGGTCGGAATAGTCGAAGAAGAGAAAAATTGTGTTATCCCTTCCAAGTCAATGACTTATTTATGTATTTTGAAACATTTGGAAGATTGGATCCTCATCTAATTTAGACCGAGTAACTATGGTTATATCGTTTCCCACCAACAATCTAAATCTGCGACCTCACAAAAATAAGATGTTACCTCAATAGCTGCCTGCGGATGTGCCGACGTTCACAACTCCGTTTTATTTTTATCACATTTCATCTATGTACCAAAGTAAGCCTAGCCTATACCTAGCTCGTGATAGATCAGCCCGAATTACTTCTATTAGCATTGTTTTTAATTTATGTATTAACTAGACTCTCGCAGCTGCGTCCGCGTATTTTATTTTAATTTAACCGTTCCTTCGGATCCCGTGGGAATTTCGGACAGTCCCTTCTTAAGTAGATGGGGACCATTATGCAGCCATCAGTCCCCAAGAAAAACGGATGAAAAATGTTGGTTTCTTAGGCCCAATAGTTTTAGTTGTGCGTTGCTTAAAGTCAATCAGAAACGCAAGATTTTATATACATAGGTATACCACATATTAAAAATATCTGCTGACGATGCATACCATTTTATAATGTTCAAGATCTTTACGCCTAAGAACGGTTGCATGTGAATAAAGGTTAATACCTAGTTCATTATTGTTAACTTTAAAGCATGCGTTCGTTTAAGTGAGTCTAAAACAGCGAATCGTACGATGATAAATGTAACTCAGCCTGGAAGTGTTTATAGAAACAAAACTGAGATAATGATTCGATGGTTTAATCAAAACACACACGTTTTAATCGAACGGACATGCCAATAAAATCCCTTAAATTTTATTTTTTTAAAGAACAGAACACCTCGATTGAACATACAGGACTACTACATCTTAAACTAGGGTTCAGCGCAGTAAAAGTTTTCCTATAATTTTGCAGCTTATAACCTGCCAATGAGATCGTACTTGTGTGTATCGGGAACCTTCGGTGCCGATTCCAGTATAGGACAATCTCTTTAGGTACATACAATCTGGTACAATCTTATACGCAACGGATATATTTAAAATTTTCTATATACCTGCCTGCAGGTAGTTAGAATTTTGATATTAGACTTCTTTTATATTAGAAAAAGTAACACTTCTGTCTCTACAAAATTAACAAAATTATAAAATCATGCTGGATACAAAAATGTATTATTATATCACGGAACTGTAAAGCCAGTATGGACATACGACAGAAATATCGTGTTGGCTCTACCATTCCGCTGCACAAATAAAACATGAAAAAAGAATTGTCTTTTCCTGAAATATTGCCATATCGTATGGAAAAAAATATCGACATGTAGCAATGAAGTAACTTTCGATTGTTACAATGTGAATGTTCTTTCAAGTTCAACGCACGCGAGCATGACCGTTTAGTGTTTGTGACTGTCTCATTAAGGCAATTTATTACAATGAACACATGTGGCGGTTAATTCAGAAGGCTAGATGATTTATCAAGTATTTTCGCTGCAAAGCGTTTGTTCGTGTTTATATTTAGAACAGATCTTTATAATGTTACGAGACGAACTGACACTGTGACAGTTTCAAGATATCACAAGATAATCTCAATTATCTTCTCATTTATCACAAGCTGAATAATTTTATAATCTCTTAAGTTATTTTTCACCAATGTCAGCAAAGTCCATGACCAGATATGCCGTGATGTTTATGAGAAAATTCACATCCATCCGCTACAATCCTAATAATTATTGTTGGTCCACAACGGACAGTAGGTACTCTAGAAACTTCCCGCCTCAACTTGCCACTTCAGCAATCTGGAGAGCTATGTCGGCGACTATATTCCCCAATACATCTCCTCATTTCTGATTAAATTTCAGAGGGTAACCCCTAAAGTAGCTCTTCCGACGATCCATCTTTTCCATTGTCCTCTGAGTGACGTTGAACCTTCTGATAATGTCCATAGAGAGACCAATCTCTGATCTGTAGATCATCATTGGCAAGTGGCAACACATACTGTTGATGTTTTTTTGTTTTAAGATTCTGCAGCATATCGGATGAGAAGATGTGTCATATCGTATTCCATAACTCTGCCCAACCGAGTTGGATTCGACGACTGACCTTTTTCTTTACTTTGGATAACTTCGAGTGTAGAGATCAGTAGAGCATTTTCCCACCCTGGGTATGCCCGTGGTTATGGTTGCATAGCTTGTATCCCAGTTTGTGATACTCATTACGGAAGAACTTATTATATAAGTTTTATGACGCAAAATCTTTATATTTTCTGAGTGTTCCTTTATAGTTCATCATCAAAGAAAACTTAGTTGCTCGATTGCCGCGACAAGGGACTACTTTCTTACATTTATTCTTTGCTACATTTTAAATGCCAAGCAACAAAAGGAAAAGCTTAAAAACACTCTGTTAGCAGTTAATTAAATCATGAAGCAAAAACAAACGTAATTTTGCAATTATAACATCAACTAGTTTCCGCTCGCGGCGATGGCTGCGTGTGGTGTCGCAAATATGAATCTTAATACAATGCTTATATTTCGACATGAAATCATTAGACCCCACTTTCTAGGAATATTCTATATAAACCTCGGCTTAGCGTCTATTATAGCTTCTTTTAAAATATTACTCAACTTTATTAAGGCCGATTGACCCGCCTACTTACTTACTTTATGAATCTTGTTTCCATTTTAAGCGATTGATTTGTGTTATTTATCAGTATCCCAATGATATATACATCGCGTCCTTAAATAGGTATGAAAGAAAAAAATTGGGCAAGTGCGAGTCGGACTCGCGCACGAAGGGTTCCGTACCATCATCTATAAAAGAAATTCACGTTCGTTGTATGTATACTTAAATACTTTATAAGTTTCTACCTGTTTATTAAGATCGAGTAACAAATTGCTTAAAAATTACGTTTGTTGTATGGGAGCCCCCCTTTATTATTTACTTTTTTTAAATTTAATTATTTATTTTGAAAGGTAATATACAACTACATATTCTGTGAAAATTTAAAGCGTCTACCTGTTACAGTTAGTAATTTTGAGCAAAAAATACGAAAAAAAACACGTTTTTTGTATGGGACCCCCCCTTAATATTTCAATTTTTTTATTTTTAGTATTTGTTGTTATAGCGGCAACCGAAATACATAATTTGTGAAAATTTCAGCTTTCTAGCTATCATGGCCTGGTGACAGACAGACGGACAGACAGACAGACAGACAGCTGAGGCTTAGTAATAGGGTTCCGTTTTTTACCTTTTAGGTACGGAACCTTAAAAACGATAAATATTCATGCAATATTAGATAAAATTTAAGTTACAAAGTAGGAAGCTACTTAGCCATCACGTGCGTGTTTTTTTTACGGTGCCACTGTTAGATTATAATACCGTGGCAAGGGCGTTGCCACCCCATTGTCTAGGGGAGGGGCATGGACGCCAGCCGATAGCTTAGCGGGAGGGGAGGGGGCAAGTTGATATATATTCCCCAGAAAAAAAATGCTATCTTAAAGACTTAGACTAATGATTGGTCTCGAGCGATACCAATCATTTGTCTAAGCTTATAGAGTGATTTTTTTCAGCTTTTTTACAACATAGGTATTATCGTAACCATCATCAGCCTTGCTGGACTAGGCCTCTCCTTTGAAAGGAGGAATTGGCCTACTATACCACGCTGGCCAAACGGGTTGGTATAGGGTTTGTCAAGTATAAAGTTTTCCTTCTCTTACAGTGCTGTTCTATGCATGATATGCTCCCTCTGTCGGCTCTTACGACACCCATGAGATGACATGGGGTGGTGACATTCCGTATTCTTAATCCGTCGGACACACAGACCGTAATAATTCATTGATAATTAGTCAAGAAAATGTAAAGCACAAAGAAATATAAGCGTATTAACGGGTTTTCCGAGACACTATATAAGTTGTTTTTCTAGAAGCATACAGTTATTACAAATCATGGCTGATGCACTCATAAGCAGAATTATTTGATACATCTAGCTTCTTGTTCATAGCTCACATAGCTGCCATCATCATCTTCAGCCCGGTATTTAAACTTTCCTATGGCTGGGCACAGATCTTTTTTCATGATGGAAAGGTTTAAAGGTCCACCACGCTGGCCAAGTGTGTGTGTATGAGTATGGCAGACAACGTCTAGGTATTTCGAGAACATTATGGAGAACACTCACGACGTGCAGGTTCCTCAGGTTGTTTCGTTCACCGCTTAGCAAGCGATAATTAACAATTTATACAACTTCGAAAAGTCAGTAGTTTGCAAAGATGATGTGATTTCAAAGAGCCGTGGGTTTGAAGATTTGAAAGCGAGACCCTTTGCTTAGCACGGTAGCAGTCTGTGGGTTTCTCCACTAAGCTAGCTTTTCGTTATGAGCTAGTCTAGGCCCAGTTATTTATTTAATTTGCTACCTGCTTAAAGATGACGACATGTACATTTGTATACAAAACAACTGCTTGATTTATATGCCAGCGTCACGCAGTCATAACTTACGTACTTTTACACCTAAAACGGCAGCAGAGTGATTAGCATGAAGAGAGATCAGTCCACGCGACGGTGCCGTTAGCCGTGGTGTCAATACTGTATCATATGAGCGCATGTACTGTTCATCATGAACAATTTCAGGTACTGTTAGATGCGCTACGTTATACTAATTAGATAGACAGGGCTGACATAATATCTCGTATTCTATAACAATAATGGAGGCAGCTAAACAAGAATGAAATAATACTTGACCAAACATATCTACCTATATCGCATTTTCTTCTTTCGATCGGGAATATGACTACCGTCGAATAGATTGTACGTAAGTAGGTAGGTACATTTTTTGTGAAGTGTGTTACTTTTAAGTTTTTATTAGAACCACCACAAGCGATGTGCTGGTCAAGGAACAAAACCCCGGTCTTCTACACAATAAGAATAACATAGCTTGCAAAATATCTGTATCTATAAAATTCGTGTGTACTGACTGACTGACTGACAAACAACGTACAACTAAAACTACTGGGCGCAAAAAGCTGAAATTTGGCATGTGTGTTCCTTGGGAGTGTAGGAGAGCATTAACAAAGGATTTTTAGAAATATCAACCCTATGGTGAAATAGTTCCATATATGGGGTGAAATAGTTCCATGCGGCCGGGGCCGTGGGCGATGTCTAGTTGAGCTTGAGGATAATCTATCTCTCTATCTATAACGTCACGCCTGTCTCCCATTGGGGTAGGCAGAGACTATGGAACGCCACATGCTTCGGTTCAAACATACCTCTTTCGCTTCATCGACATTCATTAACCTCGTCATGCATGCGCGTCGGTTATAGGTACTTTTTATTTTGCCCTTTATCAGTAGATCACCTATTTGGTCGGCGTACGTCCGCCTAGGGCGTCCCCTACCGACATTTCCATTCATTCTCGCACGATACACTCCTTTCGTATTTCTTCTTTCATCCATCCGCTCCAGATGTCCAAACCAACGTAACATTCCTTTTTCAATCTTTGTCACTACATCTTCTTTTAGACCACACACGGAGGATAATGTATTGGGAAACAGTACGAATAGTAGTAGGAAGTAGTAGAAGACGTGACTTCTCAGTAAATCTTTGGGCATAGGTACCCAACCAGGTCTTAAGAATGTTGCAATGTCATAATTAGGCCGAGTTCAACACAGAGTCAGGTTCAATTTGGCTTCATGTCCACCGCAGCGGGTCGACAGCCCTACCAGCTTCGGTAACAGTAAGATGACGTGCGATCACACAGCATGGCAGTGAGAGTTATCTGCCACCGAAGCCATTACCAAGTGAAATTACGTATATCAATGATTGTGTAATTGATGTGGCTTCGTGTCTGTCACTCACCTGTCTAACACTATTATTTATTTATGAGCGAATTAAATCGTAATATCTGTCAGTGTTTAAACGAAACACGCTCGATTAAACGCCTAGGGAAAATATCCACATGCTAGAGTAATTTACTATATTATTATTATTGGAGTACCTACCTGCAATCAAACTGGTTCAAGCATGTATAGATCGATTTGACCGGGGGATTACACTCTGACGGAATATGTCATTAAAACGCGCAGCTACACGAAAATAAATAGTTTTCTTTCTATCTTTCTATGAACAACTGTAACAATTTAAATAACATTTGCACTGTGAGTATTTTGGGAGTCAAGATTACTGACCGCATCAAAAACTCAATACTACGTTCCAGAACACAAATCATCGATGTAGGCCACTCAGCTGCCAAACTGAAATGGACCTGGGCTGGCCACGTTAGCCGTATGCCAGCAACGCTATGGGCGGGCACAACCACAAAGTGGATGCCCAATAGCAGGAAACGGCAACGAGGAAAGCCCAAAGGGAGAGGGCGCGATGAATTAGACACCTTTAGGAAGGATTGGCAAGAGCTCGCGTCTGATCGCGACAAGTGGAAGATGGAAGGGGAGGCCTTTGCCCAGCAGTGGGACATAAATTAGGCTTCTAATAATAATAATAATTGCACTGTGCTCTTACTTCGTATGTGTAATGTTGACAAACACATACATTATGACATCTGACACATCTGTTTAGTCTAAATTAATTATGTCCACTATTTAGTTTATCAAGAGGCGATCTATACCTAGTTACCTAACTCAGCAAACTTCCGAAAAGGCAGTAGATATATGTTATTAAAAGGTTTTCATAGATATTTTTATTTGTCACTAGCTGCCACTGTAGGATTGGGCGGGCCACGTAATCTATATGTATCCTAACCGATAGGCAAAAATCGTCAAGCAATGGGTGCCATAGGACGAGCGGTGGAGCAGAGGCAGAGCTGGTGCAATTAGCATAAGAAACAGTTGCTTGGAAGAGTGTGAAGGAGACCTTGGCCCAGAAGTGAGAAAGAAGGGAAATAACTAATTTCTTCTATTTATCAAGATACAAGCAACCATACATATCTAAATATCTTGTCCATAGTCCTCCAATCAGATTACCTTTCTATAATATTATCCATAATTTAATTGTTACGTACTGCCGCGTTGGTCTCGCGGCATAAATGTGCGCGTGGAATTGGGTGGTCTCGGGTTCGATTGCCGGGTTGGGCAAAGTGTTATTGGGTTTTTCCGTTAGGAAATTCTCAGTAGCAGCATGGAGTCTGGTAATGTGCCCGGTACGACAATAGGCTCGCCCCTATTACGTGGGACCTAAAAATTCATGGCTAAATGTGGGTGTAATATTAAACCTCTGCCTACCCCCTCGGGGATACAGGCGTGAGTCTATAAAAAAAAAATTTTTTTAATTGTTTCGTCTACAGCTCTCGACGCATCCGGTCGTTACGAGTCAGCGTTGTTCTCCGGCAACAGATACTGGCTGGGCTCCAAGGAACAGTGCCTGCGCTTGGTAAGCATCACTGCATCTTTAATAACCTTGACCTAAGATCAAACTTGTCTACCTAATATGTATTACTGTCTGTACGGTTGGCGTAGTGGCTTACGAAGCTGACTTGTCATTAACCATTGCGATAAAAAATAACTGTCCAACTGCTGGCGAAGGCCTTCTTTGTATTCAAAGAATGGTTGGGCCATTATCCACCACGCTGGCTAAGTGCGGATTTGCAGACTTCATGTCTTTCGAGAACTTTATGGGCAACTTACTTACTTACTTGATACTTGATGGCACGGGCTGTTTCCGCAACTCCACGTCTTGGCGTGTATTTTGCATGCGGGTGGGAATGGTGTTGTCATTCGAGCCACCCCAGCTCTTCGAGGAAGGCCAGCAGACTCTTGATGTGGCCCACTGCTTCCCTCAGGGTGCTGTATCTGGACATGTACTGCTATGGGCAACTTTCGCTCATGTATGTTTCCTCGCGATGTTTTCTTTCACCATTTTGCAAACGATATTTGACAATTTAATGCATAATTTTGTAAAGGGAGTGGTGCACGTCGTGGGTCTGAACCCGTGACCTTCTGCGTTATATAGCAATCACTTAGTCTGCCCTGTCTGTCGGTTTGTAGGCTATCGCTCACTTAAATACTGTTGCTGGACACGTGTAACCCTGGTGCCATGTCATAATCCACGATGTATACTGGTTTTACCTAGATTTATTTAGTAAGATACAAAAATATTATTTCAGGATCAAGAAGCCGTAGACAACAATGGATCTCACGAGGAGTCACCGACTACAGTCACCGTCAGAAAGAAGTACTTCGACGAAGGTAGGCTATAACGTTCCATTATGCCTGCTAGAAAGAATACTTCAGCTAATGTCAATTGTTAACATTATCAATGAATACTGCTAGATTTACATAGAAGCACAGTTCTTAAGGATTTCGTGAGCCGATTCCAACTGACTGGAGACTGTCTCCAGTTTAGTTCGTAGTTAGTGCCGTTGGCGGCGCTGGCATCGTTCTCCGTCTCTCTTGCTCTCGTAGTTAAGATACACAGGAGGAACGTTCTTCTCTCTTGCTCTCGTAGAGACAGCTGTCACAGCGCGACTGCCACGCCGCCAAGCGGTAATTTGTGTCACAGAAAGTTTGTCTTCAGAGCGTCCATAGGAAATGCGCCTCTATGTAAATATCTGAGCTCTTTGACATTATCTTTGGAATTGCTGTGTTTTCTTACTAAAATACTCTATATCCACGAATGAACTAGCAGGGTATACAGCCATTGATTTAGGCTGTTCTCATGCTTATAGAACTCGAGCGAAGTTACAAAGACTGATAGTTTTACGTCGATATACTGCCGAAGATATGCACTACGTTACTCAAGTTGCACTTACTATAAGGTGGATATACAGTTCGTCTTTCAATATCATCATCATCAACGTCTTAGTACTGTTACGCCATCTATCGGTGAATGGGGGGGGGGGGGTACTAGAAGAGATTGAATGTATCGGTGGTTTAAAGGTAATGCAGCTACTCTGTACTAGATGGCGTTGCTGTATCGAGTATCGACTGTTCGCGATTATTTCGACAGTTTTGTAGAAGCAACTAGAATGCACTAGTGATGTTATCCGGCTAGTATAAATAGAGCGCGAGCGAACGGACCAGACACAGTTACAATTGAATATCGGAGCGATAAACAAGAAGCGAAGGAAGTAATTCGGAAGTGTTTAGTGAAGTGGAAAAGTGTTCGAAGTAAATGTGTTTTATTAGTGCTGAGAATTAAGTGTGAATAGTGTGTTTTATTAGTGTTGAAAAATTAAGTGTGTGTATCTAGTGTTATTGTGTTAGTGAATAAAGTGCAGTTTTTTCTGGCATAGTGTATATAATTTATCACCGAACCCCAGCTCGTAACAGTACTAACCCGATTAAATCCAAGTCTTGGATCACTTCTCGTCTTTTTAGACTATCTAGCTTTATAGTTCGTCTGCCAGCGACAGTATTGCAAATCATTTACTTATAATCTCGACATTGGTGTATCTATGTGCAGATGCGCACGACTGGCGCTGGCTGGTCCAGGATGAGGTGTCTCCGGGCGCAGCGAAGACCGGCCCACAGCCGCCGCTGCGACTCGCCTACACCACGCTACAGATCTGCCTCAACATCACCAAGACTCATATGGCGAAGGTAATGTTCTTTCTTGGTGTATTGTTGCCTTTAATCAGCTTTAGACAGTGATTGAGTCTTTGTTAATACAATGTTGTTGATCTTTCCTTTCCAGACACATGACATAACTCTAGGAGTATGCATGCCGCGCTCATGCACTGCTCGCGACATCACATCCGTCATCAACTTCTCCATAATGATCAACGACAACCTCAAAACCAACAAAACAACGTCCCGTACCGCCAGGATCACCGACGTGAGACAAATACCAGGACATTATGACATCGCAGAAGATGCCGGAGGCATCATGCTCATCTGTGTAACGGTCATACTGGTGACACTGGTCATTGCAGCTACTGTTGTCGACCTGGACTTAATAAAGTGCCTGCCATACGGCAAACAGTCAATGACGTTCGATCTGGAGAAATACAACATTGATCCTAAAAGGAACTTTGAAAGAGAAGTTCCCAAGCATGAGTGTATTGATATGAAATCCGAGATTGACAAGTTGGGTCTCGAAAATGCCAATATGAATTTTATGGCTGTGGAGAATATGATTAAAGGAACTCCCGCGATTACGCTGGACGTAACATGCGCGGATCGATCGGGCGGCAGCTGCAGACGTTGCGGCAAGTACCGCAAGCAATGCAGCAACCCGCGCCAACATAGCAATCTACCTCCTTGCCCGCGACAACAATACAACTCCTTCGCGAGTCTCAGTACTGAGAGTAAGAAGAAGAGCATCTTCTGCAGACTTCTCTTGTGCTTCTCCCTCTCTTACTGCTGGAGGAGAGTGTTCAATACGAACACGGCCAACAAAGACTTGTCATTGATACACGGCATGAGGATTTTAGCCACTTTTTGGATTATATTTCTACATGTCGCCCTTATTGTGGACTATGTTTCAGGTAATATTTCCTCATTTAAATAACAACTCTTCGTTGTCCAATATCCCGATGCTACAGGAAGCTCAACAACATTTATCTAGAGCTGGTTCAAGACCCAAATTCTTTTAAAAATATTAATTTGAGAGCATGAGATAATGAATAAACATATCTTGAAGAATAATCCTTACATTGTGTACTGCGTTTCAGATAACGCAGGGGACATAAATGAACAGAACAATATCTACTACATCGTATCAACCGGCACCATAGCGTTCGACACGTTATTCTTCGTAAGGTTAGTTGTGTCACACCTATTATGATGAAATATGTTGATTTTATGGAAGCTTAATACGAGTTATTGCTATAAAAGTTTTATAATTGTAGGCAATTTACCAAAATAGTGTCTAATATAAAATTTCGTTCATTTAATCACATAAAACAGTAAATTCTACAAAATACGGGTCTCCTCCAAATTAACCATCATACCTTCGGAATGCTTTCTATTTTTTTTTGAGAGCTTATTAACAAGTTCCGACAATGACTTGGATGCGTTTCCTTCTTATGTAACACCAGAAAATATTGCCTGTATTATTCAAGTCTCAGGTACTGGCGCTGGCCGGCAGTTTCACTAGCTAGCGATCCATGTGTTTTAACTATATTTATATATATGAGTTTTAACTAGGTTTGTTTGTTTTGCAGTGGTTTGTTCAGCTCGCATCATTTCTTCTTCTTGAAGAGTCAGTACAGCGTCCAGGAGCTGGTGGGCTGGGGAGGCGCCTGTGGACAGATGCTGCAGTTCGTCTGCTTCGTTACTAACAGAGTCATCAGGTAAAAAAATATTAATCCCTTCAAGAAAACGTGTCAACACACCTCTGCCTACCCATTCGGGGATAAAGGCCTAAAGTTATGTTATGTTATCCCTTCAAGCAATTGCGTAGCAAATGACCATTGCTTTTCTTGAAAATGTTTGATGGAATTTAACTATATACGTAGCGGGTCGGTAAAACTTTTAATTCGCCTTTTTACTGGTTAGAGTACCTACTTACCTATTTATGATATGAGTTTGTACATTATACAGTCTGTATCGTCGTTCCGAGTTAGGGCCGGCGCAGATCTGGCGGAACGCAGCGCAGAGCAATTTTCACTGTCAATCTATTATCGACGTTGTCTTCATTGAAATAATATCCAAAATCAATTAACCTACTTTTGACATGTGGTCGCTTCGATGCTCCTCAGAATAAATTGTTGTCAATTGATTTTGGACATTATTGAAATGAGGACAATGGCGACAATAGTTTGAGAGTGCAAAATGCGATGCGCTTCGCTCCGCCAGATCTGCGCTGGCCCTTAAGGTGCTATTTGTGTTGATAATTATTATCGAACCAACTGACCCGAAAGGCAACCTGGAATTGGAGTCCTCTAAACAGAAACATTATATTCCTAGTGAAGGTACCGTCTTTAAAAGTACCTTATTGATTCAAAGTAGAATCGTGGTCTGTTAGAAGAGATTGTCTACCTTATGATTTTAGTTATAATTTGCATTTTTTTATATCGTTTTGATGTTAATATGACGTTTATTTTCATTACTTGTATTAGCCTGTAGCAATTAAATGATAAAAAACATATTTTAAATAAGGTCATTCTTGTTGGTAATAAATTGCTGTCAATTATATTTTAGCAATTTTCGATCTTTAATTGGCCTTTTAGTTTCTTCCAATCGTTGTTTTCATATTTAAAAATCGCTGGATGATTGGACACGCTCTTTTAGTCTCATTATTTAAATTTAATGACCTCATAGTTAAAGAGAATAAATCAGTGGCAAACTTTATCGTAGAACTAATAACTTAAAACTAATATTTTTTTTACTTGTAACATAGTAGGGACTAAATAAATATACTCGTACCTTAAAACATTTAAACTGCTTTAGAGCATCATCATCATCATCATCATCTTAGCGCTGTCCCGGTTGCGTTCCAAAACCTACGCCTTGGAGCACGGGGTCCGCTTTTCGTCTGAATCTCTGCCACTTCGCACGGTCTTCAGCATCCCTGGTGGTTAGTTGATTGGCACGCATATCATACCTTACGACGTCAAGCCAGCATTTCTTTGGCCTTCCCCGTTTACCGGGGCCCGGCGGAGGTAGCATGGCAAGACATTTGTTACCCACGTAAGATGCCGGTTGACGTAAGACGTATCCACACCAGCGTAGCCGATACTCCTGCAGTTTGTCAGCAATGTCACGGACATGAAGGCCACCCCGGATGCGGGAGTTCCTAATTCGGTCCTTCCGCGTGACTCCAGACATCCAGCGCAGCATGTTCATCTCCTTGACACGCGGACCTGCTTGTGACGCTCAAGCACAGGCCACGTCTCACTGCCATATAACAGGACAGGTCTAATGATGGATTTATAGACCTGTCCTTTAAGCTCAACCGGCATTTTGGGGTCACAATGATACCGCTCACCTCACGCCATTTGGCCCAGGCTGCCGAAATGCGTGCCTTGACGTCGCAATCGATGTCACCAGACGCGTGGAGTACTGATCCCAGGTACTTGACCAGGTCCTTTCGCTCGGCAATGTCTCCGCCTATGCGAATTGACGAATTTAAACTGGTTTAGAGCATCTATTAAAAAGTTCCTTAAACATTTGTATTCACGCGCTGCAGCGTTTGGCGCCTTCCTAGCCGAGGTTACTTTTAACTCGGGACACTCATCAACCCATACCGAAATACTCAACTACTTGAAGACAAAACTACAACTTAGTTTGCCATTGCGGTATTGCTCACCTAAAGAGATTTAGGGTATGGTAAAAGAAAAAAACGCGATATACATAGTATTATGAAAATTTAATTGGCTCCAAGGAGACACTTTACAAGTATCACTCGATAACAAAATAATTATATATAAAGCCATATTAAAACCTGTCTGGACGTACGGTGTCGATCTATGGGGCAAAGCTAAAAACTCAAACATAGAAATCCTACAGAGATTCGAAATAAAGTTTTCAGAACCATCACAAATGCTCCGTGGTTTACACAGAATAAAATCTTACCAAAACCGAATACAGGCACATAGCAACAGTTTGGCCTAGGCCTTACATTAAGCAAGTCACCAGAAAAGAAACGACTCCAACTAACGCCATCATATTTGGGACTTTGCAATAACAAAATAAATATCTTGTAAGGAGAGGCAGATTCTGCGCTGGAAGAATGGATCTCACAAACCACATCTCCTGCAACCAATCTACTAATGGTTGATTAAACCGATTGCAAGATGTAACGTAAAAGCTCCTATTAACGACCCCCTAAAATGTGTACTCTATTAACGATCTAATTTTTAAATCACTCATATTAGACATAATATAGGGTTCCAGAAAAGTCACCTAAAGAGATTTAGGGTATGGTAAAAGAAAAAAACGCGATATACATAGTATTATGAAAATTTAATTGGCTCCAAGGAGACACTTTACAAGTATCACTCGATAACAAAATAATTATATATAAAGCCATATTAAAACCTGTCTGGACGTACGGTGTCGATCTATGGGGCAAAGCTAAAAACTCAAACATAGAAATCCTACAGAGATTCGAAATAAAGTTTTCAGAACCATCACAAATGCTCCGTGGTTTACACAGAATAAAATCTTACCAAAACCGAATACAGGCACATAGCAACAGTTTGGCCTAGGCCTTACATTAAGCAAGTCACCAGAAAAGAAACGACTCCAACTAACGCCATCATATTTGGGACTTTGCAATAACAAAATAAATATCTTGTAAGGAGAGGCAGATTCTGCGCTGGAAGAATGGATCTCACAAACCACATCTCCTGCAACCAATCTACTAATGGTTGATTAAACCGATTGCAAGATGTAACGTAAAAGCTCCTATTAACGACCCCCTAAAATGTGTACTCTATTAACGATCTAATTTTTAAATCACTCATATTAGACATAATATAGGGTTCCAGAAAAGTCATACCTTAAAAATTAGTTACATATTTTTGTTGGACAACAAATAGAGTAATGTTTCTGTGTTTAAATAGCCAGTGAAAGAAATAATTTGAGAGTGAGTGGGACGCGCCCGAAGCGGACGCACATTTCATAGTGTCGCGTCTCCAGCCACGTAAGTACACCTAAATATTACTTAAGCAAAATAACACACTAAAAATGGATTTGTCTTCTTGCTATCACATTTCAACTGTAACGTATATATTTGTTTTCTAAACTAACTCTTAATATAATACTTTTTATTGGTTTTTGTGTTTTAAAATCATGTTTTAATTTAAAGCGGTAATAGAATCCAAATTTCAAAACTTGATTCTAATAACGACCCATGGCGTTGTTAAATTTTAAGAACATTTGGTATTTTAAAATAATATCTTTTATAAACTACCTCATTTGATTTTACTTTTGTCTTGTTCAATTCTTAAAATTATTTTACTTCGTTAGATCTATTAACGACAAAGCTATTCCTTAAAGTTTTTGTGTAAAACTCGATTCAACGTTAGACAATATCCCTATTATTATAATGATATTATACTGTAAATAACCTTTATTATCTGAATTAAAGACAAACTGACATTAAAAGAAATAATATAGCAATGAGATCGAATTTAACAGTATTCAATAAAGCAGATATTTTATCTGTTTATTATGAATTTTATTGGTCGCTAATAGAATATTGTAACCTTCATACTTGATTCTATTACCGACTCACAGCCGTGACGATATTATTGGTAATATTACAGTACACAAAAACAAAATGTATATTTTTGAACAAATTGGCTTATTTCTTGCACACGTGACGTTTTGAGATTTTGTCACAGGACATATTATTAATGTAAAATAATATTTGCTATCCAGTTTCATTCATGGCTTCATGGCATTGGCTTCATAAGTTTTCAAATCAAATAAAAATGGCGGGACGGAATGGAGGCCATGTAACTTTTTAAAGCTTCTTTCGAAGAATTAAATTCTATATCTCTTTAAAGATTGTGTTCTGTTATAGAATCATGGAGCCGCCGAAGCGCAAGCAGTACGCCTCTGCTCAACTAGAAGCTACGCTACTAGCTATAAATGAAGGGACCAGCATATACGAATCTTCAAAAACCTATGGCATACCGAGGACAACTCTGCGTGACAATAGAAATAATAATTAATATATAAATGAACATTGTGGAAAACAAACTGTCTTAATGAAGGAGGAAGAAAAATACTGTTCGACTGGCTTTTCTTATATTTATTATACCTGGTAGCGCCATCTACCTTCCTATCTATAACGAATCGCATCAAGATCAATCGTTCCACGTCTAGTGCGAGCGATACCATATTTCCGTCCCGCTCTATCCCACTCCCTGGAAGAGGCCCTGCCTTCGCCTGATTCGTCGACGCGATCGTGGACGCGAGTGACAGTCGAGAACATTCCGCTCGCTGAGAACGCCGTCTCGATACCGTACCGCGCCGCACCGTTGTATGTGCTACCGCTTCCACCAAGGAAAACCCGCTCGCGAATGGTGAATTGAAGTGAAAACAAGCAGCTGCATCACGAAACCACCAGGAGACTGCCCTACGGAAACGAAGAAGGTTGTATAAGGTAGGTGCCCTCCATCCTTGAAATATCCTATACCCACTCAATCACTCCTCTTCCCTTATTCCTTTCTAAGCGACCCAGAACTCGCCCTAATACAGTCCATTTCCTTCTCCAAGTCGCCTAGAACCCTACGGTTTCGGTGTAACGCCGAACCAATACCAAAAGAGTTCAATCTTACAACTCCTTTTAAAAATGCTCTATTCTTTCCTAAAGTTGACACTAAATCAAATAAAAGAGTTTCCAAAAAAATTACACCAACTGTTGCAATTTCAGATGAGTTCATGGAATACCAGAAAAAAACTGAAGAGAAAAAAGCACAGGAAGAAGAAAAGAAAAAAAAACGGAAAGAAAAATTACAAAGAAATAAAATAGAAAGAGAAAAGAAACAAGCGGATCTTAGGAAGGCAAAAGAAAGGAAAAATGTAGGAGCTGTGTCTAAACCAACAAGTGTGAGAAAACATAATACATCAACAGCGTTGGAAATACGTCGTAATATGACGTCAAGTTCAGAATCTGAATCTGACTCAGCATTAATCCCACGACAAAATAATTACAAGATGAAAACTTAAAATCCAAAACACTGGTCCAAGGTCATGCTTCAACATCAGCTAGAGTTCTTCCAAATACATCATCATCTGATATTGATGGGTTATATGTACCTACCAAAAACTGTTTCGTATAAACAACATATTATTTTTTCATCTGCCTCTGATTCTGATAATATTTTTTAAAACTACTTTATTTGAACTTACAAACGTTGATTACTGTCTCTCTCTCTTCTCTCTTCTCCTAACCTTATTAATCCCAATCATTTTGGAGTCGGCTTCTGTATTGAGCGAATTATAAATATGTGTACCTATAATTATAAAGGTATTTTGTGATTTTATTACAGATTAAAATATTTTTGTTACTGATTTATAATTTATAATTTGAATGAAGGTAATTAAAAAGTAAGCATTTAATTATTTGAAGACTGTTTTCTGAGACTGATTATATTTTTTATTACTTAAAATAACAAAAAATAAGCTTAGAGCACTTATTTTTTGAGTTGCAATAAATAATTATATGTTCATATTGTAATAATTTTGATCTCATTACTATTGTTATTATATAATAAATATCTTAAAAACGATTTTTATTTTATTTAGGTAATAGTATAGAATAAGTGTCAACTTCGTAGCGGTCGGTAAAGGAAGTAGAAAAATCGGTAATAGAATCTTGCCGCATTCTATGGGTCGGTAATAGAATCAACTACTCTTTTGGATTAAATCATTATTTAGTAACTATTGTGTTATTGAATATTCAATATAAGTACTGAATTGCAAAGAATACTTCGTTGAGATTAATTATAAATTATAACATCTTTCCTAACATAACAGCTTATATCTATTTTTTTAAAGTGAATCCTAAGACAGCTAAAACTGGCGGTAATAGGAGCATTTACGTTAATAAGAAAAATATTGTATTTGGGCCAATGTACATATATACTAGATATAGATGGTTTAAAAAAATCCTTTAACACAGATGTCGTTAGGACTTCAGATTATATTTGGCCTTGGGGTTTATTTTTCAATAGTACCTACTATCCATGGTTCATCACCCCTGACAGTTAAGTTTTTTACTGTTCTGTCCGATTTTCATCATCAACGTCCTAGCATTATCTCGGTTGCATCCCAGCCTTCCATGCCTGGGAGCCCGGAGTCCGCTTACTTCTTTTTTTTTAGTGTGAATGTGTCGGAGTTTTCAGACTGCCTTAAGGCCTCCGACATGGTCTAACGATCCTTGTCCTCAGACAAGAACTAGGACTGACAGCCAAAAAAAAAAACTCAAAATCATTTATTCATTTAGGCCACAAAGTGACGCTTATGAACGTCAAAAGTTAAAGTTAATTACTAGATGATTCTACATTTACATTTACTGCCACGTTCGCAATGCAATAGGTAGAACCACGAGAAAGAACGGGCAATAAAACTCGTGGCCACTCTTTTTAACTGCCAGTATAATGGTTTTACATGTTATATTTGTAAGGAGCTGCAACTGTTTCACATTGTGAGTTATCTACTATTGCAAAAGTTAATAGTTATTGATATCATACTCAAGCAATAAATTATGTTAGCCTTAGGTGCCCTTCGAATCACGGTAGCGCTCTCATGTAACTACCAGACGTGGTCACCCATCCAAGTGGCGACCCGTGCTAGCGTTGCTTAACTTTGCCGACCTATCACGATCGGCAAGCCAAGTCTCGCTATGAGCGCTACAAACTAGTCTTACGAGATATGTCAGAATATCAATTCAGAAAATCTTTTATTCTCTCCAGGTTGCTACCCTCATACGCTTACGCAGTCCTCCTGTCAGCGGTGCTGTCTCGCTGGTCGCGCGCGACGTCGTCGCTGGCGCTGCCCGACCACGACCACGACAACTGCAACGCGTACTGGTGGCGGAACCTGTTCTATGTCACCACTTTGTACCCGCAAGAGGAACAGGTACATATGAAATTCATTTTATTGTTGCTGATTGATATTTACTTACAGAGTGAGTTAACACGTTTAAACGTTTGCGATTAGTATACATTATACGTACAACTCTATTTAACGGGAGTCAGGCAGTGAGTCCCCTCTGCGACCACGACCTGCGCAAGTCGGACGAAACGTCGGAAAACACGGTTATCGCGAGTAAGACCCGCTAAATCAACTTCTAGTTATAAGGCATATGTAATTTTTACATCTTTGTCTGGTATCTACAGTGCATGGTAGTATCGTGGTACCTGTCGACGGAGACGCAGGTGCACATGCTGGGGGCGCTGCTGTGCGCCGCCAGCGCCGCCTCCACCGTACGCGCGCGCGCCGCCACCGCGCTCGCGCTGCTCGCCGCACTCGGCGCCACTGTCGCCGACGCTAGCGCCGCATACTTCGAGTTTGGACAGATGTGAGCTCCCTCATAAAAATATTATATTTTTCCATTTTATATTTAGCTTATACGGGAAACTTTATATTTAGCTCTCAATACAAAATGTCACTATCTCAATTTATTCCGTAGGTGTTTTTTTTTGTATATCTTTGCGCCGGGATGGAAAATCGTTTTCAAATTATATACCAACCAATTTGGCCTATGCCTATTATACTGTGACTGGGAGAAAATAAAAGACGTGAACCCCTTTTGTATCGTTTTTAAATTTGATCAAGTCGGAGGATGTTCTAATTTCAGATATTCGAACGGGTTCAGCGCTTACTCAACCATTATTGAACGCCCATGGGCTAGAGTCGCCCCCTACTTCTTCGGAGTTTTTACCGGATGGCTGGTACATGCAATACAAGGCAAACTTAAAGTTTCTAAGGTGAGACATTATAATAATATAGTAGATAACATCTTATAAAACTTGCAACTACGGAGTCCATATCATACCAAAATTTTATTATTGTGTGTACCTAGAAGTAGGCCCTGCGGCACTCCTCACAAACATTTACTAAGAAGTAAGATAAAGTTGTAACTAAAATAAAAAACATCATAGTATTTGAATAATGGTAAATTGAACACAAAAAGTGACTCAAATATTATTTATTTATTATACATATTTAATCGGTACTTAATCGAACAGATACCTAAAGTGTCAAAGGCCTTACTGAGATCAGTATGCATTTTTGAAGATTTTCATCAAATTGTTATCAGATAACAGCGTCTCTTCTGTGGATATCGTCGATATCGTTTATAATCGCCTCAGTAGCAGTCTCCATGATCGGTCTGCCGTGGCTGGCTTCCTGGCTGCATCTATCGTGGCCTATCGCTCTGTTGTGGCCAGTGCTGATGGGTACGACTAATTTAGCTGGTGAGTAACAATATTTTGTGCCACTAGGACTACGAAAGTGTATACGAAGCAGATCGAAAATTCAATACCATACCTTTATATGGTACTTCAACAATAGCGATGGAGTAGTGGAGGATAAAACAAACTTACTGATGATGTAATCAAAATCGTCAGTGGTACTGATAGGGTATCTACATCTATGTATTGTGTGTGAATATGGTTTATAGTACTGATAGTATATCTATAATTTTTAATCCCATATTTTTTATGCAGGAGTATTTCGGCGCCTGCTGGCAAAGTCTCCGATAGCAGCACTGAGTCGGCTGTGTTACGGTTCGATACTGCTCCACCCGGCCATAGCGAGGGTCGTGCTGCTCTCCATTGACACTAGTTTGTGTTCGCAAACTTTATGCATTGTAAGTAAATACTTCTGTGTCTTCAGACAATATTTATTACCTAATTATAATCAATAATTTTAGTTCGTACATTAATGTGCTCTCTACAGTCGTGACGAAATATCATCACATTGGACTTTAATAATATTGAAAAGCCAGTGCAATACATAATTGTGTTAACATAGATAGTAGACATCATTCATCACAATCATCATCAGTCTCTTGCAGTCCAGTGTTGGTCATTTGACTCTCAAAATTTGGGTCAGTATGGCATTATGTCGACTAACAAAGTGATCTTCAAATATTGATAAAACTTTCCGTGTCATCCAAATAACGGTGGAGGTTAGAACTGATAGAAATTAAAATTTAAAGGAAAACAAACTCTTCGTTCATAAATGACGTGTAAATAAATTTAGTCCGTAGGGTGGTAGACCATATTTATGGCTAACTGTACATGTATTAAATTCATAAATGTTTGATGTCTTTCCAGTGGCTGTACTCCGTGGGGATTACAGTATTAACTCTGCTAGCAGCTCTTCTTCTCTCTCTCCTAGTCGAAATGCCATGTTGCAGCATATTACGAAGACTATCTGACTGTGCCACGTGACACAATAAAACAACCGTTCATTTTAAATATTTTGTATTAAAAATTATCATATTTATTTGTAATCGGTAAAAAACTTACAACTATTTATATTTACAGCCTATTTACATTAAAGTACACGAGTAATTGTACATATTTATTGTATTATATTAATCGCTACTCACACAAGAATCGGTCATCTGGTATGTTCGAGTAACTTGCTTACCTCTTTCTAATGTAATCTGTGAACCAGTAAAATGGTTGGATTACAGATTAAGATTTACTTGTGGAGAAAATCAAAATTAACGCATTCAAGTTAACAATTTTACCTGTACATAGAGGTGTCATAAGTTTTTATTCTATGGTAACTAAAATGATTGTTCCATTGATGATACGACTATAGATATGACCAAGAAAACAGGCAGTAAGGAATGCAAACAGTACCAGATGACAGACTCTTGTGACTCCATTATATTGTAACGTTTATAGGTAAAGTCGGGAGTAAAAGCTAAGCGAAGACTGAGAGATCATCATCTCGAAACAATATTAAAGCCAAGATATTATATTAATACCCGGTTCACACAAAATGAAAACATGAAACCTAAAGTCGATCACATAATATACAGATTCAAGTCTATTGAAGCGACGGATGAAAATAAGTATTGTGAACCGGACGTAAATACATTGGTTGTCATCCAAATAAAACCTTTAAACTATCACGTCAAGCGTTTCATTTTCTTTTAAAATAATAAATACAAATTCCTAAGCCAATTTAAAGTAAAAATATAACAGTTTATAAAAAGATTGCGTTCGTTTAACATTATGCTTATGTTTAACAATTAAAATATTCACTAAAAGGTACCATTTATTGGCAAACATGTTGGCCAATGTGTTACTCATACGCTTTCGCAACATCGAACAAATTGGCCAATTAATCATCTCAATTAGCTTCAATATACATCAGCCTATTCTATTTTGAAATTATAATTTACTTCACTGAGTGCTATTTGTCATGATTTGTTTTTAATAACCATAGATATCAAAGAGATATTCCTTCACTGCAACTCCTTCGTATATGTGTGTTGCCAGTTGTCAATATTTTGAAATATCACAACAAATTCCGTTGCTAAGCAACTCTATGAAGCGGTAGCATGAGTCAGCATTTGCTCATAAAATATGCACCTAAAGGCACATCCCTAGATATCCGTAGCTACAATGTCCAATACATTCTCAATACCAAGATTCACTCATCCCAATAACACAACAATAAAATACTCTACTTTCAGTCAATATTAAAAGCCTCATTGTAGAAGCGATCTTAATTTCCAATGACTTAAGTAAAATTTGTCCATTTACATTATTTAAAGTCTTATTTGAACTTTATTTATTACACATTTACACTATTCTAGCAGCGAAGCGTAGAAACCAATGGGCCAAAGTAACAGTCGGTAGATTATCAAACTATGAATGTGGTAACTTGCACTAGGTCTCTGGGTGTTTCAATATAACGTTTATCAGTTTTACATTTTTTAGACTTTATTCATGATGATGTATATAAACAATACGCATTTGTTGCAACGTAAAGCTGATTAGAATTGATTTCGAGGCGCACTTGCCAGTGGCGCCATCTACGCGGCCGCCTTAAATGGCTCAGTTCTGAATTAAGGCAGTAATAGTCTTTGAACTGGTAGTATAATGGTTGGTTCACACCCTGTGAGGTTTCTTCTGCGGTGAGATGATCTTCAACATCGTGACCATGGGTGCCTCGAACGCGACAGATATGATCAACGCGAGTACGTATGATATCACTGTCAGACCCAGGAACAGGATGCACTGTAGATAGAAAAGTATTAGATAGAAATGTTTATACAGTGGTGATCAGTGTTTTGCAGTCTGCCACAAATCGCAATTTCACTAAACCATACAATTTCACCCTGTAGAAAAACCCGGCGTTACCGTAAACCTTTTCATAGAGAGGCCTAAGTTCACCAACACGGGCTTAAACACGGTTTATATACAGGACTTTCTTTAAATTTTCATATTTTATATCCAGTAATGTTTGTGTAAATAAATAAAAATAAAATTTAAAAAAATATGAAAATATTAGCACAGATCCGTAGGCATTTTGCATCAAGTGTCTTTTTAAGTCCTACTGGTGTGCTGCCTCCCAAGGTGGACTGACAACGTTGTTGGTATCGCGGGCAGCGGATGGATACGCGTGGCTCAAAATCGGTGCATGTGAAGAGTCTTGGGGGAGGCCTGTGTCGAGTAAAGGACTTCTTTTGGCTGATACGATGAAACGCTGGTGTTGCTGTAGGTATATCAGGAGTGAGTACATACCACCATCATCTCGCCCATGTGTATGGGGTGCGTGAGGTGCATGGCGACGTAGCGCAGCACCACCGGGTGCACGAGGTAGGCGCAGTACGTGACGCGCGAGAACGGGTAGTTATATAAGGAGTGAGTACATACCACCATCATCTCGCCCATGTGTATGGGGTGCGTGAGGTGCATGGCGACGTAGCGCAGCACCACCGGGTGCACGAGGTAGGCGCAGTACGTGACGCGCGAGAACGGGTAGTTATATAAGGAGTGAGTACATACCACCATCATCTCGCCCATGTGTATGGGGTGCGTGAGGTGCATGGCGACGTAGCGCAGCACCACCGGGTGCACGAGGTAGGCGCAGTACGTGACGCGCGAGAACGGGTAGTTATATAAGGAGTGAGTACATACCACCATCATCTCGCCCATGTGTATGGGGTGCGTGAGGTGCATGGCGACGTAGCGCAGCACCACCGGGTGCACGAGGTAGGCGCAGTACGTGACGCGCGAGAACGGGTAGTTATATAAGGAGTGAGTACATACCACCATCATCTCGCCCATGTGTATGGGGTGCGTGAGGTGCATGGCGACGTAGCGCAGCACCACCGGGTGCACGAGGTAGGCGCAGTACGTGACGCGCGAGAACGGGTAGTTATATAAGGAGTGAGTACATACCACCATCATCTCGCCCATGTGTATGGGGTGCGTGAGGTGCATGGCGACGTAGCGCAGCACCACCGGGTGCACGAGGTAGGCGCAGTACGTGACGCGCGAGAACGGGTAGTTATATAAGGAGTGAGTACATACCACCATCATCTCGCCCATGTGTATGGGGTGCGTGAGGTGCATGGCGACGTAGCGCAGCACCACCGGGTGCACGAGGTAGGCGCAGTACGTGACGCGCGAGAACGGGTAGTTATATAAGGAGTGAGTACATACCACCATCATCTCGCCCATGTGTATGGGGTGCGTGAGGTGCATGGCGACGTAGCGCAGCACCACCGGGTGCACGAGGTAGGCGCAGTACGTGACGCGCGAGAACGGGTACAGCACCGGCGCCGACAGCAGCCCCGTTACCCAACCTGACAACAACACATCATATATTATAACACGATAACGGCAATAGGCTCGCCCCCATTACGTGAACATAACATGAACAAATATTATTTGGCCATATTTTATGTTGATGGAAAAGCTGATATTCTGTCATATTTGGTTAGACTCGTAAGCGGACCCCGGTTGGATTTAAGACATGTTAGTCTTAGGGTCGGCACATATCTGACGGAAGATGCGTCGAACGTATCTTCGGTCGCGTCTATTTCGTCAAATAAGTCGGTACACATCTGACGGAAAATTCGTCGAGCGTATCTACATCGGTCGCGTCTATTCCGTCAAATTAGACCTCTTCCATTACTTCCAAACTGACTAGACGCAGTCAGTTTCTGCGTTCAGCAACTACAGTGCGGTTGCTTTGTATGACATTTAATTTTAAAACGTCTCCCAACGCGTCTGTCAAAATTCACGTGGTGCGTGGTGCGTGCGTCGTCAACGGATAATGCGTTGACGGAAACGGAACAGACGCTGTACGCTCAACGTACTAACGGATCATCGGTCAGGTATGAAAGGTTGAATGTTTTTCTATATATTTGTATGTTTTGGCGTTACGCGACCGATAATACGCGATGCATCTTCCGTCAGTTATGTTCTGACCCTTAGATGCAACTGAGATAAGCCTAGAGGACGACGATAATAATAAAATAATAATAATAAAGTTTATTACTCCATAAGAATTAGGTACACTTAATCTAAGCACAAATATATGCCTTATGGTATAGATTTACGATGATATGATGTTGATCTTTTGGTCAGGCACAGATCCAGCATGCTGTACACTCACAAATATTTTATTTACTGCAAGAAAAATAGGTGCAGAGTAATAATCAGAGGAAAAGATGGTTACCTCCATGTCCAGTGGAACACGCGATGATGATCCAGCCGATACAGGCGGCCCACAGCGAGTGAGAGATGGCGCTGTAGATGGCGGCCGACCACACGCCCAGCTCCGTCTTGTACAGACCGAAGATCAGGAACAGTAGCGTGGCGGTGCACACTGACCAGCCAACCCACGCCCATATCTGATGGAAGAACAAACATTGATTACATACACATGTTACAAAATGTTGGGTGTTCGATAAAACATATACTTATTTGCCATTTTAACTGCTCATTGAAATGCTTTTTCCAGATTTTGTCCGAATGTATATAGTCTGTGCGGAAAGAGAATGGGCGTGGCGAAAATTGGAACTAACATTCGTTGAGTCGCTTTAGTAATTTTTAACTTATGTACGTACGATTGAAAACTCTTCTGTCTGTCTGAGTAAAACAGGCTCAACAGATCAAGATTTTAGTCGCACTATAATTAGGCATGAGCCCGATAAATCAAAACGAATCTGAAATCCGATTGCAGTCAGAAATCGTATCGTATCGATATTCCAATGTGAAAAAACCGATTTTAGAAAACCGCAAAACCATACCACGATAACGCAAACTACACAAATCCAAACCAAACGGTGCAAGCGCAACCAAACTACAAAGTAAATCTAAAGCTTACGTTTTCGATAGTTTTCATATTCATTCGTTCTCTTTCACACTACCAAACGACTAGTTAGTTAGAATGCGAGAGAGCGAATTTCATTTCCCTTTCTTTCTAACTTACTGATCCGTTGAAAGAGCGAAAGAGATGAAGCGAATTTTATTGTCGCCAAGCAAGCGAATCGTTTTGGATTTTGGCGGTTTTATAAATTCCAGATTGAATAGATAAAATAAAATTAAATATCGAGGCGATAATATCTAATTCTGATTGCAACTATTTAATGTACATACATACATACATAGACTCACGCCTGTTGCCCCGAAGGGGTAGGTAGAGGCATATTAAACGCCCACTTTTCGCCAGTGTTTTGATCCCACGTAATAGGTGGCGAGCCTATTGCCGCTTATTGGGACATTTTGTTTGCCAGAGCCTCGTCCGTTGATCGGCAGGTGCACCACTTGCAGGTGAGGTTGGCTTGGGACCCTAAGTTCTTGGTGGGAACCCTATGCATTTAATGTTTATTTTGAAAATTGCAAATAGTTATTAGGAATTTATGTTTGGAGAGTTTTATTTGACTTGATTGGTCTCATGCACAAAATACAAAAAGATTTCAATGGTTTACGTTTGTCGTACGCTACGCTCCAACATCCGCTACTGAAATCGATTTCTAAAATCGGTTTTTGAAATCGATTTCATAATCTGAAATCGGATATTTATCGGTTTGCGTAAAAATCCGAAAACGCCCATGCCTAACTATAATAAATTAACAATGTTGCCAATATGAGAAATACGGTAATTACGTATTGTTGTGCCCTCAAATCAAAAGTCTGTTCTCTTTCCGCACAGACTCTAATATGTGCTACCGAACAATAGATTTTATTCGACATTAGGACACCTTACTCTTGATTTATAACTCCTATTCAATTTATATTATTAATCAGAGAGTGACACTGTATATTTTTAAGACGTTTTGGCTGATGTCCAACCTGACGCAGTACTTTCCGTAAAGTTTATTAAGTTGCAATACCTTTATAGTCGTGTTTCACTATTGATAGAATATTTTTTTATACTGCCTAGCAATCCAAGGTATATAGTGCTAGCCAAACTCACTCTATTCATCCTAATCTTCAAGTTAGTCTTAAACAGTATCCATCCCGTGAGCATGCCCATGAGGTAGGGTCCCAGTCTCGTCCAGGGTTTCTCGTACACCTTGTCGAACTGCGTGAATGGGTCCTCGGGGTTCGGGATGTGGTTGCTGCTCCACGACACGTAGCCCGTGGTGAACAGAGACGATAGGAACAGCATGCCGGTCAGACCAGCTGACAGCTTGAAGTGACTGTGATCAAACATTATAATAAATATTGGGAACTGGTGCATTATAGACAAAAGGCTACATTTGGCATTATATTAGGTACAAATTGTCATCACCTAATGCGATGTCTTAAAATCTGCAAATAAATATTATTTATCAGAAACATTATCCTTACTAAAATGAAAGGTTTTGGTTCGTAAATTTATTTACCTTGTGGCCAAGATAAGTAGAATGGCGCTGACAGCATAGAACTGGGTGTCATCAGAGAGGTACCAACTCCACAACATGCACTGAAATTATTGTAACACATAAAATAATGAAAAATTATTACATCGTAATTCGTAATCTATACATATTATAAAATTAAAGCCTCTTAACCTTTCTGTCTGTATGAACGCGATAAAATCAAGAACTACTCAACGGATTTTTGTATACATCTAAATAAAAATGTTTGAAAATGATGTTTCGTTTTGATTTTTGTAGTTTTCACCAATATCGCGTGATCGCTAGGATAGTTTTTGTGTGTTCTCCTTATGTTGGCTAGCCAAGAAGTAACGTGAAATTAAGTTGAATTTGTAACTTGGTTTACGGATGAGTAATGTAAACGTATAGTATCTTACCATCTGGTCGACGGGGAACAGTGTGTTGATATAGAGAAGGTTCCGCCACCAGTACTTGGGGCAGGTGTCGTGGTCCATCGCCGGCGGTTCGAACACCGAGTTGAATGCGAACCATTTCATCGTCACCTCCACCACGCCCAGGATGAACAGGTACGGAGCGGTCAGTCTGGAGGATACGACAGTGATTACATACATATGATGGTTTATTTTACTGGATGTTTACATATTACAATTAAAATTTTAGTCGGGTAAACTGTTAATAGTGAAGGGTTTAGGTATCTATATACCGTAATTAACGTTTAACAATCATGTTTGCTATCGCTATTTTTGATGTTTATCAAATAACGAACAAGGTTTTAAGGGACAGTAGATCATCGCATAAGTCATCACCGAATGGCATCGATTATGGGTAATTTGTAAGGGAAATTGATAGGAAGTTACTTTAATAAAAATCTATGATTGAAATAACATTTTTCTTTAAGGATGTCACTGAAGTGAGAATAGGCGACTATAATTTATTTTTCACCACAGCAGCTCAAACATGCCGCTTTTGCTGCGAGACAACAGTGAACAAAACGCGATTTTGATTCGAGCGTGAGTAAAAGTAGCTTTTTAATTTTTCAATCTTCAGTGTCACGAATTGACATTGTTCAGCCATAAATTTCAAAAAACAAAACATTCGAATTTTACTGTGTTCTGTCTCTTTCACATGCATATAAAAAGTGAGTGAAAAAACAAACCCCTTCGAATTCGAAATTCGATTTTGGAATTCGACCTCAAAGAAAACACCTACGGCAACGCAAAAAAAAAGATATTTGTAATAGAGAAATTACTTTTTTTATATAATATTGTTTACATGTTTAGTTGATTATTGGATTTTAATAAAAATAAGTCTAATCAATAGTATAAAATTAGTATTTAACCAATATATTTTTATTTATATATATTAAGTGCATTTGAAAAATAAACATTAGGGACGCGGTATTAAAACGCGATTTAATGTTTATTTAATGATTAAAAAGTAGCGGGAATAAAAATTTCGCTGATGCTGATACAGTAGATATAGCGTAACGTGTTAAATTATATTAATATATAAAATAATCTAAAAGATGGGTGAAACTAGCGATGATGACTGTACTTTAACACCAGAAGAGTTAAATCAACAAGTGATTATGCAGAATTCAATCTATTCCTGTTCATTTCTATGTCTCCTAAGTAATATGTGTTCTCACTGCTGTGGTGAAAAGTTATGTGTGCTACACGAGAGCAAAGTTTTTTGTATCTCGTGCTGTTGAGTCCCTCACCACGCTCAGGATTCTAACTTTGATTCACTCGCTACGCTCGTGAATCAATCATAGAATCCTTCGCTTGCTCGGGACTCAAAATCAGCACTCGAAACAAAAAACTACTTTGCTCTCTTGTTGCACAAATAACTATTATGTGTTTTTTTATTTCGATCTTCATTCGTATTTAATACTTTAATTTGATGATCGTAAGCGTGAAATTGTGACCAAAGTGAATAAATGAGTACAAAGTATAGACCTGGCGAATCTGTATCCAATTAATCCGAGGAACTGCAGCACGCCGGCGGTGAACTTGCGGTGCCCCTTCACCAGCACGTCCAGCTTGCCCTTGGACTTCGTGCGGAAGTACAGGAACGACACTAGCATACCACTGGAACGAATAAAGAAAAATGTTATAATGATGTACTTATGACGCTGACTGGCCATCAACACACTCCTACTTGAAACTACTGTAGGTTTTGGACCGGCTTCACCACTTCTGGATAAGTCTAATTGGCTAATCTTCCAGTTTAATATGAATATTATAAAGTAAGTTTTATAGGTGCATAGGGTTCCCACCAAGAACTTAGGGTCCCAAGCCAGCCTCACCTGCAAGTGGTGCACCTGCCGATCAACCGACGAGGCTCTGGCAAACAAAATATCCCGATAAGCGGCAATAGGCTCGCCACCTATTATGTGGGATCAAAACACTGGCGAAAAGAGGGCGTTTAATATGCCTCTGCCTACCCCTTCGGGGAAACAGACGAGAGTCTATGTATGTATGTATGTATGTATGTATGTAAGTTTTATAAGTTATCTAACAAATTAATTTAATAGGAACGTATCAGACACCAGTGCAACTGGCCCTTAGTCAATTCCTCCGCTGGAATTGTCAAAACAGTGCGGTATGTTTTAGCTAAGGCTTCTCTTGTTACCCTGCTTAGTTACTTCTATTTTGGCAGCCATAGGTGACTTGGTTATATGGGTTATTCGTATTGATAGCGGCGTAGCCAGGGAGGAATGGCTTTAATTCTAAGTACGACATCATGATTGCTTTATCCAGTGTAAGCCTGCTAGTTTTTTTTTTATGGTAATAGGCGGCAAACGAGCAGACGGATCGCAAATTACCGCATATGACACAAGCAACACCGCAGGAGTCACAAGTGCGTTGCCGCCCCTTGGGGTTGGGAAAAGGGGTGGGATGAGGAGTAGGATGAGGGAGAAGGAATAGGGGAGAGGGCCTCCGGCACTCTCACTCACCGAACGAAACGCAACAGTTTAGGTACTGTTACTTTACGTCGATTTTCTGTGAGAGGGTAGTACTTCCCCGGTCGAGCCGGCCCATTCATGCTGAAATCAGCAAGGCTCTACTACCTACGGTAAATGTATAAAGTAATTTACCCGAGACAGAAGAAAGTGTCGACGCTGTAGACGGCGCTAATGATGAGCTGGAACCAGAAACTCTTCTCTAACAGAGCTCGCAATGCTGTGTTGTCTGCGTACTGGAATTAGACATAATTGATATTTAAATAAAATTGAATTTTCTAATTCTGCTGTGGTAATGACCAAAGCTTGTTTGCAAATCAGAATCAACTAACTTTTGTATAACGAAAATGGCAAGATAATATGAATTTGGTATTGGTCAAGGGAAGACTGTGATCTTGTAAGGATTTCAGAAAGCTATTGGATGGTAATGGCACAAAATTAGTCTATGTGAGGGGCCTTGAGGGGGGCCTTGAGGGTGGCCTTTGTTCAGGAGTAGAAAGTTTTTAAGGCTGAATGAAGTAAGAGATCTTCAGTGAAAGTCTTTAGACTAGTCTTGAGATTATGTTGAACAAGTCAAGTTCGCCAAGCTCCCACTGGCGTAGCTAGGGTTAATTTTAGGGTGGACCTGGGCCTTCAAAATTTAGTAATGTGCAGTATCTTAGGTGTCCAGGCTAGAATTTTGAATCGGTAACCAAAATTCGGGGATGGGTCGTAGAACAAATCGGAGTGGATATGACCCACCTGGCCTTCTGCTATATACGCATGTGCAAGCTCCTCACCTTGAAGACGACGATGCAGGTGTGTCCGAAGATGACCCACACCATGGACATGGTCCTGAGGCCGTGCACCACGGGCACCGTGTCGGAGCCCACCGACTGGTCGAAGATCTGCAGCACGTTCGCCTTCATCGAGAACGACAGCAGCAGCTCCGACCATACGCCTGCAAGGAAACAGTAGCAATAACGTTTTTGACAATGTTTAAGGCACTCTGAACAAGTCACAGTAAACCATTTGTAACACGAAATTTATTTGGAATTTTTGTATTGGTTCTGGCACTAAGAAACCTTCATCACGTCGCTTAGATACTATAGTGACAAAATGGCTGGATTGTTAGTCAATTTGCAGAAAATCCGTAGCTGTAGCTATAAATGTTTCCTGCGTAATATTTAACCTTTTATTTAATTGGTTGTTATTAATTAAATGGAAGTTAAATACCGTGTTGAAAAGCCAGCTTCTTCGAGCTTCCATTTTCTCAACAGAGATAATCGAAGTAGGAATTAATTTAGCTGCGGTGTCCATGAATTTATCGTCATTTATTTATCAATTTCGTGGTGTTCCGAGCTGTCGCTGATACATTTAGGATAGTCATAGTACAAAAGTTTTGGTTTATACCTCTGGTAATTTCCACAATAGTACGATGTTATTATGAACTTACTGAGTTTGAGTTCATCAGTGGAGGCGGTCTCGGCGGTGAGGTGCTCTTCGGAGGTGTTGCTGTTGATCGCGAGGTTGTTGTTCACGTTGTACATTGCCTTGCCTGTGAAAACAACAACACCTTATATGGACCTGGATTTGCCTTAAACAATGTTTGCCTTAAACATTGTTTAAGGCAGATCCAAGCAACTCTGTAATACAGTAGGTATTTTAAGCAAGTGACACGGTTACGGACACGAATTCGGGTCTAAGGTCTTTACCATTACTAGCAAGCCTTTAATTCTACCATAACAAGTTGAAGTACCTATAGCCTGGAACAAGCTAGCTTTGCATTTGCTGAATCAAACTTTGGCTTTACCTGCATGTGCTAGAATTGTATGCAAGGTCTCAGCTGCACTGTGGCTAAGCTTTGGAAGGCCACTCCTGACGCAATTAGAGTGGACGGATATTATACGGGTGTCATAATAATAGTTGAATGAAACTGTGGAAGAAGAAAGGTGTGGTGTTCCTCCAGATAGAGGGAGGATCCTCTAACCAGGCTGGGTGATTTTGTCTGGCGGACTGCAGTTCTACGGACGTATTTGAGAAGTTGTATAATAATATACATACAGGGTGTAAAAACACCCTTAACGAAAATCCCATGTTGTACCAGCCACTAAGACCATTTTTTACTTCGGCACCATACCTGGGAAATTACTGGTTCAGGAGATATTGAGGCTCAAAATTAGTATGGAACTTTTCTAATTAGGTACAAAATCGATGCATTTACCATGCCAATATGTTCCTTAGATGCCCTATAACCCCATGGATAAGTAGGTATTTCGAGCACTGTACGCGCGTGCTTTTAATTGGGGTTTAAAAAATGTGAAAACAAAAAAAGAAATCGTTTCCCAGGTATTATTTTTGGTTAGTATGACTTGGCATGATGTCCACAACGAGTAGACTTCGGCTTGGTGATGGGTCTTGTGACACCCTGTATAGTCAACTCGTGCGCGAACACTGCTTGCCTACGCGATTCAGGAATTTAGTTATGACGAATGTGTCCGATAGATGTCGCCGTATTATTGTTGTTGAGACTTCGTTTTTGTTCACTACTTGGCGACTAGCACGAAGAAAAAGAAGATGAATTGTATGTAGCCTACCATTAGCGACAGTGATGTCGTCGAGGTCGAGCTTGAGGTCGGTCCGTGCGCTGGTATTCGCTGCGATGTTGGCGGCGCGTTGCCGGCGACGCTTGACGTCGCGACTGATCTTCATGTCGTACGCCGTCGCCGCTACCAGCAGGATTGTCACCAGGGTTGATACGGCGCTTGAACAAGTATATATTTATTTTATTTACTTCAACTTCATGCAAAATACATGGCACAAGGAGGATTTAATGTCAAAGGCATTTTCTCAGTCGATTCCAGTCAACCTTTGGCTGATGAAGCGATGATAGTGGCAGGTGTGTTCAGATCAAAGAGCGGAATAATTCTTATAAAAAATACACTTAAGTTAAATAATAAATACATCGTTAAATGATTTGGCACTCAGTCTTGGAAAAGTTGCTACGGTAAGTCATCATTCTCCTAGCGTTATCCCAGTTTAAATCTGGGATCCGCTTTCTAGTCTAACCGGATTTGGCTGAATATTAGCTTTTCCACAGAGCGACTGCCTGTCTGACCTCCGCAACCCGTAGGGATAGCGATATTCCATGGTTAAGACTAGTGTCAGTTTACTGAGAAGGTACTGACGCCCTATAAAGACTGTCAAAGATCTTCATGACAACCGGGACCGACGGCTTAACGTGCTCTCCGAGGCACGGGACGAGCGATAATTAACAATTCAATACGCACATAACTCTGAAAAGTCATTGGTGCGCGCCGTGGATTCGAACCCAATACCCTCTACATGGCAGTCTGTTGGTATCTCCACTAGGCTATCGCTGCCTAAAAGTTGCTACGGTAAGTATATGCGTCTATTCCATCCTCAGACCATCGACATTCGTGACCTTGCTTCTTTAGAGGTCTAGTCTGAGTTTAATCGTCTTGTGAGTCGTTTCTCGACGGGAACAACGGTCATTCATGGTCTCTACTGTTGAAAGCTCGTATGATATGTAAGGGTATCACAAAATCGTGGACATGGCGAGGTAAGACTGAATGTCTGTTCACAACCTTGGTGGGATAGTAAAAACCATGACATAGTCCAAATATAATGTTACAAGTGACCATGGACGAGAACATAATAACAGTTACGTCGACTTTAGTTTTACTATTTCAAAACAGTCTTAGTGTATGATTAACTCAATAATCAGTACTATTTACGAGATTTCGCAACGAAAATGAGCTAACAATTTGTGCACCTAATTTTACGTTATTTTAAAGCACGTAAGTATAACCTTTGGTTGCTTACAGCTGTTAGTAAGTTATTTATTCAGCACTTTAAGTAATTGGACAATGGCCTCGCCTAATGGCAAGCTGATATAAAACAGCTTAAACTAGCACTATTAGAGGCCAGTTTTGCTTTTGTTTTATAAGTCCCTGTTAAATTTATCTGTCAGATAGCTCACACACATATAATACCAATATTGAATTGATATCCTAGATTAATGTCAGATTAATTCGATGGTGCTGAAACTAGGCCTAAGCGTGATACACCAATTACAGATAAATATAAACAGAAGTGAAGGCAGGAGGATCAGATAGAATTGGACTGGAATCCCTAATACGAGTTCAATAAGCGCATAAACAATCTTATGCAAGAAAGACTTCACTGCACGGTTGGTGTAGTGGTTAAAGCAGCCGCCTCGCAACTTGCCCCTGCGCCGAGTGCTCTGGGTTCGATCCCCACACGAGACAACGCTTTGTGTCATCCAGAAACTTTGTTTCAAGTCTGCGAGTCTGGGTGTTCATTGTGTCACTTCCACCATCTTTTCTCCACGCCTTGACTATAAATTCAGGTCACCGCCAGCATGGCCTTTTCGCTTATATTGCTTTTACACTGGAAATTACTTAAGTTAACAATACAGCCATAACATAAAACAACAGCCACAGCTTACAAAGAACTCATTAACACATTAACAAATAATAAGATCTTTAATAAAATTATGGAAACATTCGAATTAAGCACAGCTCAGCAGTTGCCCAAGAATTGTACAACCGGCAGGTATTACATAAGACCTCGTTGTACCACATTCAAAAGGTCCAGCCGACTCTAAGACTGGTCTAGACCATAAGCTGGCGACGTCACGACACACAAACACCGTTTAGAAAGTGGAATAACCCACGAAGCTTAAGTAACTTGAGCTGTAGAAATATAGCGTTTCGTCATTGTGAACATAATTTAATGATTTGTTTTACCTACTTTAGTTTAAATATCATTATTGCGTTGAGAAAAGGATTGCCTTGTTGTGTTTTATATTCAAGATAGAGTGTCTACGAGCTCTAGACCTATATCTATTATTGTTTTTTTTATAGACTCACGGCTGTATCCCCGAAGGTGTAGGCAGAGGTGTAATATTACACCCACATTTCGCAATGAATTTTTTAGGTCCCACATAATAGGGGACGAGCCTATTGCCGTTACCGGTCACATCACCAGACTCCGTGCTGCTACTGAGTATTTGGAAAAACCCAGTAACACTTTTGCCCAACCCAGGAATCGAACCCGGTAGCTCCGATCAGCAGTCGCATACGCTATCCAGTAGACCACGGAGGCAGTCTATTATTGATATTTAAGTTAATGTTATTGCCGGGAGTCGAAGTATAAGAAGATCTTATTACAGAGTTAAGCTCCAGGGCTCTATTCCATAGCAGAACCATATTACGATGCATTTGATAAACAATCCTGCAATGGGAAATCTTTCTTAATTGCAGGATGCCAGAACTAGATTTCTTTAATATTTCGCTAATTTCAATTAACTTGAGTTGGCATTTAAACTCAATACAATGCTCTTATTAGCCCGACATAAAACTTTTAAACAAGCTGAATAACATTTGAATGCGCGTAAAATAAATTAAATGAAATCCCTTTTATTTCTGTGTATTAAAATTGGTTCGTTTTGGAATAAACTATCTTTCATTTTTCAACTGACGGACATAAAGAACACCAAGACTCAAAATAAATATATGTGAATCATCGAAATGTTTGTATAAACGCAACTACAAAACGACTGCACCGAATTGGATAAATCTTCTTTCATGTGTTCGTTATTGTCAGTAGAAGGTTCGTATGAAAAAAAAATTCCAAGAAATATCGCTGGGACAACTAGTAAAATATAGATATACTCACAGTAAAACCCTAAAGGTGGGGTCCCCAAGATACGTGTACCCTCCATGCTGCGGCGACCTCACCGCGGTGACCTTGTGCGACAGCAGGGGCGCCTTCACACCGGTGATCAGCGCCGCCACCGACGAGCGCGAGCACGAGTGAGGGAGACACACGCCCAGGTGCAGCGTCCGCTTCTGTTGGACGAAGAGGACAAGTTAGCTGTGAGGGTTTATATGCGATCGGTGGAGACAGACGCCAAGGTGCAGCGTGCGCTTCTGTTCGACAAAGAAGAGAAGTTAGAACTGCTGGGAAGGATTATATAGATGAGCGAGAGCACGAGTAAGGGAGACAGTGCAGTATGCGCTTCTGTTGGATAAATGGGAAGTTAGAATTGCTGGGAAAGGTTAGGGTTTATAGATGTGTGAGGGAAATAGACGCTCAGGTGAAGCGTACGCTTCTGTTGGACAAAGAAGAGAAGTTAGAACTGCTGGGAAGGATTATACGAGCGAGAGCACGAATGAGGGACACAGACGCCCAGGTGCAGAGTGCGCTTCTGTTGGAAGAAGAGGTGAAGTAAGAACTGCTGGGAGGCATTATACAGGTGAGCGAAAGCACAAGTGAAGAAGACAGATGCCCAGGTACAGCATGTGCTTCTGTTGGATGAAGAGCAGAAGTTAAAACTGTTGGAATACAGGTAGAAGAGAGGAGTTATAGGTATAGTAGTTGTGGCAGACGGTAGCTTGAGGTCGTCTCACCGTGCAAGAGTAAAATATTCACATTAGATACTGCCATAATTTTATAGTCTATCTTACACCATACACAGACACAACAACTAGTGATTAGTCACAACCCTTAGCATTGAAGACAAACGACGCAAGGAGGAGGATTGTCTTGTCTATATATATATATATATATATATATATATATATATATATATATATATATATATATATATATATATATATATAAATATATATATATATATATATATATATATATATATATATATATATATATATATATATATATATATATATATATAGTATCTTAAGCATAGTATCTTAAGGGTTGTTGGTGCGCCTAGTGCATTATTCATAGCAAGGTGTATTCGAGCAAAGTTAGCTAAAATAGTCGTTTAGTAATACATAAAACGGGATCCTGCCGTTTAGCCGGAAAGATTTTGACAAAATTTCATTACCCAAACAAATTTTAGCAACCTTTATACCATTGCAATAATTCTAATGATTTTAGTGCGCATATTTTTATTTGGTCAAATTTTTACTTGGCAAAATATTAGCAAGTATAATGTCATTATGGCATTTGGTCTCTAATCAAATGATTTATTACAGCGAACAATCTTCAGACAATAAACGTTTTGGTGATATTAGTTTATTTATGGAAGTAGTTAGAGTAGGTTACCTAATTATTAAAAAAATGGTTGGGTTAGGTTAGGTTAGAACTGTGACCGGTGCCGCGGTAGCGGCCGGCGAGTGCCAGAAACGACTTGCATTAATAGAATAAAGAGATTGTTTTTAGTAGGTTACCCGAACTATTTAGAACTGAACTATTTAGATTAGGATAATTATTGATTTTGCGTAAAAACTGTTATTCCAACTGAAATATTTGACTAAATAAAAAATGTTAAAAGTACTAGTTGGTAAACAAGTTATAGTTTAAACGTTAATTACCCAAATATTAGGTTTGCGTTACAATTTTTGTGAATAGATTTTTTGCTAAGTAATAATTTGGCAAATGAAATTATGCGAATAATTTTTTGGGAAGTGAAAATTTGTCAAATTCCTTTCGGTCAAACAAGGGAGACACACATAAAACATATTCTATCTTCTCTATCTTCGAAAATATTTGTAATACACATTTTACTACTTTGTATCTTGTTTTTGTAAGTGTTTTGAGCTCTCTTTTTGATAAGTTTTGTATAAAGTAAATCATCATCATATATGTATCATATGGTTAGTTTGGGACTAGGTGGTGTTGTGTGAATGTGGTAGAATACGACAGTGACTCACTGTCTGCACGATCTCAGTGAGGTTGGTGGTGACAGAGAGCCGCGCGACGTAGAAGGCGGTGGGGAAGGGAGGTCCAGAGCCCGCCATCGACAGGTCCTGGCGCCAGTCGCTGAAGATGTGAGAGTTCGTGCTGCTCTCTGCAAACAAACAAACAAATGTATTACTTAAACAGAAGAGCATGCATGAGAAACTTGATGGAAGTGAATGAAGCAAGAGTGATATGTCAGGATCGTTGCAAATGGCGTTTCGTATTCTCTGCCTACTCCTTCCTTAAATGCTAAAAGCATTGATAGATTAGATATTTCATAGGGTTATACTAAGTAGAGATCTACAATTTAGGTTTTATTTCGCTCAGCTCCCTCGTAATGACTCTTATGAGTTGAGCGAAACATGATGCTACATATTTTTATATTTTGATTGGTAGTCCTTGAAGGCGGCGATAGCCGAGTGGATATACCAACAGACTACCATGCAGAGGGTATCGGGTTCGAATCCACGGCGCGTACCAATGAAATTTCAGAGTTATGTGCGTATTGAATTGTTAATTATCGCTTGTTCCGTGCTTCGGAGAGCACGTTAAGCCGTCGGTCCCGGTTGTCATGAAGATCTTTGACAGTCGTTACAGGGCGTCAGTACCTTCTAAATAAACTGAAACTAGTCTAAACCATGGAATGTTGCTATCCCTTCGGGTTGCGGAGGTCAAACAGGCAGTCGCTCTGTGGAAAAGCTAATATTCAGTCAAATCCGGTTAGACTAGAAAGCGGACCCCAGATTAAAACTGGGATAACGCTAGGAGGATGATGATGATTGGTAGTCCTTGAGATTAACACTTGGCAGCAAACAGACTCAAAATGTGTTTGTATACTTGACACATATTTGATAAGGAGTTTGTCAACACTAGGGTAGAGTCATATTGCCCCGACTCAAGATTCGAAACAATGCCTTTAGATCGCTATCAGGCATACGACCATACGACTAGTAGTAGAATGATAATGTATTAATAAAACTTTTCATCATCATCATCCTTTGACAGTCCACTGCTGGACTAGGCCTCTCCTTTGAAAGGAGGAATTGGCCTACTATACCACGCTGGCCAAACGGGTTGATATAGGGTTTGTATCAAGTTTTCCTTCTCTTACAGTGCTGTTCTCTGCATAATATGCTCCCTCTGTCGGCTCTTACGACACTCATGGGATGATATGATATGATATGATATGATATGATATGATATGATATGATATGATATATCCGTCACATAGTATATAAAAGAAAGTATGTCATTTGCCTGTCTGTCCCTATGTATGCTTAAATCTTAAAAACTACGCAAAGGATTTTAATGCGGTTTTTTTAATAGACAGAAAGATTCAAGAAGAAGGTTTATATGTATAATTGACGCGGGCGAAGCCGCTGGCGACGTCTAGTATATTATAAAACATATCGGGTATGTGTAAAGTCGGCGCTTTATAGACGTTTGTGTCTATTGTTGCACGCGAGTAACGCCATACAAAAGACATCAACGCGCGCAGTCATTATGTGTGTTACTTATTGTTATCTACACTATATAATATTATAAGTAAAGAGGAAAAATTTGTATTTTTGTTTGTTTGTAATGGATAAACTCAAAAACTACTGGACCGATTTTTAAAATTCTTTCACCATTAGAAAGCTACATTATCTGCGAGTAACATAGGCTATATTTTATTTTGTAAAAAATAGGGATCCGTAAGATATTTGGGTTTTTCGGGTACGCGAAGTAGTTCCCTCAGGACGCGGGTGAAACCGCGGGAAACGGCTAGTCTAGTTATACAAATGTAAACACAGCGTCAAGTCAAACTTTACAGTTGCGGTACGATTCCAACACTTATATCCTACGCCATAAGAACGGTACAAAGGATAAATAGTCTAGCTTGACGTGAAGCCATGTGGACACGTATCTACGATATTGTGATTTATTTTTGCAGCGCACAATTATGATTCTCTTAAATCAAATTTACTTTAGCTACTTTTTATACCATACAATAAATATATCAGATTCTGTTCCGTGATTTGAAGTTTTGACCAAATCGGGGCACAGAATCTGATCTGAAATCGTTTCGGACAGTAGTTGGACAAACAGACACATAAGAATTTAAAATTGTCTTTTTAATCATCATAATATCAGCCTTTAATAGTCCACTGCTGGACTAGGCCTCTCCTTTGAAAGGAGGAATTGGCCTACTATACCACGCTGGCCAAACGGGTTGGTATAGGGTTTGTATCAAGTTTTCCTTCTCTTGCAGTGATGTTCTCTGCATAATGTGCTCCCTCTGTCGGCTCTTACGACACCCATGGGATGATATGGGGTGGTGACATTTCGTATTCTTAATCCGTCACCACACGGAGTCTTTTTAATACATATTTATTTTTCTTTTTTTATTAGTAAATTGTAGGTTATAATGTGTGTAATGTCATTCTCTCCCATTACTAAAAGATGGCGAAGGCACGATACTTGATGGCACGGGCTGTTTCCGCAACTCCACGTCTTGGCGTGTATTTTGCGTGAAGGCTATTGTTATAAATATAAAATTGTTGAAACTTACTAAATATCATATTACGTCAATGAAATACTACCTATATCCATAAGACTTTCAAAATATCCTGTACGGCAACACGAAATAATGAGAAAACTTATTGCATACGCACAACAGTTGGTTATCAAATTAAAATCCACGACGACAGTGACGAAATATTTCACATGTTGAGAAAAAAGGTATTGCCTTTTTAAAGACAATTGTAATGACAGTTTCATAACTTGTGAGGACAATATGCCGACCGGTTTGGTCCACAAGAAGCAGTGATAGCCTAGTGGAGAGACCAACAGACTGCAAGGGGTCTTGGGTTCAAATCTCCGGCCAGCACCACTTTCTTTTCGAAGTTTTGTGCTTATTAAATAGTTCATTATCGTCGTGAGAAAACCTCTCCATAATGATCTCTGCATAATGTTCTCGAAAGTTTGTAATAACTAAACATTTGCATGCCTTGTAAGGTAGAATATGGAATAAGAACTGTGTAATAATAAATAAGTAACATCTCATGTGAACCCATATTTAGGCAAATAAATGATTTGATTGATTGATTGAAAGACATGTGAAGTTTACTAACTCACAATTGGTAAATTGGCCCGGTATATTATTATTATAGTCGGGGTGTTCTTTAAAACCTACTCACTTGTAGTTAAAAAGCAGTATTCTGAGGTCAAAGCTAGTAGCTGAATTTACATACATACATACATATCGTCACGCCTTTTATCCCCGAATGGGTAGGCAAAGGTGTATTTCTACACCCACTTTTCGCCAGATATACTTTAGTCCCACGTAATAAGGGGCGAGCCCATTGCCGTACCGGGCACATTTCCAGACTCCGTGCTGCTACTGAGAATTTCGTGACAGAAAAACCCAATAACACTGCCCGACCCAGGAATCGAACCCGGGACCTCCCAATCCCACGCGCACATTTATGCCGCGAGACCAACGAGGCAGTCGTATAGGGTTTGATGTCGAGTTTTCCGTCTCTACGCAAAGATGGTATTTGCATCGTGTTAGCTGAATTTATTCGTAGTAAATAAATATTTGAGTGGGTTCTACCTTATTATGTATTTAAAATATTGTAGATGTGGGTGAAATCTATCTAGGTACTTGTCATTGAACCCGAAGGTTTCTTCATCCAAAAACTAGACCCACATATCTACGCTTAAGTTTCCGTACATCAGGTCAAGGGGTGTCGGTATGTATGTACGCCACTTTCTACAAACAGCCGCGGCCTTGCACAATGCGCCGCGCCTCGGAGATACAACACTTACGACATTTCACGAAATTACCGGTGAATCATGCATTTTAAGAGTTTCGTTGATGAGATCTAATTGAGATAAAATAAAGGTCGCTTGGGTAAACTTGAAACTACTTAACAATGTCCTCCAGATCGAATGTTGATTACAGTGGCCAGTTTCAATAGAGATTACCAACTGCACATGCGATGTTATTTATATGAAGTTTGTTGAATCTCTAATATGTTTGAAATGATTATATATATATATATATATATATATATATATATATATATATATATATATATATATATATATTTACAGGGTGTCACAAGACCCATCAATCACCAAGCCGAAGTCTACTCGTTGTGGACATAGAAAATATACAATAGAAAAATTCCATACTAACTTTAAGCCTCAATATCTCGTGAACCAGTAATTTCCCAGGAATGGTGCCGAAGTAAAAAATGTTCGTAGTGATTGGTACAACATGGGATTTCAGTTTTCGTTAAGGGTCTTTTTACACCCTGTATATATACATGTAAATCTTAACCCTAGGGCAGTAAGGCAGTACAGTCCTACTTATTAACACTGTTCATCGGACCCGGGGAATAAAAGACCATCTGATTCCTGTTCGCTTATACTACTGCTGAACCATAGAGAAACAGTGGCTGCATACGTACAATAGTTGATTATCTTATTAAAATCTATGGTGACGAATTATTTTTTATGTTGAGAAAAAAGAAAATATCTTGCTTAAGAAATAGTCGTGATAGTTTTGTAAATTGTCGCTTTGACTACTTACGAAAATGTTTAATGTCTAATAGGATATTTCTCATGCTATTAACTCAACCGAAAAACAACTTGCCACACGCAAAAACATCTAACAATCTCATAAGTTTACGTAACAATCAAAACCACGTCATTAACACGCTATATAATAACTTTTATCGCAATTTCTTCACTCATTAAACATTGTACAAAAAAGCATACCAGAATATTCACTCCACAATTACTACGAGTGGCAAAAACATAACATTTTACGGTGTCGAGTACATTTGTACGATTACATCAGTAAGAATCTGTGATACTTAGAAAAAAAGAAAGAAAGAAAAAAAGTGTTTATTTCTAACAGACGAAAGACATGAACAAACAAGACAATATGAACAAAAAGAATAGATATTATATTTATACTTAGAATATTTTCTGTAGTTTCGATAGAATGATGCCATATTACGTGAATTTATTTACCTAGAGTATTACGTGGGTGAGAAACGCGAAAAAGCTACGCAACGGGAATAGGTGATATTAGTGTTACTGACAGTTATGTACCTAAGTAGTATCACGAAACATCTGCATCACGAACCACGACAGAGGTTCAGTTGAATACGTAGTGTTTTTCAAATCATCTATTATTTGCCGATTTTTTTTACCACTCTCGCAGGTGTTAATCTTGAGTCGCGGTGGATTTTACCAAAATACAACTAACGGGCACTATGAACACCTAGATTTGAAACAACAATTTATGAGGCACAAAATATGAACACCCAGACTCCAAACAACAATTTATGAGTCACAAAAACTTGTGTCGTGTGAGAATCGAACCCAACACTCGGCACAGTGTCAAGTGGCGAGGCGGCCGTTTAAACCACTACGCCAACCGTGCAGAAATTACGTCACATAAAGCTGACTGTTTGGGGCGTTTAGTGTGTCATGCCGACCAAATACTACGACGGAAAGTTCAGTCGCTAAAGGTTTTTTTTTTTATAGTAATAGGCGGCAAACGAGCAGACGGATTGCCTGATGGTAAGCAATTACCGCCGCCCATGGACACAAGCAACACTACAGGAGTCACAAGTGCGTTGCCGCCCCTTTGGGTTGGGAAAAGGGATAGGATGAGGAGTGGGATGAGGGAGAAGGAATAGGGGATAGGGCCTCCGGCACTCTCACTCACCGAACGAAACGCAACAGTTTAGGTACTGTTACTTTACGTCGATTTTCTGTGAGGGGGTAGTACTTCCCCGGTCGAGCCGGCCCATTCATGCTGAAATCAGCAAGGCTCTACTACCTGGAAAACTTTCGTAGAACTTTCAGTAGGTGTATCGCTACTCTTAGGCCTGCTCCTGAATACGCCCTTGATTATATCATTTCTTACCGTCACTCACTACACGTAGGCCATCATCCTCCCAGCGTTATCCCGGTGAGAACCCGGGGTCCGCTTGCAACCGGATTTGACTGAATATTAGTTTTACCGTAAAGCGACGGACTGTCTGACCTCCGCAACCAAAAGGGATAGCTACAAGATAGACTGTGAGCCCTCATACATTGGACAAACCAAGAGAAGCATAGGCATTCGACTTAAGGAACATATAGCTGACATTAAACACAAACGCTCAACGAAGGCTGCTGTGTGTGAACATTTACAACAACAAGGAACCAACCATTACCTGCGATTTGATGAACCACAGATACTCGCAAAAGAACACCGCTTTATTCCAAGAATGATACGTGAAGCTCTTGAAATTAAAAATCACCCTAATTTCAGTAGAGAACATGGTTGGAATGTTCCTCCAGCTTGGGACTCTGTTATCAGGCTAATGAAACCCAACAAGGACAAAGTCACCAGAAGACATCAAGACACTGTGAGCACATTCTGCGTAAATAGTAACATCAATAGTTGAAAAATGTTCGGGTACTTTGAGATAACTTTTAAATTCAAGACAAAGACAAATATCACCGCAGACTGCCGTGACCACGGTTCCTGTAAAGAAACTAAAACGTCGGCTAGTAATAATTAAAAAATGTACATACCTAGTTTTAGATCATTCGGTATCAATGTAAATTAACTAAAATCAATATATCGCGATAAAATCTGTAAACCGAATTTGATTTCAGGGGATATCTATAGTCCATGGTTTAGACTAGTGTCAGTTTATTCGTAGGTACTGACTCCCTGTAACGACTGTCAATGATCTTCATGACAGCCGCAACTTACGGCTTAACGTGTTCTCCGAGACACGGGGCAAGCGATCATTTAAAATTCAATACGCTCATAACTCCGAAAAGCGATTGTTGCGCGCCGTGGATTCGAACCCGATACCCTTGAATGGCAGTCTGTTAGTATCTCCAACAGGCTATCGCTGCCTTTCTCATGTCACGTAGGACATTAACGTTTATGTACAGTTTCGATATATAATGTCATCATATGGGTGTCTCTTTAGAAATACTTTCAATACAATGTCATCATATAGAGTCTCTTTAGAGTTAGTATTGCGGCGTACTACGCGCCGCATTAGCATGTATTGCTGAAACTTATTGCTATTCTGTGTGGGAGCGATTGGTGATGCGGGACAGACCTTGAAGGAAACATTACACTGCATACTAGGACTGTTTACGTAGAGATTGGTGCGTTAGAAACAGGTGTTGTCGAAGAAAATAGATGCCCCCGATTTGAGTACTGCACGAAGTGTTGTGTGTTTGACTGCTACATAATTAGTCTTTGTACGACTGTGTGCTTCTCACAAATTGTTGTTCCGGCTCTAGGTATATCAGAGTTTGTTGCTTTTTGGGTTGCAAAGAGTCGTGAGTTAGTCAAGGCCCTACCTTCTAGGAGGAAAGGATGATGTATAAGTAGTGAAACGCCAAAGATATGCATTCTCCTATCAGCGTATTATAATACGATAGTACTTTTTGGGAGAGCCAATTACTAGATTGGCTCATAATCTTACGAGAGTTTATCAGACCTACTAGCAAGCTGTTATATAAGGTGTGTATGAAACTTCCATTCAAACAGCTATCTGTCCAAATATCAGTTTTCTACTACCAAACATCTGGCGATCAGCGATCAACGTGTTGGTCAGTGCACAAACACAATAAGCCCTGCTCGATACACGCATACACGCACGCACGCACAAGTACCGACAAACTGTGTCTTTGTTACAATGCCTGTATAAATATACATAATTGTCGACAGCTACTCTTGGCATTGTCTATGGCATATGGGTAACTATTGCCTAATTAATTTGTATTAATTTGCGTGTGTTACATTCGATGTTATGTATTTGCTAGTTTATCTACATCTGTTTTCATATAATAATAGGTACCTGTGTGTTGTCTGTCTGTGCCTAACGCAAAAATTGTGTGTACATATATGCAGATTTGAGGTAGATGACTCTGTAACAGGGGTATTATTTTTTATTTCGCGAGATTTTAGACACTTGGATACGAATGTTTTTATTTTAATCTCTAGAGGAAACAATAAATAGCCATTATAAATTGCAGGTTTGCTTTGCGATATGAAAAAGATAGATAAGTAACCCTTGTCCAGTTATCAACAATAATTAAGGAATTTATTTATATTATCTGTTAGTCAATAAGAATCATTACTCGATCAAAACAAATCCGAACCAAAAATTTAAAGCGAGTCTTTTCTAATCTCGAGAGTATTCCAAATTTTGTAATATATTGCAAATTGTAACTGCAAGTGAGACACGCAACCATTTCACCACATGCTGCTGAACATACCTACGGCAACGAAATACATAAATGTCTTTTTGTTAACTCAGTACTTTTACTGGCCATTTACTAACTATTTGATTTACAGTTAAAGTACGTGTGGTGACGGATTAAGAATACGGAATGTCACCACCCCATATCATCCTATGGGTGTCGTAAGAACCGACAGAGGGAGCATAATTATTATGCAGAGAACAGCACTGTAAGAGAAGGAAAACTTGATACAAACCCTATACCAACCCGTTTGGCCAGCGTGGTATAGTAGGCCAATTCCTCCTTTCAAAGGAGATGCCTAGTCCAGCAGTGGACTGTTAAAGGCTGATGATGTAAAGTATCAAAATAAGCGACGCATATTGTCGTTTTCGACGCCTATCTTATGATGATAAATAGATCGTCGAACTTTCGACGAAATTTAGAATCATGGTTTTATGCAGTATATAAGGACATCTAAATAATTTTACATGTATGTATTTCATGAAAGCTAAACCTGTTTGTAAGTTGGTTGACAAACAAACAAACCGATGGACGGACGAGAAGGCAAGTGCTCCTGGGAGTGATAATAGTGTTATAGATTTTTCGAACTTGATATAGTTTTTAAATCTCCTGCGAAACCGGAGTAATGACAAGATTTTCTTGTAGAGGCACGTATAAATGAGTATAGCAGACCCTGAGTTCTACTTCAGGCAAATCTAAGAGCAATTCTGGGATATTTATGAATAAGACATACATTTGATACATATAAAAAAACGAAACGTAACGTGTACGTTTGACAGCTTATAAAAACCAAGAAAATAAAATAAATATAAATAATAGTACCTTATAAATACAATATCACATAATATACCAAATAAACAATAGCAAAAATTTGCAATATATTTAACCAAGTTCACAACGAGTTCCAATCAATGATATTTGTTCAGTTTACGATTCCAAAAGCTAACTGTCATGTGTACACCACATTCCCATTGAAATTATTTTAAAGCCGTTTGCATCAAAGTCAGAAGTGCTACAATAGCAGGAGAATAACTCGCTTTACGGTCGTATAAGAGAAGCAAATACGACAAGATACCAGGAAACAGCAAACAGGACGGTGCCACTGCACCCAAAAAGTCTGGATGCCCGCATACAACAATCTGTGGAATCAATTTATAAACAACAAATCTTTGACAGTTTATGCGTATCTGTCTATATTGTAAATATGTTTTATTGTATATTTTATTTGTAATTCTTTTTTGAAATAAATTGCATGCAAGACCGTTATGGCGATACGGATGTGAGTGCCAGTCAACCTGCCACGTCACTGACTGGTCTGGTGCGGTGTCCGGATTGTTCCCAGGACCGCTTTTTCAAAGGTAAGCGGGGCCTGAAAGTGCATTTTGGTAAAGTACATAAATCCCAGAATGTACTTCCAGGCCCTTCAATACTTTCACAATCTGGATCAGGAGACACCCACCAAATTCCTTTTTGGCAAATTTTATCTAAATTAAAACATTCGGTTCCGATTATTAAAAGAATTCCCCGTGGGGCAAGACCATCAGTGTCAAAAAAATTGGCTGAATGCATAGGTCTTGTCGTAAGGGAGAATTCCAAAACGGCCTGGGAGCAATTATTGACATTCCCTTATAGGATTTTACATATTGATAAAAATCAGGCAGCCCAAAATTCATTAACATCCCAAATTAAGTATAATTGTCAAATTTCGGCCAACACTTTAGACCCTAAATTCACGTTATACAAGCATAAATCACTCTATCAATATGTGGAATCCAAATTAAGGGATGGTGACATACGGGGCGCGTCTAGACTATTATTCAGTAGTGATGTGGTGGCGCCTTGCTCTCCAGAGACGCTTGCGGGTCTGAAGAGCAAGCATCCAGCGCCCATTAATGATCTCTCCTTTCCTGAAGCTCCCGACAGTGAATCAGAACACCTGATCACCACGGCCAAGGACGTGTTAGCAGCAGTTTGCTCCTTCCGGAGTGGCTCGGCAGGTGGCCTTGATGCCTTGACACCACAGCATCTTAAAGATCTTGTGTGTGCAAGTGCTGGGGTGGCTGGCGATACACTCTTGAAGGAGTTGACTGCGCTAGTCAATATGATGCTCTCCGGTAATGTGGACGATGCCATCATTGACATCTTGTATGGGGCGAATCTATGTGCCCTTAACAAGAGGGATGGTGGTATTCGTCCCATTGCCGTAGGTTGCACATATCGGCGTATAGCAGCCAAGATATGCTGTAAATTTTACAGCAGGGAGCTATCAGAAAAATTCCAACCCCTACAGCTAGGTTTTGGTTCCAAAGGGGGTTGTGAGGCTGCTATACATGCCCTTTCCACGTACCTTGGAAGTGGTGATGGAGAGGTCATTTTGAAGGTTGACTTGAAAAACGCCTTCAATTCAGTGAATAGGGACATCTTGTTGACACAAGCAAAATTAGAAACCCCCAAAATTTTTAAATTTCTTTGGCAATGTTACAGGTATCCCACAAAATTACTATATCAGGACAATCTTTTGGAATCTGCAGTTGGATGCCAACAAGGTGACCCTCTTGGACCAGTCATTTTTAGTTTAGCTATACAACCCATTATTCGACAAATAAATTCTAAATTTAATGTATGGTTTTTGGATGACGGGACCCTGGGGGGCGAAGTAGACATAGTATTGCAAGATTTGACTTATCTTAAAAATAAATTCGCTTCTATTGGTTTGGAACTAAATTATAGTAAATGTGAGCTGTTTGTAAATACAACAGACTCCACAAAAAAACATTCGATAATATCAAAATTTAATAATTTGGCATCAAACTTAAAAATTGTTGATAAGACTTCTCTCCGCCTCCTGGGTTCTCCAGTATTTGAAGAATCTTTCGATTCTTTCTTAGAGGAAAAAATACAAAATTTTTGTGAAATTTCTAATCGCTTATTCAAAATTAATATTCATTCGGCTTATACCATTATTCGATATTGTCTTTTCGTCCCAAAATTCACACATGCCTTAAGATCTTCCCAACTTTGGAAAAACAAATCACTTTTAGAACAAATCGACAAAATTATCCAAATTACTTTAAAGAGAATATTAAATGTGGATTTGAACGACCGAGCCTGGCTACAAGCGTCTTTGCCCATACGTCTAGGTGGGCTCGGTATACGCAAAATTTCTAGTGTTAGTTTACCGGCGTTTCTATCTTCGGTCCACAGCACGGAAGAGTTAACTAGGAAAATTTTATTACCTACACTAGTTAACTCAGAAGTGTTGTGCAAAACCGAAGCTATAAACGCCTGGAAAATGGCGTGTCCAAGCACTGATTTGCCTACCAACCTATTCTCCCAAAGACAGTGGGACGCGCCGCTTTGTAACATAGTAAGAAAAAGTCTTTTGGATACATCTCTTAATGTTACAGAGCGTGCTCGCTTGCTGGCTGTGGGAGAGTGGGAATCCGGTCTATGGCTTCAGGCACTACCATCGTCTAACACAGGAACCATGTTGGACGATGAGACATTCCGTATTGCCACCTGTCTGCGTTTAGGTGCTCCGTGTGTTTCTCCGCATCGATGTCATTGTGGAGAAGACGTCGATAGCCTCGGACACCATGGGCTATCTTGCAGCAGAAGCGCTGGTAGAATTCCTCGTCATGCCCATCTAAATGACATAATCCGTCGTGCTCTTGTCGCGTCTGGCGTACCAGCTGTACTTGAACCAAATGGTTTGGTACGTGACGACGGTAAGAGACCTGATGGTATGTCATTGTTGCCTTGGAAAATGGGTAGGCCTTTGGTGTGGGACGCAACCTGCGTAGACACCCTCGCGCCATCACATGTTCCAAGCACGGGAGGCCACGCCGGCGCTGCTGCTGCAACTGCGGAAACCCTCAAACGGCGCAAATACTGTAATTTAGTGAGTAATTACGTGTTTGAGCCGTTTGGGGTGGAAACGCTAGGCTCATGGGGTCCGAGTGCTCGTTCTCTATTCCGGGAAATTTCTAAACGATTAATCGACGTCTCACGTGACCAGAAGGCTGGTTTATTCTTTGCTCAAAGAATCAGCATTGCCATCCAGCGTGGCAATGCTGCCAGCCTTCTGGGCACGTTACCCGATGACATTGATGCGGAGGCATTTTACGACGCCTAAACCTTGTAAATATTTTCACTTTTAGATTTGTTTTATGTTTTTTTGTATTAGATTAGGTTAGATTAGATTAAGCTTCAGATACAAAAAAAAAAAAAAAAAAAAAAAAAAAAGACATACAATCCTACAGCCTACATGTATAGAGCGGTGTACTCACTGTTGACGGGTCTGGTGGGCGCGTGTTCATCGTTCAGTATGTCGCAGAGGTCCGCCGAGCCCGTCCAGTAGTTGTTCCCCCAGTAGAACATCGACGTGTAGCGGCCGCTCGCGTCCTCCACTAGAACAAAACAATATACCATTTAGTATTTCTTAGAGATTAAGCAAATGTTACACGTTTAAAAAGGAAATATATCGTAGGAAGATTGTCTTGCCGTGATCATTAATAATATAACACAGCTGAAATGTCCGGCACTATGCAAATATAAATACTACAAAATAAAGGCCAAACCAAAAATATAAAATTACGTCAAGTAAAATATATACTTAATACCGTCATTCTTCTGGTTATGTGTAAATATATCTTAATGCAGGTAATCTTGGCAGCAGCGAAGCAAATTCAAAACTGTATCAAATCTGTTTCGTTGAACATACATTACCTATTTATACACTGCCGCGATAGGGCCATAATTAGAGCGTAATAATACTAAAATGTACTTTGTATCCAAAATTCATTTTGGTTAAATTCGCATTAATACTTATATTTAAACCACAGACTGACTTAAGTATTGAAGCTAGAGGCACTATCAGAATTATTTCAAAAGTGATAAATCTTTAATGAAATATACGCCCATTTAAAATCAAAAGCCGCCACGGTCGTCCCGATATGCATACGATAAACGCCTGTTATTGTCATTAAATACATTATTTTTGGAACAGGAAGTACTGAAGCAACAACTTCCTAGTTCCTGCCTACGTTGTTAACTGCAGATGTCTGAAATGTGAACTTTCGTTATCCATAATGTCGAAGGGCGGTGATGCACGTTCCGGCATTTTACGACCCGCAGGTGGGAGGCTGAGGTCTGAGTTCATGGGACCGTAAATGTCACTTCCTTCATTACATGAGATTTTTACATTACAGAGGTTTTAAATTTCTCCGAGGCTGTGACCATAAATTTATTAAATGTTATCTGTGTCTCGAGGTATTATTTGCATTAAGTTCAAAGACGCGCTCCGCACTGGTGAATAGACCAAATTGTCTCTACGAGAATTTTGTAAATTATAGCTTTCTATTATATATATTTTTTGTAGCTCAAACAAAAAGAACATTAAGACAGGCACACACTTGTCATGTCGATTTTTTTGTTTTGGCTTCTATTTAGGGGCCATGGCCAACTAACTACTAATCTTGGTCTGTACCAGAATTTGATGTCTGTAAATAATACAGCAAAATAAATGGCTATTGACCTAAGCTTTCCAATTATAGTACAGTAAGAGAGAACTTGGATTGTTACACAATAAACGTTAATGTCTATTAAAATAATAAACATTACGTATGTTGGTGTTAATTTCTTTTAAGGGCTTTTTAAACAGCTCATATTTAAATTATATCAGTTGTAAACCCAAGGTAATAAAATATAGATGTGTCAGTGGGATTTGTACTTACAAGAATAGACTTATACCTATTATTTTTGTACCGTTCCTAAATGATTGCATTCTTAGTGGTAATCGTATAACTTCGTATGACCATGGACCTTCAAACTTGAGGTCTATTACGGCAGTTATTTTAAGGGATATAAAGCTGTATTGTAATAAATTATAGTATTGAGCCATACTAACAGTCGTACACAACCTGTGACATCCAGCGGTCTCATTGATGCTTAATCTTATTTACATAAGTAGTATATTTCTTAACAAAAAATATATTTGATATATCATTCTATTGAACAGTGTCGTTGCGCCTGACAATTTGATGGATGAAGTCAATTAATAAACAAATTTACATATTGATACACCTGTCTCCATTCATACGCAACTAGAAGGCTATAATATATATATTTTTTTATACTAATAGGCGGCAAACGAGCAGGCGGTTCGCCTGATGGTAAGCAATTACCGCCGCCCATGTACACAAGCAACACCACAGGAGTCACAAGTGCGTTGCCGCCTCTTGGGTTTGGGAAAAGGGATAGGATAAGGAGTGGGATATGGGAGAAGGAATAGGGGATAGATATATGCTCATATGGTACGATTGCATACCTAAAGCTTATTTATGTATGAGAATGTAATAATTATATGGTAAAAGTTTAACTAAAATTGTTATTCGAAGACTTCTTACCTAGTCGAGTGTCTATATTGTTACGAGCTGGGGTTCGTGATAAATTATATACACTATGCCACTTAAACTGAACTTTATTCACTAACACAATAACACTAGATACACACACTTATTTTCACAACACTAATAAAACACACTATTCACACCACTAGAACAACACTAAACACTTCCGACTTACTTCCTTCGCTTGATGTTGATCGCTTTCCGTATTGTTACTGTCCGTTCCGTTCGCTCGCCCTCTATTTATACTGGCCGGATAACATCACTAGACTTTTCGAGACGACTCACGAAATTTCTGGAAACGTGTAACGTGTTTCTAGATGTCGCGTAAATGTTCTATTTACACCAACGCCATCTATTAGAGGATAGATGAAACAGCCTTAAACAACAGATACATCTAATCTCATGTAGTTCTCCCATTCACTGATAGATGGCGTTATTTTCAATTCGTAACACGGCCTCCCTCTTAAACGTGTTCGTCTCGAACATCGTTGGACCCATAGTAACGAGCCAACCGGTCCACATGAACTATCTTCGGTGCACCTCGCGACCCCTTCTGGATTCGATAGGTAACGTCGTTCATCCTGGTAATTATGCGATATGGCCCGTCCCATCTGGCTTGTAACTTAGGCGATTTTCTTTTGCTTCGTACTGGGTTATGAAGCCACACCAATGATCCCTCATCGAAGCCTTTGTTGTTCGCCCTCCGGTCGCAGCGAGTCCTCATCCTCCCAGACATCCGCCGTCCCGACCCCCATGGAGCTTCTACATTGCACACCTTGAATGCACCTCTGTTACGAGTATGTGGCCCCTTCACAGCCGCACAACTTGTGCATTTGCGGCACCAATCCTCGACGTCATTCCGACAGTGGAGCCAATAAAACCGCTCTCGGACCTTAGTAAGCGTCTTCTTAACTCCCATGTGACCTCCCGAAGCACCATTGTGATAGAGCTGCAAGACTTCCGGCACCTTAGTTTTGGGCACTACCATTTGCAAATGGCACTGGTTACCGCGAGCGTTTTCCCATTTACGGCACAGAACTCCATCCTGGACGACCAAGCTTTCCCACTGTGCCCAATAACTCTTGGTGATGGGGCTCATTGTTGCGATATCACTCCATTTGGGCCTAGGCGCACCTGACTTCTTCCATTCGAGAATCGGCTGTACATCCTTGTCTTCTTGCTGAGCACTCTGCAAAGCTTCTTTCCATCCGTCACTCAAGTCCGTCTTCAACGTCCTCACTAACGCTGCCTGCTTCGCTTCCTGTCGGGCACAATGTTTGCGTTGGTCGGGGTAAGGCCTACACGTCAGAGCATCTGCGCTACGTTGCTCTCGCCGCCAGACAGGCACATCAGGCGACCCCTTTGGTGGAGACAGGCTGTCACTGTGCCGCTTACGCTTTGGGCAGCTCAAGCGGATATGGCCTCTTTCCCCGCAGTTGTAGCACCGAGGTGAAGAAACAACTTCCCTGATACGGTAAGTTCGATCCTCGTGACGCGCTGCTTCCACCTCCAGAGCGTAGGCTAAGGCTTCCTTCAGGGACTTGAAGTGCCCAAGTCTTACCGCTGCTCTAAATTCCAGGTCCCGGACTCCATCCGTAAACGCTTGTACGAGGTTCCCGTCAATAAGCGCAGGCGACGACTGGTATGCCTTCCTGACCAGCCTTTCCACCTCTAGAGCCCACTGCTGCAGAGTTTCTCCGGTGCGTTGTGCCCTGTCCTTCAGCTGAGCACGATACACATGTTCGAGGTGCGCGTCTCCGTACCTCGCCTCCAGCGCCTCAAGAAGCTTCTCGTAGGTGACGTCTTGTCCGAGTGCCTCCAACACTGTCAAGGCCCGGTCGCGAAGGCCCAAGGTTAGGGCGGTTAAGGCCTGTTCTTTGGTCCACCCATTCGATCGCATCACAGCCTCGAACTGGATCTTGTATGTAGACCATGATGACGAGCCATCAAATGGTGGAACCTTAAATCCACGAGGTGAGGGCGCTACAGCCGCTGGTGTCACTTCGAGCCCACGCAACTTCTTCTCCACTTCAGCAACACAGGTCTCGTGGTGGTCGTGTACACGCTTCTCTATAAAGGCAACACGAGTCTCAAGCTTGTCGTGTACGAGCTTCTCCACGTCGCTGATACGAGCCTCGTGCTGCTGGAGCTCCTCCTTTACCACCTTGAGGTCCTTCCCTACAGCGGCGCTGAGGTCTTTCATCACCACCAGCTGTTCCTCCAAACGGCGGGCCTGCTCCTCCTTGTCGCGCTGTAGTTGTTCCTCCAGGCGGCGCGCGTGCTCATCTTGACGGCGAGCCTGCTCCTCCTTGTCGCGCTGTAGCTGTTCCTCCAGGCGGCGGGCCTGCTCCTCCTTGTCGCGGTGTAGCTGTTCCTCCAGGCGGCGCGCATGCTCCTGCATGAACGTCATCAGAGCCGCGATGTCGGGCACCGCCACGGAGTGTGCGCTTGTAGGCTCCACTGCATCCGCGGATTCGCCTGGTCCACCAGACGATGGAGAAGGAACGTCTCCGAAGCGTCTCTGGTCCAGGTCTTGCTGGCGCTGGTTCCTGGTACGCACACCTTCAGTTTCTTCCTTCGGCATAACCGGCATAATTTATCCCTTTCTTCTGACACCAATTTGTTACGAGCTGGGGTTCGTGATAAATTATATACACTATGCCACTTAAACTGAACTTTATTCACTAACACAATAACACTAGATACACACACTTATTTTCACAACACTAATAAAACACACTATTCACACCACTAGAACAACACTAAACACTTCCGACTTACTTCCTTCGCTTGATGTTGATCGCTTTCCGTATTGTTACTGTCCGTTCCGTTCGCTCGCCCTCTATTTATACTGGCCGGATAACATCACTAGACTTTTCGAGACGACTCACGAAATTTCTGGAAACGTGTAACGTGTTTCTAGATGTCGCGTAAATGTTCTATTTACACCAACGCCATCTATTAGAGGATAGATGAAACAGCCTTAAACAACAGATACATCTAATCTCATGTAGTTCTCCCATTCACTGATAGATGGCGTTATTTTCAATTCGTAACAATATTTTAGAACTCCATTACATACGAAGCCATAGTGGTCTAGACTTCTAAGAGACAGTCTCATTGCTTTTTTTTTCCTTTTGATAGCCTAACGTTTGACCGATCTCGCCTGATGTTCAGCGATGATACGGTCAAGATGGAGCACGCTTGCCTAGAAGGTACCTATTCACCCGCGTCTTGAAAACACCAAGATTGTACTCATCAGGAAACTCAGACTCAGGCAAGGAGTTCCTTACCTTTGCAGTACGCATAATAAATGAGGAAGCAAAGCGCTTCGTGCGTATGGATGGGATGTCAACCATATAACGGTGACGATGACGGCTCTTCTTCGGGTAAATTGAGTGTATGTTTATAAAGTCATCTGCGATACATATGTACCTACCTATTTTTATCTTTTATTTGAATTTATTTTAACATAAATCATACTGCCACAGACTGCCTCGTTGGTCTCGCGGCATAAATGTGTGCGTGGGATTGGGAGGTCTCGGGTTCGATTCCCGGGTCGGGCAAAGTGTTATTGGGTTTTCCGTTAGGAAATTCTCAGTAGCAGCACGGAGTCTGGTAATGTGCCCGGTACGGCAATAGGCTCGCCACCTATTACGTGGGACCTAAAAACTCATGGCGAAATGTGGGTGTATTACACCTCTGCCTACCCCTACGGGCATACAGGCGTGAGTCTATAAATAAAAATAAAAATAAATCATAGACGTAACACATTTAGCATGTAAATTACCTAAGTTATATTAAGAAGGTTGGCTTTCTCTTCAGGCAAGGAGAATGAAAAATAAACAGATTTTGGAGAATAAAGGTGTGTCTGTATGTTGGTCACGGACAACAAGCCTGGTGCGTTGTTTTTTGAGAGGACTGAACTAGATCTGCGAATTTATTTTATTACGTGCTAAGGTTAACAAGTTGTTCTTCAATGTGTGATGAAAGGCGGCCGAGCTTTGGTTGTAAATGTTACTTTTGTTAAGTGTCAAATACAATGGTTTATCTTTATAAAAGCGTACCTGGATTTGTTGATAATTATTACTATATAGCGAGGGAGGTCTTTATTTCCAAATTGCGACAGATCCTGGGATTTCGGCTCTAGGTTTCTAAGCAAACAAATATCATTAAAGAGGTCGTTGTTTGCGATTTTATTTACTGTAGTAGATGTATCTACGTCCGTAGGCGTTTACTTAAAGCTGTCATATCTTAGGATGCTTGTACACGGTGCATGTAGCTTGAGCATGTTGAGGCACGTGCGCGAGTTAAGTATATACACAGTAAACATATCGTTTAAAAAAAATGTGCGGGTCTAGCGACTCGAGCATGTACCAAAGCGAGCCACCCGCGCAACTAATTCGCTTACTCTGCGGCGCGCGGCGCGCGCGGGTCACTCGCGTATGTTACTTGAACAAAATTACATTTTTAACATAATTATGATTTTAAAAGAATTTTCGTTCGTCGAGACATTTTGACGCGATTCAAGTCATAAAGCTACCGCGCGAATAGCATGCACATGTAGCTCTTGACCACGAACAAATAACTTGTACATAACTACAGCTTGCGCAAGTAGCCCGTGTCTATACTTGCTCCAGTTATTTGCACCATGTACAAGTACAAGCGAGTAACTTGAACAAGTAGCTTGCGCATATTACTCACGCGTGTGACCCGCACCTTTACTTGCTCCACCGTGTACAAGCACCCTTATTTAATTTCTACTTTGAAGTGGAGCCAAAAGTTCCATAATACCATACTATACCAGCGTGTTGTTGATTAGTGACAATATTTTCCGTTTTTTAACTGAAATATTTGTAATTATATTTCTACCCCACGTTTTGGTTGCTTCACAGACCACGGGAAATAAAGAAAGATCAATGCATACCATTGGCGTAATCACAAGCCAATACAAACTATAACACTAACTGTTGAACCAAACAGACTTTTTATATTTGCAGTCCCTACGTTATATTTCATTTCTACAACATCATCCATAGCAAAAAGACATACAACGAACACATTCTTTATAACCACAAACCACTATTCATACTTTGGGGACGTCCTAATGTAAGGAGAAGCAAGTGGTGTTCTGTTGTCTCTGCATACCCCGACGGGAAAAAGGCGTGAGTATATGTATACATATATGTATTATTCATACCTCCATTCCTCAAACAAAGCCACGCGCACAAGTATTGTTAAGCTTTACTTAAGTAGCCTGCTGCAGGTAGCGAGCACAATCGAATATAATCGAGATCTGTGTCAAGGTGACGAGAGTCGTTGAACCCGCTGACGTTTGTTCGATGCAGCGAGTGCGCCTCCGCTCTACACACGACAAAAACTACCGACTGAATAGGTGCAGATGCTACATAGCATAGATAGATGGGTAAAGAGATAGATAGATGTAATGGGATGGATTAAGAATACAACGTGGACGTCCCCATTTAATACCGTAGGTGTTGTAAGATTCGATTATGGAAAAGATACCAAAAATATACAATAATAATAATAAGCTCAAGGACTAAGAGAAACAGTAAAAAATAAATGGATAAACATGCATAGATAATTTTTTTTAAATACATACATATTATAGATACATAGAAACACTCAGACCAAGACAAGCATCCATGTTCATGCACACAAATGTTTGACTTGAGCGGGAATCGAACCCGCGACCTTCGGCGTGGCAGTCGCTTACACACCCGCGGCGCCAACCACTCGTCGAAGCAAATAACATATCCTTGCAAAGATGCGAAGAGTCAAATATAGAGTCTATGTCCAGCAGTGGACTGCCAAGGATTGTTATGATGAGCAGCCTTGTTTATAATCTGTCCCATTCTTGGGCATACGCTTCTTGTCATTATCGGAAGGGTTTCAAGGGTTAGACCAGAGTCCACCACGTCAGCCAAGTGCGTCTTTTGCGAAAATTATGGAGAACTCTCAGACATTAATGCCTCCTCACGATCTTTTTCTTCACCGTTCAGCAAGCGATAATTAGTGATTTAATAAGCATATAACTTAGCGAAGTCATTGGTGTGCGCCGAGGACTCGAACCTAAGACACCGTAGCATTGGCCATAGCTTCGTAGCATACAAACTATTTATTTTTATTATTATAGACTCACGCCTATATCCCCGAAGGGGTAGGCAGAGGTGTAATATTACACTTACATTTCGCCATGAATTTTTAGGTCTCACGTAATAGGGGGCGAGCCTATTGCCGTACCGGGCACATTACAAGACTCCGTGCTGCTACTGAGAATTTTCTAACGGGAAAACCCAATAACACTTTGCCCGACCCGGGAATGGCGGGAATCGAACCCGATCCCACGTGCACATTTATGCCGCGAGACCAACGAGGCAGTCAAACTAAAATTATACAAAAATAAGAAAATATTAAGTAATGTTTGAACACGTCTAACCAACACATTAATTATAATATTACGTTAACAATATTTTACATAATACTTGTTAATACGTATTATATCCATTATTACTTTATAAACTAAAATTATACAAAAATAAGAAAATATTAAGTAACGTTTGAACACGTCTAACCAACACATTAATTATAATATTACGTTGACAATATTTTACATAATACCTGGTAATACTTATTATATCCATTGTTACTTTATAAGACGAATATCGTCATTAAGGCCACTGTGTGCCAAGGCTGCGAGGGACAGTCTCTCGCGTTAATAATCTGTTCCAATAAATTATGTTTAAAGTGTCATACGACCTCGGGAGAATTAATTGATTATAACAAAATTAATGAATAAGGTTATTCATTACGAAGGTGTACTGAGAGATTAAAGTGATAACCGTCTGATATCAGAAATAATCATAAATTTTACTGCACCTATAGCGTCGTGGCAGCGATAGCCTAGTGGAGAGACCGACAGACTACAACGCAGAGCGTCCGGGTTCGAATCCACGATGCGCACCAATGACTTTTCGGAGTTATGTTCGTATTAAATTGTTAATTATCGCTTGCTAAACGGTGAAGGAAAACATCGTGAGTGAACCTGCATGTCTGAGAGTTCTCCATACCTAATGTTTTTTTTTATAGTAATAGGCGGCAAACGAGCAGACGGTTCGCCTGATGGTAAGCAATTACCGCCGCCCATGGACACAAGCAACACCACAGGAGTCACAAGAGCGCTGCCGCCCCTTGGGGTTGGGAAAAGGGATAGGATGAGGAGTGGGATGAGGGAGAAGGAATAGGGGATAGGGCCTCCGGCTCTCTCACTCACCGAACGAAACGCAACAGTTTAGGTACTGTTACTTGACGTCGATTTTCTGTGGGAGGACCTCCCCGGTCGAGCCGGCCTATTCATGCTGAAATCAGCAAGGCTTTACTACCGTGATATTACCTCACCCTTCTCATAGTGAGAAGAGGCCCGTGCCCAGCAGTGGGACAGTTTATATACAGCGCTGATGATGATAGCGTCGTGGGTTAAGTGGTTGCCTCGGAGCTTGACTGCGCCGAGAGTCGTAGTTTTGCACATACACTCTGTGCAGCCACATACTATAAGGCTCTCTCAGAGAGATTTAATAATTTATGTCTTTGAAAGGCTACTCAAACTACACTTGTAACACGGATGACCGGTTGGCGCAGCGGAAGCGTAAGTGACTGCTACGCCAAAGGTCGCGGGTTCGATTCCCGCTCAAGTCGAACATTTGTGTGCATGAACGTGGATGTTTGTCTTGGTCTGGGTGTTTCTATGTATAACATGTATGTATTTACAAAAAAAATGTATAGCGATAGATAGAATATAGCTTAAAACTTTTGCATGTTTGTAACTCATTAGCAAGACATTACACTCCATTAACAGACTTTGCGCAGTTAAAGATTGCGTCCGCAAAACATCTATTGCATTACTTTGACATAAATCCTTCCTACCATTTCTCTACCAGTCATTCATCATTCCTAATCTAAGTATAAGTGTCGTATTGCCCAACGCCCAGTGCAGTTGCACTGTTTGTCATGCGCCTCGACAAGCTATCTGACCTCCGGACCTGCTGTGTCGAAACTGATGAGTATCGCGTTTCCTAAGAGTTCTGGTTCTCTCTCGCATGCTTATGTGAGACCACCGGCTGCGGTGTTTGTAATAGTGAATGAATGTTTTCTACGAAGAAATGTTGATATGCGTTTTGACAGACTTGGATCACGCAAGTTTATTGCACATATATTAACGTGTATCGCATTGACTAACATATTTAAAGTAAATACTGATAGCCGTAAATACTGATCAAGTATATACTGACTGCCTAGTTGGTCTCGCGGCATAAATGTGCGCGTGGGATTGGAAGGTCTCGGGTTCGATTACCGGGTCGGGCAAAGTGTTATTGGGTTTTTCCGTTAGGAAATTCTCAGTAGCAGCACGGCGTCTGGTAATGTGCCCGGTACGGCAATAGGCTCGCCCCCTATTACGTGGGACTAAAATAAAGCTGGCGAACTGTGGGTGTAATATTACACCTCTGCCTACCCATTCCGGGATACAGGCGTGAGTCTATAAAAAAAATATGTATATTTAAAGTTAATATTGTCACTTTTTCGGTTCAGATGTCTCCTCTTCGTTAAGAAAATGGACGCAGCATTTAATCTTTCTTGATACTTTATCTCATACAACATTTTCTGTTAAACTGTCCTGTATGTATGAAAGATCGGTCTCTGTGGAGACCATTGTAAGAGGCCTACGTTCGGCAGTTGACGGTTTTTGGCTAAGATGGCGATAAGCAATGATATTAGAAAACTCGTAGATACGTTACCTACGTAGTAATCAATCCGTATAAACGGTACACTAACGCTGTGTGCGTTCGATAACTCCATATTTTATTTTAATTTCGGTTGACAAGATGTGTCAGTTTCACTTTGACGCCGGCTCGCGACGGACCACATACATATGTCAGACTTGCCAACTGGCTTAGGGCGGTTTCAGATTAGCGTTTTTTACGCGCGTATAAGCTCGTTTTTCGAAGCGCATGTAGGCGCGTATAGGCGCGCCTTTTGGCACACGCGCAACTTGTACGAGCTCTGACGCGCTTCTAAGCTCGCATAGTGCGGTTTCAGATTAGCGTTTTATACGCGCGTATAAGCTCGTTTTTGGAAGCGCATGTAGGCGCGTATAGGCGCGCCTTTTGGCACACGCGCAACTCGTACGAGCGTTGACGCGCTTCTAAGCTCGTATAACCACGAGCCGTCAAAATCCATGTTGACACTGACAAGACGTCACTACCGTTTCGAGCGAACACGCCCGTTTACGTGAGTCTGGTTTTTTGAAGCGCGTATTGTAGCGCGCGTGTAAGCGCGTATGCTAAAACGACCGTATACGCGCAGAAATATACGCTAATCTGAAACCGCGCTTAAGCGCGAGCCATCAGAATCCATGTTGACATTGACAAGATGTCACTACCGTTTCGAACGAACACACCGAAATATGCCCGTTTATGCGAGTCAGGTTTTTTGAAGCGCGTTACGTGTAAGCCCGTATGCTGAGCGGTCGTTTCATACGCGCAGAAAAATACGCTGATCTGTAACCGCCCTTATTGTTTAGCGTCCTGCTTTTGCTACGCCTATAACGTATCTACTTCTAATTTACTTGTAACATCGTTGGCGATAAGTTTTAAAGTTTTACCCTGCGTCAGAAAAGAAAAAAAAGACTTGATCTTGAATTCCCACTTCTTTTAACCGTTTGGCTAGATCAACAACGATCCAGTAAAATGCGAACAGCATCATCTGGTGCCTGTTGTAAGCTATGACGTAATATGTACCGTATTGTGACAACACGTGTTAGACGCTTCGTCGTGCGTGTTGCATGCTGATTTCATTCCATTCACCTAGTAATCAATCAAACATCAATATCTTAATATATAAAATCCTTGCGTTACTGACTGACTGACAGACACGCTACAGCCGAAACTATTGGGCGCAGGAAGCTGAAATTTGGCATTTATGTTCCTTGGCGACCATGTGGGTGCACTAAGAAGGGATTTCCCGAAATTCCCACGGGATCGGCCAAAACGGGTAAATTAAAAAAAAATGCAGTCGTAGCTGCTGGCGTCCTCTAGTATTTATATAAAATTCTTGCGTTATTGACTGACAGACAACGCACAGCCGAATCTATTGGGCGCGAGAAGCTAAAATTTGGCTTGTATGTTCTTTGGGGACCGAAGGGGTGCATTAAAACAAGGAGTTGCCCAAAACTCCCACGAGATGTGGCAGAAAGAGTTAAATGAATGTGCAGACGAAGCTGCGGGCACCTCTTGTAATACATATAAAATTACTTTTCCTGACTCACATGCCAAACTACTGAATCTAAAAACATGACATGAGGACAGCGTAAGGGTCCTTTATATGACGAAGGCACAAGGCATCTAATAAGGAAGGATTTTTAATACGGGAGTAATAAAGTAAAATAGAGGTTCAAATTTCAAGGCTGCAGAAGGCGTAGGCTACTTCTAGGTAGTTATATAGACGGTTCTTAAATCTATAGCGAAAACTATTTGATTCGGCTGTAGTCAATATTTTTAAATTGCAAATTATGCCTTCTTTGTTATGTCTGTAGGCTGTATTTTTGAAAGTAAAACACGCCTCCATTTTGGAAAATGTACAGCACACAATCGAATTTCTTAAAGTTACCTAATACCTAAAAAGTGAAATGTAGGTGAAGTTATTTAGATTTTTGCATGTGAAAGTGAGATTTAACATTTTTGAATATCGATAATGTAAATCTATCTGTATCATAATTATATACCTCATGAATATGATACATAATAAACTGCATCGAATGAGTATCAAAATTGCCGTAAATTGATAATTAATTCACAATATCTGCTAAAGTTACGCAGATTCCTCAAAATCCAACCATATTAACTGGCTTAGTTGCCAGATTTTATAAATTTTGAACAGTATTCACTCAAAATGATATAAATGAATATTATGTATGTTTTATAATCATTAATGGGTTAAGTGTTGGTATTCAGGATTTTAGTCTTATTTTGGTGAACTAGCGAAGCAAAGTTTTATCATAAAGTAATAACTAAAATAATTTGGTTTTGAAGGGCAAAAGATTACAAAAAAACATTTTTTTAATGATCTTACTAATCTGAGATTAATAAAGGATTTTGTTAAACCATTTGAATACAAAAGTACGTTTATGTGCCGTATAGTGTTGCCCAAATTCAGTCTTGGTCTTGCAGTCTTGGTCTTGTTCTTGCGTTTTTGCAAGACCAAGACCAAGAACAAGACCGCGTATATTTAGCAAGACCAAGACCAAGACTGATCGTGCAAGACTTGAGCAAGAACAAGACTAAGCCTGCAAGACTCTTGCGTCTTGCAGCTAGGACTTAGCGCTATTTCACGGAGTAGTTAGGTGTAACAGTTCGGTGTATAGGTACGCTTAGGAATTCTATGAGACGCAAAAAACTGTATCAAAGAATATGAAAAACTGGACCTATGCGCATTACGACTAATAGGTACCATAAACATACCTACATAGCGAATAAAAAAATATCCATTAAAATCAAACTGAGTGCATGCATAGTTATGTTTTAACCATCGGCACTTTGATAATGCGGCATCAAAGGTTTTGTACTTACTTCTCAAAGAAATTTGCCGCTTTTCGGAAGTACATGGTTATGATACACGCGCCGGCGGCTTCTTTTGAAATCATATACAACAATCGTTGCCGCCGCGCCGAAATCACAACATTTGACACTATTAAGTGATGAGTCAGTCAGATGGTTACTTTGTATTAATTCTTGGTCAAAAGAATTGATATAAAGTAACATAACCTAATGATAAAGCTGTTGTGTACTGTTATGTTTGATTTGTGTTGTATTTTATTTTTTATTGAAATAAATGATAAATCGTAAAACTCTTTTATTAAATTTCATATAAGTTGAGGGTTCAATCTCTTTCTAGACAGATATTGTTCTTTAAAATACAGTCAAGTTATTGTAATTAATTTGTTTTTTTTACATGTTTTAGCAATTGTAAGCTTATAAATCATAAATGTTTATTAAGAAACAGTTACTTCCATGGAAAACGACATATAGGTCAGTTGATTTTTCGAATTTCTTATCAAATCTTCAGTTATTTATTAATCTGCTTGATCTTTACTATGGCTGTGTTAATTCAAGCTCACAATGTTCCAATTCTAATACGTTTTTCTAAGATTTAAAAACTTTAATAAATAGTAATAGACTGATAGGTAATTGCAAGACTTGCAAGACTCTTGCTGCAAGACCAAGACCAAGACCAAGACTGGGAGCGCAATACCAAGACCAAGACCAGGTGTATTGGCGCAAGACCAAGACCAAGACTGGCTAAGTCTCGTCTTGTTCTTGCATTTGGGCAACACTAGTGCCGTAAATTACACTTGTTATGCAGAATATTATACAATAAGTTTTATATTAATTGTTTCTTAGTCAACTGAGCTTTTTTATGTACCACTATACAAGTTTTCTTTTACCTTACAAATTGTCGACCTCTGCTTTATGGTCGATAATTTGCAGAGACCACGCCGCTTATTAAAACAACATCGCGAACCGCAGCGCCCTTACATAAGCGCGAAGTAAACATCATACCTTCGGTGCTTAGCGTCAAGACTGTATGGACTACAGAGCGATGTACGTGGCGGTGCCGCGGTGGTGGTAAAAGTGAATGATAAACACAATGATGTCGCATAAGGTCACATAACAGGTGATAATAAGTTTCACTGCGCCATAAGGCAAGCGGCGAGCGCCCGACGCTCGTTAGCGGGACCTCACTCACATTTGCGTGTGGTACAAGACAAGATAGGAGTGCGTGTTCAAAAGTTTCTTTAGTATATTACGGATGTATAAATATGTTGGTTATAAATAACATATTTTCAAAAAAACTAAAAAGTAAATATGGAGATATACAAATTTGAGTTTGATAACGAAATGCATTTTGACTTCTTACTCGAAGTTAAGGTTGTGTTTGTTTGTCCTTGAAAAAGTTGCTAAGAAGTTTTATTTATCGAGCTATTCAATTACACAATCGTTTTGAGTAATAATTATATACCTATAAGGAAGAGGAAGTAGGAGTGTGTCACAGGCATATCATATCCGTAAATTTTTTAAGTCGTACATATAATAAAAGCTTGAACTCTGAAATTAGTATGTACTTATTTTATAACCAGGGACGTTAGCTAAGGAAGTATTTTGCGACAGGAGGTACGTAATTACATATTACTAGAGGACGCCAGCAGCTACACCTGCACATTTTTTTAAATTTATCTGTTTTGACCGATCCCGTGGGTGTTTCGGGAAATCCCTTCTTAGTGCACCCCTAAGATCCCCAAGGAACATACATGCCAAATTTAAGCTCCCTGCACCCAATAGTTTTGGCTGTAGCTTGTCTGTCAGTCAGTCAGTAACGCAAGGATTTTATATATTACTAGAGGACGCCAGCAGCTACGCCTGCATTTTTTTTTATTTACCCGTTTTGGCCGATCCCGTGGGAATTTCGAGAAATCCCTTCTTAGTGCACCCCTACGGTCCCCAAGGAACATACATGCCAAATTTCAGCTTCCTGCGCCCAATAGTTTCGGCTGTAGCGTGTCTGTCAGTCAGTCAGTAACGCAAGGATTTTATATATACAGATAATGATGATATGGTAGGTGCGATTGAAACCCTGATGTCAACGAGAACATTATACTTAGCAGTGTGTAGTAGATATATTGAAATTAATACACATTCTTCCCTTTTGCCATCGAACTTGAATCTAAGTTATTGAAATCTCAAATAACACATAATATGGGACATCTTATTAATAAAGGCAGTGTTGATGTAATTTTGTGCTATGTCGCATCGCATGTCAGCCATGACCTTCACCTTTTATTAAAGTAATAATCGAATCGTTATAATTTACGGCTTTTGAATTTATTTACATGATTGGAGATTTATTGATATAATAAATCTGACAAGAATTTTGTTTAAGTAAGTAAACAGTTTATGTTAAATTCATATTAAATTATTAGTTTGTTGGTATTTGTCTTATTGTAATCAAATCGTTAGTTGTATGTTGTAATAATACCTCCAACTATTACGACTTGAGCACATGGGTAAATAAACAGCAACCTGTTATATATAAGATAAGAATAGTTACAGACAGTTCCTGACATTAGCGGGAGCAACCAAACAAACAAACAAAATACTCTTCAGCTTCATAATATGCATTAGTAAAGATTCACAAATAATGTCTTTCTCTTTTTATATCCATGTTATGTTAAGATAATAAGTCCCTACCTATTCAATAACTCATGATCATCGTCATGCTACTAGCGTTGTTTCAGTGGCGATACAAGATAGTTGTCTTGGATCCCGAGGTCTACTTTTTTGCAAAACCTCCTCCACTTTGCATCCTTACTGGTTTGTCAAGTATCAACTATTGTAATCACTAATCAGTACAAACTTCAACACAACTTTTAGAAATCTCATACCCAGTCACGCTTTCAATCACGTGACTTATGAACTTGACCCGCGACCTCCCGTGGCTTACGCCGCACACTGTCGCACCGAGCGTTGCGCAACCCGCTCGCACTGGGACGCACTTTCTCTGCACTAAACACTACGCACCGCACACGCACGACGCACGACCGGCCCGCACAGGTGCGTACCGTCGTGAACTGGTTCAGTTAGATGTGGCTCCGTTTGTAGCTTTGATTGTATGATTTATGAACCGATGGACTAAGATAAGCCATTACTACAAGTGTTCTAGTTTCAACACATAATTTTACCGAGCGTACTGTATACGCAATGTTAAGTTGAAATGCAGAGCTTTTGTATTTTATGTAAGCTGCGAATGTTAATACTAAATTGAAGGAGATTTTCTACTTAAACTCCTCATAATACTCTCTCTACTCCTCATACTTGCAAACCGACAATGCCTTTCCTTTGAAATAATTAAAATTATGGCATCGATAGTCATCATCATCCTCTAAGCGTTATCCCGGTTACAATGTGGGGTCCGCTTACATACCGGATACTAACCGGATTTGGCTGAATATTAGCTTTTCCACAGAGCGACTGCCTGTCTGACCTCCGCAACCCGAAGGGATAGCGATATTCCATGGTTTAGACTAGTGTCCGTTTATTTAGAAGGTACTGACGCCCTGTAACGACTGTCAAAGATCTTCATGACAACCGGGACCGACGGCCTAACGCGATAATTAACAATTCAATACGCACATAACTCCGAAAAGTCATTGGTGCACGCCGTGGATTCGAACCTGATACCCTCTGCATGGCAGTTTGTTGGCATATCCACTCGGCTATCGCTGTCTAATTTGTATTGTATTAAATTGTTAATTATCGCTTGCTTATCGGTGAAGGAAAACATCTATCAAACATGAGGAAACCTGCATGTCTGAGAGTTCTCCATGATGTTCTCGAAAGACATGTGAAGTCTGCCAACTCGCACTTGGCCAGCGTGGTGAACTATGGCCTTACCCTTCTCATAGTGAGAAAAGGCCCGTGCCCAGTAGTGGGACAGTATAAAGGACTGATAATTATGGCATCGATAGTCATAATTACCCTTTATAATGTAGTTCGATAGTATATTCAGTTATACCTTTGCTTCTCTACTTTTAGCAGAAGAAGTGGTCTTGTATTAGCAGTACGAATCTGGTCTTCTGGAATTTCTTTAGTCAATGGTAAAAACTTACATGTATTTATTCTGTGTAAGCGCGAATGGGACACAAACGATTTGCAAACCGCAGAGGAAACGACATTGCGGCTGCAAACTGCCGATGTGGTAATGTTATACCAACATTTAGTGCGTACGACAGTGAAACGTACACATATATTGACGTTTCGTAAACTGTACGTATTGTGAAAAATGTACTGAGATAATAAATTTCAAACATTGATGTTGCTTCATACGTATTGCACATGGTAGGCGTAGGAGAGAGACGACTATAGCGTTCACGTTTCGTCATTTAAGACTTTTTCTTGAATTGGAATGTCTCCTTACTTCATGTATAGCTCTGCGCGTCAAGGAAGTGGCTAATGCTGAGTGGAACTAGCAAGAATTCCAACCGGAAATCAATAAATATATCCACATTTTCCTGTTAAAAGTTTTACAATGTACATTTCGCAATGTGCTTAAGAAAACGCCGAATAATATAGTATGTGGTTACGGAGAAATCATTGCGTTTTTAAAATTAAGTAATCATGTTGGGTTATACAATTATTACAAGAGAAAGCCGATGCCATTAAAATTAATTACGCCACTTTTAATGAAATGAAATAATTCTTACGAGGCGCGAAATATTAATGAGAAAGTGAAAATGAAAATATTTGGCATCGTGAAATAGTAGTTGAATTACAATTACTATATTTGTATTATGTGGAGTTGTGGCAAAGTTCGTTGACCATCGGGAAGTCGGAAAACACCGCAGTTCTTAACTGTATAGGCCTTAAAATTATGATGGTCTTATTAGAACAGTTAGCATAAGGATACTATTGCGATGAAGAATTTTTTTTTTTTATTATTATAATAGACCGAGCAGGAAATAATATACAATGCGTATGCTTAGTGTATGAGTTTGCAGCTTGCTATTTATTGACATGACCTAGAACAAGTTAGTGTGTGGCCCAATCTTTCTTACCTAGAAATAAGAACGGGGATATTTTCTGCTCGTAAGGAATTTTTGATATCATCACATCAGCCTTAATAGTCCACTGCTGGACTAGGCCTCTCCATTGAAAGGAGGAATTGGCCTACTATACCACGCTGGCCAAACGGGTTGGTATAGGGTTTGTATCAAGTTTTCCTTCTCTTACAGTTCTGTTCTCTGCATAATATACTCCCTCTGTCGGCTCTTACGACACCCATGGGATGATATGGGGTGGTGACATTTCGTATTCTTAATCCGTCACCACACGGACGGACGGACGGATTATTTAGACGGATTTTTGATATCCCAATTATTATATTCAACAATACTGTGCTAGCTCCCACAGCATTATTGTGTGATAGATGGGACAGCCCCATGGTGGCTCACTGGATACGGCTGCACACGTAAGTGTCAGTCGTTTCAAGTTTTGTATAACAGTGTCTTTTACTAACACTATTTTTTTACTAACAATATATGTATCTTGTAAACTGATTAATAATAATAATAATACCTATTTGCCTCGTTGGTCTCGCGGCATAAATGTGCACGTGGGATTGGGAGGTCTCGGGTTCGATTCCCGGGTCGGGCAAAGTGCTATTGGGTTTTTCCGTTAGGAAATTCTCAGTAGCAGCTCGGAGTCTGGTAATGTGCCCGGTACGGCGATAGGCTCGCCAACTATTACGTGGGACCTACAAAAATCATGGCGAAATGTGGGTGTAATATTATACCTCTGCCTACCCCTTCGGGGATACAGGCGTGAGTCTATAAAAAATAAAATAAATAAGAACGGGGATATTTCCTGCTCGTAAGGAATTTTTGATATCCCAATTATATTCAACAATATTGGCGATATTGGGTTAAGATCGCTTGAAGCGGCTCAGAATCGGTTTGTGTGAAAAGCCTTGGAAAAATACTATGTCCAGCATTGGACGTTCTTACGCTGAAATTATGATATCGACCTCAAACAAACTATTGCTCTACACTTACAAACATAAAAGACAAATCGTTTGACGAAGGAATAAACCGGAACGTAAATTATTCTGTAATTAAAACGCCGCGGTAACTGATAATACAAATTAAGTAGTTTTAATTACACGAATTACTGGACGTCCGTAACCTTACATGACCAAGGTGAGGTTTGTTTGCTAGTTATTCGCTAATAGGTTTGGTATTATCGGACAGGTTGCTATGCGAGACTTTCGTAATAGCCGTGCCATATTTAAGGTGAAGGATTCATTGGTTACCTGATTAAGGAGATTTTCTATGTTTCATCATATACTTAAGCATTAAGACGTCCACTGCTGGACATGGCCTTCCTCAAAGATATAGGCCGCCCCATCTACATTTTAAGTAAGGTATCTACAAGAACATAGGTCGGCCTATCTAAGTTAAGAATTACTTAATTTCGTATCATGTGATTTTAATATATGTATATACAGGGTGTAACAAGACCCTTCACGAAAACTGAAATCCCATATTGTACCAATCAGTACGAACATTTTTTACTTCGGCACCATACCTGGGAAATTACTGGTTCAGGAGATATTGAGGCTCAAAGTTAGTTTGGAATTTTTCTAATTAGGTAGGTACAAAATCGATGCCTTTACCCCGCCAATATGTTCTTTAGATGCCCTATAAGCCGCGCATTGCACGCGCGCGCTTTTGATTGCGGTATAAAAAATGAGAAAACTAAAAAAGTTTCCCAGGTTTTTTTTTGGTTAGTAGGTATGACTTGGCATGATGTCCACATCGAGTAGACTACGGCTTGGTGATGGGTATTGTTACACCCTATATGTATTTATTTTAAGTCGATAAATGATGATATGTAATTAATAAAAGAGCTTTAAAAACGAATATAAAATTTGCTCTAGAAATTGGTTTGAAAATGAATTAATAATGTTTAAATATCAGTAAAGGTGGCGTTCGATTTTATCGTCGCACTGAAGCTGATCAAATTGCAATCGAGAGATTATTTAGACTAAAACAAAGTATCAAACTTATAAATATATCCTAATGTGAATGCGACTCGGAGACTAGAACAATATTCATCACGAAATTCCAAGCATACCTCACTATCTACATTTTGATTAATCACTTTACCCTGATCTCAACTAACAATTACTCGTATATTTTTTTAAACACCACGTGGGCTGTTATTGCTTTATAATCGTGACTGAGCGAGCGAGGTTAACATTGGAATTCACTACTCCACCTAGCTACGATAATTTATAATAATTGACTTTTGAAACGGATTATTCAAAACAATATTTGTTTAAATGATTACCATAGGACGTGAAGCGGTACCTACCAGCCTATTTACATCAATGTTTTTTTAATCTACGTGACACTCTTCAATGAAACATGAGATGAGTATATTTGGTGTGTGTTTCGTGATGTCTTAATTGTTGAGCTGCTGATTAAAAATACTCTGACATATTTTGAAATCATCATTATCATCCTAGCGTCCTTCCCGTTGCGATAAAAGACCTTCGGCGTAGTGTGGCGACCACTTATCGAGACTAATTAGATTTTAATATATATTGGGTGCAGGAAGCTGAAATTTTGGCATGTATGTTCCTTGGGGACCGTAGAGGTGCACTAAGAAGGGATTTCCCGAAATTCCAACGGGATCGGCCAAAACGGGTAAATTTAAAAAAATGCAGGCATAGCTGCTGGCGTCCTCTAGTTTATTTATAGTTTCTGTGACGTAACATTGGATGATCCCTTACATACTACACACGTTAAACAACGCAACAAAAACATTGGATAAACACATTGACCCACTCAAGCTTGACCAGATTCCTTTTGTATCGAACAAGGAGTTCCAGTGTGGCTGTTTGAGATAAGCTTCTCGACTGATATTTAAAAAAAACATAATTGATGATGTAACAAATGTGTGTGAAAGAGATATTTTTATTGAACTTGCCGATCTTAAAAAAAATACCTTGTATCTTTGTGAATAGTTTGGTTTAGTATGGTTTGAAATCCTACTCATTTTAAATTACGTTAGTAATTTGTTTATGTACCAATTACAATTAAAGGGCAAGTTTTTCCTCATAATAGCGGCCACATATCCCCATACCTATACCTAAGAGGCATAATTTTTTATTTTTTATTTATTTATTTTTTCCAGCACACATTGTTATTACAGGTTACAGACCCAATACAGCAATGCAGCAACAAAGCTATTTTATATTATTGTACTAAATATAGCTAATATAATCCAATGCCACGCTCTCAAATTCCGCCAAGGAACAAACATAAATATCTAAACTACGAGAAACCTCATTTAGAATATTTAAAACCCTGACCGTTGGAGCAAATTTCTGCAAATTAGTGCGGGATGTAGGTACCTCAAACACCTTAGTCCTTGGCGCCTTCTTGTATTTGGTACAAGCAACTTTAACGATTCCAAAACACTAGGGTTTCTCAATTTACCCCGGAACAATAGGAATATATATTTAGCCAAGGCTAAGTTTCGCCTCACCTCCAACTTATAGTATCCAACCATCCCTAGAACAAAGAGGGTTGGATACATAAGTGGATAGAAGGGTTACACACCATACTGTTTTAAGTAAAGGTACCGAGTAAATTTATTTTTCACCACAGCAGCTCAAACATGCCGCTTTTGCTGCGAGACAACAGTGAACAAAACGCGATTTTGATTCGAGCGTGAGGCAAAGTAGCTTTTTAATTTTTCAATCTTGCCACGAATTGACATTGTTCAGCCATAAAGAAACATTCGAATTTTACTGTGCTCTGTCTCTTTCACGTGCATATAAAAAGAGAGTGAAAAACAAACCCCTTCGAATTCGAAATTCGATTTTGGAATTCGACCTCAAAGAAAACACCTTCGGAAACGCAAATAAAAAAAGAAATTACTTACTTTTTTTAATGTTATTGTTTATATGTTTAATTTATTAGGTATTGGATTTAAATAAAAATAAGTCTAATTAATAGTATAAAATTGGTATTTAACCGATACATTTTTATTTGGAATTACAACAATGATAGGTACATTAATTGAAAAATAAACATCAGGGACGCGGTATTGAAACGTGATTTAAAAAGTAGCGGGAATAAAAATTTCGCTGATGCTGATACAGTATAGCGTAACGTGTTAAATTATATTAATACCTGTATAAAATAATCTAAAAATATGAGTGAAACTAGCGATGTAGACTGTACCTACTTTAACACCAGAAGAGTTAAATCAACAAGTGATGAATACAGAATTCAATCTATTTCTGTTCATTTCTATGTCTCCTAAGTAATATGTGTTCTCACTGCTGTGGTGAAAAGTTATGTGTGCTACACGAGAGCAAAGTTTTTTGTATCTCGTGCTGTTGAGACCCTCACTACGCTCAGGATTCTAACTTTGATTCACTCGCTACGCTCGTGAATCAATCATAGAATCCTTCGCTTGCTCGGGACTCAAAATCAGCACTCGAAACAAAAAACAACTTTGCTCTCTTGTTGCACAAATAACTATTGCATTTTCTCCACCATCAAACAATATTTAGTTTCATGGGGGTTCCAGATGATAGCACTAGTCTCTAACCTACTCCGAACCAATGCGTTATATAAAGACTTTATAGCATTAGTGTTAAGAAAATCCTTTGTTTCTCGCATTATAAACCCTAGGTTCTGATAGGCCTTCTTACAGATGTTAATAATATGTTGTCTAAATGATAGTTCGGCAGAGAATAAGACACCGAGGTCTCGCACCATCATGACTCGCGGAATAACTTCGCCCTCCATCTTATATTTATAACACCGTGGTTCTACTGCACGCGTAAACGATATAATGTTACATTTTGAAACATTAAAAAAGAGTTTATTCTCAATGCTCCAGTCTACAACGTGAGTGATGTCTTCCTGAAGTCGTTCGCAGTCGCGCATGTCATCAACTCGAAGTAACAACTTTAAATCATCTGCAAACAGAAGGCAGTTCACATGTTTGACCACATCTGGTAGATCATTAATCATGATGAGGAACTCTAATGGGCCCAAATTGCTACCTTGACTGACTCCTGTAAGAGTGGGATATAGGTTCCAAGTGTACCCAGCGTACTCGACAAACTGCTTCCGGTTTCCTAAATAGTCAGCAAAAAAATATAATAAATCAGGTGTAAATCCGGCCATTGCAAATTTCTTTAATAAGATATCATTATCGACACTATCGAAAGCCTTCCGAAAATCAAAATAGGCTACATCCAGCTGTGCTCCAGCCTCAGAATCAAGGACTGGGTCAGCTTGGTTCATGAAACATAATAAATTGGAAATCGTACTGTAGCCCGCCCGGAACCCGTGCTGTGCATCGCTAAGCTGAACATTGACCTGTGATGTTATAATTGAGCACAATGCCATTTCGAAGACCTTCGCGAATGTCGACAATACCGCAACAGGCCTGTATCCTGTTATATCAGAGCTAGAAGACCCTTTTGGGACTGGAATCACTCTCGACAATTTCCAACCACTTGGATACACCCGTCCTTTCAGACAAAGATTAAATAATTATTTAATCTTTGTCTGTATTTAATTATTCTTTCTCTTATGAAAAAATCTAACATAAGTTACGCCCACTTTGTGTAAAATATCTAATTATAGCTATGTTTTAGCTCTGGGTAAATAACTTTATACCGCTGTGATAACGATTTTAATCATATTCATTAATATGCATAAGCTCAATCTTTTACTATAGAAATATAAATAACAAAATCAACATTACTACATCACAATCATCAATCTCTCTTATTCTCATGGAGATAAGCAGATTAACCAACTACTTACACCGGAAATGAAAGATATTAGTCTTACTACAAACACAAGGACAAATGCCTTTGATTGAACAAATATAATAAAGAAAAATAGACTTTATAATGTAAACAATAAAGGTTAAAAACATTTATTATTAAGGAAACGATAGCAAAAAGAAAGCTACGAACGAATCGTAATACTAAATCAGCGCTAATGAGAACTATACACCATTTTATGGTAAGCAATATTCACCTTTGTTTACGTAGTTATCAGGGTTATATTCCCTTGCAGGGTTTGAGGCCAAAGACCTCATCCTTGATGCTTTCACTTTATAAGAGACGTTACGTAATATGGGGAATGAATTTTTGGAGTTGTTTAAACAAATAATTTGAGGTTTAGATTTATATTTGGTGTAGAAGCCTTTGCTTTTCGATATTTACACTCTTACTTAGGAAGTGTTGCTATATGGACATTGACAAGATATGATTTATAAATACTTTTGGATTCATCTATTGTTTATTAGTTTTGGATATTTAAATTTGGAAATGTATTATTAGTGTTACCTAAAGTCATAAATTAAAATTGCCTTGATATGCATATGTTTTATGCATTTTTGGCGTGCAAGCTGAGTTCTAAGCAAGTATGTAAGGCAGTAGATACCTACTATTATAAATCAATTGGAGATATTTAAGATAAATTGCATTTAAAGAGTCTTAAAATCAATTTCGCATGTCCAGTTTAGATACAAACAAAAAAAAACTAAAAAAGAATTATTTGCTTCTCCAAAACATAACATAGGTACATATATTTTCTTACTACGATTTACAGAAGGCAGTATGTGGAGAACAAATAAGGCAACTGCGTCAGTACAACTGATACAAACTTGTAAATAAAATAAAGAGAGCTATCATAAAAATAAAACGTAATAATTTGTTGCAAATTAAAATAACTTGTATTTCTATCTACCTAGTATTTGTAAAACTTAAATTACAGTTACTTATTTAATAACGATGACGCTGACGAATGTATACAATTCTGGAGATTGTTTCGAGGCTGTTGTGATTACTTGATATTTCAAAGACCTTTCTTGTGGGTTTAAAATTCGGCCTTAAAAACCCAGTGCAAGGTAACACCGGTCACCATATGCACCCGCTAACCTTAATATACTGCAATCACTTTTTCATTACTTTGAATGCTCGCTTTTATTTACTTATATGGCATGTAGATCGTTGCACAATATTATAAAGCAAAAGTGGCATTTTCCATATGCCCTTAATGCCTTTCTTATTTGGCAAAATCAGATTTCTTAAGAAGTTATTGTTGTTCAAATATTTGTGTCAAGAACCCTTTGATGATCCTTATTAAGCATATGTTTGTAATACTTCATTAAGGGCATTTTAGTGAGGCATTTTAAAATATCAAGTTCATCACGAGTAATTGAGGAGACTCCGATTTTTTTAAACAACGTACGAGGTTTGGTTTCCGAGTTCGACTTCTATACCTAGGTATAATAGATAAGCAACTAGCAGTAGACTTGTAGTAGATACTAGAACATCAAGAAACCCAGTGCTCTAACTACACGACATACAATAATATACACTGCTCTTTATTGGCGATGCTAAGATTCTAACTAGCGACTCTAAGTTGTATTGAAAGCTGTCAAATTCGCCGCTAGAGGCGCGTGGATAATCTTTGCATCGCCAATTTTGTCTTGAAATTAGGTCAGATCAAGTGAAAACTCCTTAAGCATATTTTACAGTTATTTCCATGTTACACAACTAAGTCTCAGGGCCAGAAAGAGGTATTATATCGCAAACAACACTAAGAAGATAACAGCCGCCCAACTGCTCCGTGCAACCGCTTGAGATACTTAATTGTTTGTCGTGCTAGTTGTTTGGTTCATGGTGAGATAAGATTGCTTTTTTATCTAAAGGCGTTGACAAATAGACACATGGCCAAGATGATCAAAAACAATAAACATAGCTTTTAGGTATTAAACACATGGATTTATTCAAAATTCAAAATTCTTTATTGCCATGATAAACCTATACTTACAGATAACAAATAATAAATATTGATTGATTTTAGGTTATTGTTAGCAGTATATCCGTACCTTCTGAACTAGTTTTGACTGTGACTCAGAAGGTAACTGTTCGTTCTTGCTAATAATATCCTAAATTACAAATAGGTGGAGTTGGTGTGATACAAAAACAAAATAAAAGCAACAATACAAATTAAAATAAATTAAGATTAGGTTGTCAAAAGTTGGAAAAGTTGTAACCAGCAGTATTTAGAAGGGATTCGGTGTCTTCGTAATTTAATGTATTTAAATATTTGAAAATTTCTTTTTTACAATTAAATTTAGTTAGTTTATGAATATTTGATATTATTTTAGCGAGTCTATTATAAAGGAACGGGCCGAGAAATTGATTGAATCTTTGGGCAAAGATAGTTCTGCAAAACTTTGGAGTATTTAAATATCTATAGAATAGAATCCACGGCACGCACCAATGACTTTTCGAAGTTAAGTGCATATTAAATTGTTAATTATCGCTTGCTTATCGGTGAAGGAAAACATCTATCAAACATGAGGAAACCTGCATGTTTGAGAGTTCTCCATGATGTTCTCGAAAGATATGTGAAGTCTGCCAACCCGCACTTGGCCAGCGTGGTGGACTATGGCCTTACCCTTCTCATAAGTGAGAAGAGGCCCGTGCCCAGCAGTGGGACAGTATAAAGGGCTGATGATGATGATGATGATGATGGTGATGGAGTATAAAATTTCATTACAAATAGATATTAAAATTGTCATGGTTTGGAGGGTCTTAGTTTTTGGTATATAATATGGGTTTCCATGTGCCTATCTATTAATTCAAGATCAATTTTATCTAGGAAGTACATAATAGTCTGTTTTTTTAATAAGTATTCGGTAAGTATATCTTTAGGTCAGTATGTCAATAGGCTGTGGGTGTGATGGAAAATATATGTAGAACAGAACTAGTTCTGTATAATTTAAATTCCAATTTAACATAGCCTATCGTTGTACAAGAGTTTCGTTTTAACACAGTTCAAATAATAGTTTATACATGACATCTCTGTAGCCGTATATAATTGTCATGTAATTATTTTTTATGCGTTCCACTATGGTTCGTCTAGAACAAGCTAGCTAGACAAAAACAACTCTTAAATTCCTGGAAGTTAATTACTATTACGAACTCATTACCCCTATACATTGAGGATTACACCTATTAATTATCAATACTACCCTCATTAAGAGCGTCATTAAGGTATGTTTATAAGATGTTGACTATTTAAAGGGCATTCATTTGCATTTTTACATCATATTTGATAGCATTGTTTATGTCACTAAAAGAAATTTGTGAAAGTGTTTTTGTGATGGATTGTATACGTAAGGGTAAGTAGTTATATTTTATTTCATTTTCAACATGGGAACTTCATTCTTTAGTCTTATAAAATGAAATGTTTGAATTTTCACCCACTTTTTTACTCATTTTTTCAAATTCATCGGTCAAATAATAACATGTCCCCACTTGTCCCCACCGTAGAACCTATCATATACGATTCTCATAAGTGTCTAGTAGTTATACGTAAAAAAATTCATTGCGATATATTTGCACAACTAATTTTTATTTATTTTTTTCTTTCAACAGTTTTTACCGTCTCAAGAATGGATATTTTCGAAGAATGGCTGAAACACCCGAAGGAAACGCGGAATGAGGAGCTCTTTCGGTTTATATCTTTGAGATATAATTTTGATGGTGTTACGGAGCAGTCTCTGCGAGATATTAAAGTACTAATCTCAAGATATTCAACGAAATTTGCTGAAAAGTGGAGCAGCTGTGGAAGAAATCGAGAGCGATTCCTACAAAAGTATTCGACGTGGCTGGAGGGTCTTGACATATCTTTCGATGTGTCCGTTTATTTATCTCTGCCAACTACATCTGGAGAACCGGGACCCGGAAGACCTACTAAAGATTTTGAACATTCTAGTCTCAAAACGAAGAGACGACGTGTAGACGATCTATTACAGTCCAGAAGTGCTAGTGAATTAATTTACGCCGCTGAAGTGTCAGCTCGAATCTCGGGTCAGAGAAGTGTAGCACGTCAAATTAAAGATGTGACTAGTGATCCTTCAATAACCAAGACCACGAGTGAAGAAAGTGCCCCCAGGAGTTTAACAAGTGAGGAAGCTTTAGCGTACTACGTTGATAGTAAATCAAGTAGCCATAGCTATAAGCAGACTCGGAAGTGGAGTATTAAAGCTGGACATAAGGTGTTTCCGTCAATGTACAGTGTTAGAAAGGCTAAAATAGCCTGCTACCCGTCAGGTGAACAAATTACAGTCAATGAAACGCATGCTGAAATCAAAGTTCAGGCAATTCTTGATAAGACTGCCGAACGTTTAGTTTCAGCACAACAAGAAGTTGTTCATAGTCTGTTACCTTGCACGTCATTCACATTAATCAGTAAATGGGGTTGTGATGGAAGTTCCGGTCATAGTATGTACAAACAAAAATTCACTAATTGTGACGATAGTGACGAGTTTTTATTTGTATTTTCTTTCGTTCCTCTTCAATTGAAAGATGAAAGTGGTAATATTGTGTGGCAGAAACCTCGGCCCTGTTCTACAATGTATTGTCGGCCAATAAAGTTTATCTTTTCTAAGGAAACGAAAGATTTTACGATTTCGGAAACCAATAAGGTTTTAGAAGAGATAAACGCTTTATTGCCGACAACCTGCAAGGTGATGGAGACCGAAGTATCTGTCACACATGTTATGCTTTTAACAATGATTGACGGAAAAGTTTGCAATGCTCTGACCGAAACTTCTTCCTCACAAAAATGTTTTATTTGTGGGGCAACTCCAACAATGATGAATGATCTGTCAAAAGAGTTTGCTGCGGACAAAGATAATCTTGGTTTTGGTTTGTCTACGTTGCACGCTTGGATAAGGTGCTTTGAATGCTTGCTTCACATTAGCTATCGACTAAATATAAAAAAATGGCAGTTAAGAACAGCCGAAGACAAAGCTAGTGTGAAACAACGTTCAGATGACATTAAAAAACGATTTAAAAGCGAAATGGGCTTGATTGTAGACAAACCAAAACCAGGGTTCGGTAACACTAATGACGGGAACACCGCGCGAAGATTTTTTGGAAATCCCGAGGCTAGTGCCGATATTACAGGGTTAGATGTTTCACTAATACAAAAATTTGGCATACTACTTCGCACTTTATCATCGGGATATGATATAAATATTGAAAAATTCGTTAACTTAGCTCAAGAAACTAGACAACTTTATGTAAATCTCTATTCATGGTATTACATGCCCGCTACTGTCCACAAAATACTTTTGCACAGTGGCGAAGTAATTAGATCGTCCCTTCTACCTATAGGCCAGCTTTCCGAGGAAGCACAGGAAGCTCGGAATAAGGACTGCAGAAGATTTCGTGAGCACAACACACGAAAGCGATCACGGGAGGCTACGAATAGAGATTTACTTAATATGTTATTGATAACATCTGACCCTGTAATAAACGGTTTACGAGAAGTTCCTCGGAAGAAAATAGGTACGCTTCCAACTGAAGTATTAGATTTAATTGTCCCACCTAGCTGTAAGGAACAAAATGTTAATATGATTTCTACTTTTCATAGTTCTGCCCCTCACGATCATGACTATTCAATGGATGATTCATCTGATGATAGTGATGATAATGAGTAATAGATTTAGTTCTTAGATATTTTATGCATCTGTTATTAGATTTTATAGCGACGTCGAGGGATAAATCACTTTATAAAATGTTCAAAAAATATATTATACACATATGCCCGATAAATGTTTTTTTTTTCATGATACCAGCTCAAATGACAAACTGCCTTGAAAAAAGTACCAAAAACCTTATATCTTTGCTTATTAACCGCATCTAGACATAAAAATCAAATAAAATAATTTTGTCTAGCTAGCTTGTTCTAGACGAACCATAGTGCGTTCCTGGGTTCTGACAACGTGTAATCAAGAATTTGAATTTATTTTTTACTGTTTTCCGCGGTTTCACTCGCGTACTGAGAGAACTACGTCGCGTACCCTTACAGACAGACAGACAAAAATTGTAAAAAATGTCATTTCGGTATATGTACCGTGTATACATCCATATGCATTTAGTAAAAAGCGGTTATTTTAATATTACAAACAGACAGTCCAATTTTATTTATGTATTGTGTATAGATTGCTTGCGATGAACATTTATAAAATACACAACAGCGGCATACGCGTATTTCCAATTAACTTGGTACTTTTGACCGGTGTTTTAGTGAAAAGAACTGACGTACCTAGTTCTTGTTTATAAATTCCATAATATATGTTAATTTGGGTTATTGATAGACTTTCTATCAAATTAATAGGTAAAACCTTCTACCAAGCAAATTTCCAAACACCGTTTTTCTTACATCGAAATTATTAGCTGAGCTCGTTTATGGAATTGCATCCAAATGCTCAAAATAAACCGCAAAAATAGTCACAAACTTACGGCACGTGACTACTGCGAATATTGAGGTTGGTCTTTGTTTTTAAATAGTTACGTCACGTGCACGTCATCGTCAGCTGACCGCGTTACAAACTTTCTTTTATTTTTTAAGCATAATAAACGAAAACCAGAGACCCACTTTAAGTATATCATTAGCTGGCATAATGAAAAACTGTGATTGCCATTTGTATGATTTAGAATAAAAAGTAATTTATTGTCATAGAGCTGTTATTGTGCTCTTTGTCTATGGTAATAGACAAAGCGCGGGCTGTCGTAATATTAATATTATCTAACAAAACAACGTGGCTAAGTTGTGGTCTGATGAATAAGACAGTTTGTAGATCTTTATGGGGCATAGGGTTCCCACCAAGAACTTAGGGTCCCAAGCCAACCTCACCTGCAAGTGATGCACCTGCCGATCAACGGACGAGGCTCTGGCAAACAAAATATCCCGATACGCGGCAATAGGCTCGCCACCTATTACGTGGGATCAAAACACTGGCGAAAAGTGGGCGTTTAATATGCCTCTGTCTACCCCTTCGGGAAAACAGGCGTGAGTCTATGTATGTATGTAGCTCTTTAAGTGGAGCAGTATATTTTTTAAATGATCATTATTAGCCTAATACAGTCCACTGTTGTATGAAGGTCGATGTATTGCTGTAGCTGAAATTAATAACTGTACGTATAGCTAGATGATTAGAGGGGCACAATGCCTCGAGTCTTTAGTAGTGCATTCGATTCCGCAAGAAAATGTGGATGATCTAACAATGGCTATGCCCAAGCATTATTTCCATTACATTTCTTTCTTTTATATTCAAATTCGTAAAGTTTTGCGCGGCTTTATAATTATTTTCCGCTCATAAAGTTATTTTGATTTCTCAGAACATATTAGAATTCAACTTAGATTGCTTCAAATACTTAGTTTATTCTTAGGTGTAAACTACCTCCATTCAATGGGATCGCATAGAGGAACACCATGGTGGTTTTAGTGGGTAGTCTCGGCGCTTCTCGTCGGGGAGTCACCACACTCTCCCTAGGCTGAGCTCCTTAAGGGGCCCAGCCTGGGGGGTAAGCCCGTAAATTGTTTGGTTTCCACCATGAGTCAAAAAAAAAAGTTTAGACCACCTACTTGATGGGTGTAAAATAATTAAGATTTGAACTCAAAACTAACTAACGCAAACTGTCCTGTTTAAAGCTTACTTTTCACGATACATATGCAATATTATTTCAAATAAAATTATACTTACTTCGTTAAAAAAATGTCATCCTTAAGTCTTAAAAGTTACATCATAGTTATTATAACAAAATCATAGATTGTACTGTTGTGCAGATGCCTCGTAACCTCCTTTTCATTTTGAAGGCCATTTAGTTATTAAATCCGTATTTGACATGGTTGCCTGTATAAATAAATTGCATCTAGTTATTAAAAAGAATAACACCTCATATAGTAAAAGGATTTCGTAAATTATTTGGAAGGTTGCAACACCAAAATATTCCACTCCATTTTTAAAGTGATCATGTTAACTTCCTAAGAGAGAGGCTCTATGTTAATATGTATATAGAGCCTTTTTATTCTACGTATGGTATGGTAGCACGGGCTGTTTCCGCATCTGACGTCCTAGCGTGTATTTTGCTTGTAATTCTACGTAATCACAATATATAAAATCCTTGCGTTACTGACTGACTGACTATTAATGTTCAGCCGAAACTACTGGGCGTAAAAAGTTGAAATTTAGCATGATAGGTTTTCCTTGGGGTAGGGGTGCACTAAGAAGGTATTTCTCGAAATGCCCACAGGATCGAGCAGATACGGAATACCTTAAAATATATGTGCGAGCGGGCCAAGGGCATCCTCTAGTGGTGTATTAAAAATCATCATCAGCCTTTAACAGTCTACTGCTGGACTAGGCCTCTCCTTTGAAAGGAGGAATTGGCCTACTATACCACGCTGGCCAAACGGTTTAGTATAGGATTAGTATCAACTTTTCATTCTCTTACAGTGCTGTTCTCTGCATAATATGCTACCTCTGTCGGCTCTTACGACACCCATGGGATGATATGGGGTGATGACAATCCGTATTCTTAATCCGTCACCACACGGACAGTATTAAAAATATACGACTATAATAATGGTATTTATTTAATACGCAAAATAACTCATGAACGTTCCTTACATCTGTATTATTCCATTCACCTATAAAAAAGCCTTTCGTTTCACAAATAACGAGCACGGAGCATTCACGCAACAGAACATTCAATAACCATCTCGCGAGCATTGACCAAAACGTTATTAAAGCAATGATAACGTTGCGTAACGTTGTGCGGTAACTAATAACTGTTACGGTTAAAGTAAATATTATTTGCACGTGCTTTTATGTACCGAATTCTAATATTTTTATTTATAATTGGAATAAAATAATTAGGTATAATGACGTCGTTTTGTGTAGATCCATGCTTATTATGCATTACGTATGCTTCGTAATTTGTATATTACGTCAATAAAAATGGTTTAACGCTAAACAATGAAATTTGATTTGATTTCTTTTTCATTTCATAATGCAAAACTTTTAGTATACAATATTTTATAGACAAACGTAGTACAAACGTAAGAGTGTTGTTTATCTATAAATTTTCTAACAACACTGGTAATAGAAATGTTGAGGAACTAATCATAATATAGGCAGACAGGGATCGAAACCGGTAATAACTTGTACTTATCTTATATACTAATATATAAAGCTGAAGAGTTTGTTTGTTTGGTTGAACGCGCTAATCTCAAGAACTACTGGTCCGATTTGAAAAATTCTTTCAGTGTTAGATAGCCCATTTATCGAGGAAGGCTATAGGGTATATAATATCACGCTATGAGCGACGGGAGCGGATCAGTAGCCTTAAATAACGCGAGTGTAACCGCGGGCGTCGTCTAGTGGCAATATAATACTGATGTATAGAATTATATTATCTGTGATTGCTGGTTAGTGAAAAGTATCAAAGCATAAGTATTCGGCTTATGTTTAACTTACCACCATATAGTAACATAATTATAACAGACAAAAATAGTAAATAATCACCAAAATGAAACCCACATTTTAATATAAAATTATAACCATAACATTTCGCTATCCTATTTAAGCAAAATGACTCCAAATAAATAATTGTTAACCCAAAAGTAGTAAATGATCACCAACATTAAAATGTAAAATTATAACCAAAGCTTTTTTGTTAGTTGTATGAAATACCAGCACATAAATTGGATTTGGTTACACCACCTACTTACGTTAACAACCTAAGTTGACGGAGCCCTGCTTCGCAGCGCTCCTACTTTTGAATTAAGGGTCACAAGAGAATCTAACATAACCTATTTATTTGGTGATCATTTACTCCAGTTGGTGTTCGAATACAATTTGAAGTGCAGTCGTGACTAAAATAGCTAGTACTAGGTATTGTAATTTTAGACTTTATTTTTCTGGTGTTAAGTATATATATTTTCGGTTACAGAACTAAGGGTATCAAAGCATTTTATGGTGGTCATTATATTTAACCCTTACGTATTATAATCGACGAAGGAATGGTGCTACTAAGTCCTTGCATGTCATCTGCTGTCTCGCTCTAAGAGAAAACGCGTCGTGGGACTCTTTACCATCGACTGATAACAACGGCCATAAAGAACATCTAGACTCGAAAGACTGCCCCCGTGGTCTATTGGATAGCGTATGCGACTGCTGATCGGAGGTTCCGGTTTCGATTCCCGGGTCGGGCAAGTGTTACTGTGGTTTTGCCGAATTCTCAGTAGTAGCACGGAGTCTGGTGATGTGCCCGGTACCGGCAATAGGCTCGCCCCTTATTACGTGGGACCTAAAAATTCATGGCGAAATGTGGGTGTAATATTAATACCTCTGCCTACCCCTTCGAGGATACAGGTGTAAGTCTATAAATAATATTAAAAATAGACTCGAAATAAAATTCGTGATAGTCGAGCCGCGTAAGGACTCGAGTCCGACCACGACTGTAGTAAGATAGTTGAAACGTCGGAGAATATCAGAGATATTTATAGCTTAAAATTGATCAATATTGCGAGTAAGAGTAATAAAATTGTATGATGAATATTTGTGGTTCAAACAAAGTGAGTGAATACACAACATGGCAAGGCGAATACTCACACCACCTCGCCTTAATCGATTTTAAACTTTCGCGATTTGTATACATCATACAAAATAATATAGCGGGTCTTAGTTGCGTTAACATAACTTATTTAAGGTATAAATAACTATTTGTTTCCGACGTTTCGCTCGTCTTGCACCGAGCGTGGTCGCGGAGAGACTGACCACGCTCGGTGCAAGACGATCGAAACGTCGGAAACAAATAGGTATTTATATCCGTAGTCTTACTAGTTGTACTGACTTCCTGGCGTTTCGTTGCTTCCTTTATGATTATGAATGTGTTCGTAACAGTCATACATTTGATTACTATGATGGTACACATGCAAATGTACATATGTACCTATTACGTATTTGTGCCATAACATACTCGTAATACACGGGATCACACGAGCGGCACTTCTGCAATGAACATACAAATAATTTACATGATTCATTTAATTTATGTGGATTGCGCAACTGTAATTCAGCAGGCTAATTATTCTGTAGTTTTATTGTGCAATGTTTTCTCAAGTTTTGTTAAACACGTATGGTAAAATTAATAGTTTAAGTTTATCGCAAGTTAATGAGCTATACTTAACTCATTCACTTGGTTTATTGTTAAGTAGGTAGTTAATTATTTATTTCGTACATATGCCTTTTAATTATTACGGCTTGTTGGCTATAGAAAAAGACTTTAAAAACTTTTCCTGTGAACACGGCCAAGCCAGCCAAAACGTTTGCCCGGGCAAAAAAATATATCTTGGCAATCTACAAATATCGCGTACCTAATGATTACATGTAGCGAAAAAGTCAATTTATTTGTTTGTCTATTAATCCGTTTTCAATTATGCTCAATAATTAACTAGTACATGACAGTATTATCACAGATTATATTATACAACCAGCGCCACCGATTAATTTCAATAATGTTGTTCAATATTGAACATTAGTTCACATTTGATAAATAATAGTCAACTAATTATTTGTGACATGTATGACGTTTTAATTAAGAACTTTCTTAATACACGGAAGATGGATTATAGATAATTAGCCTTCACTTGAAGCTTTTGTATTAGTTGATTGAAGAGTTCATCTCGTGGTATATTGCACATACGTTCAAGTGCCCAGTGCCCAGTCGAGCGCATTCCCCCTTAGCAGCTATAAGTAGAAGTACTTTATCTGGTCTATTCATTCAGAATCTAGACTGTGGCAGACTTATGATCTTTTATGTAATTGTCGAAGTATACATTTATTTATTCACTTAAATACATTTACATTAACTGACATACGTAGGATTAACATAATTAAGTACAATAAAATAAAACTAATTATATAGGTAACTAAACTATCCTAAACTATAAAAAAGCGAAAGTATGAAAAGAAAAGTAAATAAAATATAATAAAATAAAAAATTGCCAACTACGATGCGTCAAAAAATTCCTCCGCAACGCTGTCGAGCGGTAGCGTGCCCAGAAGGCTGGCAGCATTGCCACGTTGAATGGCAATGCTTATTCTCTCAGCGAGATATAAACCAGCCCTCTGGTCACGGGAAGCATCGATCAGCCATTTTTATGTTGTTTTTACTGCCGCTCTAGTAATGAATCATATTTCCTGACGGACGTGATACTATGGCTGATCAGGTGGTGATTGTTTTTCAGTAGTTAAAGGCTCTGCTATTTCATGACTGTCAGTACAAGCAATTTTATATATTATACGTAGCAGTCGCTTGCAGCTCCGCTTACCCTACCTTTCAATCTTTATTGTATGTTAGGATAGGTGATTTTATATACGTTACGTAGTTACGTATAATGATGTTTCTGATCCTATTTCAAGGCTCTAAAGAATCTGTAGGTATATATAAAATCCTTGCGTTACTGACTGACTGACAGACAAGCTACAGCCAAAACGATTGAGCACAAGAAGTTGAAATTTCGCATGCATATTCCCTGGGAACCGTAGGGGTGCACTAAAAAAGGATTTCCCGAAATAACCAAGGAAACGGGCAAAACAGATAAATTAAAAATATTGCGGGCGTAGCCATCCGTGGACATCCTCTCGTAAACCTATAAATATGTGACCTGCAGATGCGTGTACAAAATGTCTTAGTTAATTGGTTGTATGCGACGTCTCTGGGCCAGTGGGTTACTTGTCGAGAGTAGTTGCGTCACTAAGTTGGTGAACCATCGCGTGGGCCTACTTTGTCAACATCACATAATATCAACAGATAAGGTTTAGTTGCATACCTTATACGCATGTTACTACTATTTTCGGCTTATGATATGAGACTGCCTTCTATGACAAAAGACACATAATAGGCTTTAATGCACGCCAAAGTAACATAAGTTATGTAACAGTACATTCAACGTATTTGGCTCCTCGCATTAAGAGTAAGACGGCTTAGCTTTATAGACGTCCACTGCCCCCGTGGTCCAGTGGATAGCGTATGCGACTGCTGATCAGAGGTCCCGGGTTCGATTCCCGGGTCGGGCAGAAGTGTTACTTGGTTTCTCCGAATAATCAGTAGCAGAGCTCGGAGTCCGGTGATGTGCCCGGTAACGGCAATAGGCCCGCCCCCTATAGGACCTAAAAATTCATGGCGAAACATGGGTGTAATACTTACACCTCTGCCTACCCCTTCGGGGATACAGGAGTGAAACTATAAATAAAAATTAATAAAAAAAAGAGACGTCCACTGCTGGACATAGGCATCCCCAAAGGATCTCCATGTAGAACGATCTTAAGCCACCGACATTCATCCGCTGCCCGTGACACTACCAATATCGTCAGTCGGCGCACTTTGCGGCGGTTTTAATATTCGACTCCAATTTTGGGTTCTAGGTTAAATATCCCTATTGCATAATGCAAGATGTGTTAACTCGTCTGCCATTTTAAAACTTACAAAGAGTGAATTTCTTACAGAAGCAGGTGGCAAATTTGCCAAACATTCAAGGATTCCACGCTTAGAAAACATACAAGGATTTCATGCTACCGAAAATGTGTAAAAAGAAATTGAGAACATGAAAAATTATAGGTATTAAATCGTAGCGTAGTAAGATTAATTGATGTCACACGACCATAAAATGTTTTGCGCTAAAGTTGGTATTTATATTTGAACTACTTTTCATCAGCCTTTAACAGTCTACTGCTGGACTAGGCCTCTCCTTTGAAAGGAGGAATTGGCCTACTATACCACGCTGGCCTAACGGGTTGGTATAGGGTTTGTATCAAGTTTTCCTTCTCTTACAGTGCTGTTCTCTGCATAATATGCACCCTCTGTTGGCTCTTACGACACCCATGGGATGGTATGGGGTGGTGACAATCCGTATTCTTAATCCGTCACCACATGGATTATACATACTTGGCATAAGATGAAAGTGAGTGCCTTAGTTGTCTAAGATAGCACAATTTTTTACTGACGCAACTAAGCCGCATTTTAAGTTATACTAACACGTGCGGATTGACATTTTATACTCGTTATCCACAGAACATTAAGTTTTTAATATTTCCAATAATGTGGTTTGGTTGCAGAGAATTATGTCGAAACAATAATAAAAAGCTATGCACTTATAAATGTAAAATTATAGTAAACATATTATCACACATGTCCGTGTGGTGACGGATAAAGAATACGGATTGTCACCATCCCATATCATCCCATGGGTGTCGTAAGAGCCGACAGAGGGAGCATATTATGCAGAGAACAGCACTGTAAGAGAAGGTAAACTTGATACAAATCCTATACCAACCCGTTTGACCAGCGTGGTATAGTAGGTCAATTCCTCCTTTCAAAGGAGAGGCTTAGTCCAGCAGTGGACTGCTAAAGGCTGATGATGATGATGATTATCATAAAAAGTAAAATATGTGCTCTCTAAAACTAGCAATAAATTAAAAAATGCAGTTTATCTGTAAGGTATTTTTAATATATGAATAGATTTATTTTCTACTTCTTTAAAAATAAAGCCTCCCGCACTAGGAATAAATCCTGTGTCGCGAAGGACTTTACAAACATACAACCTACGGACACAATGAACACCCAGACTCGAAACAACAATTTATGGATCACACAATTATAAATCTACTAGAGGACGCCAGCAGCTACGCCTGCAATTTTTTTAAATTTACCCGCTTTGGCCGATCCCGTGAGAATTTCGGGAAATCCCTTCTTAGTGCACCCCTACGGTCCCCAAGGAACATACATGCCAAATTTCAACTTCCTGCGCCCAATAGTTTCGGCTGTAGCGTGTCTGTCAGTCTGTAAGTAACGCAAGGATTTTATATATTAGGATTATCCAAATGTTTTTATTACTCTCTGGCAGTAATATTACCAACTTTCATAACCTGCTAAAACATTTGGCAACGCACATTATCCTCGCAGAAACGATTAAAGCGTGCGAGAATTGAACCCGGTACCTTACGTAACGCATTATGTGACTATTTCCATCCTGCTCACATTTGTGGTAGACATATACGGTTGTCCTTGTCGACTTGACCCACTGCGCGACGGTCAATCTACAAGCTTTCAATTTAATTACAATAGCTTTAGTTTTGGTTAATTTTGTGAAATTTGTTGTAGATTGCTCAACTATCAGTGTAAATAAGTAAGTGTTATTGAACTTAACAGAATATCAGCGTTGTATTGTGGATACTACCACAATGCAACATTAAAGCTGAGTGTACACCTATCTGTCACAGATTACTCTTATGGCTTGAGATGTCTTATTTTATATGTTAAACTTTTTCTGTGTTCTGTGACAAATAAATAGTTTTTCTTTCTTTCTTTCTAGTTTTTCTAGTTTCTTTCGGGTTGTATTTAACTTTTAGTCAAAAATACTAATTTTCCACCAAAAATACTAATTGCACCACTAAGCTAAGTTGACGGAGCCCTGCTTCGCAGGGCCTAGTTTTCAGCTCCTAGTTTTGGGAGCAGGGTCACAAGAGACTCCCCCGTGGGATCTCCACCTTGTCGTGGTGGGGGGGCTTAGTAACCGTGGATTGGTGACCCGCGGTGAAGCTAAGAGGGATCCAGGAGGGGACGCTCCGCGTGGGCTTGACGGAGGCCTGCGCAGGATGCGTCCAAAGGGGCGGGTGCGAGGGACAGTTCTTCTGTCCCTGCAATTGTAAAAAGATCATCATATTTGGTGTACAAATTAGTATTTTAGTGAAATACTAAAGTTTTTTTGCGTAACTCACTTTAGTGTGTTACATAACATTTTTGATACGCTGTTAAAAATATCCCGTTTCTTTCTAACGTTGATAAATTGATTCTTCTTTGAGTCGGATTTAAGGCGCTACCTCGAAAATGTATGCTCTTTTTGATTACAGATTTTGAAGCAGTGAGACACACCACCAAAGTGAAAATTTTATATATTATTAATCAGGTCTTTATCTAGGGACTGTTCGGACAGATACACGATTGGAAGATTTTCGCTCGATAGAATTTTAATTTGAAAAAGGGTCATTCTTCAAGGCCTCGATTTTGGTGGTCACACGGCAGTATGTCAATAGTTATTGAAGTTATGGCTTTAAACTATTTTTTATATGTTTCTTTATGTAATACGGCAACCAAAAAAACAGTTTTACTGATATCGACCAACAATAAATAGCCGATATCTAAATCCAAAGACTGAAAACGGGGACAATATTGCTGTTCTCCGCATGTCACACTCATTGTGTAATTCAAACAATCGTGTATAATTTTATATTCCCTTTACGAAATGCTATGTATTATACCTTAAAATATTTGTCCCGGGTAGTAGTTTTCGAAATAAATATGGACTTATATAAATGTTATAATATTTAAGAAATTTCATATAAAATGTATCGGTCACACGATTTTGGCACTCGTGTGAACGCGTGATTCAACCCTCAATAATTCGACTATTGAATGACTTTCGGCATCTTATTTGTATTCACGCGCATCACCAGAATTACAAAAATTTCATCAGATTTGTGGCATCAGATTCGTGTTCCCAGTACCATGAATCTGACTCATTGAACCACGAATCTGATTAGCAGCTTTTTAATACCGTGTAATTTCATTTTAAACGTTATTTTACGGTTTAAAACTACTTAAAGCCATTTAATAAGCATTTTTGCGATATTTTTTTACCGCCGTAAATGAAAACGATATTGGAGGAGGTGGATTGTATTATTTGATTTCTTGTTGTCTTGGTGACCTTTTAGTTAATACTTTGTTTAGATGGAACATATAGACGACGCAGGCTGATTATATCTGTAACTCATTATGCATTGTGTAACATGTATTATACTTATCAATAAAACTATCTTTATTACAGATCAATCTACATCTAGTCAAACATACCGCGACGGAGCCAAGAGGAGAAACTAGATCTTTCTTTGGCCATCCATCCAGTTAAAATCCAACTAAATTCAAAATTAAACATCTGGTACCTAGATGATGAAACCCTAGGCGGTGACGTAGAGTCTGTGTACCAAGATCTAGCACTTCTGAAATCAAATTTTTTATCCATAGGCTTAGAACTGAATACAAACAAATGCGAAATTTTTATTAATGACAATTTAGATAAATCCTTTATTCTTTCAAAATTTCAATATTTGGCTCCGAATATCACTCAAGTTGAAAAAAGTCCTCTTCGCCTCCTGGGGTCCCCAATTTTAGACGACGGTTTTGATTCCTTTATACAGCAAAAAATTCAAAATGTTAGTGGAATTTCTGACAGGCTACTCAAAATTAATATACCTTCATTCGGCTTTCACTATTATTTGATATTGTCTTTTTGTCCGTAAATTTACGCACGCATTACGGTGTTCACCTTTTTGGAAAAATCCAACTCCACTCATTCAAATTGACAAAATTATACAGAATACCCTGAGTAAAATTTTGAATGTGACCCGGAACGACCCGGTGTGGCTACAGGCGTCCTTACCTGTGCGCTTAGGCGGCCTCGGCGTTCGCAAAATTACCGACGTAAGCCTGCCAGCGTTCTTGTCATCGGTCCACAGCACTGCAGAATTGACTAGGAAAATTTTAGCTCCCACACTGGTTGATTCTGAGGTGCAGTTTAAGACCGATGCCTTGAACGCTTGGAGAAATGCTTGTCCAGGAACTGAGTTACCCCGAAACTTATCCTCCCAGAGGCAATGAGATGGGCCGCTTTGCAGCATGGTACAAGAAAACCTTCTCAATACATCGTCCAAAACTGCAGAGCGTGCTCGCCTGCTGGCTGTGGAAGAATGAGAATCGGGCCTCTGGCTCCAGGCACTGTAGGTACCTCCAATATAGGTACCGTGTTAGATGATACGACCTTTCGCTTCGCTACTTGCCTCCGTTTAGGTGCGTCATGTGTCTCTCCGCATCGTTGTCACTGTGGAGAGGCTGTCGATAGCCTTGGTCACCATGGCCTGTCATGCAGCAGGAGCGCGGGTCGTATTTCACGACACTCCAACCTCAATGACATACTGCGCCGTGCTCTTGCCACAGCTGGCGTTCCAGCCCAACTTGAACCTCAAGGCTTGGCACGCGACGATGGCAAAAGACCAGACGGGATGTCGTTACTGCCGTGGAAGCTGGTTAGGCCTTTGGTATGGGACGAAACATGTATCGATACCCTTGCGCCATCTCATCTTCCCAGCACAGCAGGTTATCCGGGCGTTGCTGCTGCTACAGCGGAGACCCCCAAACGGCGCAAATATGTAAATCTAATAGGAGATTATGTATTTGAGCCGTTTGGGGTCGAAACATTGGGGCCATGGGATCCAAGTGCGCGATCACTTTTTAGAGATCTCGCAAAGAGACTCATAGACGCCTCGAGTGACCAGAGGGCTGGCACGTATTTGGCTCAAAAAATAAGTATAGCCATACAACGAGGCAATGCTACCAGTCTTCTGGGCAGGCTTCCAATTGACTGCGATGAGTTTAATGACGCCTTCTAAATTTTAATTTTTAATTTTTAGATTTTTCACTTGTTTTAATATATTAATTAGTTCTTTTTAATTATTTTAAGACTTAATCTAATTATATTTAAATAATTATTGGATAATATGATCTTTGATTAATGTTTAAATAATCATTAATCAAAGACTTAATCAAATGTTTTTGTTAGTGAATTGCAAAAAATACTGTGATTTAGTAAGCTGTGCTAGATATTAATCAAAAGAAGAGTCAACATTATATTCTTGTTGTAATTTCTTTTTCAATCCTTCTTTATGCCAGTGTGATTGTAATTAATAAGACTTTTACTTTTAATGTTACGATAATCATAAAGACTGATTTATAAAATAGCTATTTACTTTTATCAGACAATTATAAAGTAACACTGTGATGTGTGAGCTTATGCAAGATTGTAATTATACTGTAGGTACATGTTACATTTGTATTGTAACTTGGGAACATCATAAGTCAGTATGATTGTAATTAATGAACAGTATATTTGTGTTAGTTATTGAATTAAAGTGAAGTCATGTTAATAATGGAAATAAATATTACTTTTTGATTGTATTTGAGATATTTCATTAATGTTCAAACAACCTTACTATCTTAAATGTTATATCAGTGTGCCTATTGACATTGCAAATCTGAAAACATTAATATCTCATTGGATGTTGACTATAATATAGACCTTCATCCTTTATGTTCGCTTAGATGCGATTAGACCAATAGCTATGCAAGCAGTAACGTGTAAACTATTCTAAAGTGTGTATTTCATAGGCATATCACATAATAAAAATCTAAACTTAGATGCTTGCTTGATCTTACAGCTTATGAGTCTGTTAAACGAGCTTAAGCTGTTGATTTTAACATCAAATTTTATCATGTCAGATTCGTGGTTTGCTACGTCAGATTCGTGGCACCAACATTTTTAAAAGTGAATATTTTCTTTATTTGTCGATCGATTTTGGTGTAATTACACCATTTGGTTTGTATTGTTTTGAAGTTTGATAAACAGAAGCCAATTTTGTAAAAATATGAAATAAAAAAAATGCCACGAATTTGATGCGAAGAATCTTGCGCGAAGAATGACCCAAAACATGCTTTCTCGAAATATTTTTACGGATATTTAAAAAAATACTTAACTTTTCGCCTTGAAGTTGCTACTCACCGAAAGAAGAGCTAGTTTATTAGGGAGTGGTCGAACGATTTTTTTCTAAAACGTTTATTATTTGAATTATGAAAGAAATGCCATGTCAAAAACCGTGCGACATTCAACTTTATAGCTAGCACTTAGCGATGACCTCTGTACGATTTTTTGACCTTCGAGGTAGCCTCTTAAACGAAATTATTGTATTTCAAAAACTACTTTTCTAGTTACTAAGTTCTCAAAACATACAATTAAATGTCTGTTAAAGTAATTCTGATGGCAAAAGCTTTAGTTGCGCTTAATAGTAATATATCGAATTCCGTCCATTTAGTTTATTATTTGTGATTATTTTCAGTAGTTGGTGGAATAAAATGTGTTTTGTAATCATCATTAAAATCTAAATTCTACTTCTTTGGATTCTTGAATTTGCACACCCTTTGACCACAGATACTTAACCCACATAGAAGCATGAGTGTCACAACTAAAATGCACTAGAAAATTATACAGGGTGTAAAAAGACCCTTAACGAAAACTGAAACCCCATATCGCACCAATCATTACGAACATTTTTTACTTCACCACCATAGCTGGGAAATTGCTGGTTCAGGAGATATTGAGGCTCAAAGTTACTATACAATTTTTGTAATTAGGTACAAAATCGATGCATTTACCCCGCCAACCTGTTCTATAAATGTCCTATGCACCCATGGATAAGTAGGTATTTCGAAAATTGCACGCGCGCCCTATAAATTGCGGATTCAAAAATGTCGTTTCCCAGGTTTTATTTTTGCTTAGTATGATTTGGCATTATGTCCAAAACCAGTAGACTTCGGCTTGGTGATGGGTCTTGTGACACCTTGTATATTTTATTTATTCACACAGCTGTCCTCCCATATCACATCCGTTACAACAATGCTGTCATGTCTGTGTTACGGTATACATAATTGATTGGTATAAAGACACGAAAAGGGGCGTGGTTTAAGTTAGTGCTTTGGGGATTTCGTGTTTTTATTGCTGTCCCTGGTAGGTGAGCCAGTAGCCTAACGGAGAATGGTAATAAAATGATGACCATGGAAATACTTGTGTTGTCTTACAATCTCAGAGGTCTAAACAGCTTGAAGGGTTCACCCTCTTCTACCATTCCTAAGGCTCTATTATTTATTTAGCGTTTACGGAACATACTCCTAAAACATTTGGACTTAGGACAGGCAGATTTTCATTTAAACTGTTGTTTTAGAGGCATTCTTAAAAACAATTGAAGTTGTCTCGATGTATCACTTTGTTTTCTCCGTGACTCTAATTCTTTTTCCTATTTTATGATTACAAAGTCCGTCACCATTACTACAGCTAAACGGTCGGCCCCATATTTCTACAGTAACTAAAAATCCGTCATAAAAAGCGCCAGTGGCCCGGATATACGTGACCTAGAGCACGTCACGTCCGGCTCATCCGGTCGTCGACTCGTTACGTCACCGCGTAGCCGCCGCCCTCTCCTCGCGTAAGCGTCACCGCCGTCCGCTCGCCACTCGCGTAAGCGATCGGTTACGCAACTGCAACGTGCGCGGATACCACGCTAGCTTGATACCGTTAAGTCTTAAATTTACTTTTACCTAATAATAGTATATCTAATGATTTTTCACTAGTAAGTGGTCGCGTTGCCGCCTATCATTGTGCGAAATATTGTGGAAAATGATTGTTTTTCGAGAGACTGGGTGTGTTTTATTTCCGTTGTTTATATTGTGCTCTCCATGATTTAGGTACTTGTTGCATAAAACGTGCACACGTTACACATGGAAGTAGGTACGATAAAATCCGATATGTGGAACGGTCACTTGTATCAATTTCACACGGTAGACATTGTTAGAGATTGTTAGTAGGTACTTGGAGAAGTATGGCAACATTAAAACCGAATACAGCATAACATGTATTAAGTCTCCGTAACCAGTGACTCTGACTACTAAGCTGCAGGTCGTGGCTTTGAATCTCACCCAGAAACAGATGACCGAGTGTGACAAATCCCAGAATCTTATGAATAAAGTACAGTATCAAATATGGCCATAGAGTTGTAGGCAAATAATTACGATAAGGAATAATTAATGAAATTACACGTTACTCGTCAGCCTGCGTATATGAGTGTGCAGTACTGAAGTGCTGGCCTTCACCCAGCTCCGCCCGCGTGTTTATATAGCTGATGACTCGTGGGAAACCATTGTATGGACACATACCTTCCTACCTACCTATCTCATGTGTAGTCGAGGCTATTGTCAGCAGAACGTCGGGAGTACTCGTAAAGGCTATAATATTTCATCGAGGACCGTTTGATGGTATTAATGTTTATAATATACTGCTAGAGGCGACGCACGCGGGACACGTATAGCAGTAGCGGCCTGCCTAGGAGTTGGTTATTGGGTTAAAAAGTAACCTGCTAATATCCAGTTTCCAAATATCTCCACATACAAATCATATTATAACATCGCCCCGTTGCCACATGTAAAAAAATAAAATACAGTTTTGCATTTACAATACTAGTATAGATAGGATTCCGATTTTCAGTGATTTTGTAGCATTTAGACCAGTCAAATGGTCAGTTTGTCTAACATGATTGCGATAGGACTGCAACAACTTAGCTAATTCATTGCCTAGGTAACTATCTCATGAGGAAAAAAACACTTAGATATCAGACTGTTAGGTGACTAAGTACATACATACATACAACATAGACGCACGCCTGTTTCCCGGAGGGGTAGGCAGAGACTACGGAATGCCATTTGCAACGATCCTGACATACCTCTCTTGCTTCACTCACTCCCATCAAGTTTCTCATGACTAAGTGCATCCATTATTTTGTGATTGGTGACGAAATATCTATTATTTTAAAGTTATTCCCGCGCGTGAAATAACGCGTCTTATTAATGCGCGCTGGAAAATATTTGTGTGTCATTGGACTAAAAGCTTAAATATTATTTTAAGACCTCCTAAACAAAGATAGCTTTAAGGACATCTCAATTATCTAAGGCCATATAAGTATTTATTTTTCACCACATCGAGGTTATGTTTTCTTAGCTTTGACCTGGGATCTATTTCAAATCTAAAGCTAATATAATCGAGCTAATATAGTTAATTGAACTGCAAGTCACTTAGCTTAATATGTTCATGGCAACCCACAGAACTGGCTTGCATATTTGCTCGTTAATTTTGATAAAACCTTCAATATTTGAGCTTGTTTGTTTTGTTTGTTTTTCGTGTGAGTGTGTGGCCAACTCTGGTGTCGGAGTTTTCAGACCGCCCTAAGGCCTCCGACATGGCCTAACGATTCTTATCCTTAGACAAGAACCGGGACCGACAGCTTTACGTGCCCTCCGAAGCACGGTAGCGCTCAGATGTAAATGCCACACACGGTCACCCATCCAAGTGGCAACCTGTGCAAGCGTTGCTTAACTTTGCCGATCTGTTACGAATGGCAAGCCAAGTCTCGCTATGAGCGCTACAATATTTGAGCTTCAATTCCAAGATGGGTACTTAATAGAACGGTACGATCTCATAAGTAAGTAAAACTTGAATATTATTCTTAAGTTTGAGGTAAGACCATGTTGTAAAAACATATTACAAATTTCTTCCAGGTCGTAGAAGGATATAATATATTTTTTGTCACTTTTATAGGATTGATGCCGGTCTCAACTGCTTCATAAAAGTACGAGAAATAAATGTGATGTTGATAGCTTAGATGCTTCACAGGTTTGTTATTCGATGACTAATACATGGGTTCTTGATAACCGAATTATAAAACATAAATGTAAGCAAGAATAAACTGCGTGGCTCTACTTTCACGCGTTCGCTTTGGTGCTATGGCCCCAAGGAGTCACGAAACACGCCAAACAGTAGCACAATGTGATAAAGACACAATGTGACATTACGGAGAAAGTTATGACTAAAACACAAAATTACTAATACTGAAAGAAAGGTGTCAGAAAGAGCTTAGGGCAATGAATACAGATTTACATATAGAAGCGCATTTTTTAAGGATTTCGTGTGCCGATTCCAAGTGGCGAGTTGGCGACTGTCGTCAGTGTAGTACGTAGTTGGCACCGTTGGCGGCGCTGGCGCTGTTCTCCGTCTCTCTTGCTCACGTAGTTAAGAGGAAACACTACGGGCGAGAGAATTGAAAAATAGGTATTTGTAAAATCTATTGCTGTCGCACAGCCTCAAGCCTCCCCCCGCAGAGCGCGATAGAGACAACGCTACTGCTGGACCAAAAATACCTATTAAATGTACACAAAATCAACGTTTCGTATTCCCCTGATTCCTTCTCCAAAACTTTATCGATTTAACTAGTTTTTCATATTAAATTAAAGAAAGGCTTTGGCCGTGTTCCTATGTTTTCCTTTTTTTAAATAATCTAGCCAAATTTGTTTTTTGGATGTTTGAACACAGCGAAAAATCTGGCCAATTTTTGAGATATTTGAAGGTTCATATCTTTTTTAATATTTAATTTATGAGAAAAAGGAAAACATAGGGACATGCCAATCGAGGCCATTCATCTTTTAGAAAAAAATAATTGCTCTACTAGCATTATCCAGGGAGAAAACAGGAGACTACGTTTGTATGGAAAAACGGCCGTGGTGTTTCCTCTTAAGATACACAGGAGGAACGTTCGTCTCTCTTGCACTCATAGAGACAGCTGTCACAGCGCGACTGCCACGCCGCCACGCGGCAATTTAGGTCACAGAAAGTTTGTCTACAGAGCACCTATAAGAAATGCGCCTCTATATAAATATCAATGCTCTAGGCTTAGGGTCTATTGAAAACTATTTGGATTTAAAAAGCAAACGTCAAATGTTGTTTTAACAAAATATTCTTTCAAATTTTGATCAGCAGTCGTCAATGACAAAGAAATTAAACTATAAAAATATAACCAGCTTCCTGTGAAGTTCCTTCTCAAGAGGCAGTTCCAAATCAGCAGTAATCTCATCACAATCTAACTTCAATTCACGCTCCAAAACGCCTCATACATTCTAGAAGCACCTTCCCTCAAAACAAACGTAAAGGCCTTGCCACACGGCACAATTTTACCACCGATCAAATTTTCAATCGAATTGGCTTTGCCCGTCTACACGACACAATCAAATCACTGATTTTCATTTCGTCCACCCGATTGGTTAAAATCTGGTGGTACCGCCCACCCTATGCACTTGAGTTGGACGACTGGCGTCTACACGTCACGATTTCATCAAGTGATTTAGTCAAGTTGGACGTAAAATTGTGCCGTGTGGCAAGGCCTTCACATTCACTAACATCTACAACTAATACTAATCGGTACACAAACGTGGTATACCGTTTATTACGAGCTAGTGCCGGTGGAAAGTGAAACGCGTGTCCTGTCCGGTACCGCGGGACACGCCATAACGTACCAGCATACCTCATGTATCTAACTTGTTTACAAGGTAACATACACCCTGCTGCTAACATGCTAATATTTACATACATAGACTCACGCCTGTTTCCCGGAGGGGTAGGCAGTAGAGACTACGGAACGTAATATTTATAATATACTAGAGGACGCCAGCAGCTACGCCTGCATTTTTTTTTAATTTACACATTTTGGCCGATCCCGTGGGAATTTCGGGAAATCCCTTCTTAGTGCACCCTTACGGTCCTCAAGGAACATATTCGTTTCGTTTCGGATGTAGCGTGTCTGTCAGTCAGTCAGTAACGCAAGAATTTTATATATTAAGATAAATATTACGTTATAATAAAATATTATTTTTATAATATTTTATTCATATAATGTGTAACTAGTTGCAGTCCGCGTGGTTGGCGGCTGCGACAAAAGCTAATATTCTCTCAAATCCGTTAGGACCAGTAAACAGACTTATTTTATTCTTTAAAAAAAAACTAAAAAAATACATTAGGCATAAATCTTGGACTTTATAAACATGTAACCACGGAAACAATGACCACCCAGACTAGAAACAACACTTTATGGATCACACAAAGTGTTCCCTTGTGTGGGAATCGAACCCACAACACTCGACGCAGTATCAAGCGATGAGGCTACGCCAGCCGCCCGCCTGTTCGAATTTAAAAATGAAATATTTTGGATGCAACCGGGATAGCGGTATTGTGAAACTGCCAAGTCTATACTAATAATCTACACTAATATTATAAAGAGGAAAAAAAAATATTTTTGTTTGATTGTTTGTAATGGATAAATTCAAAAACTACTGGACCGATTTTAAAAATTCTTTCACCATTAGAAAGCTACATTATCTGCGAGTAACATATGCTATATTTTATTTTAGAAAAAAAAGGGGTCCGTAAGATATTTAGGTTTTTCGGGTACGCGAAGTAGTTCCCTCAGGACGCGGGTGAAACCGCGGGAAACGGCTAGTATAATATAAAGCTGAAGAGTTTGTATGTATGTTTGTTTGATTAAACACGTTAATCTCAAGAACTACTGGTTCAAAGTGAATAGGTAATTATTTTTGTGTTGTATACTTAGCCCATTTATCAAGAGGGGCTTAGGGTTTGGCTATATAACATCACGCTATGATTCACGCGTGCGTTAGACCAGTAAGTGGACCTTGGACTTAAAGACTTAAGTCTTGGATGCAATTGATGATACATAGAGAAATATAGTGATACTGATTATGTAACATTTCTGCCAACTCGTAATAAGATGATTGTATAACCAAATAATTTTGATAAAACTGTAATGTGCATATTCAGATTAATTGTTAGTTGCGCAAGATTGTTTACAAATATAACGGCTACGGCATATACGTACAAATTCACGATCCATTACGGTTTATGTATTGGCAATAAATTGCAACATTCGAAGCGAGCACGCAACGGACGTGAAACAGCGCACGCGCATTCGCTAAAACATGGCGTAATAGGTATATGAAGTATTATTTGCAATATTGCAATTTTAAGTTTTATTTTGTAATATTAGTATGTATTTATTTTATCCGAAATAAATTTTAATTGAAATCTTCTCGAACTGTTTTATGTTTTTAATTATCGTTAAAACAACAACTTCAAAATATAATTTATAATTATTAGATTGCATACAAGTATATAATATCTTCTCACATATGCACAATTAATATAAACTCGACACACAGAGAATATACAGATGAGCTTTTTTTTTTTTAGTAATAGGCAGCAAACGCGCAGACGGATTGCCTGATGGTAAGCAATTACCGCCGGCCATGGACACAAGCAACACCACAGGAGTCACAAGTGCGTTGCCGCCCCTTGAGATTCGGAAAAGGGATAGGATGAGGAGTGGGATGAGGGAGAAGGAATAGAGGATAGGGCCTCCGGCACTCTCACTCACCGAACGAAACGCAACAGTTTAGGTACTGTTACTTTACGTCGATTTTCTGTGAGAGGGTAGTACTACCCCGGTCGAGCCGGCCCATTCATGCTGAAATCAGCAAGGCTCTACTACCTGTAGTGTGTGTGAGTGTGTATCTTTGCATGTCACATGTGTGGACATGCACACACATGCAAAGATACACTCACACATGTCATGTCATAATCATCAGTATGCAACGTGCACTGCAATCTATTACGAAATATTTTTAAAAAGTCCAATAAAAACGTAGTGAGTCAGCATTTCTCAATGCTACGTCACTTCCTACGGAACAATGGTTCATGTTTGACAATGACACAATTTTGACAGATCCGGTAGTCAATATGGCGGCTGGTAACAGTAGAGAGTGGAAACATACAATATACACTAATTAGATACATAGTACTGTAGTTCAGAGACCAAAGACGACCAGTTGGTGTAGCGGGAGTGTAAGCGACTGCTACGCCGAAGGTCGCGGGTTCGATTCCCGCTCAAACATTTGTGTGCGTGAACATGGATGTTTGTCTTGGTCTGGGGGTTTCTATGTATAATATGTATGTATTTACAAAAAAAAGTATGTATGTATGTTTATCCATTATCTAGCACCCATAGTACAAGCTCTGCTTAGTTTGGGACTAGCTAGTGTTGTGTGAATGTGGTAAAAAAAAAAGTGCTATGCTATGAATGTCTTCAATCTTGACCAAGTTTTAGACTGATTTTCTTCCAATCTAATTGCATTCTAAGCACTGTCTACTGTTTAATGACACATGACACCCGTAGATCTAAGGCCTAGATGATAGTGTCAGCAAAAGGAAACCCGTGAAAGCTCAATGTGAAGGAGAAAGAAGTTACGAGAGACGGAGGTAGAAAAGCAAAGGAGAGAGTAGTGAGACCACCGGCTTCTTCACACAGGGGATACATCGAACAGTACAATGAGACGCAGAAGTTATAATTTCTCTGTTGTGTGTGAATATTGGTCAATGGATACAGTTAGAGGGAACTCTTACCAATTCCAGGAGCAATCCACTTGCGTCAATCGGAGGGTTATATGTATCCACTGTATAAAAACTTATGCGAGAGTTTCGCCGCTCGCCAATATATTGAAAAAAGAGTTCGCCCGCAGCCCGTCGCGTGAATAACGGAAACCTTCCTCAGGATTCACATTTTCTATTGGTGAAAACCATACATAAGTTCGTTGGATTTTTTGGAGATTATCGTGTTCATACACACAACACGAAAAGGTGACCTCATCTTATACCTACTTTATATATAAAGCAGAAGAGTTTGTTTGGTTGAAGGCGCTAATCTCAGGAACTACTGCATCGATTTCAAAAATTCTTTCAGTCCAATTATCGAGAAAGGCTATAAGGTATATAACATCACGCTATGAGCCACGGGAGCGGAGCAGTAGCCTTAAATAACGCGGGTGTAACCGCGGGCATATCTAGTTTTATAATATGTACCTATAGATGGATGTCTCACAACAGATTCAATAGCTAAGCAAGTCTACGAAGCCTTCGCTTGTAAATGGCCAATATTTTATGACAAAAAGTGAACGCGAAACACCACATTCTTGATAGCAATTATTCAATCTGGCATCTCTTTAGGTCTACTAGTTAAACTTTCGGGCTTTAGCGAAAGCGATCTGGTAGGTACACGTTTTGGCAAGTCATTAAAATAGTTTATATTTAATTCATACTATGGCGAAAAGTGGATGTAATATTACACCTCTACCTACCCCTTCGGGAATACAGGCTCAATGTTGAGAAAACTGTTTACAACCTTGTCATTCATACATGGGTCTTGGGTATATGGATTGGCCCTGAAAATATGTGTTTTTAGTACATATTGACAATTTAAAGACGCATTATGCAGAGGTCATAATCTATACATTACACATTTTAACATATTATATAAAACAAATATTTCTTATACGCAAATAATTACAAGTAACAAATTTCATCAAAATGTTTACAATAGATATTTTGTTCATTTTTAAGGTACCTACACACATAAGTTTGTCAAAATCGTTCTGCTGTGCGTGATTGAGTAAGAAACATACAAACATTGATATTATTTCTGGAATGCAATAAAATATTAAATGATTATTGGCTATTTTAATATTAGTATGTAAGTGTTCAAAAGGCACCGATAGCCTAGTGGAGATACCAACAGACTGCCATGCAGAGGGTATCGGGTTCGATTCACGGCGCGCACCACTGACTTTTCGAAGTTATGTGCGTATTGAATTGTTAATTATCGCTTGTCTCGTATCTCGGAGAGCACGTTAAGCCGTCGGTCCCGGTTGTCATGAAGATCTTTGACAGTCGTTATAGGGCGTGTACCTCTAAAATAAACTGATATTAGTCTAAACTCTAAACCATGGAATATCGCTATCCCTTCGGGTTGCGGAGGTCAGACAGGCAGTCGCTCCGTGGGAAAGCTAATATTCCGCCAAATCCCGTTATACTAGAAAGCGGACCCCAGGTTGAGACTGGGATAACGCTCAGAGAATGATGAGGATGATGTAAGAGTTCAAAAATATTATTGCAGTATTTAAGGCAAGTTATAGTAACAAAATAACGTTCTTCTTACAATACAAACGTGATTAATTAGACGATTAGCCCGATGTTCAACGCAATAGTTTTAAGGTAGGTATTTCCTTAGAACTTTTGCTTCTCACATTCAGCGAGAAACTATACATTTGATTCACATAGCATGTATAACTATACTATTCCTAAAATATTGGGAATCTCTAATGCTCTCCCCTCTTGCAGCTGCTTCAAGTAAATATCGAAATACACAATTATTACCAACAAATTAGCAGTAAGCACACATACAGTAAAGACGAGCTCAAGGCTACTGCACAACAATGCCAATAGTTTGGCAAGTAAGCTGATACGACACAATCGCCTCGCACCGACCGGGAAGCGATCGCGCGACCTTACGCAACCGCCGTGATTGTTCTCAGACTCTCAGATGAAAGTTGTTGATCTGAGGCTCTCGCGGCACTGACGGTTGTTGGAAAGACATTATATACTCTATGTTATATGTATATTAAGTCCAAGTTGGTATGGGAATTTCAGTCTTTGTGGATTTTAACACTACGTAGCTTTAACAAGTGTGCACCGAAGTATGTAGGTAAAAGATATAGAAACAAATGTAATGGTATCCAAAAAGACACAGTTAAACCTAAGTAAGTTATCAAAATTACTATCTTGAATTGGTCAAGTCAGAACCGTTACCCTTGAATTTTGTGGTAACTATTTTGACCTCACGTGTTACCATAAAGTTCTGCCATAATTGCGTATTTTTTAATGAAATACATTATCTTAATATATAAAATCCTTGCGTTACTGACTGACTGACAGACACTCTACAGCCGAAACTATTGGCGCAGGAAGCTGAAATTTGGCATGTATGTTACTTGGGGACCGTAGAGATGCACTAAGAAATACTACATGTCAAATTTCAGCTTCCTGCGCCCAATAGTTTCGACTGTAGCGTGTTTGTCAGTCAGTCAGTAACGCAAGGATTTTATATATTAAGATAAGTTAATTGTACGCGATTAAGAGCCGCTAATTTATTTTGTAAGATACAGGCAAACATTTATTAAGCAACAGTAGTGAAGTGTTTGATGAAAACTAAATGACTCGATAGCGGATGATTTAGACAGTGTTAGCGCCGTTTAACACTGAACGGTTGTCGTGGAATCGATTATCATACTAGATAAAAATAATTGTGCGCTCTTCATAAATTTGCTCTTAGTTATTTCTTTGAACGCAGCACATTTTTCTCAAGAGAGTTATGTCTTGTTAGAAAGAAAATATAGAGATGAGTTGAGGTAGTATTAAATTGTTGGCAAGTTTTACTTTTTAGCTATTAGGGTTCTATCAGACAGAGAGCGGTCCCGCGGGTAAGCGTTCAAGCGGTCAGTTTTGCGTTCTTTGTGTTATTAGGGTTCCGTACCTAAAAGGTAAAAAACGGAACCCTATTACTAAGCCTCCGCTGTCTGTCTGTCTGTCTGTATGTCTGTCTGTCTGTCTGTCTGTCTGTCACCAGGCTGTATCTCATAAACCATGATAGCTAGAAAGCTGAAATTTTCACAAATTATGTATTTCGGTTGCCGCTATAACAACAAATACTAAAAGCAAAAAATATGAAAATATTAAGGGAGGGTCCCATTCAAAAAACGTGTTTTTTTTCGTATTTTTTGCTCAAAATTACTTAGTGTAACAGGTAGACGCTTTAAATTTTCACAGAATATGTAGTTGTATATTACCTTTCAAAATAAATAATTAAATTTAAAAAAAGTAAATAATAAAGGGGGGGCATCCATACAACAAACGTAATTTTTAAGCAATTTGTTACTCGATCTTAATAAATAGGTAGAAACTTATAAAGTATTTAAGTATACATACAAAGAACGTGATTTTCTTATATAGATGATGGTACGGAACCCTTCGTGCGCGAGTCCGACTCGCACTTGCCCAATTTTTATTACGTTACATAGGGTCCTATCAGACAGACAGCAGTCACGCGGTCTATATAACCTAATTTATAACACAAAGAACGCAAAACTGACCGCTCGAACGCTTGACCGCGGGACCACTCTCTGTCTGATAGAACCCTATGCCCTAAGGTCCTAGGGCCTTAGGCCTTTGTCTGTAGCTTGAATATCTCATCTCCGTAGAAAAGCGTCAAAGTAACCTCGAAATGAATTGTCACTTTCCTCGACTTAAGCAAACGTACCGTGGTCTCTTCACATCACATAAAAGCTGATATGTTATTACAACCACGTGTGACGTTAGGTCATCGGTGGCCCACAACGTAACCAGCGACCTTCAGCCGTTTTCTACTCATTACCCAATAGACTCTGTCTGTGAGGCAACGGAGTAAGTTATGTAAGAAAGGTGCGCTCGGACCGCCGCCACATTCTTGGACTAATCATATCATATTTTAACTGAGATTGCGGTTACACCCGCTTTATTTAGGTGTATTGCATGCAATAATTATTTGTATTGAACCAGTACTGCCTGAGAGAAGCGTGTTTAACCAAAAACAATCTTCAGCTTTATAATTAAAATATTAATTTTAAAGTTTTCACGACTGCTACGCCGAAGGTCGCTGGTTCGATTTCCGCTCAAGTCAAACATTTGTGTGTATGAACATGGATGTTTGTCTTGGTCTGGGTGTTTCTATGTATAATATGTATGTATTTACAAAAAAAAGTATTTTAATATGTTTATCCATTATCTAGTACCCATAGTAGGTACAAGCTCTGCTTAGTTTGGGACTAGATGGTGATGTGTGTAGGTTAAGTGTTAGAATATTATTATTATAGTATTACTAGATGAGCCCGCGGTTATACCAGCGTTATTTAGGGCTACTGCTCTGTATCCAAGGCTCATAGCGTGATGTCATAATATAGTCTATAGCCTCATCCGATAAAAGTGGCTATCCAACACAATAAGAATTATCTAAATCGAACCAGTAATTCTTGAGATAAGCGCGTTCAACCAAACAAATTCTTCAGCTTTATAATATTAGTACCTATAGTTGTCTTTGGCTTCGCAGACCACTGCTTCACAGTGGCCTCTTCTTATTTGTGACCCAATAACATTGTGAATCAAGGAGGATTTAGCTTACTATACAAGGCCAGACCATTATTAATGATGGATAAATTGTTAATTATCGCTTGCCCCTTGCCTCGGAGAGCACGTTAAACCCTCGGTCCTGGCCGTCATGAAGATCTTTGACAGTCGTTACGGGGAGTCAGTACCCTCAAATAAACTGATACTGGTCTAAACCATGGAATATTGCTATCCCTTTGGGTTGCGGAGGTCAGACGGCAGTCGCTCTGTGAAAAATTGATATTCTGTCACAGATTGCCGTTTGTGACGGAAATAAATATTTTCTTTTCTTTTCTTTTCTTTTCTTTTCTTTTCTTTTCTTTTCTTTTCTTTTCTTTTCTTTTCTTTTCTTTTCTTTTCTTTTCTTTTCTTTTCTTTTCTTTTCTTTTCTTTTCTTTTCTTTTCTTTTCTTTTCTTTTCTTTTCTTTTCTTTTCTTTTCTTTTCTTTTCTTTTCTTTTCTTTTCTTTTCTTTTCTTTTCTTTTCTTTTCTTTTTTTCTAGATTGATATTCTACCATATCTGGTTAGACCAGTAAGCGGACCTCGGGCTCCAAGGCGTGTAATGTCTTGGATGCAACCGGGATAACGCTAGGGCGATGATGATGATGACATGGCCAGACCATTATATATCGATGGGCCAGACGTTGTTGACATAGGGTTGGATGACGAGTTTTCCGTCGTTTCCCAAAGGTACAATCTGCTTTAATATCCTCCTGTATGTCCTCCTTCGACACCCAAGGATAAAATGTGGTAGTGGCACTTTGTATTTTTATCGTTACCACACGGAGGGGAACTAATAAATATGATTTTACGTCGAGACCTATTGCGTACCATTGAACTCATATTTACCTGTGACTAATTGATCTATGCTCTCATAATTTGTACACATATTATTACATGTTTAATTTCATGCCAACTTATTAAAAACTAGATGATGCGCGCAGCTTCGCCCGCACATTTTTTAATTTACCCGTTTTGCCCGATCCCGTGGGAATTTCGAGAAATCCCTTCTTAGTGCACCCCTGCGGTACCTCAGGAACATACATGCCAAATTTCAGCTTCTTACGCTCAATAGTTTTGGCTGTAGCTTGTCTGTCAGTCAGTCAGTAACGCAAGGATTTTATATATACAGATAAGGCCACATAGCTAGCAGACGTAACTCGCAAGTAATCATCTCGTGTATATGTTGAAGCGAAGCATAATGCCTACGTGGTTGTGGATAGCGGACGAAGCTTTTGACTCAATTGCTGACTAGATTCTATTAGAATAGCCGATTGAACTTTTTTTTGCTACTATTCTGTCTATACAGTTAGTAGACCGGTAGTAGAGCCTTGCTGATTTCAGCATGAATGGGCCGCCTCGGCCGGGAAAGTACTACTGTCTCACAGAAAATCGACGAAAAGTAACAGTACCTAAACTGTTGCGTTTCGTTCGGTGAGTGAGAGTTCCGGCGGCCCTATCCACTATTCCTTCTCCCTCATCCCACTCCTCATCCTATCCCTTTTCTCAACCCCAAGGGGTGGCAACGCACTTGTGACTACTGTGGTGTTGCTTGTGTCCATGGACGGCGGTGATTGCTGACCATCAGGCGATCCGTCTGCTCGTTTGCCGCCTATTACTATATATAAAAAAAGTTTCGAGCCTACTAAAAGTCGAAACATTCATTTCTATTGCCTTCGTTTTAATATACGCCGTAGGCTGTGACTGGGTTGTAATTTCAAGGAGCCCACTTGTATCCACGCGCGAATACAGCTCATCATCGATGTCATTCATATAAATGAGAGTGGAAATATTAGAATATGTGGGTGTTGAAAGGTCCGAAGCACCTGAATGTATGAAAAGAGTATATATATGTATATACTAATATAATATTATAAAGAGGTAAAATTTGTATTTTTGTTTGTAATGGATAAACTCAAAAACTACTGGACCTATTTTAAAAATTCTTTCACCATTAGAAAGCTACATTATCTGCGAGTAACATAGGCTATATTTTATTTTAGAAAAAATAGGGGTTTGTAAGATATTTGGGTTTTTCGGGTACGCGAAGTAGTTCCCTCAGGACGCGGGTGAAACCGCGGGAAACGGCTAGTGAATACATATAGAGAAAGCGCGTGAGATTTGTAAGGATAGAAGTAAGTGGCGTTCTGATACATCTGCCTACTCCGACGGGGAAAACGCGTGAGAGTATGTATGTAGGACATAATTATGTTATAGCCCAAATATCGACTACATACCTACTTCCACGTATAACTATTTCTGTTTCCGATGAACGAGTAACTGTCACACTTAATATCAGTTATACATATAATAGCCAAACCAAACACAATTGTTATTGACTAACTCTATGTAAGCAGGCCGTTCTCCTATTAACGTGCACACTTGGAAATGTTTGACAAATTATCGCGATCTTCACACCTGTATCGTATACCTACTTAGATGTTTATAGAAAACTGGCTGTTTCCCGCGGTTTCACCCGCGTCCTGAGGGAACTACTTCGCGTACCCGGTTAATTTATAGTTAAGCCTAAGTTACTCTTAGGTACATCAACTATCCGCCAGTGAAAGTCCCGTGAAAATCGGTCCAGCCGTTCCCGAGATTAGCGAGAATAAAAAGACAGACAGGCAAAAATTGAAAAAAAATGTCATTTCGGTATATGTACCGTGTATACATCTATATGCATTTAGTAAAATATGGTTATTTTAATATTACAAACAGACACTCCAATTTTATTTATATGTATAGACTAGGGAATGTCCGCAGCTACGCCCGCATATTGTATTTTCATTATACCGTTTCTGTCCGATCCCGTGAGAATTTCGGGAAATCCCTTCTTATTGTGCCAAGGAATATACATGCCAAAATTTTGCTTCTTGCGCCCTGTGGTTTTGGCTGCGCATTGTCTATAAGTCACACAGAAACACAATACCAACATTTATATATATTGACGATTGATAAGAATTGATAATAGAAATACAACCAGATCGTGTGACTAGAAAAGTGATGAACATAAAACAAGAGGGAAAGAAAAGATGGATGGATTGTGAATGAAAAGGGAGTAAATGTTCTGATGGTACCTGATAGAGGAGAATGGAAGAGTAAGACATTCTGCGCCGACCCCAAGTAATGTGGGAACAGGGCAGGCAGAAGAAGATATAACTACAACCAGACCTACATCCTAACGCTGTCCTACTGTCCGAAACCGCTTGAGAGTCTCCGTATACAATTGTTGGTAAAAATGGTAGTGTCCCTGTCGATTTTTTATGTTTTGAAATCTTTTATTTCTATTTTTTTATTTATAGACTCACGCCTGTATCCCCGAAGGGGTATGCAGAGGTGTAATATTACACCCACATTTCGCCATGAACTTTTAGGACCCACGTAATAGGGGGCGAGCCTGTTGCCGTACCGGGCACATTACCAGACTACGTGCTGCTACTGAGAATTTCCTAACGAAAAAACCCAATAACACTTTGCACAGCCCGGGAATCGAACCCGAGACCTCCCGATCCCACGCGCACATTTATGCCGCGAGACCAACGAGGCATGTTTTGTAATCTTATATTTATTTATTATATATAACAAAATTAAATTATCTGTCGATTTGTAATGATTTCATTTCATGTCTTAACTGCACGCAGTGAGCAATAGATGAAAGTAGATATTCCATATCGGTCAGGCAGACACCCTGGCTCGCGTGCCAACTTGTGGCGATTAGATATTTCTGTCATATCCCGAGTTACGTAATATGTCATAAGCCATTTCCTCTAGATAAGTAATACTACTTCCTGCTGACAACTTTCGACATGGATATCTGGGAGATAAAGTTACTTGGATGCTGTAATCTAAAGGCGTGACCCCATTCAGTTATCAGCTTAAGACTGATGCAAACATTGCTATAATTTATTTTTACTTGAGGCCTGTTTCGTAATGCCTTTAGATAATGATGGTGCTAGGGACTTTACAAACATTCAAACAAAATACTGTGACTTGAAAATGTAAGTTATTTATACACATGTTTGGCCTGTGGGTCTGTCATTTGACTAGGTAAATATATTTTAAATTATTACCATATCTAATAATTATGAAGAACTCAAAAAAAAATATTTTGTAATATTGACAAATTAAATAGGCATATTCAATTTTTTTTATAAATAAATAGAGTAAAATTACCTTTTCAAAAATATTTATTTTATTCAGAGAACTCTTTTGTCATGGTTTTATCTAGCGTTTAAACAACGCATACCTAAGATACATATACATTGACGGATATTTCCGATTAGACGGTTTGCTGCCGGACCATAGCCGGCCGCGTATCGTACGTCGCCCAGACTGCAATATTTTTCATACATAATTTTTTTTATGGTAATAGGCCGCAAACGAGCAGACGGATTGCCTGATGGTAAGCAATTACCGCCGCCCATGGACACAAGCAACACCACAACATATGTAGCTACACTGCTCTAGTACGGATACTTGTAAAAACAATAATCGTCCCTGCGTGGTTCGGTTATAGGTACTTCTTTAGAAAAGTAAAGGAACTACGCACATCAGTGTTCTGAACGTGTTATGCACTGATCTGGCTAAAATTGCCTTAGCAAACATAACTGTCCGGGACCCGCTCGACACCCAGCCTCGCTGTATGGTAATCGTACGGCACTAGTCCGGTTCCACCCGTTTAATATGCAGTCGCCCTTAGCCTATATCTACAACATAGGCGTCCATGGAATCACGCGGAAGTTTATCCACGTATTATACTCATTATTTGTCCACACAATTGAATAGAGGCAAACAAATGTACGAGGCGATCAGCTAAGAGCAACGGTGTTTAAAGAGTTGAGCAAATACTTGGGTAGGAATGTATACTTTAGTCTATATAAAGGTTGAGTAAGACTCATTATTCTCCTTGTGTAATCAAACCGATACCTAATACCCCAATGGAGGCCGTAAAAGGTGACTAAGAAATATATACCAAGCAACTAGTAGCTTTGGCAAGACTAACTCGATATCAAACCTTTCGCCAACGCATCTGGCCAGTGTAGAATAGTTCTATTATCTCACAATGCTACTGCGAAGTAAATAATGAGAGGCATATATCTAGTTTTTTACAGACTCACGCCTGTATCCCCGAAGAGATAGGCAGAGGTGTAATACTACACACACATTTCGCCATGAATTTTCCTGTCCCACGTAATAGGGGGCGAGCCTATTGCCGTTACCGGGCACATCACCAGACTCTGAGACTGCTACTGAGAATTCGGCAAAGCCCAGTAACTCTTTTGCCCGACCCGGGAGTCGAACCCGGGACCTCCTATCAGTAGTCACATACGCTATCCACTGGACCACGGAGGCAGTATATCTAGTAATGGACTCAGAATTGCTGTTTGATTAAGTCTAAACATGAAGTTAGTCAGGTTTTGCATAGTAAGGTTTTACAACAATCATATTTTACTTATCTATAATATCGTTTTTAGGGTTGCGTACCTCGAAATGAAAAAACCAATAAAACCAAATTTCATTAGACCAATATTTCTATTAAAGGCGTTGATCGTACGATTGTTAAATTTATTCAAATTTTATTGATTTGGTGGTTGTTATTCGCTTAGTCTGCTCTCATATTTTAACAAGATGCGCAATTGTGAATTGTATTCTCCAATAAAACATTTACAGTATAAAAGAAAACGAAATAGTAAACGGGTTAATTCTGTGAACACCTTTCAATGAGCATTCACTTAAAACCAAAAAGAAATCGTTGCTTCAATAGTTACTTCCTCATTTGTGACAAGTCATCTTAAACTCTCACACAGAACCATAAAGTTTAATATCCCATTTTGCCAAAATCCGCCACTAAGAATTAGAGAAACAAAAAGAAATCTGTTGTGCAAACAGTGTTTTTGATCTCGTTGAGTGGTCGGTGGCCTAGAAACAGATATTCTGTTAAATTCATTACGCAACTTTGTCGGTGCAGTGAGTAAAAACTTGGTCCCGCTGCTCTCAAACGTTTTTTGTTGTGGATCTTTTAAATAGTGACCTTCTTGTACGGTCTATATTGAGTAAAAAATGGCGTGAATTGCTGGAAGATTCGATCTGAATTGACTACGTTGGTTGTAGAGGTGATAATTAGATTTATAGGCTCTACCGTTAGCTGTTAATTGAATTCTTTAGTGGAGTAGTTCTCAGTAGTAATAATGAGTTTTGAATGTGCCTGGTAGGCGGTGTTAGGCTTTCTAGGCAAGGTGTTTACAGAAACATCAAGGGAAATATTTTTACCCATATTTTGTAATAATTACGTGACATAGACACATATGATTATGGTTTGTGACAGTCCATATTTAGTAGTTTATGGTTAGTTGCTTAATAATCTCCGCAGCGGGATTGAGTTGCATCAGAAGACATATCTCATAAGTTTACGACTCTCTTTTAATATACCTAAGTCATTTACGAGTCCATTGAATATATAAGTTATTGCTCAATAATGTTTTAATGCTATCGACTGCACTTTGAGAGGCATTCCTATGTATTGATCGCACAAATAGTGTTTACTTAAATCTCTTATTTATTTATGAATACGAGAGAAAGGTCGTTGTAGGTTAATGTAGTTTTATGTCTAAGGCAGAGCAGTGGCGTTGCTAGCTTGGGTGGTACCCGGGGCGGTAGTTGGCGGGCGACCCTTTTTTTTTGTTTTTTTTTCTTTTGTTTGTCGATGGCAGAGGTCATACTAGAATATTGCCATACAGCCGGCACGGATATTTTGAAGTTACATAATAATATGTGCGTATTCAATTGTTATCACTTGCCTCGTGCGTCGGATAGCACGTTGTCTTGGATGCAGCCGGGCAAACGCTGGGATGGAGATAGATTGGCATCTAAGCTCTGACATTTTGGTACTTGTTTGCCTTGGGGAAATGTTGGTGCCAATTTCTATGGCGGGGATTTTTATACACACACTAGCAGAACTAGAAATTCCTCGAGGTGGACCTTCGCTCTTACTGGGATCGTGGGAAGCAGATGGATGCGGGCGTCTCAAGATAGATCTATATGAAGAGCCTTGGGAGTGGCCTATGTCCAGCAGTGGAAGAGAGACTGGCTGAGATAATGACCCCACATACAACGAGCATTAAGCGTCAACGAGCATTAAGCGTAACATTACTAACGTTAAACGTTATGAATGGAAGTGAAGGCTTTGACAGGATTGTAATAATCGAGTTGATCTTGCGGTTTTAGAATGTAACCATGTATTTAGCACGTTTTGAATATATAAGCAGATGGTAATGTATACTTAACGTCAACAATCACTAGAAGTAACAATAAATATTAGGGGATATATTACCTACTTAGGGGAAGAAGCGAGACAGCCCCAACACAAGTATTGTATAATTACTTACTGGGGCGCCTCATTCAACACTGGAGATTGTAACAATTTGAGAAATAAAGATATTTGTGTTTGTTAATGTGAGAAGCTAGGTTTCGACCGTGACTTCGCACGCGCATGAAATGGTAAATTATATTCAAGAACCAATTACCAAAGCCCAAACCTATTTGTGTCCCTAGTTTTAAAATATCAAAGTTTCTCGGTAGTAACTATCACTTTAATCATCGCTACTAAAGGTAAGTCTAAATTATTTCTACGCTGAAATTCTTCAAATATAGTTTAGCCGTTCTGGTGTGGAAGCGGAACAAATATACACTCTTTAGCATTAGTATTTAGTAGTGATGTTGACTTTTTCAACTTTAGTAATTTATGCACCATATTGTATGTGTCAAACCAACACAACGTCAATTCAACAGATTAATTATGAATTCAATTATTATGTATTGCAAAACGTGAACAAAGGATGCAGTAATCATAAGATAAATTTATCTAAATCTATATAATTCCTTACCACTGCTCTTTATACTGTGCTACTGATAAATAATAAATAGGTATTTTACTAAGCCAGTGTCCGATTTTTCGACTTAGGTACAAGCAATTATTTACTTAACACTCTGTTTATATAATTTTAAGTTATCTTTAACTTCGGACAATTTATGCAACATTTGAGGGTCAATGGATGTTTCTAAATGATATTTCTTTTCTTCTATTGATGACCGAAATTAATTGTGCGAAAATCGAAATCGTCTTTCTGTATAGTCAACCTATACAATAACTTGATCAGATTATGAAATAGTAAATCGAATTCCTAAAAAAATAATCAGAAAATGCAGCAGAAAAAGTAAACTATTATATTTATTAACTTATTTCAAGATTGTACCAATCATTTTGATTGTTCGATGAAGGTTCGCGATAAATGATTGATTTTATTTAAATTGTAACTATTGAGTAAGAGCTATTCTTTCCCTCTGATAATAAGATCAATTTAAATAATTTAAAAGATAAATTGTTCTATTTTTACAGCCAGGGATATTTATAAACTAAAATTGTAAGAAGTACCAAATAATTTAACTTGTACGTAGAGGGCGGTGAAACTGAGCTTTGATCTATCTAAGTACATGACAATTTATCATCTTTTTGAAGGGGTTAAAATTAAAAACACTGTACTAAGATTAATTTAAATTACGGTTTTAAACTTGCAATTGAAACTGTACTTACAGGTAATGTAAGTAGTATCTGTGTGTAATTTATGTAGATATGTTTGTTGCTGAAAAGTTTCTTAGGTTTGCCGTGGTTCTAAATAGTTAGTTTTTTTATTGTAAATTAAACAAAAATATTACGACAAAAAAATTTTTTTTATGGTTGGAATAATAAAATATGATGACAAAAAAGATGTTGTGTTTGCGATAATGATAATGAACAAATAAGCGATTAGAAGTTTGATCTGTTTGTAAAAAGTATGAATAAAAATTAATAATAATAACCTTGTCTTGATCAACAAATTCTATAAATCTTTGATATAAAAATTGGCGATACGATACTTTGGTTCATTAGCTACTAAATTCTGTCTGCGGCTTTATCTGCGTGGTTATCGACGAGAAAACGTGGCCTTTCGCCTATGTAACACTAAAGAAAAAATATTACACAATGCTAATGCAAATAAGTTTCATCAAAATATGTTAAGCATATTTAGCGCGAAAGCAGGACACAAACAAACACATTTTCGCATTCATAGTTTTAACTAGTATGGATATGCATGGATAAACTGGTGTTGATATCCGCAACTTAAAGCCGCATCAAGCTGCGTGTTGTAAAAATAATCTTTAGAATGTAATTTTCGCAACAGATAAACTATTAAACTTAGTTCCTGGTATTCAGTGTTTGATATCTCGAGCCTAAATCTTAAGTAATACGGTCTGTTCTCAAACAATAAGATCTTAGTCACGCGGAAGCGACGCACGCAAAAGAGAAAAGCGAGGCATCAGATTGTACAAAATTAAATAAATAATAAAAAGCAACATTACGTGTTTATGTAACGATACGTAACATAATAATATTTGCACAATGTTTGGTAAAAGTGGTGAATAACTTAATGGCCGCTATCGAGGACATTATATCACTAGTTTAAAAAATATTGAATTTGCATATAGTTGCAACACGATCGCGATTAAATAATCTCACGTTTTCCAAATTTCGAAAACAGCTCATTTGTAGTAACCTTGTTTTAGAGGAGTCGTTATATTTGACATGTTACTTTAGTGAAGATTTGAAATTGTGTACTTACTCTTCAGTGCCCAGAGTTTCCTCTCCAAGAGTCCATCGATGTACTTCTGGATGTCCTGACGACATTCCCCGCTGATGGTCTTTTGCAGCACCGGCCACTGACTGACTAGGATATCAGCGTCGAATAATCTAAGCATGTTCTCTATGCCGAGCAGTCCCGTCGTGTTCATAACACTCTCTTTCCGTAAGACGTTCCTGGACTCGTTCACAGTGTTCCGTATCGAGTCGCTTAACTTTCCAAGAACATCTCTGCTCGGTTTCGAAGTAGTCTTCTCCGGTTGTTTGGTAGACTTCACAATGTGCTGAACATTGTGACCATTCTCCGTAGTCGTTTTCTTCTCTTCAGTTTCGAGATCGCTGAAGTCTGCGAACGACAATCCGTCGTCGTCCGCGAAAACATCGAAAGCATCTTCCGTCGTCACCTTCTCGTTTCGGCTGGAGTTCGGCGAGGCAATCAAAGAGCCGATGAGGTCCGATCCCTCATCGTCGATGCCTCCCTTGGACGAAGCTTTTTTAATACTCTGAAAAGCGTCAATTAAAGCACTACGTAATTTCTCTTCGCGCGCACTCTCTTTGCCGTCGTTTTGTAGTTCGACCGAATTGACTAAAACTAATACACTCAACAGAACAATCACTAGTCGGGACATTTTGGAAAAATAAAAATTATTTTTATTTTTTAAAGTTTCACACACATGCTTGGTATCACTGGGGGTTAGTGGTCGGAGGAGTGTCGGGTGGAGTGGCCGCTCAGTGGCGGCGTCGTGGAGCGACTGTGTGCGCGGGCGACGGCGACGGCGCGCGGTGACATAACCCGACGTTACGAAGTTACAGCGGCACTTTCACTGTCGGCCGCGCAGGTGATCGCTTCATCCTTGTAGGGCGGCGCGGTGGTGTAGAGCCGATGCGTGCTGCTGAGCCACTTATTATATTGGGCAACGCATTAGTTAACTTGTTATAATTCTGACGCATTGTACGAGCTAGGAACATATTATATCTAACGCGTCTAGTCCGTCAGACTATCGGCACAGGGATACTCAGTGTTACAACGAATTGCCTAATGAAAACCTTATCCATCAGTGGCAATAACTCATGCGTTGCTGCCTATTATAGGAAAATCCATTACCTGTTTTTACTCCGGCATCGAACTTGTGTAAGATCATTGGATTTTAATAATGATGTCTTATACTAACATAATTATACATCTAATACACCCATTCAATTATATTGCTCACGATTAATGTTTCAGACGCATCTTTTAAGCATATTCTTCAGTTCGGCAGTTTGTGAGATGTTTAGAAAAATCTTAAAGCTTCTTGCTTCACACACTTGCCTTTAACACTTTAACAGGTTGGAGAAGAAGTGTTTTGTGTGACATTTTACTAAAGTACTGCGTACGCTCCCAACTTAAAATTCCTTTTAGTGGCTCACTAAGAGCTTTTCTCGCCCTAAACTAAAGTTAACAGAGAATAAAATAACAATTTACTCTGTAGGTATGGGGTAATTAGGTATTGCCGTGTTATGGGGTTCAATCCCCATCTCTGATACAACATTGTGAGTTCTTTTTTTTGTGTGATCCACAAGTTTTTGTTTCGAGTCGAGGTGTTCTTTGTGACGTTTGATTGAATGTTTGTGAAGTCTCCCACAGGATAAAGGATTAGATTTTCTTAGTAGGAGTTGTTAATTAAAATGGGAGGGGAAATAATAGGTATAAGTAATAACGGTGAATATAGTTTAATCACTTGAATATCCTTGACATAGGTTGTACTTGAACGTATATTCCACTGTTACAACAGAGACTTGTAATCAAATTAACAAGTTTAACATGGTTTTACCTATAGGTACATAATTGTAGTTTCGAAAGCATTATCCAACTGCAAGGTGACGTGTAGATATGACTAATGTAATATTTCTTTTAAATCTAGGTTGACTTACCACTTCTTCAATATTTTAAAGTTCCCACTACATATTATCAGTCCTGCATACAAAATGTCCCGCTGCTGGGAACTAGCCTCTTTTTATTATGAAAAGCGTTTCTCGCTGTCATATTTAATTCACACTTTTCAGACACATTGGCCACTGTGTCTTATTATTTATTTATATATAGACTCACGCCTGTATCCTCGAAGGGGTAGACATAGGCGTAAAATTTACACCCACATTTCGCCATGATTTAGGTCCCACGTAATAGGGGACGAGCCTATTGCCGTTACCGGGCACATCACCAGACTCCGGGCTGCTACTGAGAATTCGGCAAAACCCTGTGTCTTAGCAGACTTCATATTATGTATTTAGAACATTATGGAGAACTCTCAGACAAACAGGTGTGACATACGTGTCTTCTTTTGCGTTTTCTTTTCTTTTCCTTCGTTTTTCACCTTTTACCAAGTCATCGTCAACTCTTTATACTGTCTCACTGCTGGGCACGGGCCTCATCTCACTATGAGAAGGGCAAGGCTATAGTCCGCCACGCTGGTCAAGTGCGGGTTGGCAGACTTCACATGTCTTTCGAGAACATTATGAAGAAGTCTCAGACATGCAGGTTTCCTCACGATGTTTTCCTTCGCAGATTAGCAAGCGATAATTAACCATTTAATACGCACATAACTCCGAAAAAGTCATTGGTGCGCGCCGTGGATTCGAAACCGGACCTTCTGCGTAGCAGTCTGTCGGTCTCTCCACTAGGCTATCGCTGCCTTTTTTTTACCAAATGATTAACAATTGAATCCGCAAAGTACTATGAAAAATCAGTGGTGCGCGCTTTTAACTTTTTTTAACTTTGAACTTAGATAAGGCCTTCTATTTAACAATCTGTTGATCCTTCCACTAAACAATCACTGCTTTCTTATATATGCTGATATTTAATGTAATCGGTTAAATAACATGGAGTTGGTAGGTTTCTCTGGTATTTAGAAAGCTCAAGGGTCGAGTTACAACCTGTACCTTTGTGCTAAGGCAACGGTAAGGTAATGAGCTCGAAAATTAATTCGCTATATATACGATTGTTTGATTAGCGTAGGTAGGTATCGATTTTAATGGTAAGTAGGTGCGAATATTTATTTAAGTATGAGAACAATTTTTTATATGATAATAATGACAAACAGGTATTAGATTTTGTACGAAGCAGTGTATATGGGTATAGAGATTATCAACTAAGCAGCTCTATGCTTCATGAGCCTAGGAATTCACAAGATAAGGCAATGAGGTGAAGGAGGAAGAGGGAGGGACAAACATAAGGTTCTAACTTCCTTTTTCGTGAGAATGTGTTGCCAACTCTTTTGCTGGAGTTTTCAGACCGCCTAAAGGCCTCCTACATGGCCTAAGGATACTAGTCTCGGGACCTACGTGTCCTCCGAAGCACTGTAGCGTTCTAATATAATTGCCAAACTTACTCACATCAAAATGATGACCTGTGCAAGCGTTGCTTGACTTTGTCGAACTATTACGATCGGCAAGCCAAAGCACGCTATGATTGGTACAAGCCAACAGATGGTAAGAGAAAGAAAATATTGAGTTCTAACTGACAATAGCTACACTGCGTTGTTCAAAGTCAAAACCATTTATTCATCGAGGCCACAAAGTGACGCTTCATCATATCAGCCAAACGACGTCCACTGCTGGACATAGGCCTCCCCCAAGGTTCTCCACACAGACCGGTCTTGAGCCGCCCGCATCCAACCGCCTCCCGCGATCTTGACGAGATCGTCGGTCCACCTTGCGAGGGGCCTACCTCTGCTGCGTCGTCCGGTACGCCGCCACTCCAGAACCTTATATATAAAGTGACGCTTATGAACGTCAAAATAATTACTTAATGATTCTACATTTATATTTACTGCCACGTTCGCAATGCAATAGGTAGAACCACGAGTAAGAACGGACAATAAAACTCATGGCCACTCTTTTCAATCAAATATAATGGTTGTACATTTAATTTTTGTAAGGAGCTGCAACTGTTTTACAGTGTAGACATCTACTAGTAAAATTTTGTTTGTTTGTTCTAAACACATTCGTGATCGTCGAGGTAGCGCTGCGCTGATTGGTCTTCTTCAAGGTCAGATAGTTGTAAAACGCAGCACGAGCCAATTAGATGGTTGAACCCTTCCGGGAAATCCCTTCTTTGTTCACCCTTACGCTAAGCTCATAACATGACAAATTTCAGTTGATTGCGCCCAGTATTTCTACTTTATTATTTTCTGTCATGTCTGATCCGTGAGGTGACGGATTAAGAATACGGAATGTCACCACCCCATATCATTCTATGGGTGTCGTAACAGCTGACAGAGGGAGCATATTATGCAGAGAACAGCACTGTAAGAGAAGGAAAACTTGAAGAGAAGAGAAGGCCAAACGAGTTGGTATAGGGTTTGTATCAAGGAAAACTTGATACAAACCCTATACCAACTCGTTTGGCCAGCGTGGTATAGTAGGCCAATTCCTTCTTTCAAAGGAGGGGCCTAGTCCAGCAGTGGACTGTTAAAGGCTGATGATGATCGTGATGATGATTTTCTGTCAGAAAAAAGAAAACAAATATAGCCAACACAGAATCCGATTTCTATGCGTAAGCGCAGAGTTAGGTAACGTTCTGCAAAATATTATCTCTACTTAAAACTTAAGAAATATATCGCAAGATTCATGTTAGAATTCTCTTAACACAGATTCTGAGCAACCTAACTAGTTGTAGATGGTTATTATAAGTCAGTACAACATAAGTACCGATTAAGTAATATTGATAAAATCTTTACACAAAATGGAATCTGAGATTTAGCGTTTTCAGGCCAATCTGTCGCTTATCTTGATTGTTACTTTACTGGAAGTATCTTAACTGGATCACTACTGAGCGGTATTATGTTTTAAAAGATTGAAATCTCTTCTTACGTAACACAAAGCTAGATACGATTCTACTCATTCTAATGCATGTGCACTGAGTAGATATTTTCATACTAATACTGTACGTGCTTTAGTGGTGTATCGCACCAATGGCATGTGCTGTCTTTTTGGACTTACATTATTAGAAGAAGACAAAACTGTAGTTTTAAATGGATAATTTATTTAAATGCACTGTAGTCGAAGCGGACTCGCCAGCTTAATAAAGATAATTGTAAAAAATAAAGTCTAAATTGTACTTAGACTCTTCGTTAGTTTTCAAAACTCCTTTATTAAAAGTTAGTTGCTAGGACACCTGGCCCTCACACAGAAGAAGTGGGATTCATTCGTCTATATTTTTTTTTTTACTAATACATATGCCAGACATGCAGGTTTCCTCACGATGTTTTCCTTCGCCGTTTAGCAAGCGATAATTAACAATTTAATACGCACATAACTCTGAAAAGTCATTGGTGCGTGCCGTGGATACGAACCCCGACCCTCTGCGTAGCAGTCTGTCAGTCTCTCCACTAGGCTATCGCTGCTGCGTCTGAGAGTTCTCCATAATGTTCTCGAAAGACATGTGAAGTCTGCCAGCCCGCAGTTGGCCAGCGTGGTGGATCATGGCCTTACCCTTCTCATAGTGAGAAGAGGCCCGTGCCCAGCAGTGGGACAGTTTATATAGGGCTGATGATGATTACATATGCCAAAATCTAGGAGAGTATAAATTAGCTCTATTATTTATGTCACGACAACTTACAACGTGCTCTAAGTATATAAACTTGAATCGAGTTTAAAGACGACTTAATTTTCTACAAACAGCATATGAAATATTCATTCTCATAACTAAACGTAAATCCTATCTTTATTTTACTAACCAGGTACCTACTTATAGCGTACCTCCAACACAAGAACGTAAACATCTCGTGAAGTGACCATCAAACATTGCTATAAACCATGTAATATTACGTAAGAACCTTGATGATACGATTATATAATAAATCGGTCATATTTTGGCGAAATCGTGAATCTCCAAGTGGGTAAATAAGTATAACGTGTGCTAGTTGACGCGGCGGCCAAGATTGAGCAACCACGCGTGTAAACAGGCTTCGCAGAATACTAGGTACTGCTACGGAAGTATTGATGATAATGTAAAATTATGTTATTATTATTTACATTTCTTCATTTTGAACTATTGTTCAAAATGGGTAAAATTATGAAAATATGATTAAAATATATATTATGATGCTGATTTTAGTATGAATGGGCGGGCCCGACCGGGGAAGTACTACCCTCTCACAGAAAATCGACGTAAAGTAACGGTACCTAAACTGTTGCGTTTCGTTCGGTGAGTGAGAGTGCCGGAGGCCCTATCCCCTATTTCTTCTCCCTCATCCCACTCCTCATCCTATCCCCATTCCCAACCCCAAGGGGCGGCAACGAACTTGTAACTCCTGTGGTGTTGCTTGTGTCCATGGGCGGCGGTAAGTGCTTACCATCAGGCAATCCGTCAGCTCGTTTGCCGCCTATTAACATAAAAAAAAATAATGTATAGGTACAGAAAATTTGTGAAACTTGCCACTTACAATGAACCCGGCGAGCGATTGGCTCTAGAAAATAATAATTTACTGAGACAATGTTTTTGTTTGCACCCATGGGTGTTCATAAAGTGTTGGACGATTAGGGAAATTCGAATACCCGTGTATTCGAAAACACTCGACAGGTTAAAGATTTTTATTGCAGTGTTCATTCAAATTGGGTGGCATTATCGCTATCAAAATTAATATCTTTTATGGTTGCAGTTGTGTTTAACAGAAGACCAGAAACGACTCTACTTTCTGAACAGGCATTTTTTTTTCAATGCTCAATTATGTAAATATGCATTTATATTTACTTTGTTTTTTATATCTTTGACTTTCTGAGGTGTCCAAAAAATTTTTGACATTTTTGTGGAAATAAACATATTTGAGTTTGACTACGTTTACAAAGGTGCCGTGAAATTATAGGAAAGTTTCATGGGACACAATTATTTGCTGTCTAGAATCTCGGTGTACTGCTTTGAACCAGAGAAAAATTGCCAGGTCTCAGAATAGGTCTATCCTTTTGAAGATTTGCTGGCGAAAGTAAAGTCGAAGCATTGTTAAGAAAATTACAGCTTATTTTTTGGGAAAATCGGACATTACACTACAATGACGCTTGAATATTAGAACCTCATAGCAAGGTCATCCTTCCTCACAGTTATGAACCCTCACAGTCCGCTAAGGTAAGGCCTCAAATGTAGAGCTGATGTATCCGCGATACATTATTATTTTTCTCCATCTTGAAGGAAAAACACCACACTTATTTGAAAGTATTGAGTATCACAAGGATTGAGAAAGGAATGCTTAGGTGGTTTGGACACGTGGAGCGAATGAGTGAAGAAAAATTACGAATCAGATATATAAGGCAAATGTGTGTGGGCAAGTCGGTCGCGGCAGAACTCGTCGGACATTCGTCGACCAAATTGGAGACATCCTAAGAAACGGAAAGGTCCGAAGTACCCGAAACCGGTGAGCATGTATGAAAAGAGTAATGAGTGTAGAGGAAGCGCGTGAGATTTGTAAGGATAGGGGCAAGTGGCGTTCTGTTGTCTCTGCCTACCCCGACGGGAAAAAGGCGTGAGTATATGTATGTATGTTATTTGAAAGTTTAACGATTAATTTATGAACGGATAGAAAGAGAATCAAGATTTGTATCAATCCAAGTAAAATGCGACACTACTCCGTCTTTGTGCCTTTATCTTTGTTATGCTTTCACTGCTCAATGGCCTTGAAATAACAGACTTTAAACTGCATTCGTACTACGAGTATCAAACTACTTTCGGTCGTGGTACATTTATGATTTGCAATGTAAGCAACCGATAGTCATACCTAATTAAACAGAAATCTTTAAAATCAGTAAATGATAAAATTATTGCAACGAAATCTTTGAATTAGAGTTAATCTGGAGACAGCGAATTGTACTGCAATAAACTGTAAAAGACACTAAGCATCATTTAAGCATAGCGCTCATACCATGATTTAGCTTTCTGTACGTTCGTTGATCACGAATGTTAAGCAACGCTTGCACAGGTCGCCACTTGGATGGGTGACCGCGTCCGGCATTTACATACAGAGCGCTACCGTACTTTGGAGGGCACGTTAAAGTGTCCGCCCCGTCCCTTTTTAGGGTTCCGTAGTCCACAAGGGACCCTTATAGTTTCGTCATGTCCGTCCGTCTGTCCGTCCGCAGCCTATCTCAAAGACGCCTGGTGCTAGAAAGCTGATATTTGACATGAATATAGACATAAGATATTGCAACAAAACTGTAGAAAAAAATGTTGGAAATTTTTTTTTAAGGGTATCTCCCCTACATATATAGTGGGGTTGAATTTTTTTTTGGTTGAGTAGGTATCATTGGATAGGTTTTAAAAAAATATTATTAGTTTGTACTCGTTAACTCAGTTAGCATTGCGCGACCTTAGGGCGTATAAAAGGTGACGTAACCCTTTACCCTTATCAGTTGACCGTGAAACGTCAACAGGTACACATCTCGTCAATCGCCAAGCAAGAAAATTTTCCGGAAATGGATACAAGAGCGGAAGCAGTGGCTCAAGCAGTTATCCTATTGCAACAGGGCCTGAGTCAACGTCAAGTGGCTCGTACTTTGCAGATGAGCCAGTCAGCGGTACCAAGAATATACCGAAGGCACCGGGAGACTGGTGGCTTTCACCGACGAAGAGGTTCCGGTAGAAATCGGTCCACTTCGGTGGCACAGGATCGCTTAATCGTCCGTGCTTCGCTGAGGAATCGTTCTCTCACTGGGATCCAAGTTCAACGGAAGCTCTGAGAAACACGTGGGGTAGCTGTAAGTTCTTGGACAGTGAGAAGAAGACTCAAGGCAGCAACCTTCACTCCAAGAAGACCAGCAACGGGTCCCAAATTGACTGCAGGTCATCGAGCAGCCCGGCTACGTTTTGCAAGAGAACACGTCGATTGGACTGAGGAACAATGGCGCTCTGTTCTCTTCTCGAATGAAAGCAGAGTATGCCTACATGGTAGCGACAGAAGGAGAAGGGTGTACAGAAGACCGGCGGAGCGATACACACAATGCTGCATAGCAGAAACTGTTGCGTACGGAGGAGGTTCCTGCATGGTGTGGGCTGGCATATCAATGGAAGCAAAAACTGAACTGATTTTCATTAAAACTGGCCGCCATGTGGTGGGGTTGACCGCACATCGGTATATTGAAGATATCTTGGAAGACCACGTCATCCCATACGCTGGTTTTATTGGAGAAAAGTTCATCCTGATGCAGGATAATGCCCGTCCACACAGCGCAAATGTCGTGCGGCAGTACCTACGAGAAGTGGGTATCGCTGTTATGGACTGGCCAGCTCGTAGTCCGGACTTGAATCCTATTGAACATTTATGGGATGACCTAAAGAGAAGAATCCGGGCTAGAGATCCTGCACCAGGTACAAGAGCTGACCTGCAAGCGGCTCTGACCGAGGAATGCGAGGGTATACCACAAGACAGAGTGAAGCACCTCATTGGGTCAATGAGGAACCGTTTATGAGGAACCGTCTGTCATCAGAGCAAGAAGGGGTAACATACGAATGTTACCCCCTCTTGCTTAGTAACGGTATTAAAGTGGTAATCATTATGTAATAAAGTTTATTTAAAATGTTATGATGTCTTTTATTTTAAATGTTTTACCCTTAATTTTTCATGTTTTAGTACTCGCAAAGTTTAAAAACATTTATTGTTCAAGAAAATGAGTACAAATTAAGAGTATTTGTACTCATTTTAAAGCCAACATCTAGAACTTAAAGAATTCAAGACCTAAGTTAAGATTTAGGTCTTAATTTTAAAACTAGAGTACTTTGAGTGCGAAAGTATGAAGTGAGTCGATTTTATTGCTCGCCAGTGTAGATATCACTAGTTTACGAGAAATCGTCGGTTAACTTATACCTATTTCTGTGAGTTTACATTGGGCGCGCTGGCTTAATCTTAATGATATACGTACTTTGGTATGTAATGTACTACGGTACTACGTATGTATAGTAGTAGTATATCTTAGAAACTACATTTTATGTTTACAATACATAACTGGATACATACCTAGTATTTTTCTAAACAAAACTTAGGTTCTTATAATAATGTTATTAATATTATTTTTTCAGCAAAATAAACAGTCGGATTTGTTGTACATAATACCCTTTGCAGCAAGTCATTATGGGCAACTACGGAACCCTACTAATGAGCTTGGCCGGTTTTTCTTTTATAGTAATACTCGTAGGCGGCAAACGAGCAGACGGGTCGCCTGATGGTAAGCAATTACCGCCGCCCGACACAAGCAACACCAGAAGAGTCACAAATGCGTTGCCGCCCTTTGGGGTTGGGAAAAGGGATAGGAGGAGGAGTGGGATGAGGAAGGAAGAATAGTGGATGGGGCCTCCGGCACTCTCACTCACCGAACGAAACGCAACAGTTTAGGTACTGTTACGTTACGTAAATTTTCTGTGAGAGGGTAGTACTTCCCCGGTCGAGCCGGCCCATTCATGCTGAAATCAGCAAGGCTCTACTACCTTTAAACCTCTACCCCTTCTTTCTGGATAAGAATCGTTAGGGCATGTCGTAGCCCAGTGCCTTGACTTTGTGGTTGGTGTATGGGATTAGGTGCCCCCTTACCGTCTAACATTGCGCTGAGTGTAGTGGGTTTGATTTCCAAAAGAGACAATCAAAAATCATAAATAGTTGTTACCAGTATAAGTTTTCATTGTGTCCGTTGATTGTATGTTTTCTAAAGTTTCCCGCAACACATGATGTATTCCTAGTGCGGGAGTTGTCTTTAAAAATTAAAAGGTGTCTTCAACAGTCATATCACTCACTCAAATCTAATGTTCTAGATTATTTTATTGATGTTCTACACAATGCACGGTATAGCAATACATAAAAATCTTGGGGTGGTCTGAAAACGAAAAACTTCACTTAAGCAATTTAATAGAGGAAAAAAATCGACTCCAGTGTCAGTATATCTTAGTCGATGAAGTTGGGAAACTGTGTACCCTCATTCGATTTCCTAGTAACCGTACGAGCGTTATGTAACTAGGTATTGCCTGCTGGAGTTTTCCTTGTCTCAATATTTCACCAGACATTTAGTAACGTTATTAGTTTGCTCATTTATGGTACAGGCATATCCATCGCCGGTAAATCGACTGATACAAAGATTTTGTAACTAAAGGTAAATGCCTATCTTTAATGGTAAATTACTCAACGATTATAAGAAAATTTCGTTCAGAATGAACTGAAATCCCACAGCGTTTGAACCCCGAGGGAATGGCTTATTTTTTCTCCAATGAGGATATAAACTAATTTTATGCTGGGGTAAAGGATAAGCTAGCTTTAACGTCATACTAGCATTTTGCCGGTCAGTCTACCTAGAAGAAGTAACTTTTCCTGGAAGCGACTGGCGTCTGTACTCCGCAACCCAAATGTTTCACGATATCGGATATTCGTTGGCTTGTACTGTATTCAAGTGTACTGATGCCATATACTGATTGTCCAAGATCTTCACTGCAGCCAGGAGCTAACGTGCTCTTCGAGGGTATGCTAGGAGTCCATGACAAGCCATCGCTCCCGGCTGCAAGCGATGACTAGGTAACAATTCTAAACGCACATAACTTCGATAATTAAATGGTGCGTGCTCGGTTTGAAACCTCTGTACGGCAGTCTGTTGATATCTCCACTAGGGTATCGCTGCATGTCACAACAGCTGGAAATAAATAATTAACAAGGAAAGGAATGTGAGAATGGCGAGACATACACGCCAGTAGGAAGATTGGCGGTTACTCAATAGCGCGCGATCACCGGACGACACCGACGACACTCGATGATCGCTTACGTCACGGAAGACGCTTCGTATCTCCTGTCTTGTTACGCCTGTGCATATTCTATTATTACCAGTCATCCTCTTAGCGTTATCCCAGTTCCGATCTGGGGTCCGCTTTCTAGTCTAACCGGATTTGGCTGAATATTAGCTTTTCCACGGAGCGACTGCCTGTCTGACCTCCGTAACCCGAAGGGATTGCGATATTCCATGGTTAAGACTAGTGTCAGTTTATTTAGAAGGTACTGACGCCCTGTAACGACTGTCATAGATCTTCATGACAACCGGGACCGACCGACGGCTTAACGTGCTCTCCGAGGCACGGGACAAGCGATAATTAACAATTCTATAACTCCGAAAAGTCATTGGTGCGCGCCGTGGATTCGAACCCGATACCCTCTGCATGGCAGTCTGTTAGTATATCAACTCGGCTATCGCTGCCTATCTATACCTATATCCTATTATTACCAGTATGGAATTATTTTATTACCTTACTAGATGGTGACCCCAGCTACGTTTGCACATATTTTTCTTTAAGGCAAAGCCCCGAGTTAATAAGAGAAGCTGTTGTACAATGGACTTTGCTTGTATTGTGGTGCCAGCGGGTTACGTGTTAGCGCCAGAACCTCAAGCTAAGTTTTGTCATGGGTTTCGAGGCCGTCTGGTGCGATTTTTCTCCACAGAGCACATCATTAGTCTAAATTGAAGAGTAGGATCATAGTACAAAAAGAATAGTAGGATAGCTTCATACAAATCGGCCGCGGCCGGTTTGAATGTACGTGTGAGTCGCCGGCGCCGTGTACGCACGCACTTTTCACGCACACATCTCATAGATGAGCGCGGCCCGGCGCGGCCTCAGTAATGAACGCACGAGAGTAGGCAATTAACTCGCCGATCGGCCTTAGCTAACCTACTATTCTTTTTTTACTATGGTAGGATCCATTTTCTACATCACTGCAGACTCTCTTTCTCAAAAAAATCTACTAGTTATTCTTTGTAACTGATTATTATCATCATCATACAGCATTTCGCTAATCGGGGTCAGTAATTGTGACTTATCTTTTTTTTATAGGCTCACGCCTGTATCCCTGAAGGGGTAGGCAAATGTGTAATATTACACCCACATTTCGCCATGAATTTTTAGTTCCCACGTAGGTATAGGGGGCGAGGCTATTGCCGTTACCGGGCATATCACCAGACTCCGTGCTGCTACTGAGAATTCGGAAAAACCCAGTACCACTTTTGCCCGACCCGGGAACCGAACCCGGACCTCCGATCAGCAGTCGCATACGCTATCCACTGGACCACGGAGGCAGTGTGTAGAGTTTTACTGTAAGTATAATATTTTAGGTAATTATGTTAAGATTTACCAAAAGCTGGATCCTTTTGAGAAATGTTTATAAACATCTTTACGTGTATGATTCTAAAACCAGTGTAGCGTACCATGACCTATACACTCTATGCAGGTTAGAAGACACTGCGTTCAATACCTAATAAGGTAATTTATTCAATTAGAATACAAGCTTATGGCACATTATATAACTATTGGGTACAAAGTTCGATTTCAAAACACAACCAGTGTGGGAACAAGCGACAACCTCACTCCCATAAACAATGATATTACTTTGTCTATGGCTGGTATGCGTGTACTAAATACCTTGGTGAGGCAGGCTCACACTTTTAATTGATATCTATCGGCTCATAATCCCATTTTGGATTTTTCCACATGGAAGGATTGAGAGTAATTTCTTATAGCTGTAAAATTCATTAATAATTGGTCTCTGATTTGATAAACATCATATGGCATGCGTGTTTGGATATCTTCACTTGGTGGCGCTGTCATCGCGGTGAACTTCACGTCGTGCCTTTTTGAACAAACTTCATCTCCAACCGCCGAGTGCTCGCGATCTTAAAACTCGCTGCTAGCTGATAATTGTGAATTTCGGGATTCTTTACCGCTATAATTGTAATCCATCCGTTACAATAGTATCTAGAACCACCTTTTCTAATAATATATTGTGATTTCATCGATTGTGTTGGATATTGTGCGTGTGAATGGACTCTTTGAAAAAACGTGGCAAGTACATGTCGTCAGCCGGCCGGCTTCGTAGCGGAGAACTTCTTGGGATTGTCACAAGAACAGAGCAAATCAAGGCACCTGTAAGACCAGCAAAATCAGGTAAGAGACTCCATATCACGCATGTCTATCCGTTACTCCCGTATTCACTCTGTCCCCTTTCACTCTCAATCTAATCTCTCAACCCCAACATACTCTTTGTATATTTTTCTTACTCCACTGTGTGGTTGCATGCCACACCATACCTTTTTATTGTAGTTTCGCGCAGATAAGTGAGCTATTTGTAGCGTTGAGAACTAGGTATATGACATACAAGACGAGACGGTTACATATGATTAGGTACATAGATACACAATAGGTATACGTAACAAAAAATGTTTCTAGCAGGTCGCGGCAATACCGCCACATTGTATGTCGCGACGATTCTCAATGTGGGTTCCTCGGCAAACTCAGTAGGGTTTACTGAAATGATATTTGTCGTTGAATTGATCGATTTTGACTGCCTCCGTAGTCCAGTGGATAGCGTATGTGACTGCTGATCGGAGCTCCCGGGTTCGATTCCCGGGTCGGGCAAAAATGTTACTGGGTTTTTCCGAATTCTCAGTAGGTAGCAGCTCGGAGTCTGGTGATGTGCCCGGTAACGGCAATAGGCTCGCCCCCTATTACGTGGGACCTAACATTTCATGGCGAAATGTGGGTGTATTGTTACTAATGTTACACCTATGCCTACCCCTTCGGGGATACAGGCGTGAGTCTATAAATAAATAAAAAAAAATATCGATTTTCGCGTAGTTACGAAACAGAGGAAAAGTACATAGGTATGAAGGTTTCATAAAATAAAAGGACTTTGTAGAATTTGCCATGGTATCGAAAACTTTAATACTGATTAAGCCATTTAACAAGGGGTCTATCGCTATCTACTGTTGACTGTTCAGAAACTTCCGACTCTCATGAAAGGAGCTCCAGAAGGTACTTACTTGTGCTGAATGTCACTTTGAGAACTGAAATACTTTCATTACATGACTAGATGAACCCACGGTTACACCTGCGTTATTTAAGGCTATTGCTCGGCTCCTATGGCTCATAGCGTGATGTAGTATAGCCTATAGCCTTCCTCGATAAATGGGCTATCCAACACTGAAAGAATTTTTCAAATCGTACCAGTAGTTCCTGAGATTAGCACGTTCAACCAAACAAACAAACTCTTCAGCTTTATATATTAGTACTAGAGGACCCCAGCAGCTACGCCTGCATTTTTTTTTAATTTACCCGTTTTGGCCGATCCCGCGGGAATTTCGGGAAATCCTTCTTAGTGCACCCCTACGGTCCCCAAGGAACATACATGCCAAATTTCAGCTTCCTGCGCCCAATAGTTTCGGCTGTAGCGTGTCTGTCAGTCAGTCAGTAACGCAAGGATTTTATATATTAAGATTAGATTAGATTAATTTACTAAAAGCACGTATTTGGCATGTTTTTGAAGAAATAACTTTTAAAGGCACTAGTTACATATTTTCGCAATTATCGTTCCACTTACATAGGAAATACTGCAAGAATATTCTAATAAAAGCACTAAAAACAATGTTCCTAATCTCTTGCTCAAAATTGACCGCATTTTCCTGTACATTGTCTGCATACAAGCAATCGCTAATTCACCAATACTTGCAAATACTTTGACACTCTTTGTTATTAATAGGATGCGTAGTAAGCAACGCACACCTAGAGGCACTGCTAGCTACATACAAATATCTATGGAATGATGGTGTGGCGTAACAGTATACATTCACACGACATACCTTCGAGATGTATCGAATGAGACCTGTGGTGTGAAATAATGGCATATAGTCGGTCGTCGTTTCGCGGCATAAATGTGCGCGTGGGATTGGGAGGTCTTCGATTCCCGGGTCGAGCAACGTGTTATTGGATTTTGCCGTTAGAATATTCTCAGTAGCAGCACGGAGTCTAGTAATGTGCCCGGTACGGCAATGGGCTCGCCGCCTATTCCGTGGGACCTAAAAATTCATGGCGAAATGTGGGAGTGATATTATCATATTACACCTCTGCCTACCCCTTCGGGGATACAGGCGTGAGTCTATAAATAAAAATAAAATAAAAAAAAACCTACCGCTCGAGTTGCTACTCTACAATCTTCTGTGCATCGCCTCATCAACCCCATTATACTGTCCCACTGCTGGGCAAGGGCCTCAGCTCACTATGAGAAGTGTAAGGCCATAGTCCACTACGCTGGACAAGTGCGGGTTGGCCGACTTCACATGTCTTTCGAGAACATTATGGAGAACTCTCAGACATGCAGGTTTCCTCATGTTTGATAGATGTTTTCCTTCCCCGATTAGCAAGCGACAATTAACAATTTAATACGCACTTAACTCCGGAAAGTCATTAGTTCGTACCGTGGCTTCGAAACCGAGACCCTCTGCGTAGGAGTCTGTCAGGCTCTCCACATCTTTTCGTTTAGGCGCAAAATGTCCAATTCGCAAAATGTCCAGCGGTAGCAAATAGTCCAATTCGCAGAATGTCCAGTTCGCAGAATGTCCAGTTCTCAGAATGTCCAATTCTCAAAATGTCCAGTTCGCAGAATGTCCACTTCGCAAAATGTCCATTTCGCAGAATGTCCAAAGCGCAGAATGTCCAGTTCGCAGAATGTCCAGTTCGCAAAATGTCCAATTCGCAGAATGTCCAGTATTCATCATAACGTTGTCAACACTAATTAGTGGGGGATTCAAGTATAAATATAGCAATAAGTAGTCAAGTTATTAGAAAATTAGTTTTATTTTGTTACATTTATTTTAATTTTAATACAATATACATTTTAAAATCAATGTAAAAAACGCTGTAGTCTAGTGATTGTAAAATTTGTAAATCAGTATCAAGTTTTATGAACTAGGGTTTATATTATAAAACGTTAAAAATTAAAAAATAATAATTAAATTATAATGGCCATTTTCTAGTTTTCTTAAGTCTTTTTTTGTACTGAATATCAAATTTAATATATAATACTGAATATCAGAATCAATATAAAAAACGCTGCGGTCTAGTGATTGTAAAATTTGTAAATCATTGTGCAATTGTGCATAGATTGTGGGTATTGTCGAGCTATACATACACACCAGACCAGGCCAATACATGCTGCACCCGTCGGGCGTCTTAAGAGGAAACACTACGGGCGAGAGAATTGAAAAATAGGTATTTGTAAAATCTATTGCTGTCGCGCAGCCTCAAGCCTCCCGCAGAGCGCGATAGAGACAACTGCAGCTTGGACCAAAAATACCTATTATATATAGAATGTACACAAAATCAACGTTTCGTATTCCCTTGATTCCTTCTCCAAAACTTCATCGATTTAACTAGCTTTTTCACATTAAATTAAAGAAAGGCTTTGGCCGTGTTTCTATGTTTTCCTTTTTTTAAATAATCTAGCTAAATTTGTTTTTTGGATGTTTGAACACAGTGGAAAATCTGGCCAATTTTTGAGGTATTTGAAGGTTTATATCTTTTTTAATATTTAATTTATGAGAAAAAGGAAAACTTAGGGACATGCCAATCGGGGCCATACATCTTTTGGAAAAATATAATTGCTCTACTGGCATTATCCAGGGAGAAAACAGGAGACTACGTTTGTATGGAAAAACGGTCGTTGTGTTTCCTCTTAACTCTACCATTCAGTAGCGACAAAAGGATTCTAATGATTGAAGCATAATTATGTTGACTTAGAGAATGAACACCGCGTCTTATTATATTACTTTAAATAGAATCGAAGAAGGGAACCTGGTCTATGTTCCGATATTTTAGAAAATGTAAGCCAATGTGTAATGATTTCTGCGCAACTGTGCGTGTTGGTTGCCAATATTTGCTCAACGGCTATAGTTACTTCACACACATATTAATTAGAATCAGTGACGGATATTACAGCTGCATTTCTAAGCTAAATGCTATAATTTTATTTGCAAATAACGGATATTATCCCCACTGGTTAAAAGATATCATAAACCATGTCAAAAGAAATAGTTATAGATATGCGCGGTATTTGTGCAAGTATCGTGCTACCTTTTAGGAGTCTATATACAGGGTGTAAAAAGACCCTTAACGAAAACTGAAATCCCATGATGTACCAACCACTACGAAATTTTTTTACTTCGGCACCATACGTGGGAAATTACTGGTTCAGGAGATATTGAGGCTCAAAGTTAGTATGGATTTTTTCTAATTAGGTACAAAATCGATGCATTTACCCCGCCAATATGTTCTTTAGATGTCCTAGAACCCCATGGATAAGTAGGTATTTCGAGCATTACACGCGCCCGCTTTTAATTGCGGTTTAAAAAATGTGAAAACTTAAAAAAAAAAGTAAGACTTGGCAAGATGTCCACAACGAGTAGACTTCGGCTTGGTGATGGGTCTTGTGACACCCTGTATGTACTTATTATAATATGAAGTCCACTGTGAACGCGATAAACTCACAAACTACTGAACGGCTTTTTTTAAAGGTTTCACTGCCTCCGTGGTCCAGTGGATAGCGTATGCGACTGCTGATCGGAGGTCCCGGGCTCGGTTCCCGGGTCGGGCAAAAGTGTTACTGGGTTTTTCCGAATTCTCAGTAGCAGCACGGAGTCTGGTGATGTGCCCGGTAACGGCAATAGGCTCGCCCCCTGTTACATGGGACTTAAATATTCATGGCGAAATGTGGGTGTAATATTACACCTACCCCTTCGGGGATACAGGCGTGAGTCCATAAAAAATAAAAAGTATCACCTACAGGCGACTCGGTACAAAAATCGTTCAGAAGTTTTTAGATAGCATGATACCTGAGGAAGGTTTATGTGTACAAATCACGCGGGTGAAGCCGCGAGCGTACAGTAAATAAGTCTAGTACCTACCTAATAATACATTTTTTGTTTTTGACAATAATCTTATACTACATACTGCTAAGTTAATTAGAATTAGGGTAACGCTCGCAATAAATGTAGCTAAATAGTAAAAATTTTCGAAAATATGGTCACCTTTTATGCAATTTTTACGGTAGTCAAAACTCAAAAACACCTGCGTAATATTCAAAGAAAGCTGCCTTTATTATTCAAATGTGGGAGAGAAACGAAAGTTATGGGAACTAGTTTATACACAATACACCACAAGTCGAAACACACGTATTGTTACGAACTACATCTGTTAGTGAACTATCATTTACTTTGTATTCAACAAGTGTGTAATTTACTGTTGTTTTTCTGAATTACTTTAACAGCTATCATTTCATGCCATTTGCATACGGATTGTTTACGCTTTTAACTCTACGTAGTTATGCAGCCCCCACATACCGTTCGCACGGTTCGCACCATAACAGTTCCATGAAGGCGAACAAACACTAATATTAATAATATAATAGTATAATCCATTTTATGAAATTAAAGTACCTCCTAGATCGGAAACTCGCGTTAGAGTACCAACCGTGTTAGAAAACCACGAAGGAATACTTCATTTTACAGAATTTACCCCAGGTCTTCGTATGCCAGATGCTTTAGTTAGATGTATCGATTCTTTTGCGGAAACGGTTATACAAAACGTCACTGACAAAGAAGCTATTATTTCATTTAATAAGCCTTTAGAAATTTTTCCATATGATAGTAAACTTTGCCACGTAAACACGACAAGTAGCAACGATAATTATAACTTGGACGAACTATTACAACACAATTTATCTAAGTTAAGGTTAGGTCATTTGAACCCAGAGGAAAAAGCGTGTATTTCCAATCTCTGTTTCTAATATAGAGACATATTTTATTGTGATCAATTACCATTATCTTTTTCAAATACAGTAAAGCATAAAATTAGGACAACCAATGAGGATCCTATTTATATTCGCCCATATCGGCATTCCCCTAGTGAAAATCATGAAATTCAGAAACAAGTAGAAAGTTTATTAAAAAATGACGTAATTAGGGAATCTCACTCCCCGTGGAGTGCCCCGGTTCATTTAGTACCTAAGAAAATAGACGCCTCAGGCGAACAAAAGTATCGCATGGTGATCGACTATAGGCGCTTGAACGAAGTAACCATAGACGATAAATATCCTTTACCCAATATTACTGATCTCTTCGATAGATTAGGTAATGCAAGCTATTTTACCACAATTGATTTAGCATCAGGTTATCATCAAATACAGATAGAAAAAGAGGATCAACCGAAAACAGCGTTTACTACACAGTCAGGTCACTACGAATTTAAGCGTATGCCATTCGGTTTGAAAACGGCACCCGCTACGTTTCAACGCGCAATGGACAATGTACTTAGAGGCCTCCAAGGCATACATTGTCTTATTTATTTAGATGATATTATCTGTTATTCGGCAAGTTTACCTCAACATATAGAAAAATTAAGAAAAATATTTGATAGACTTAGAGAAACTAATCTTAAAGTTACACTAGATAAATGTGAGTTTTTAAGAAAAGAGGTCTTATATTTAGGACACTCAATATCGAAAAATGGCTTACAACCGAATAATGACAAGATTAAAGCAGTCTTAAAGTTTCCTTTACCTAAAACGCCCACGGAAATTAAGAGCTTTTTAGGACTAGTAGGTTATTATCGCAAATTTATCAAAGATTTCTCAAAAATAACTCAGCCATTAACTAGTTGTTTAAAGAAAGGTACAAAAATTGTAATGTCAAAAGAATATGTTGAAGCTTTCGAAAAATGTATGGAGCTATTAACTAACGCCCCTTTACTTCAGTTTCCCGATTTTTTCAAGCCTTTTCTACTGACCACAGACGCTTCAAACTTTGCGCTTGGTGCAGTATTATCGCAGGGTCCTATAGGCAGCGATCGACCTATAGCATATGCAAGTAGGACATTAAATGGTGCGGAAATTAAATATAGTACAATAGAAAAGGAGTTATTAGCTGTTGTATGGGCTTGTAAACATTTCAGGCCATACTTATACGGTAATAAGTTTACCATAGTCACCGATCATAGACCACTTGCGTGGTTACATTCGCTAAAAGAACCCGGTAGTAGGTTGACTAGATGGCGTTTAAGATTAGCGGAGTTTGATTATGAAATCAAGCATAAACCAGGTAAACACAGATTGCAAATACCAGTCGCAAAGTCACAGGAACCCTGCGGACTCTATATCGCTTGAAGAACTTTCTCCCAACCAAAATTAAAACCATGCTTGTGCAGACGTTAGTTTTTCCTATAATCGACTATGGTGATGTATGTTATCTCGACCTGAATGCAGATCTGCTCAATAAACTTGACCGCCTTCTCAACAATTGCATTCGATTCATTTTCAATCTCCGTAAGTATGATCATATATCTGCTCACCGTTCCCAATTGCGATGGCTGCCTATTCGTCAACGTCGCAAATTGCGTACACTGACGACTCTTTTTTCTTTCTTGAACTCTTCTCATACTCCTGCTTATCTGTCTACTCAATTTCAACATTTATGTAACAATCATGACAGAAATCTCCGCTCAACTAACAATCTTCTTCTTCTCTGCCCTTCTCATAGTTCCAGCCTTGTTCATTCTTCTTTCTATATTCAGGCTGTCCATCTTTGGAATGCACTCCCTCTCGAAATCAGGAAGTCTACATCTCGTGAACTGTTTAAAATTAGAGTACGCCAGCATTATATGGCTGAATTGGTAGAATCATAATGGACTCTGTAAAGGATACTTGTATATGTATATATTTATATATATTATAATTATCTATAACACTTGTATATGTATATATATATATATATATATATATATATATATATAATATAATTATCTATTATACTTGTATGTGTATATATGTATTACATTTTGTATGTATATATTTATAATAATATGTTACTGTTAGTATGCCTATTATTACATATTTATTTAGTGTGATATCTATTAATTATGTTGTTTTAAATCAATATTATTTGTTAAATTACTTTCTGTTTAAGCACCTACTTCAATCATCTCTGCATCACCCAAAGGTTGGCTGGTAGAGAATGCCTCTGGCATTAAGCCCGCCTTTGTGCATTACTTTTTTTGTAATTGTGCAAGAAGTTTAAAATAAAAAATAAAAATAAACTGAATTGCAACGCAGACGCACTTTCCCGTATAAAACTGAATATTTTAAACAACGACAACGAGTCGATGATAGTTAACGTAGATAAGAAATCCCCAAGTCCTATAGTAATCTCGTCAGATGAGGATACTCAAAGTATACCCTCTGTGAACCCAGATAGACCGCATTCCCCATATTCAATAATGTCATTAGATAGTAGGACAGCTACAGCTTCAGAAAAGCCTGAGTCTACAATAGCCACCGTACATTCGGAGGAAAATACCGACTCATCGGATATACCAATACTCCATGAGGCGATTGATACCAAACCAAACCAAATTTTAGTATTTACATGGCATAAAAATGAAACTAGGGTCAAAAACCTTTCTAGGGATCGACAAAAGGTTTTAGAAGTACATATGCCAATAGACAACTTAGATTTAATAAAGCAGTTTTTAAAGGAATATATACGACCTAAGATTAAGTATAAGTACTATTTATACTTCGAGGATACACGTCACCGAGAACAATTTAGTAATGTAATCACGAATCTCTTTAAAAAGGATTCTATTCAGTTATATGAGTGTACTGAAAGAGTTGTGTATGTGGAAGATGAAAACGAGCAAAAGGAAATTGTTTTAAAATATCACGTAGGAAAAACCTGCCACCGCGGCATTAAGGAAACTATTGCACATCTTAAAAGAACATTTTATTGGAATAATTTAAGTCAAACCGCAGCTAGTATTATAAACTCATGTGATTTATGCAAACAAATGAAGTATGATAGAAATCCGTTAAAACCGGAGTTGCAATTAACACAAACGCAGTCGAAACCGTTTGAAGAACTTTTTATAGATATATTCTTAATTGAAGGAACTTATTTTCTCACTATAATAGATGCATTCAGTAAACTCGGACAAGCGTTCGAAGTGTCAAGCAGGTCGACCCCTGAAATAATCCGAGCGTTAATTAAGTATTTTTCACTATACGGTGTACCAAGGAAAATTAGTTCGGACCCAGGTTCGGAATTCAATAATAGTTTGTTAAAGGAAATGCTTAGTTTTTACAAGATTGATTTACACATAGGTACTCCTCACAATCCTAACTCTATGGGTTTAGTAGAGCGCTTTCATTCTACAATATTAGAAATTTACAGGCTAGCTAAGTACGAAAGAAAGATCACAGACGCAACATCCGTGATGACATACGCAGTTATGTCTTACAATCAATCGATTCATAGTACAACGGGCCTTACACCCTTCGAAGTGGTATTCGGTCATACAGATTCTTCAAATGTTTTTGATGTCGATTATAACAAACAATACACACACCAATTAGTTAGAGAACATGTTAAGCGCACTAAATACTTATATGACTACTTATCTGAAAGAATGTTAGCATCTAAAAAGAAAATTAGAGAAAAGCGCGGCGGAGAAAAACAGTTTAAGATTAAGCCGGGCGACAATGTGTTTATTAAAGGCGTCAACATTAGGCGTAGTAAGGACAAGCCACGTTATCAAAAGGCTGTAGTAACTAGTAGCCCCAATAGAAACACAGTTAAAGTCCAGAAACAAAATCGGCTATCAAAGGTCCCACTTAAAAACATTAAGCGTCCTTCACAGGTACGTCCTGGTGGTAGTGACACTAACGACCCCCAGCCGGGCCCTTCAACTTCAAAGACTTGAAGAAAACCCAGGGATTCTCCCAGTGAAAGAAGGTCAAGCTAGTATTAGTTTTTATAATTGGAACATAGTTAAAATATTAGACTTAGAATTAGTTAGTAAATCTTTAGAGTATAACATAGGAAAATATAAGGAAATTATTAGTTACATGCATGATAGGTTAGAAAACATATATATTTTAGATGGTAATTTAATAGACGCCGACTTACAGACTCAATATATTATGAACACTACAATAGAAAGGTATTATCAGTTAATTCCGAATATTAGAATAAAAAGAGGTTTACTTAACAATATTGGATCAATGATAAAAGCAATAACTGGTAATTTGGATAACGAAGATGCAATAAGGTATGATAAAACAATTAACAGTATACAATCGAAGCAACATGCACTCTTAAATAAAATGACATTAGTGACAGAAATAATTGGTTCATTTGTTAATTACACTAATCACTCAAGATATAACTTTATTATGTTAGAAAAATCTGTGTTAGAAATAGAAGCCTTTATGAATCAAATCCAGTTCCAAAGGAGTAAAAATTTAGTATTAAACACTTTTAATTTACTTAATCATAATTTTCAAATAATATTAACACAATTAGATGAAGTGGAAACCGCAGTAGCTTTCAGTAGGGTAAACGTCTTACACCAGTCGATATTAGACACAAATGAAATATTTTCTATTTTTAAAGACATAGAGAAAGTCGATAAATTGATTTTTCCTGTAACATTAGATAATCTTATTAACTTAGAACATTCTCTAGACATTAAAGCTTATGTAAAGGGCAAACAAATAACTTTTATACTATCAGTACCGATAGTCCAATTAGATGTCTATAACTACTATAGATTACATCCCTTTCCTATGTACAACCCTAAACTCAATAGAACGTTCCTTTTGACCCCTAAATATTCCTACATCCTTGGGAAAGGGTCAAAAGTATTACCACTGTCACAGCCCTGCAAAGAAATAGACGAAGGAAAGTACCTTTGTCATGAAACCAGCGTGTCATCCGGTCAGGAAGACAAACGCATAGCAGATCCGCTGAGCTACTCTACCAGAATCACATCGTGCCTTCCACTATCCGTCGAAACCTCCGATGTCAAGATAAAATCCATACAGTCAGACTCATGGATCATATACACCGGCGTACACATATTCTTAACAGAACATTGTGAAAATGATATCACCCAACTAGATATATATCGTCACTCTTAACGATACATGCACTGTGAAGATTGGAACAATCAAGTTAAAAAGACGTCGGCTACAAACAACACAAATTGTCTTCAGAAGCACACCGTGTATACATCTACCCAGTATAACAACGCCAGCGGATTTCCTGCAAAGAAAATCTATCAGCCTCGATGAAATCGACATGGAAAATCTTCAGTTACTGTCACACGTCCTGAAAAGTGAAAGTGAAGTGTTAAACAGTGAAAAGTCTATGAACATAGTGAATATGCATAGCATCAGTGTAGGAACTCTAATAATTTACGTAATTTTAATAATTGTATTTCTTGTATTTGTGTATAAATATAGATCAAAATTACTACGTAATTTTGAACAAAATCACCCTTCTTCAAATGATGATTTTGATCTTATGGAGGGAGGAGTTATGCAGCCCCCACATACCGTTCGAACGGTTCGCACCATAACAGTTCCATGAAGGCGAACAAACACTAATATTAAGTTTTATGGTTATTGTTTTGGTCATCATTAAATTTATTGTAATTCATTAATTAGCAGACGATACCCAGTAACAGTAGCCATGTCTCCATGTCAGAGGTGGTCCCATGCTTGGTACCCCCCGTACCCCACCTTAGCTTGTAAGCCTTTTATAAACCATGTATCTTGTCATTTTCGTCATTTTCATTGTACTGCTCACGCTGAGCACATAACTTGTAAACTTCAAAATAAAGTTTTAAAAAAGTTATTTTCACGCCGTTTATATTTGACTACGTATAGATGGGTAAACACCAAACAGTTCTTGCTATTTTTCTCTTTACTATCTGTTATTTTTCATGACATCCATTTCCTGTCCATCTGTCCTCTTCCTGAGGAAAGATTGTTTCGATTGTTCTTGAATCAACCATCAGAGATGGTCAGATCAGTTTCGTTAGTAATTAATTTTAATGTTACTTTCACCCGGGAACTAATAAAAACTCGATAAATGCGTGTTTGGCTATGCTCAATATCGCGTTCCGCAGTTGCGCCATTGACAATATATATTTCATCGACTGCAGAAATAATAGGTAAGTATTGTATTAGTCAGCGTTAACATGTAAAGCTCACTTAATGACGATAAAGGAAAAGTTCCTTGCCATTATTTAGGATGGAAGTGAACAATTATTTTCTGCCAGCTTTTAAAGCTCATTCGTAACGTTATTATATTTTATTCTACCACTAACACAAGCGTGGCTACTGCCGAGAAGACTGGCAAGTAACCCAATAAGATATTTTTTAAAATAAAAATGTACGGGCTCCGTGGTCCAGTGGATAGCGTATGCGACTGCTGATCGGAGGTCCCGGGTTCGATTCCCGGGTCGTGCAAAAGTGTTACTGGGTTTTCCCGAATTCTCAGTAGCAGCCCGGAGTCTGGTAATGTGCCCGGTAACGGCAATAGGCTCGCCCCCTATTACGTGGGATCTAAAAATTCAAGGCGAAATGTGGGTGTAATATTACACCTCTGCCTACCCTGAGACTATAAAAAAAAATAAAAAAATGGTCTATGTAATTTACTACGGCACTCTAAAATGCAATCGTTGCATAAAGTGTCGCACGGCTCACTAACGCCACCACTCACAGTACGTGACGTATAATTTCGCGAACAGCTGTGTGTACCATAGAGATATTAAGAATAGAGTGGCAGAGTGGGGCCAATTCGTGTCCGCCGGTGGGAGAGAGAACGCAAAGTTAAAGGCCCCCCTGCATCTCTCTCTAACAGTACATGCACAACATCAACATTACGCAGTGGCGTGCTACCTATAACTATTATTTATATTACTTTATTAGTAATCAATAGTTTAAAAGTTGTTTTTATTGATATACGTTACAGTTTGAAGTGACAAAAAAGTTTATATATTTTTAAACTATTGATTACTGATAAACTGATATAAATAATAGTTACAGGTAGCACGCCATTGCGCAATGTTGATGTTGTGCATGTACTGTTAGAGAGAGATGCAGGGGGCCTTTAACCTGTTGCGTTCTCTCTCCCACCGGCGGACACGACACAGTATTGAGTTAGGTACTATTCTGCCACTCTATCCTTTATATATCTATGGTGTGTACTCACCAATTAGTAAGGCTATTGTTATAGGAAGCCTTACAGGGCCTACTAAGACTGTTGAAAGTGAGTATCAAGTGAGAATAGCATGAGTTTGCGCCAACTCCTTAATTAGGTTCTTTTAAATACTCTTTCACTTAAAAAGTACGAACTTAACTGGATGGATTTTGATGTTTGCATTAGTAAGTAAAATAGATTATTTTTTGTTGCGATGCGATAAACAACTGGCTTGGCTGGAATCTATAGTTGTAGCACAGTTAAATATATAGATGACATTACCATGGTTATAGGTTCCCCAAAGTATATCGTGTAAAAAATAAAACAAAGACTAATTGAAAAATAAAAATATTTTTGTATTTTATGCGTTATATGTGACTGTTGCGTGTTTCTATAAACTCTGTATACGGATGTAACCAATGTTTACCGGTAAACAATTCTTTATTTTCAAAACGTTGCAGTTGACAGTATTACCTTATAGGCAATGAGCTGGGACTTACAGCATTTAAGTACTCCTTACATAACGTGGCCGTCGCGTCGTAGCAAGTAAACCCAGCGATATTTAGGCGATCCGGTAATCAAATCATTGACCTCGTGACCGTACTGTTATACGGGTCTCTAGTCTCTACTATTAGGTTTTTAAAAAAACTATTTCACTGGCTAGAAATAGAATGTATATTGGAGCTTGAATAAATGCGTACTTTAACAAAGGAATAGTAAAATAATAGAAAGAAATAGTAAGGAGATGGAACACCGAGTGAGTTCTCTCGCGCCTCCATCTAGGGCTAATACTAAAATGCTGACAGGGCAAGATAAGTATTTGCGGCAATCAGCCAAAAGGGTTACAAGGCCAGGGTATAACAGTACGCTAAGGTACTTACCTACCAATGGCGCGCGCGGCTGGATTTGCCGCAGAATGCGCGCCTACGCGCTGTCGGTGCCATTCTGCCAAGCCTTGAGGCGTGGGTTGGACGCAAACACGGCCGCGTCACCTACCGATTCACTCAAATACTCACCGGGCACGGGTGCTTCGGTGAGTATCTGAATCGAATCGGACGCGAACGGACGGCACAATGCCACCACTGCGCAGGGGACCAGGATTCCGCCCAGCATACGCTGGAGGATTGCCCAGCATGGGCATCGGAACGTGAAGTTCTGGTCGACCAGATCGGACGCGATCTGTCCCCGCCAGCAGTTGTTGCTGCCATGCTGGCGAGCGAGGAGGGCTGGCAAGCCGTGGCCTCCTTTTGTGAAGTTGTTATGCTCCAAAAGGAGGCTGCTGAGCGAGATCGGGAGAGGTCCAATCCCACCCGAAGACAAGGCCGGCGTCGCAGAGAGCCGCCAACGGGGCCGCGAGCCGCCAGACCATGGGGAGCTCTGGTGGCTGATTTGCAATAGGTTGCTTGCTGGAAGCTGCCAGTAAAGGTAGATGAGGGCTTGTAGCCTTCCTTGGGATTGGGTTTAGTTAAACGTGGTGCCATGGGAGGAAGACTGGACAGCTACTGTACCCGGTCTTGTTCCCGTAGGGTGCCTTTGTTCGGCAGTCGAGGTGGTTTTTAGTGGAAACACCACATACTCCGGCTCTCGGTTCCCCGGAGCTGGAGATCCGAAGGGACTTTCCACCTCGAAAAAAAAAAACAAAAAAAAAAAGTTACCTACAGAGACTTCGATGGAAGGTAGTACCTATGCTACTGATGATTTTAAGATTTATATAAACTTTATATAAGTTCATTTAGGCTGCCTCCGTGGTCCAGTGGATAGCTTATGCGACTGCTGATCGGAGGTCCCGGGTTCGATTCCCGGGTCGGCCAAAAGTGTTACTGGGTTTTCCGAATTCTCAGTAGCAGCACGGCGTCTAGTGATGTGCCCGGTAACGGCAATAGGCTCGCCCTCTATTACGTGGTACCTACAAATTCATGGTGAAATGTGGGTGTAATATTACACATATGCCTACCCCTTCGGGGATACAGGTGTGTGTCTATAAAAAAAAAGTCTCGGTATTTTCCAACGTTTCGACCTACTTGCACCGTCGTGGACACGGAGAGACTGATATAAAATTGAGAGTATGCTTTTGGAATGCGTTTGAGTGATGCATTGCTTGCCAGCAAGCAGATTTTGCAAGTCTTTACAAATTGTATGGCACATCTTCAGCAGAACGATAATTTAAACCACTGTTTATATTAGGCACCTAAGGCACAGAATAAATAGTACTTACGTACCTAAGGTAAAATAAAAAAATATACATACATAGACTCACGCCTGTTTCCCGGGGGGTAGGCAGAGACTACGGAACGCCATTTGCAACGATCCTGACATACTTCTCTTGCTTCATTCACTCCCACCAAGTTTCATGCTTGCTCTTCTGTTTAGGGTACTTTCAGTGGCGTAGCGTGGGGGGGGCCGGGGGGCCATGGCCCCGGGCGGCACATTTAAAGGGGCGGCAAAAGAGGCCGCGAAAAAAGAATATACTATGCGCGGGCACTGACTCGATCCAAGTAGGACCGCGCGGCAGCGCGGGCGCTGTAGGAACTAGGCAGGGGCGGGGTGAAGTCGAGTCCTGTCGAAGTTAACAAGCACCGAGCTTTCCCGAACAGAACAACAATCGAAAATAAAATCATCCTCATTTTCATTACGTGAAGATTTATGGCTGTGTTTTTTTTAATTTTGTCACGGTAATCCGTAGTTTTTGTTTATGAATTTTTAATGGGTTGTAAAATTCCGATGATCTGCGAGTATGTTATGAGAAAATTATTAATCAATATAAGAGCAGAGCCACCCCTGTGTGCGATGTTTGTGGCGTACACAGCGCCAGGGCAATAGGGCCGCCGCGTGGCGATGAAATGCCAGCGTTAATTATTGAAATTATTTTTGATTTTATTCTAATTACTACACAATCTTCAGGGATTCAGGCCAACTTATGTACTTACAATGGGAGACAATTCAAAGCCATTCCAAGGCGTCATAATTTTATTCTAACTTTGAAATATCCAAGAGGAGCATATTATAGTGATTTCAAATATGCTTGATATATCCAACACCTTATTTGAAATAGTTTGGTGTTTTAATTTGACTACGGACTAGGCCTCTAAAATTAAGTGCCTAAAAATAAGGCCCCCAATTCCCGCCAGCTTCGTTATTCCCGGCCAAGGACGTAGTGGCGGGTACGGCAGTGCATGTCGTCTGTAAGACTACCGGGCTACGGCTGGCTACCAAAATCAATTATTACATACCTTGCGACCTAAACCGAACATAATCTACGGCAAGACTTAATTCTACCTCGAGCTCGGTCGAGGTAGAATTAAGTCACATAAAGTGGCACATACTGGAGTTATCAAAAGTCCGAAGACAAGGGGAGGACATGGTAACCCTAGAGTCAGTTGACTTTTGCTACCTTCGAGAAGGCAACTTACTTTTGGGGTGACGTTGGTTTCCTGGTCAGGAAGAACAGTTTGTAGAAGTCGGTAGTGTGTCGATTGTCGATCTGGGTAGCGTACCTCGTACTTAAACTCACCAATAGGGGCAGTCTTAAGGTAATGCTACAAGTATATGCGCCGAACTCAACTCACCCTGGCAAGATGGCTGAGGCCATGTACCAGTACAGTGCTAAGAAAGCTAGTAAGACTAAAGCTCAGTACTTCAACGCGAAAGTAGAAGTACAAGAACGCGGCGAAACGAAAATGATACGAGAATCATAGGGCCAAATGCTTCCTCGTAGCAGAGGGGCTTTTCTTAACGAACTCCTTTTGTAAGAAGAACCTCACAGGCAGTGGATATGGCGAAAACGCGATAATGTGACAAACAAGGTTTTCACTTGGCTACATCACAACGGACCGAAAGCACATATTTAAATAAAGACGGTGATCAATATAATAAACACCTGAAGCGATCACCGACGAGTACGAGGCTCTATTAATATAAACCTCAGAACTGAAAGGGCCTGGTCAAAGAAGCCAACCCTCGGACCTACATTGCTCCTCCCACCAACAGCAAGAAGTTAAGTAGAAGACGACCATAGCGGTCACGGTACAAGACGATTCGTCTCGAAAGATTTGCTCCGCATAGAGAAATAAACAAGGAGTCTAAACTGACTGCTAGCCGAGACTGGATGGCCGCAATTTCAACTCAAAGCTCGAGATTCTCGAAGACATTAAAAGCTTTTATCGACACTTGTTTACCTCGCAGGCAGACAGAACAATTTGACCTAGTACCGACAATCTAGCCCTTATGACGCACTACTACACCGAAGCCATCCTGAATGCCGAACAGACTGAGGTGCGGGCGGCTCTTAAAAACAACAAAGCACCTAGTGATGACGGAAATCCATCGAAATTTAACTCATGTGTAGTGCGCGACTCATTAACACCGCTGAGAGTTGCCACCGCTATGCTCTATGATACCTATTCGTGCAATTGAGACGAATCAAATGACAACATTTTTTTTAATCCTTTAAGCCGTTTAGTGTGTAAATCCAAACTAAAGGACATACTTATAAACATACGAACACAAGCCTGGAAAATCACGCTTCTGCATAAACATTGGGGTAAAAAGGGGGCGGCGAATTGCCGAACGGCCCCGGGCGGCAGAAACCCACGCTACGCCACTGGGTACTTTTGACCTGTCCTTTTTAGGATGTCGCCAATCTGGTCAGAGAACGTCCGCCTAGGTCTTCCCCTTCGTCCTGTCCCATTCACACTTGCTTTATATATCTTCTTTCTCAGTCTTTCGTCATCCATCCTCTCCATGTGCCCAAACCATCTTAACATGCCTTTCTCGATGCTTGTCACTACATCTTTTTTTTACCCCACACCACTCTCTTATCACACAATTCTTTACCCTTTCGGTCAAAGACACTAAAAATTATACCTACATGTTGAACAAACTTCATTTGCAGATTGAAACCCAATCAAAAGTGTTAACACTTACCTAATGAATCAATCCACCGATGACTTGATGACCAATGGACAAAAAGCTGACTCGAGACGTGTTAATTTCTGAACGACAACAATCATTCATCCATGGCACTGGTAATGTATACTCCAGACATTGCTAAATACAATATCTACTACCCGTCAAATATTTAAATGCTTAGTGCTAGGTGATAGCGGAACTTGGCTTGCCAACGAATGGCTGAGCTGGGGTGGCTCGAGTGACAGAACCATTCCCACCCGCACGCAAAATACACGCCAGGACGTGGAGTTTCGGAAACAGCCCGTGCTACCAAGTAGGCCGCTAAAGTTAAGCAACGCATGCACAGCTTACCCCTTGGATGGGTGACCGAGTGTGGCATTTATCTCTTTATTTAGGTATTTATTAAATCTTTATATACACAATAGTATAAAGGCGGACTTAATGCCATGGGCATTATCTCCCAGTCAACCTTAGAGTGGTGCGGAGAGAAAAGAAGTAGGTGTAATATAATGAAAATTAATTTGAAGTAACATAAATTATAACTAAGTACCTACTTAGTTAGTATTAATTAAGTACCTACTATTACTATATGTATAATTAACTAAGTACCTACTTAGTAACTTTTAAATCTACAATGTACCTATATTTTAGATTTAAAAGATACATTCACATAAAATTATATTAAAAACATGTATACATATTTATTTACATCTGAGCGTTACCGTGCTTCGAAGTACAGATTAAGCTGTCGGTCCCGGTTCTTGTCTTCGGACAAGAATTGTTAGGACTTGTCGGAGGCCTTCGGGCGGTCTAAAACTCTGACACTCTGGTAGTAGGGCTCACGCTCACACGAAAACGTTGACTGCACTGTTGGCGTAGTGGTTTAAGCGGCCGGCTTGCCGCTTGACGCTGCGCTGAGTGATGCGGGTTCGATCCCCACACGAGACAACACTTTGTGTGATCCATTAATTATTGTTTCGAGTCTGGGTGTTCATTGTGTCCGTTTGTTGTATGTTTGTAAAATCCGCCGCGACACACGATTTATTCCTAGTGCGGGAGTTGTGTTTAAAAAGAAAAACAGGTATATCTGCACACAAATAGCTTTCTAGAACCGGTGGTAGCGAAGCTATGTACCCAGTGGTTTAGATACAAATAGCATAGGAAGTGTCGACGTCATTAAGAGCTGTTGGCGCGCGACCGACGCTCGCCGCCGAGCCTTTACGCAACCACTGTCACTTTTGTTTCTGGTTGGCTGGAAATTCTGGTTTTGAAATTGAACCTCGTTGTAAACAGATAGCTCTAGTGACTCTAAGATGGATTAAGCAGTTGAAACGAAAAGCTTGCCACATACACGACATATTTTCAACAATAATTTTATAAAATGTAGAGTCCTTACTGGTATGGGCCATTAGGCATATAAAAAAATGTATGTATGTGTTATGACACTTATGACGCTTTTGATATAGGTATATATATACAATCATACAAGAACCCAAGTTTCCATCATCATCATCAGCCTTTAACAGTCCACTGCTGGACTAGGCCTCTCCATTGAAAGGAAGAATTGGCCTACTATACCACGCTGGCCAAACGGGTTGGTATAGGGTTTCTCTTACAGTGCTGTTCTCTGCATAATATGCTCCCTCTGTCGGCTCTTACGACACCCATGGGATGATATGGGGTGGTGACATACCGTATTCTTAATCCGTCACCACACGGACAAGTTTCCATAGTACAGAATATTGACGTGTAGAAAAAGACCCTCCCTTGGTATATAACTAGGGACCTTCTCTCCAATCATCTTGCACATAGTTTACTCTGCTCTTTGATACTTTCTATTGTAGTCTTAAGACTGGTACAGCAATGGTTTGGTCCGACCGAAACAGTAGCCTCTAGTAGAATATCGACATAAGTAACAATATTATACTGTTGTCTTTTGATCGGTGAATGAGAGCGCAGAGAGCCAATCAATTTCCCCTCCCCAGTTAATAATAATAATAATATTCTACCACACACACACACACACATCACCATCTAGTCCCAAGCTAAGCATAGCTTATGTTATGGGTACTAGATAATGGATAAACATACATAGGTATATACTTCTTTTTTTGTAAATACATATATATTATACATAGAAACACCCAAACCAAGACAAACATCTATGTTCATGCACACAAATGTTTGACTTGAGTGGGAATCGAACCCGCGACCTTCGGCGTAGCAGTCAGTTACACTCCCGCTGCGCCAACCGGCCGTCAATTAAGACAGTTATTAACTTAGCTCTTTCCTTTTACTCATCTTCCCGTCTCTTACGCAGTTACGCTACGCAACGACTGATGTCGCGGCCATATGTATAAAAACCACGCGCTTATGCTACTGCCATGCCACTCTAATTATACGTTTTAGATTTTAAGACGTAATCATGCATTCTTAAGAAAAAAGTGTTATTAATTTTTATGCTTGAAATAGAAAAATGCAACGATAGCCTACTGGAGATATACCAACAGACTGCCATGCAGAGGGTATCGGGTTCGAATCCACGGCGCGCTCCAATGACTTTTCGGAATTATGTGCGTATTGAATTGTCAAATATTGCTTGTCTCGTGCCTCGGAAAGTCGGCGGTCCCGACTGTTATGAAGATCTGTGACAATCTTTATAGGACGTCAGTACCACTAAATAAACCCACACTAGTCTAAACTATGGAATATCGCTATCCCTTTGGGTTGCGGCGATCAGACAGGCAGTCGCTGTAAAGAAAAGCTAATATTCAGCCAAATCCGGTTAGACTACTAAGCGGACCCCAGGTTGAAATTAGGATAACGCTAGGAGGATGATGATGCTTGAAATAAAAAGTACTTATCGATAAACAAGTCGACATTTTCGATGTGTACCTATATCGTAATTTTTTCAAAAAAGTCCTCGTACACTTCACAGTAGTGCTGTGTCCGCAGGAGTGTCGTTCCCCATCGCAGTCTAATATCGATAAAACAATAAGTTCTTGATGTGGAGTTTGCAACATACTGCAAATATCTTAAATTGTATGTTGTTTGCAACGTTCGCCGCTAGGCTGCGATAGCATATGAACGTATGATATAGCACAGAACATTTTCCTCGTATTACGTTACGGTGAAAGAGGCTCGCTCGCTGAATGTAGTGACGTAAGACGGTCCCAATTTTGCGCGCGCTGTTGAAATGCCCAGTGGCGCCAATGTTGACGTTCAATTATAAGTGTGCAGATTTTTATGAGATAATAGGGTTGTTTCCAACTAGTCAAATCAAGCACTTTTAATAAAATGTCAAAAACGACCTTTGCTAAGGCTTTTGTATAAAATATGACGTAGTGACGTCATAGTGTTTTGCTGTCAAGTAGAATACTTATTTTCAAAAAAAAGACGATAAAAAATGTTAAATATAGTTTTAACATTAATTGATGAATGAAACTACAATTTTTTTGACATGTTTCATTAGATAAAAATACTTATATAATTTATTTCACTTGCAGGAAACTTCCCTGTTATTGTATTGTGGGATTTTTGTCTTGTTATAGTGTGTGTGAGTAGTGACGGGATTAAAATTTGTTGTGTGTGTGTAGCTTGAAGGCGGCGGTAGCCTAGCGGAGAGCCTAACTTCAGGGTTATGCATACCGTAACCGTCGTATAATATTATATCAGATGCAATGCTTTGTAATATTTACCTTAAATGTATAAATACATAAAATGCTACTCGTAAGTAAAATAAAATAATTAAACACTGCGATCCAGAGAGTCTCAAGTTCAGATCAACTGACTTTAACTGCGTAGTAAATTGTTTATTATGGCTTGCTAAACCGTGATAGATATCATCGCTAGGCAAACTGCATGTCTGAGAATTCTCCATAGGGTTCTGCAATGAGTCATTGTAGAAGAGTTCCTATGTCTTTCTTAATGACATAGGAACTCTACCAACTTGCAATGGCCAGCGTTGTGGATTTAGGCCTTACCATTGATCTGTAATTGTTATGTTACCTCAATGGGCCTTACCCTGGTCACAAATAAGAAGAGGTCTGTGTCTAGAAGTGTGACAGATTCAAGGCAAATGTTGATGATTGTGTGTGAGATTTATGGTGTGTGTGAGCAGAAGATTGGTGTGATGAGACTTAAAACCTAATGGACATGATGGAATCAAATGCTTTGGGTGATAGAGGCAGGCTTGAACCCCTTACCCTCCTCGACAAAAACTGTGTATGAGCTTGCGTAAAGGATGCAATAGACCCGTGATATTTGTCTTAGTAAACTAAGTATAAGTAGTAGGGGAGACCGAGGGGATTTGAAACAGTGCTGATTTCTCGAATCTTTTAACCGTTGCGTTGGCAACGTGTTTTTTCAACCACTTCCTTGCGCCCGCTGACGTGTCAGTTCGCATCAGTGGCCTAAGTCACGGTACTGCATAGTATTATCTAATCTGTGGTCACGGTAACATTCGCGCGTTTATGGATTTCTGGCTGCCATGTGGCAAAAATCGTAAAAAGTAAGTAAGTATTTAACGTTTTTTTTTTACGATGCTCATATTTTGGTTTAAGTTATACATGTTTTGAAAGCTCATTAACTACAGATATAGTATATATATTTGGTACAGTTGATTTCTATGTATTTTCTTATTGATTGTGGATTTAATAGAAATTGAGAGGCTACTTGTCAGTATGGTAAACCATAATCTAAATTATAAGTAGTGCCAATAAGTTTTACAATCGTGCAACAGTAACACGGCTTGTGGCCACCGGTGGCTCTAGACGGGTGGCCCGTTTGCGCGAAGCCTAAAGCTCAAACTTATATCACAGGATCTTTATTTATACGCGTAACTGATTAAGGTATCGAGACGCGGGCAAAATAAGTCAATAATTGACTTGTACTTGCTCGTCTTAGTCACGATGACTGGCAAGTTAAATTCACAGCATAATAAATGACATATTATTGATAGAAACATGTTTGTTGACAAGAAATCTTTGTTTAAGCATAATGCTAATATATCTGATGACTAGAGGATGCCCGCGATTACGACCGCGTTATTTAAAACCACTGCTCCGCTCCCGTCACTCATAGCGCAATGTTATATAGCCTATAGCCTTCCTCGATAAATCGCCTATCTAACACTGAAAGATTTTTTCATATCGGACCAGCAGTTCCTGAGATTAGCGCTTTCAATCAAACAAACAAACTCTTCAGCTTTATATATTAGTATAAGATATAAGATACGCGTCACTGGTTTTCGATTTGCTTGACTTTGGCTGCATATAGTCGCTCAACCACTCAGGGCAAAGTGTGTGGTCCGCAAATTCTTTAGCCTGTTGGACCGACGAATCGATTGTTTATCATTTCTGCAGGGTATTTGAAGACTACGCTTAAGAAGGTACTTATACCCCGATATACGAGACTTAATTGTTATAATTCAATTGTAAATTCATGTCTAGATTCTTAGAGTTACCTCCTTAGTCTTCCTCAGTTGCTTTCATCATCAGCCTTTAACAGTCCACTGCTGGACTAGGCCTCTCCTTTGAAAGGAGGAATTGGCCATACCACGCTGGCCAAACGGGTTGGTGTAGGGTTTGTATCAAGTTTTCCTTCTCTTACAGTGCTCTTCTCTGCATAATATGCTCCCTCTGTCGGCTCTTACGACACCCATGGGATGATATGGGGTGGTGACATTCCGTATTCTTAATCCGTCTCCACACGGACTGTTTCTCAGTTGCCTTATGTTAACAAAATTATTCTATCCAAAATTAAGCAGGCAGCAAGGTAAAGGCCTTAGATCGCAACCTGGATAATGCTAGGATAATTAAGAATTCTAAAATAAACAACCAGAAGTTAGTTGAAATCATTCACACTTAGCTAAATTACCGTTACAAAATAAAGCCAATAAACCCTACAGAGGGCCTAGTACGAGTTTGCACTCGATCGTCACTGTGGACGATAGCCTAGTCGATGGGAACAATTTCCATACATTTTCTAAATGCGTCCCCTAGCGGTCTCTATCGATCGCTACTCTCCGTTAGGGGCGCTTTTTCTACCACCAGACGGCGCTTCATATGCGTCAGGTCGAACTCGGTACCTACCAACATATACAAATCAACTCGGTACTTACAAACATATTTATTTATAGTATCGTTGCAAAGTAATAAATACGAGAACATGTTATACAAACAGACAGATATAAGTATAACAAGAACGCACCGAAGTGTTACAGTTATTGACTTCGTGGGATTTGAATCTATTGCCACATTATATATTTTATATAACGTAACTTTATTCGTGTAAACTATCTCTTATTGTATGCTCAATGCACGCGACATAAACTTGACGCATGATTTTGCGATATTCGCAATCAGCATAAACCAATCCTACTTTTGTGAAAGAGGCTGTTGTTTATGTCAGCGTTTCCCATTTGCCGGGTCGCGACCCGGTACCGGGCCATCAAAATAAAATACCGGGTCGCAACATTCCCGGCTTGTTTTAAAAATAATACCTACTATCGATCGACGTATAGTATAGTGACTAAATAGGCGATGCCAAAATATTATAACTAAGTACCTTGTATTAATATAAAACATTTCTACTATTAATAAATGTGTATTATTTAACCTTAATGGAACCAGTTTGGGTTTAAAAGTATTGTTACGAGCTGGGATTCGGTGATAAATTATATACACTATGCCAGAAAAATTGCACTTTATTTACTAACACAAACACTATACACACTTATTTCTCAACACTAATAAAAACACACTTTTTCACACCACTAGAAACACCACTAAACACTCCGACTTACTTCCCTTCGCTTAATGATTATCGCTCCGATATTCAATTGTTACTGTGTCTTCTCGCCCGTCTGCGTGGTATTTATACCGACCGGAACTCATAACTAGTATTTTCGAGACTCATCACGAAAGTTCTGGTAGCTTGCGGTCATTCTAGCTTGTTCTATTTACAGCAACGCCATCTAGTACAGAGTAGCTGAATTACCTTTAAACCACCGATACATTCAATCTCTTCTTGTACCCCCATTCACCGATCAATGGCGTAATCTTCAATTCGTAACACGGCCTCCCTCTTAAACGTGTTCGTCTCTAACATCGTTGGACCCATAGTAACGAGCCAATCGGTCCACATGAACTATCTTCGGTGCACCTCGCGACCCTTTCTGGATTCGATAGGTGACGTCGTTCATCCTGGTAATTATGCGTTATGACCCGTCCCATCTGGCTTGTAACTTAGGCGATTTTCCTTTGCTTCGTACTGGGTTATGTAGCCACACCAATGATCCCTCATCGAAGCGTTTGTTGTTCGCCTTCCGGTCGTAGCGAGTCTTCATCTTCTCAGACGTCTGTTGTCCTGACTCCCTGATGTGCTCATATACATCGTTCATCTTGTTGCGTAGCTCGGTCGCGTAATCTGTTATATTGCGTGGGGATTCTGGTGGAATACCGGTGATTAAGTCTGCTGGTAAACGGATTTCTCTTCCAAAATTGGCAAAAGCTGGTGTTATTCCTGTGGTTTCGTGAACTGCACTGCGATATGACAGGAGAAACGGTTGGATGTGCTTGTCCCAATCTCTTTGTTTGCTCTCCACGACCTTCGCCAGGTACCTTTCCAGTGATTGGTTAAACCGTTCAACCATGCCATCTGATTGCGGGTGATAAGCCGTGGTCCTGGCTTTATGTGCACCCATTACGCGACAAGTCTCCTTGAACACCTCAGATTCGAAGTTCCGGCCTTGATCGCTGTGGATTTCCAAGGACACCCCGAACCGACAAAAGACTTCATGCACCAGCTTATCGGCCACGGTGGTAGCTTCTTGATTTGGAATTGCAAACACTTCAGGCCATAATATTTTCTTGGGTTTACGCGAATGTTACACATTGAAATTAAACTACAGTTTACGGATTTTATCCTGCCGTGAACATGAATCCTGTAAAGAATTCGAAACGTAGGCTAGTAATAAAAATGTAGTTTCTAGATCATTCGGTTTAAATGTAATAACTTAGTAACCAGTGAAACCAATATAACGCGATAAAATCCGTAAACTGTAGTTTAACTTCAGGCCACTTCGTGAAGTAATCCATCACAACCAAGAAGTATTTGTTGCAGTCCTGGCTCTCAGGAAATGGTCCAGCGACATCCAATGCTATACGCTCCCATAGAGCTCCTACATTGTACACCTTTAATGCACCTCTGCTACGAGTGTGTGGCCCCTTCACAGCCGCGCAACTTGTGCATTTGCGGCACCGATCCTCGACGTCATCCCGACAGTGGTGCCAATAAAACCGCTCTCGGATCTTAGTAAGCGTCTTCTTAACTCCCATGTGACCTCCCGAAGCACCATTGTGATAGAGCTGCAAGACTTCCGGCACCTTAGTTTTAGGCACTACCATTTGTAAATGGCACTGGTTACCGCGAGCGTTTTCCCATTTGCGGCACAGAACTCCATCCTGGACAACCAAGCTTTCCCACTGTGCCCAATAACTCTTGGTGATAGGGCTCATTGCTGCGATATCACTCCATTTGGGCCTAGGAGCGTCTGATTTCTTCCATTCAAGAATCGGCTGTACATCCTTGTCATCTTGCTGAGCACTTCGCAAAGCTTCTTTCCATTCGTCGCTCAGATCCGTCTTGAACATCCTCACTAATGCTGCCTGCTTTGCTTCCTGTCGGGTACAGTGCTTGCACTGGTCGGGACACGGCCTACGCGATAGGGCATCTGCGTTACCATGGGACTTGCCGCTGCGATGTTGTATTACAAAATCAAACTTTTGCAGTAGTTCAATCCATCTAGCTACTTGTCCTTTTGGGTCCTTAAATTGAAGTAGCCATTTCAGCGCTGCATGGTCGGTTCGCAGGTGGAATTTACGGCCCAACAAATATTTGTTGAAATGCTGCAATGTCTTTACTACAGCCAAGAGTTCCCGCCTGGTGACGCAATAATTTCTTTCGGGTTTGGATAAGGCCTTGCTGAAGTATGCTATAACAACTTCTTGATCACCCTTCTTCTGTGACAGCACGCCGCTAATTCCGGTGTTACTGGCATCTGTGTCAACTATGAATTCATGCTCATTGTCAGGGTAGCCTAGAATAGGTGCAGTACACAGATGTTCCTTGAGCTTCTGGAATGCAACTTCACAGCTCTCATTCCAACAAAACTGTACTCTGTCTTCGGTGAGCTTATGAAGAGGTCGAGCAATGTCAGCAAAGTTCTTCACAAACCGTCGATAGTAGGAGCATAATCCGAGGAATGCTCTGACCTGCGTTTTGTTCTCTGGAACTGGCCATTCCTTCACGGCAATGATCTTATCCGGGTCGGTTTAAATACTGTTCTCCGAGACCACATGTCCTAGAAAGTTCACTTGCCGTCTGAATAACGCGCATTTCTTCGGACTCAGCTTCAAATTAGCTCCTCGTATCTTTGACAGTACTTGCTCCAAGTTTCGAAGGTGATCCTGGAAGGTGCGCCCCACGATGATGATGTCATCCAAGTAGACCAGCAGGCGTCTCCAATTAGTCCCATGAGCACTCGCTCCATCAGTCTCTCAAAAGTAGCCGGAGCGTTGCACAATCCAAAGGGCATGACGTTAAATTGCCATAATCCTTTGCCTGCGGAGAATGCCGTCTTTTCCTTGTCTTGGGATCTATTTCCACCTGCCAGTAGCCACTTTTTAAGTCTAAGGTAGAAAATCACTTCATTCCCGTCAGCGTATCCAGTGTGTCATCGATCCTTGGCAGCGGGTAGCTGTCCTTCTTTGTGATGTCGTTTAATCGGCGGTAGTCTACACAGAAGCGCATGCTGCCATCTTTCTTCTTAACTAGCACAACCGGAGAGCACCACAGGCTGGACGAAGGCTCGATTACGCCTTCCTTCACCATACCGTCGATCATAGCTTCCACTTCACGTTCTCGTGCCACTGGCACACGTCTTGGTCGCTGGCGAATCGGTGCTTCACTTCCCGTGTTTATTTTGTGCTGGAGTAGTGCTGTCTTCCCTATGTCGGCATCACTGGTCGAGAAAATATCGGCGAACCGGTTCAACATCTTCTGAGCCTCGGTCTTCTCTTCCTCAGACAGGGTATTTTGGCAGTCCTCTAAAAGTGTAGACACGTCGAATCGTACACCTTGAACCTTGGCACTGGTAGGTTGCTCTTGATATCTACGCATCCAAGCCGCTCCTTCATAGGTGCCCAATTCCGTCCCTTTCTTGAGCGACACTTCCTTGTCACTTGCATTCAGTGCGCGTACTGATGAAACTTTGTTACTCCTTACCAAGGTTCGTGCAATCTTCCACGAGGCCTCTTTCTCTAGACCTTCGATAAGTACGCAGCGGTTCCCTCGACCAGAATTCCCTGGTAAACAAACTGGTACAACCGTTTCCGACCGCGGGTGAAGAATGACATTCTTCAGGCAGTACACTTTTCCTGAAGTTGCACCTTCCATGAAGGCTTCTTCCGAGCCACACTTCAACACTCCCTGGTTAACATCGATCTCGCAGCGATACTTCCGCATGAAGTCTAGGCCTAAGATGCAGTCGTCCACTATATCGGCCACGATGACTTTGTGACGGTAAACTTTGTTGCCTAGCTTCAGATCCACCTCCATTTCACCTCGGACGGTTATGTGCTGACCGGTAGCTGTTCTCAGATTCACACATTCATTGTTCCTGAAGCAGCCCCGAAGAACCCGTCTTGCCAGATGGAAACCGACGACTGTCCGAGAAGCACCCGTGTCCAATGTCAGCTTGCATGGTGTTCTGTTAATTTCGCCTTCGATGATCAGGCTGTTCCCGTCACATGATTGCGAGATCGAGATACTTGGGGCTCTTCCATTACCAGCCAGCACCCGCCCCGCAGTCCTGGCTTCTACTCGTTTCCCTGCTCTCGCTGCCTGGCAGGCACATCAGGCGACCCCTTTGGTGGAGACAGGGTGTCACCAGGCTGCCTATGCTTTGGGCAGCTCAAGCGGATATGGCCTCTTTCTCCGCAGTTGTAGCACCGAGGTGACGACACAACTTCCCTGATGCGGTGACCTCGGTCGTCGCGTCGTACTGCTTCCACCTCCAGAGCGTGGGCTAAGGCGTCCTTGAGGTCCCTGAAGTGCCCAAGCCTCACTGCTGCTCTTACCTCCAGGCGGGACCTGGATCCCATCCGTAAACGCCTGTACGAGGTTCCCGTCAATAAGCGCAGGCGACGACTGGTATGCCTTCCTGACCAGCTTTTCCACCTCCAGAGCCCACTGCTGCAGAGATTCTCCGGTGCGTTGTGTCCTGTCCTTCAGCTGAGCACGATACACATGTTCAAGGTGCGCGTCACCGTATCTTGCCTCCAGCGCCTCCAGTAGCTTTTCGTAGGTGACGTCTTGCCCGAGTGCCTCCAACACTGTCAAGGCCCGGTCGCGAAGGCCTAAGGTTAGGGCGGTTAAGGCCTGTTCTTTGGTTCACCCATTCGATCGCATCACAGCCTCGAACTGAATCTTATATGCTGACCATGATGAAGAGCCATCAAATGGCGGAACCTTAAACCCACGAGGCGAGGGCGCTACAGCCGCTGATGTCACTTCGAGCCCACGCAATTTCCTCTCCACTTCAGCAACACAGGTTTCGTGGTGGTCATGTACACGCTTCGCAATGTCGCTGATACGGGCCTCGTGCTGCTGGAGTTCCTCCTTGACCGCCTCCAAGTCCTTCCCCACTGCGGCGCTGCGGTCCTTAATGAGCACCAGCTGTTCCTCCAGACGGCGGGCGTGCTCTTCCTTGTCGCGCTGCAGCTGTTCCTCTAGGCGGCGCGCGTGCTCCTCTTGACGGCGAGCCTGCTCCTCCTTGTCGCGCTGTAGCTGTTCCTCCAGGCGGCGCGCGTGCTTCTCTTGACGGCGAGCTTGCTCCTCCTGACGGCGAGCCTGCTCCTCCTGACGGCGGGCCTGCTCCTGCACGAACGCCATCAGAGCCGCGATGTCGGGCACCGTCACGGAGTGTGTGGCGCTTGCATGCTGGAGCATGCAAGCGCCACACACGACTGCAGCCGTGGAGTCGCCTGGTCCTCCAGGCGATGGAGAAGGAACGTCTCCGAAGCGTCTCTGGTCCAGGTCTTGCTGGCGCTGGTTCCTGGTACGCACACCTTCAGTTTCTTCCTTCGGCATAACCGGCATAATTTATCCCTTTCTTCTGACACCAATTTGTTACGAGCTGGGGTTCGGTGATAAATTATATACACTATGCCAGAAAAACTGCACTTTATTTACTAACACAAACACTATACACACTTATTTCTCAACACTAATAAAAACACACTTTTTCACACCACTAGAAACACCACTAAACACTTCGACTGACTTCCCTTCGCTTGATGATTATCGCTCCGATATTCAATTGTTACTGTGTCTTCTCGCCCGTCTGCGTGGTATTTATACCGACCGGAACACATAACTAGTATTTTCGAGACTCATCACTAAAGTTCTGGTAGCTTGCGGTCATTCTAGCTTGTTCTATTTACAGCAACGCCATCTAGTACAGAGTAGCTGAATTACCTTTAAACCACCGATACATTCAATCTCTTCTAGTACCCATACCCATTCACCGATAGATGGCGTAATCTTCAATTCGTAACAGTATTCAATGGGTCACAAAGGGGCAATGTGAAAATTACCGGGCCATGGCAGAACAATGTTTGGGAAACACTGGTTTATGTATTTAATGGAAATAAGTTATATATGTATTTACTCGATATTAAACGCTTGCCCCTTGCTAATAACTGGCCGAAGAGCAAGCAGCTACTTTGAGCTCACTACTGGCCGCAATGAGGATTTTTGTTAGTCGTTATGAGAAAGTAATTTTTTTTTATAGACTCACGCCTGTATCCCCGAAGGGGTAGGCAGAGGTGTAATATTACACCGACATTTCGCCATCTTAGGTCCCACGTAATAGGGGGCGAGCCTATTGCCGTTACCGGGCACATCACCACCATCACCAGAGGAAGTACTCTTGAATGTAAATATGCCTATTGATACTCGTCGAAGTCGATGGGCTTCCTTTTTCTGAAAAGCTAATATTCTCTCGTAATTATTTCGTTAGAGCAGAAAGCAGAGGGTCTAGTATGAGGTTTACACTCGATCGTCACGGTGACGATATAGCCTAGTCGACGGGAACAATTTCCATACATTTTCTTAAAGCGCCCCTAACGGACAGTAGCGATGGATAGAGTCCGCTTCTTCTTTCTCATAGCGTTATCCCAGTTTCAATCTGGGGTCCGCTTTCTAGTCTAATCGGATTTGGCTGAATATTAGCTTTTCCACGGAGCGACTGCCTGTCTGCCCTCCGCAACCCGAAGGGATAGCGATATTCCATGGTTTAGACTAGTGTCAGTTTAGAAGGTACTGACGCCCTGTAACGGCTGTCAAAGATCTTCATGACAACCGGGACCGACGGCTTAACGTGCTCTCCGAGGCACGGGACAAGCGATAGGTAACAATTCAATACGCACATAGCTCCGAAAAGTCATTGGTGCGCGCCGTGGATTCGAACCCGATACCCTCTGCATGGCAGTCTGTAGGTATATCCACTCGGCTATCGCTTCCTCCGCGCAGCGATGGATAGAGTCCGCTAGGGGGCGCATATAGGAAATGTATGAAAATTGTTTCCGTCGACTACTCTATCGTCACTGTGTAAAACTCGTACTATAGACCCTCTGACCTCAGGCTTCAAGGCGAAAGTTATGGATGCTTTACAGAGGATACTCAAAAACGTATGGAATATCCTTAATGGACAAATGTCTCCATTGCACCACTGTTGCAAACTTAGCTCGTATCATTACTACACAGATAAATAACAAGTCATCAAGACTTGCAACAGTCGCGAAATTATCGAAATTAGCCATGTTGTGTAGTTGCGCAAGTCTGTGGCACGGATCTGCCAAGCCGCCATGTTGGCTACTCGTTGCTGTATTGTACAACTTCACTTAGTATCCAAAGTATGACTTTTCTTTTATAAGGACACTAACCATTAATTAACGACAGATATTCCGCGCTGGCCTGAAGTAATTTGGGAACAAGGGCCTGCCTTGCCCTTTAGAAGAAGACTAATTCATTCATTGACAAACCAAAAAAAAACAATGCATGGGCTATATTGCCTACATTAATAAGTCTGTAGTGCGTTAAAACGTATGAAAACTTTTCTATCATTAGACAACCTCAAAAGGTCATTGTCTCGCTGATAGGTAGGTACATATTGGGTCCCCCCTGTGGGATCTCCACCTTTTCGTGGTGGGGGTGACACTAAGCGAGATCAGGGGAGTGGACGCTCCGCGTGGGATTGATGGAGGCCTGCGCAGGTTGCGTCCAAATGTGCGGGTGCGGGGGACAGTTCTTTCTGCCCCTCGCATTCGGGCGCGGTCGCGGGAGGAGAGGCGTGTCGGTGTTGCGTTGCCGCGCGCCCTATCTCCCGCGACCAAATGGGGGCGCACCATTGTTGCGTCGCGGTGGGGCCGCAGAGGAAGAGGAGATGCGGTGTTGTCAGGTTGTCCTCCCTATCCTCTGTGGCCGTTATAGCGCCTGCGGACGGCGAGCGCTGGGGCTGCTCCCCGTCCGCCAAAAGGCAAGGAGGCGGCGTAGTGTCAGCGCCGCCACCCAAGTCATTACGAGATGGGGCCCGCCACACCAACGGCGGGCCAATCCCGGGCGGGGTCACGGAAAAGTACGCTATCCGCGAATCCCGTGACCCCACCACTACACGGGACCCGTAGGGACACCGCGGTAGTTTTAGTGGGTATGCCCCGTTATAGGAGAGAGCCTCCACACACCTCCTCCGCCAGTCCTAAGCCCGGTCGAACACACTCTGGCCGGGTTGGCGTCGAGTTAAGATGGCTCATAAGGAGAGTTTTCACCGTAGTGAACAACAAAAAATGGTGCATATTGGATATGCCACTTTGCCCTTTTCTACGCTTGAAGATGTACCAGATCAGTCATATTCTTGCCAACTGTAAGATGACTTTAATATCCTAGCTAAATGCTTTCATCACCTACCTACCTACAAACTACTTAACACCTGAATTTTAGCTTCACAGTTGCCAGAATTACATGTTCGGTTTGGATTTCTGATCCTAAATGTGTACCAGTACCAGTTCTTTTTTATACATCTGTGCAGTTAAATTCATATTCGATTGAACAGGGCGATATGTAGCTACTCAGAGTAATAAAAAAATTGTCGCCGGTAACGAATTATGAAACGACTACGAATTCCTGGATATTATTTCAACGTAGAATTACCTATAGGTATCAGTGAAATTGCTCAAACAAAACAAAGGTAAAAGGAGGTTCAATACCAACTCACACGCCGACCAAAACAACAAACATTGGTACATTTCACAAACATCGCAAACATTGGCCGACTAGGGGTCCCGCTTTCATCAGCTCTACAACAACCTTGGACTTCGGCCGTTACCCAATGCGTCCAAACTCCACTGGGCTATGCGCAATCATATTTTTGCGAACGCTCTGAGAAAACGAATGACGAAAAAACCGAAAGTGCACCGTCATTGTGACGTCGATTGTAATTTTTTTTACATAACACTACATGCGATCACACCCAAATGTTATACAGAGAGGCATTTCATAACCATATTAACCACTATACCAAAAAGCGTTCATAGATACGTACTTCCGTCAACACTATGCTTAATTTTCAATGGTGGATTTTGTTAGAATTTTGGTTTGTGTTAGAAGGACTCATATACTTTTGGGAGAGGGGGGAGGAAAGGTTAAAAACTTCAACTTTCCCTTTTTGGGTCCGCCCCTGCCTGATTTTATGATATCGCCTCAGATGTACTAAGTATAAGTGGGTACCTATTAAAAAGTAGATTTAGCTAGTAACGTAGAAGAAAAAGATTTCAGATTTCAGATGATTATTTTAACGCACTGACGAATAAAAGAGCTTTTTTGCAAACCATACCTACCTACTTATGCACGCCTAACAAGGCACTCTTATATGATAAAACAAACCGTACGTACTGCTAATATGTCGTAGATACCTACTACTGGTAACGGGTCATTTTCCTATTTTTTCAGGCAGGGTCTTGTGACCCTGCCTGAAAAAAGGCCTCTGACCAAGGCTTTCATTGTATGAAAGCCTTGGTCAGAGGATGTCTGAAAACTGTAGGATTCAGGAATCGAATCTTATACACCATTCATTTCTACAAAAAGCGCTACAACACAGAACCCAAGCGCGGTCGCAGCCTGAAATTTTGGAGGGGGTCACTCACTACACTAATAAAAATTCGGGCAAGTGCGAGTCTGACCCGCGCACTGAGGGTTCTGTACGCATTTTACCTTATTTGATAAGAACGAATTTGTTCGTACTAAATACGCTAGTCCTCTAAATCTGTATGAGCGCCCATACAACTTAGAGGACTATCTTAAATGGAGTCTATCTTATGTATGTATGGGGACACCCTTAAATTTTCCACTTTTTTATTTTTTGTAATGATTCTATCGATATTTGTGCTGTAAGACACTGCTTTTGGCCAAATTTCGTGATTCTAGTTCAACGGGAACTACCATATAGGTTTTCGACCCAAAACCTATAGGGTACTTACGGTTGACCTAGAATTCTCAATTTTGGTTAAAACCAAGGTCTTACAGCACAAGTAAAGGAAAAATTCTAAAAATTAAAAAAAGTAGAAAGTTAAGGTCAATTTCGGTACTTACAAGTTTTCGCAAAAATCTAATTTTGACCATATCTTTTTATCGGGTTGACCCAGGACCCTGATTTTTATACACCTAATAGGAACCATAGACCTCAGTATCTGGTATAGATTTCCACCAATTTTATTTGCTAGGTGCACCCGTTCCTGAGAAAATCGGTGGTGACACACGAACAGACAGACAGACGGACAAGAAAGTGATCTTATAAGGGTTCCTTTTTTATCTTGTGAGGTAAACAGGTACGGAACCCTAAAAATAGGTCATCATCATTGTCTTGCCCTGGTCCTAATTGATTTGGTGTCGGCGCAGTATGTCCTTCGCTTCCATACTTCTCTATCACCTCACCAGTCATCCGATCGCTTACCCTTTTCTCTTTCATACGAGGGTCAAACTGAAAGTTCTTAGAAAATCAAAAACTGATTACATTAGCCAGTTATTAGTTTTATTATATCTTTTCAAAATATTGTCCATTGACGTCAATACACCGCTGCATGCGATGGAACCACTGGGAAAAGCACTTTGCCCACTCGTCCTTAGGGGTCTCTTCAATGGCATCGCGATACGCAGCCACCGCTTCTTCAGCATTCATAAACCGCTTTCCTTTAAGTTTTTCTTTAATTTTTGGAAATAAATAAAAATCACAAGGCGCGAGGTCGGGGCTATACGGCGGGTGACTCAGTAATTCAACGTTTGATGTCGCCAAATAGTCGATCGTTCGCTTGGCGGTGTGCGACGAGGCGTTGTCGTGGTGAAGGAGGATCCTACTGCGAGGTCGTTTCTCTCGAACTTTTTCCAAGACAAGTGGCAAACAATTGGTAGTGTACCATTCTGCAGAAACTGTTTTTTGATCCTCTAACACAATTGTTGCGAAATTACCTATCCTTCCAAAGAACGAGGCCACCATTTTTTTTCCCGCACTTCGATCTCTCTTCACTTTAGTTGGCAACTCCTCGAAAGGAAACACCCACTGAGCAGATTATCTTTTGGTTTCAGGATCATAACAGTAAATCCAGCTTTCGTCACCTGTTAGTATGTCGAACACAGCATTTGAGTCACCTCCGTTAAATCTTTCAATCATTTTACGGCACCAATCCACACGATGGAGTTTTTGAGCCTTAGTCAAATTATGAGGTATCCACCGGGCGCAAAGCTTCCTGACCGCTAAATGTTCGTGGAGGATTTTGTACACTTGACTCATACCGATGCCTAAGCTTGTCCGAATCTGCTGATAGGTCACTCTTTTGTCAGTCTCTATCATACGCCGCACAACACAGATGTTATTTTCAGTCGTCGCCGTAGAAGGCCGTCCCTCACGTACATCATCAGTGAGATTAGTGCGACCACGTTTAAACTCATTAAACCAGTTGTAAACAGTCGCACGAGATGGGGCTTTATCGTGAAAGGCCAATCGTAGTCTATTATAACTTTCTTGTTGACTTAAATGACATCGAAAGTCATAAATAAAAAATCATTGCACGAAAATTTTCTCGTGTTAAATTCATGTTGACGTGACACAGACAATTTTCAATTTGCCGCCAAATCGTAAAACAAATGACAAATGAATGAAATATATACTCAGTAATATTGGCAAAGAGTTCTATTTTCAAATTTTAGAATATTTTTTTTATTATATTGTTTATAAGTGGCCAGTTCTAAGAACTTTCAGTTTGACCCTCGTATCCATCCATCCAGCTACATGAGTAGATAAAGCCGTGCCTGCAGTGGCGCCAGCCAGCGAGGAATTTTGCGCGTCTTACTTCTTTGATTTGTTTTTCTTGTTCTTTACCTCTTATTTATTACTGTAATTATTGTCATAACATTGTGTTGGTGCAAATAAATTCATTATTTCTTTCTTTCATCCTCACACAGTCCATCCATCTTTTCCTTGGCCGTCCTCTCCCTTTTCGTCCTTCTACATGCATATTCATCACTTTTTATCTACAGACATCTCATCTCTCCGCATAACATGTCCATGGCCACCCGGCCAATCGACTCCCTTTTACCTTTTCATCGATGGGCGCCACTTTCATACAACCTCTAAATTGACCTCTAACGTAATCATTCCTAATTCTGTCCATTCTTGTCACTCCACACATCCATCGTAACATTCTCATCTCTGCCACAATTGTTTATCATCCATCTTCTTTGCAGCCCAACACTCAGCTCCATACAGTACGACAGGCCTTATAACCGACGTAAACATGCGGCCCTTTAATTTCACAGGCATTTTGTGGTCGCATATTGTGCCTGAGACCTGTCACCATTTCATCCATCCTGCGTTGATTCTTTGCCTAACATCCCGATAAATTCCGCCGTCATCTTGCAGGATTGAACCTAGGTAGCGGCAATCGGAGCATACTGGTAGCGGTGTACCGCTGAGTGTAACCGGTATAGGACTGGAGAGACCGCCAAAGTCACAGACCATATATTCCATTTTGGTTCTGCTTATTCTCAGGCCTACATTCTCCAATTTCTGCCGCCACTCCTCCAGCTTGCTCTGCACCTTCTGTCCACTCACTGCTACCAGAACGATGTCATCGGCAAACAGCATTCACCTGGGTGCCTCTTCCTGTATGTCTGATAATATACCTAGCATCCATAATTAACAGGAAGAGGTAGGGGCTAAGCGCCGACCGTTGGTGCAAGCCTACAGCCACGTCGGATCTGGCTGTGATGCCAGCTGCGGATCGGACTTGATCGGACTTAAAAAATGGCAATAGAATTCAGATACTTTCTTGACGATAAGAAGATTTTCTTCTGTATATTCAGATATCGACGCGAATTTATCTCTGTTAGGGGATAGCTAAAAATTTCCTTTTATTATTTGGCAAATTTTTGAGATTTTTCCGTAGATTTTGGGGGGGGTCATGTCCCCTGTGACCCCCCCCCCCCTTCGGACCGCGTCTGAGAACCAACGTGGTACTCTATGTTATAGCGCGGCCACACATTGGATTCAACTTTGCGTCCAAGCTGGACTCAAATTTCAAATGACCAGTATTGAACCCAACTACTGCACCACACATTGGCTTCAATATATACTTTGTAGCCAAATACTGGAAATAGACCAAACATTGGACATGTCTCAGTTGTAGTCGCAGAGCGACAAGACGATGGACGAGAACTTATTTGCACTAGCCGCTTATGCATATGGTTTAGATACATATGCCTATTATTTGCATTGTACATGTTCATTTAACCAGTTAATCGACGGCGTTGTCATTTCGAAAATAATTACGTACCTACACAACAAGTAACACGTATGAACAACAGCGCTGATCGTGACGAATGAACAAACCAATGTGTGGCGCGCGAGCGGCATTTTGTCCAAGATGCCCGCGCGCACTCCCCCTTCATACCCCTCGCCTTTGAACTTACTTCAAAAACCGACTCGACACGGGTCGGTGTTGGACATTCGATTGTGATTGGACGCAATGTTCACATTGTATCCAAGACTGATCCACACATTGGTGTGTTGGACCCAATACGTAACATTGGTGCAAATATACCCAATGTGTGGCCGCGCTATTCACTGACGAATAAAAGAGCTTTTTTGCAAACCATACCTACCTACTTATGCACGCCTAACAAGGCACTCTTATATGATAAAACAAACCGTACGTACTGCTAATATGTCGTAGATACCTACTACTGGTAACGGGTCATTTTCCTATTTTTTCAGGCAGGGTCTTGTGACCCTGCCTGAAAAAAGGCCTCTGACCAAGGCTTTCATTGTATGAAAGCCTTGGTCAGAGGATGTCTGAAAACTGTAGGATTCAGGAATCGAATCTTATACACCATTCATTTCTACAAAAAGCGCTACAACACAGAACCAACGTGGTACTCTGAACGATTCATTAATTCTCGGAACATATTACAAACTTACACAATCTAGTCACGGCTCCATTTCAAAATATCAAAATATTTGGTTACGCTGCAATAGAGACCTTGGACTTCGCCCATGTTCAAACTCCACTGGGCCATTCCCCATATACGCAACACTATGCTATAGGACAAATATTAATGTGGACGCAACACGCGATCATTTGAGGAAAATTATCAAGTTATTATTTTAGTAATCAGTAAGGAATTACCTACTTAAAGAAACTAAAAAATGCATAGATTAGATAGATAAAGGACTTTTTTTATTTTTTAAATTAATGCAACACCAAGCAAGAAAAACCTTCCAAAGAAAAAAATAACCTACAAGTTTGGTGAGGTGATAAATTATGGAGTTCTGGGGTAAAAACAACCGTCAAACATACAACCGAATTTAGAATATCATCCTACTTTGAAGTTGGTTTATGACTAAGTACCTACCTAGTTACCCTTGTCATAGTGAGAAGAAGCCCGTGCCCAGCAGTGGGACAGTAGGTTTATATACATATATACAGGACTGATGATGATGATGATACCTACTTCAACACTGCAGTTCAAGTTCAGTGGACGACTGACATTTCATATTCTTCGGATTTCTAGCGCCCGCGCAGTTTCGAGTTTTCTACTTTAATTCAATACACTTGTGGAGAGTAGATGATCCAACGAAATGGGTTTTCAGCGACAGCGGTTTTTAGAGACAAGACAGACGCTGAAGATGCCACCCGTGCTTGATGCATTTTCAGGAACAAAGAGGAAGAAACACAGGTTACACGGGTGTGTGCATTGTCAGCAAAAGTGTCTCCATTCCTTTCCCAACCCATTCCGGGTACTCCATTACCGTTACAAAAAGACAGTCTCAGTATCCTTGGTATGAACAAAAACCAAAATGTCAACCACAGTAACTACATCAAGGGTATCATTAAAACGGGAGGTTTTTCACGCCGGAGCAGTTGTATCTGCAATACAAGACTCAAGTTCGGTCTTGCGTCGAATACTCTCACACATGTGGCATGGCTCCGCTCAGTACCTATTGGATGCCCTCGACGGGTTGCAGCGGCGCTGTCCTTATCATTGGGGATCCTGAGGCTACTAGGACCCTTATGTGTCCCTGCAATTACTCAGAGGCGTTGCCTCAACGGCTGTCTTTTACCGCCTTTATCACGGTGAGTGCACCGAAGAACTCTTTCAATGAATCCCATCTCCCTTCCTTGCCAGAACAACACGGTCCGGCTAAGGTGACAGTCTTATACGGTAGAACAGATACCGCCTCGCACGAAACGATTCCCTTCTGCCTATGATTCCGGGTCCTATAAAACTGGACGTGAAAATACTCCATGGCTGCTTAAGATCAAGCGGGATAGAGTCATATTGATAGGCCACAATAAAAAAATATATATGCGATAAATAATTATTTGTCTTGGTTCCTTTGGCTCATATTTTATAGGAGTACATAACTGAGTAAGAATATTTATTTGCGCTTGACTTTTCTAGACAGGCACTAATTTTCACGCCTGCCAAATATGCACTACATGCCTAGGTTCATACACAGTTCTGCCGTGGAGATGTTTAAAATTAATATCTAGGTGTGTTTACTCACACTATTATGTTCTTGAACTGAAAGCATAGTTTTTAGAATGACACATAATAAGTACACTGACATGTAAATAAACTAAACACATAGTTCCGTGTTAGTAAAATCAATGTTAGAAAGTTATACACGAATACGCGATTAACATACAAAAATGGTTTTTAGTAAAATTATTCCTTTTTCTCAGAGACGTGACTTTTCTTTTTTATGTGCTGCTATAACCCGGTTCTATAAAATTTAAAAGCTAAACGCTACCAATCACACAACTTATCATGTGCAATGTGCGCGGCGCACACAGGCGCCAGGATAATAGGGGCGCCGCGCGCCCGGTAGAGGATGACAAAAATAGATTTCGCACAGTAGAGGCCAAAGAGTAGGTACAGGCGCTGGATTGGGTCGGCGCGGCCCTGCATCAAAATATAATATCTTTACATATATCCAACAAATGTAAGTGTCGCCAGTGTGCAGTGCGGTCTGCTTGTCTATAAATAAAGTAAAATTCTTACTCGAACGAATCCATACATCAAAATTCACCAACGACTTAGACCTTGTGTGGCAAGTGCCGGTGGCTAACTCTAGTGACGGACTTTTTTAGAGCGCCAGAACCCAGAAGCCCTTGGACAAGATCTAACTGTTCTTGTCCACAGACATAGACAGCTTTATGTGCCTTTCGAAGAATGGTATCGCTCTCATGTATGTCACGTTAGGTCACCCATCCAAGTAATTACCTATGCAAGCATTGTTTATCTTTGTTTATCGAAGCCGTGAATGAATTGGTCGACACTCATACTTTACTCATACTAACGAAACTTGTCCAAATCATCTTACGGCAAGCAAGCTAGTAAATCTTTGTCTAATTTGTAAATATGTAGGTAGATAGACTTTTGATAAACGCCTTATAATTTTGTAATAGTCTTACGCGTTCACGCAACATTGCTCCAAAAAAATTACATTGCATAATTACATTTTACAATCTTAATATTATTATCACAATAATGGCTCAAATAATACAAACAATTATTTCATTAATTCAATACATAAAAAAAGTTGTTATAATTGAACTTCACGCAAATAGGTATAACTTTGACGTTAATCCTACTGACAAATTAGACTAGAAAATGTGAGCAAAATCAAAACGTAACGAAATGTCAAAATAGGAAAATACGCGCGTCGGCGCGAGATTAAGAGATTTCTTTTAATTCTACGTCTCTGAGATGTTACTATATATAAATTATCACATAATACAAGTTCAAATAAACACTATTTATATTCTATGTTGATAATTTTCACAAAAATAAAGTTAAAGCCCTGTAAAAAGTGTAAATAGGTTACGAAGGTATTGATTTTTCCATGTATCGATTTTCGCTTGTATCTTGTTGTTTACTCACTTCCCAATGCTATTTATATGATATTATGTCTGCTGTGTTTACAACAGACGATTAAGCAGTACAAATGTATGTAATTTCTTTGATAAATATTTATTTTCAGTGTGTTACAAGATGGCCAGAAAAGTAGCAGAAGTAGATGTTCATGCAGCTGATATTGACGACACTGAGGACAGCACTGACATTAGTGTAGATCTCATTGAACCTGGATTATATTTAGGTAAACAAAATGAAATTATGATATATATTCATGCAGTGTATCTACATAAAATTGTCAAACTGAGCCTGTCTAATCTTGTGGAATAACACATTCTTCTGAATTTCTTTGCCGCCCGCGCAGGCTTTAATGGTAACCCCAAATTAGGTCAAATACCTACAAAATAGTTTACCCTGCCAAACTGTTATACAGTTTGGCAGGGTAAACTATTTTGTTAAAAATGTTATCTACCTACCTGAATAAACGATTTTATTATTTTATTATTATTATTATTATTAGTTATTTTGTAATTTGCTGAATGTAATAAAAAGTATCATATGTCATTGTTTGTAATTGCAAATTCATAAACATTTGGGTGTATTTTCAGCAAAACCATAGCTCATCAAATATTCTTTTTCTTAAGTATTGGTATTGGGCAATTATACAGTGCTGTAATTAATATGCCTCTGCCAACCTTCGGGGAAACAGGCGTGAGTCTATGTATGTAATTAATATTTCAGGCAACTTGGCATGTGCCCGCGATTACCAGAAGCTGAAGCAGCTGAAGATCACGCATATCCTCACAGTTGATGTGGTGCCTCTGCCCCGGACCATACTGGGCAGAGCCAATCTCACATTTTGCTATATCAAATGTAAGCACATACAAATGCAGACTCAAACATTAAATTCAAATTCAAATTCACCTGGCTATCCAGCAGTGAAAGTCCCGTCAAAATCGGTCCAGCCGTTCTAGAGATTAGCGAGAACAAACAGACAGACAGACAGACAAAAATGGAAAAATTGTAATTTCGGTGTATGTACTTTGTATACATCCATATGTATTTAGTAAAAAGTGGCTATTTTAATATTAAAAACAGACACTTCAATTTTATATGTGTATAGATTACTCCATGTAAGGAAGTTGGAATCATAATCACCTTTTGTGTTACAACATAATACAAATACAATGTCCTAAACATCAATACGATCATTATCATTGTCCTAGCATTATCCTAGTTGCATCCCAGACTTTGGAGCCAACAAGCCAGTTTATTTTGTAGTATAGCTATAGTGCTTTACCCTTCTCATAGTGAGTAGAGGCCTGTACCCAGCAGTGGGTCAGTATAAAGGGCTGATGATGATGATAGTTCATTTTATAATATTAGCATAACAGTCTCCTGAACTTACGGGGAATAAGGATATTCTATGGCTAAGACTTGTCATAAACATAATAATATTATTTGACACATATTATGAAAAGTTTTTTAAAATATTGAGGACTAGTCTAACCTCTTTAATGTTTTTGTTTTGAAGATCTATGACAGCCTGATTTTCAGAAAATGTGATCTTGGATCCACCGCTTTTGGTATGTGTGAATCATGGGTACTGAAATTATGCATGTAAATATGATAGAGTTAGAATGATAATCTTATTAATATTCGGATTATTATGTTTTGTTTTGGGTAGTTTTATTGATAAGTTAAAATGTTATATATTATGTTTTTAGGCACTAATTGTGTTTGTTTTATAGTGGCAGATGTACCCAAAGAGGACCTGATCAGTCACCTGCCTCAGACCAATGAGTTCATCAGACAGGCCATCGCTAGTGGAGGCACTGTGCTCGTTCACTGGTAAGTCTTTTATTATTACATCTCATGCAAATTGGTCTGAATGAGTTCTAAATAATTTGTAGTGGTGTATAAGAAGAACATTTATAAGTTTGAAAAATGGTGATATACAAAAATAATGATTTAAATCGGACTGGCAGTGCCTCAGATTAGCCCATTCAACCAAAGAAACGAATGAAGTTGGTTATATTAGTTATTTGTTTTAATAACTTTTTTTAATAAACTGTCGCCTGCAGCCGCTAAGGAGTAGGCAGAGGTGTAATCTTAATATATAAAATCCTTGCGTTACTGACTGACTGACAGACACGCTACAGCCGAAACTATTGGGCGCAGGAAGCTGAAATTTGGCATGTATGTTCCTTGGGGACCGTAGGGGTACACTAAGAAGGGATTTCCCGAAATTCCCACGGGATTGGCCAAAACGGGTAAATTTAAAAAAAATGCAGGCGTAGCTGCTGGCGTCCTCTAGTTACACTATAAACTCGCACCAGACCCAAAAAAAGATAGTTATGGTGCAGTATCTTTCGTATTTATTTTATTTTACAAACAATGAATAAATAAAAAAATGACGTTATCAATTGCAGCCACTTCGGCGTGTCCCGTTCAGCGGCGGTGGTGATCGCGTACATAATGGAGAAGTACGGTCTGTGCTACGACGAGGCGTTCAACCTGGTGAAGAGCAAGCGTCGCTTCGTGGGGCCCAACATTGGATTCATCGCGCAACTCAAACTGTTCGGACACATGGGCTACCGGATCAACAGGGACGACCCCAGATACAAGCAGTTCAGACTCAAGCTGGCAGGACAGAAGCTCAATCAAGGTGACTGTACAGTAGGATAGACAAGTGTTGTAAAAGCTAGCGATGTGATGCGATGCCAGTGAGCTATCAATGTGATAATGATCTATATATCTGGGTATATCGTCACGCCTGTCTCCCATTAGGGTAGGCAGGCCAATGATAACATAGGCTGATAGGAGATTAGTGTATAGTTATGATACCAGAGGGCAGCACTATAACAGATAAGTAGATTTTTGACAATATCTTATACTAATATTTTGTACCTAATTAGAAAAATTCCATACTAACTTTGAGCATCAATATCTCCTGAACCAGTAATTTCCCAGGTATGGTGCCGAAGTAAAAAATGTTCGTAGTGATTGGTACAGCATGGGGTTTCAGTTTTCGTTAAGGGTCTTTTTACACCCTGTATAAAGCGGAAGAGTTTGTTTGATTGTTTGTTTGTTTGGTTGAATGCGCTAATCTCAGGAACTACTGGTCCGATTTGAAAAATTATTTCAGTGTTAGATAGGTTATTTATCGAGGAAGGCTATAGGCTATATAACATCACGCTATGAGCGACGGTAGCAGAGCAGTAGCCTTAAATAACGTGGGTGTATCCGCGGGCATTAAGGTGTAAGTATAATATAATTATTCGCAGCTGACTGCAGATTGCACCAGCATGCGACTTGTCGTTGCGATACTACTGAGGGTTTACCACGAGTTTTACACACGATCGTCACGGTGACGATAGACTACTCGACGGGAACAATTTCCATACATTTTCTAAAAGCGCCCCTAGCGGAGAGTAGCGATCGATAGAGACCGCTAGGGGGCATTTAGGAAATGTATGAAAATTGTTCCCCTCGATATCGTCACTGTGTAAAACTCGTACTAGACCCTTTAGTTTCTATATATAGACTCTCTGGTTTCTATATATTTCTTTGAAATACTTTTGTAGCGAGTGATACGTCGTCTCCTGCCGTCTCAAAGTTTGTTAGAACTACGATTTTGCTGTGCCATTTTGCTTTTATTAAATTAATCGATAAAGCACTTAAATGTACGATAGCCCAGTGGTGTGTGTAACGGACTGCCGAGACGATGACACACACCTCTTTTCGAAGTTATGTGTATTAAAAATGTTAATTATCGCTTGCTTAATAATGTGCCCAGTAGATGGCAATAGGCTCGCCCCCTATTACATTGGGACCGAAAACATGACTGGCGAAGTGTGGGTGTGTAATACACCTCTGGCTACGCCTTCGAGGATAAAAGCGTGAAGTTATGTGTGTGTGTATGTGTACTAAAATCGTGTTTCTATCACACTGTGTGTCCGTCGTCGGCTACGAACTTGTACTTTAAGTCCATTTTGTTTTGCCGCCATGTGTTAGACAAGTTTGAACAGATTATGCTTATGAACTAGTTGCTAGTAGCAAGTAGTGTCCGTAGGTGTGGCAACAACATTCTAGTGCAGTGGGTCCCAAAGTTGTATGAGCTTCGACCCATCAAATAAAAATCCAATATTGAGACCCTCCTCTTAGATATCTTAGTAAAATGAGGCCTTAAATATTGGACTAATACTCAGATACCCTTGTGTTAAGTAGTGGCACCACTTAGTGCTATTCATTCTCATTACAATCGGCACCGCCATACACAAGACCCGCTCAAAATTAGCTCGTGACCCACATGTGGTCGCGACACATAGTTTGGGATAGGTATGCTGGTCTAGTGAAAATACGGCATAGCAAGTTAGCCTAGTCGACTAAACCCTTTGAACACTCAAAGGATGTCCAATGTGCAACCATGAATATTTTTACTAAATTTAGATGTTTGTATCGCTATACAACCTCTCGCAGTCCTCTGCTCGACTTAAGCCTGTTAGGACAGGCTTAAGTCCGCTTAAGCAAATTAGAATTTGCTTCAGTAGAGCTGCGAGGAGGACTTGGCCTACTGCACCACGCTGGCCACGGTTTGATGTCGAGATTTTCGTAAAGATGCTACATAGTGGTTACAGAGTGTGACTCCTTTCCGACCCAAACTACACAGGTTACCTATTCGTCAGCGCAGTAGTGTGCGTGCTCTCGCAACGCATTTCCCTTCTTCTCGTAGGAAAATATCCGGGATCATAATCCCGGATCCTTTAAACAAGGCGTGAAAAATCTCTTCTAGAGGTTATCAAAGCCATCATCATCATCAGTCTTTAACAGTCCACTGCTGGACTAGGTCTCTCCTTTGAAAGGAGGAATTGGCCTACTATACCACGCTGGCCAAACGGGTTGGTATAAGGTTTGTATCAAGTTTTCCTTCTCTTGCAGTGTTGTTCTCTGCATAATATGCTCCTCTCCTCGGCTCTTACGACACCCATGGGATGATATGGGGTGGTGACAATCCGTATTCTTAATCCGTCACCACAAGGAATATCAAAGCCATCATGCCATTGTTATTGGTATGATCAGTTTTGCTATGGTACTCCGTGACTACTTAAGATGAGACGGGATGGAGACATTTTGATAGGCATCAATATGAAAAAAGAAAAAGCTGTTAAAAAAATCTTAAGTCATCTATCAACTCAAATATTACTTTTATGTCCCTCCCACACTTTTGCTCTTGTACACTTTTACTGTCTATTTACAAAGTTTTCCTTTGGAATTTCCGTCCTTTAGACATCAGAATGGCTCCCAACGCGCGGGACATTAAAAATCAAAGCATGTGACGACATTCGAGACTTATTATAGGCGCAATCATCTCAATCATAGGAGTATTTATATGTATATTTTGTATATATAATAAATGTCAGGATCGTTGCAACTGGCGTTCCTTAGTCTCTGCCTACCCGTTTGGGAAACAGGCGTGAGTCTATGTATGTATTTATATATCATGTTATGTTATGTAAGTTATTTAGGTAGTAGAATAAGATTATGTATATATTGCACATAAAGTTTGAATAAATCAATAATTAAATTTGATTCGTTTATTTTTCTTATTCGCCTCTTACCCAGCGAATGAAATAGGTTATTACCATTTTATATTCTTAATCCGTCAACGCACGGACATTGATTTGTACAATATAGGGTATTTATTTAGTTCGCAGTAGAAATCAAGCCAGTTTGGAATCTTGCGAACCCGAAGCCGGAAACAGCCGGTCCCTCAGTGTTAGCGATGCTTCTACCCAGACCCCTTCGGAATACAGAATTCGCCTCTCGAACTTATGGAATTTTGCAGATGATCCATAGTACAGCAATAGAGAAGTTTTATCGCAAATTATTTACGACTACTATACTATTGAAAATTAATTGAAATATGTAACTAATAGTATAAATATAGGTGTATAGGTATAGATAGAACATAATTATAGTAATTTTCTCGTGGTTAAAGATTAAATGGTTTCTATTACAACTCTATTTTTTTTATTTCAGTCTAACCAATTGACATCACGCTTGTTTGGCAGATCCTTAATAGGAGAAACTCAAATTTAGAACATATATGCATAGACTCACGCCTGTTTCCCGGGACGTAGGCAGAAACTACGGAACGCCATTTGAAACGATCCTGACATATTATCTCTCTTACTTCATTAATTCCCATCAAATTTCTAATGCATGCTCTTCGGTTTCGGGTACTTCTAATCTGTCCTTCAAATCTGGAACGTCTTACTATAGATATTAGATGCTATAATCTAATAGCTATTTATTGTATAATTTGCCTTTTGACACATTGCCAGAAATGGTTACTTTAAAAAATTAAATATTAATGCAAGATGCATAGCGCTATGAAAAATATCGTGTAAGGAAACACCAGAGTCCAGCTTGTTTTTTTCTAAGCAGAAAGGAAAAAGTAGGATTCAGTTGTTCATTCAGATTCAGAAATAGTTTTACGAAATCAGTGGTTTGATAAATGAGACGTTTAGCGGATGGGGTGGTACGCTCTGATAGAAACACTGCTAGAAGGAACAGGTTTTTTATTATGTCTCACTACCGCTTACATACAGTATGACCGACTAGGTAAGCACTGCCCTGAAGGCTGGAGTGTAGCCTTCCGCTCTCCGACGCTCGCAATTTAGACTGCCCGTAGGGTCGCCGATGAGCTGGCCGAAGTGCACGCTGGGTAGGCTCGGTGGTCGAGGTGTAGGCTGAGCGGCAGGGTCAGGCGGTGCAGCTGATGAAGGCTCAGGCGTAGGCTGGTGCAGTCAGACGGCTGTAGGAAGCCAGTAGATAGGAGCTGATGCGTAGGCAGCGATTGGCAGAAGCACGGCGCCAGCAGCTTGTAGGTCGCAGCTAACAGCAACCCGTAAGGAGAATTGTAGCCCGTAGGGAGAACCCCAGCGGGACAGTAGATATAGATGTAGAAGGCAGAATAGATGCGTGGTAGTAGTCAAGTAGTGGCAGCGTAGCTACGCCTAGGGAAAGTGACCGATTCAGATCGCGCACCCATCTTAATAGGCATAGACCTATGAGTCACAGACTGCTTGTGGTTGGTCTATTACCATATATGGTAATAATTCCTAGCGAAGCGCTGCTCGGGCCAGGCTGGCTCCACCCACTGCGTTAAGCGCCTGCGAGGTATTATAACTTATAACGCAATACGGAGTATTACGTTACATAAATATTGTAAAGTCATTTGTGTTTGTAAATCAGATCATGCTTGAGCCCCCAAGCTCCCTCCCCTGTCCCCTGGACTGGCAATTGTACCTAATAGCCAAGTAAGGGTAACTCTTAATAAGAAATTGTCCTTAGCTACGTATTATATGGACTAGCTTCCAGAGACGATTTGTAGGGCACAAAAAGTGCTCATCTGGAAGAGCCCTCGTTTGTAGGAAACTCATCTACCTACGCCGAGATTCGACAACTACCAACAAACTAGCTTGGAAGGTAAACATATAAGGTGACATGCTTTATATTAAACTTCCTGCCACAGGACCGGAACAAGGCTGTCCTTTTCGCTTCCTTAATCCACTAGTATAGTCAGCTATATATAACTATAAGTAACACATAATGTATTTATATATATTACTATAAAAGCCCGAAGAACAGTAAATCCCAAAGTCATTATTTTCAACAGTTGCTAGTAAGATTAGGTGAGTCTGTAACTCAAGTAACTAGGATATGTTAGGTTATCTTGTGTCCCTTAACCCAAAAATGGGAGCCCTGCGACAAACTTAGTTTTTTTATTAAAAAATTCGGACATCTACCAACGCATGCTGGTAAATTTTAGGATTTACCGTACTTCGGACTTTTACAGTAACATATATACTCATTCTCAGCGCACGGCTAAAACTACGGGCGTAAGAAGCAGAACTTTGACGTGTCTGTTCCTTGGGGAACTTAGGGGTGCTAAAGGGATTTCCCAATATTCCCACGGGTTCGAACAGACACAGTTAGATTAAAATAAGTTGATGAGCCGGCGAAGCTGCGAGCATCCTCTATACCAGATAATAATACAACCAAAGTGTTCTTATCACATTTACGATCAAGATCATAATTCATAACCAAACCCTTGGTATTCCAGTGAAGATCCTGCCGCAGCTATTCGCGGACCTGATAAAGCCGGACCCGGGTCTGGTCCGCGAGCGGCCCGAGCCCGTGGTGTACCGCTGCAAGAAGTGTCGCCGCGTCGTCGCCAGCCAGCGGAACATCATACCCCACATACCCAAGAGCGTCAAAGTGGAACTCGCCAAGAAAGGTAACGTATACGTCAGAAACGTTTTTATATGGTGACATATCTCAGATGCGTCTGATTTGTAAAGTTGCCCTTGCATCCAAGCTGTCGTATAAGAGATACATAAACTTTTTAGTGTACTTTTACGCTTGGACGATGATGCTGTCAATGAGGAAAAAACTAGCAGACCGGATAGTCACAAAACTAGCCATAACTAAAAATGAGCAAAAGCCTAGCCGACAAAATTGCAAATAGAACACAGCAGAGCGACTCCATGTTCTTAGTTCCGACTGACATCAAAGAAGTAAATGCAATAACACTATATCACAAAAATAACGGTGCTTCTGGATTAGACAGTCACAGAGCATACCTAATCTAATGTATTAAAATTCTTCCGAACCATTTACTTTCATCTGGAATCTGAGCATGACCACAGGAGTCTTTCTCGAAAGGTGGAAAGTAGCTTCAGTTTCTCCAATTCACAAGGCCGCTAATAAAGGCTGTCCTGATAACTACAGTCCTATTTCACTATTTAACATATTTTCAAAAATACTGGAAAAGCCCATAAATATCCGCCTAGTGAAGTACAGAAGAAGATATCTTGTTTATCCCAAAGGCAGTTTGGTTTCAGACAAGGAAAATGTACAGACGATGCGGTCTATCTACTTACCAACATAATTTTATTACTGATCACGTGGATAAAGGTAAACGATGTCTAGGAGCTTTTGTTGATCTAGCAAAAGCATTCGACACCGTATCGATACCAATTCTACTTAAGAAAATGGAAGCACTTGGCATCCGAGGTATTGCCTTCGACTGATTTAAAAGCTATCTCAGCAATCGACTGCAATCTATTAGAGTAGATAAAGATATAAGTGAAGAACAAAACATTTATTTTGGTGTACCGCAAGGTAGTTTAATAGGTCCCACCATGTTCAGAATTTATATGTATAGACGATTTACTGAAATTAGACATTCTGATGACACAGCAATAATTTTGCAGCAGACTGTCATGTACATTGTTTGTTTCTAGTAATAATCGCGTGAGTTGCTGTTTGGCGACTGAGGATACTTGAACAATTCCTTACCTTTAATCCAAGAAATTCACAGAAACTCTGCCTCGCAGGTATACGACCGCCGCCCAGCAAGCTCACCGGCCTCAACTGTGCCGAGAACGGTGAGATCCTGATAGCAAAACTCAAGAGCCTGGCGTCCCAGCTGATGGACATGAGCTGTGAGGCGTCCGAGGACAGTCCCGCGCAGGGACACAGTCAGCAAGACAGCGAGGAAGGACCTTGTCATGTGAGCTATGTCTTTTAATTGTTTGTTTGTAGTAGTATAGTAACTCAAGTCCTACACACATAGTCCATAACTCAAGAGCCTAGTTGGGATACCAACTGATTGACATGCGTCGTAAGGTGACTTTTTATGGGTGGACATAGTTAGGAGGCTGGAGAGTAATGAAGGCTACTTTGGAGTTTTCTTGGCTTATCGAAGGCATTCAACACCGTCCCTGTTCTTGCTCATGTAAGCAAATTGAATAAAATGTGAGTTCGGGGCTCTGCTCTTACGATCTTTGAGAGTTATCTCTCTGAAAGAACGCAACGTGTCAAAATAGGTACATGTCTCAGTGATGAGCCAAATTTAACATACGGAGTCCCTCAGGGATCAATCCTAGGACCAACGCTCTTTCTAATATAATGTAAAAAAATTATGTAATCTTATTATCCTAAACTGCAAAATATTCACGTATGCCGATGTTATGTCACGGCTATGTGCAAATGTCTTATCATAAAATGTCGAAAAAACACAATGCATTTTCTATCAAATCATATTCCCAACCAGATAACTCATAATTTACTGCCAGAACCCACGCGTGTGACGTACAGTGTGAAATAAAAGTTGCAATATTTATGGTCGCAATATGTTTGAATGCACCAATATAATTAGAACATATGTGCTGTCTTTAACATGATGAGACTGAACCATAGTACAAAAAGAATAGTAGGATAGCTTCATACAAATGGGCCGCCGCCGGTTTGAATGTACGCGTGAGTCGCCGGCGCCGTGTACGCACGCACTTTTCACGCACACAATCTCATAGACGAGCGCGGCGTCAGTACGGGATGCGCTGCGCGTCTGTGGACGCAAGAGTAGGCATTTAACTCGCCGATCGGCCTTAGCTGACCTACTATTATATTTTTACTATGACTGAACGATTTGTAGGACTCACACACACACACACACACACGTACGCACGCTAACACACACAGACACACACAAGCACACGCACACACACACCCGCGCAAACGCGCACATGCTTAAAATTTGTTAGCATTTGCCAGCTGCCCGTTAGCCATTTCTGGGAATCATCGGTTCCAGTTTCTATAAACCCTCTTTTGTTCCCTTTGAAATGTACGATTCAACATATATCGGTCCACGCGTTCTTTTGTATCTGCGTATCCGGTTTGCCCATGCATAGACTTTCTGCTTTACGAAGTCGATGCGCTCCGTGATCCGAAATGTATATTCGTGGGGACTGATGCCAGTCCTAAAAGGCTCGGCGCACAAAGCGCATGACCCTGGGACCTGTATTCTTAGATCTAAAGCAGATTAGCTTATATAATAGCCCTTGTGCAATACGTCGTTCAATTCTGCACTGCCACGCCGGGACAGCTGCCATACAACATTCCGCTACCTCGACGGCGCGCGAAGTACCTACAGAATTGAGTGCGTATCATTAAAATTATCACCATTCTCTTGAAAACTAGGTAATAACGAGCCAAGGGCACCTATCAGCGCCATATTTCGTTTATGCATAGGCAACCGGGGCAAGCGCGGCCTAAGTGTTGGTGACATGTACCATGTATATTGCTTAATCGCACATTTCAAAGCATCCGTCATTGTACTGAATACTTACGTAAGTAACTACAGTCCGTTCACAGTTATTTTACCTCTGACAAATGTCGGTGTTTGTTTTCTTTATGTTGGAATGGTACTCTGTGATGACAGGTATGTAAAATTGGGTTACCAGTGCATAACATTTTACCCAATTTTAGTGGAAACTAAAATGTCCATCTGTAACCACCATGAGTGTGTAATGTCAGTCTTATCTATATAGAAATTTTTTGAATGGAGAGAAAATCCTTATTTAAATACGTGTATCGCGTTTTTTGTATTAAATAGGTTTTTATGATAAGGAAAGTAATTGTAGTCTATATGATTTTTGCAGACAGACTTAAAAATGCCAAAATGGCAGGAGGCAAGAGTGACTGAACGAGGGATTCGGGATGCAGATAGAATGTATTAGGCTATACAAAGTGTAAGAAAAGAAGTTTTCGCTCAGAGAAACAACTGACAGGAATGAGGTGCCGAGAATCTTTTTAGGATCATCATCGTCATTGGCAGTCCGCATGGATCATTCTTATTCAAAATAAATGTGATAATTAAATTTGCAGTTTTCGTATTTGATAATTAAAACCTCACATTGACGTAAATAGACAAAAAAATTATTATAACTATTTATCTTCATAGGAAATTAGTTATTTCGTAAGAAAATAAATGTACATGCGTATAGCCGATGCCGATATCAAGAGGTTTTGTTACAAACATTACTTCCAAATATTTAATACGATCGCGTAGGCAATAAAAAATATAGGTACGTTTTTAGCAATACTGTATACCTATTTAAAATGGGAGTATGAGATACTAAATATAGCAACACAACGCCCAGGTTGGCCAATCTAACAGCTAGAGGTAAAATAACTGTGAACGGACTGTACACGACAAACTACAGTCCGTTCACAGTTATTATACCTCTGACAAATGTCGGTGTTTTTTTTCTTTATGTTGGAATTGTACTCTGTGATAGGTATGTAAAATAGGGTTACCCATGCATAACATTTTACCCAATATTAGTGGAAACTAGAATGTTCAACTGTAACCACCATAAGTGTGTAATCTAATTTCTGTCACGTCTGCTTTGATTTGCCGGCAACAAGTCACGTTAAACTGCTTGTATTTTTGGGACACTACTTATATGTACGAAACTACTATTGTGTTGTATATGCATTATTTCATCGTTATAGCTAATTATTGTAAGCCTCCTTGTGTGATTCTAATTTGAATCAGTCATATCATAACAGCCTCTTACAGTTCACTGCTAGGCCTCTCCAAAAAAGAGGTATTGGCTTACTAAATCACGCTGGCCAGACGGGTTGGTAAAGGATTTGTTTAAAGTTTTCTATCTCTTTGCAATGTTGGTTCTCTATATTCACTAAAAAAGGCGAAGTTGCGGCTTCCACATCTCAAAAAATCTCCGCGCCTAGAAAAAAACGCAAGCAAGAAAAGAAAATTGTGTTAGATGATTTCGATCTGTGCGCAGTCCGAAATACATACATACATAGACTCACGCCTGTCTCCTCGAAGGGGTAGGCAGAGGCATATTAAACGCCCACCCTTCGCCAGTGTTTCGATCCCACGTAATAGGTGGCGAGCCTATTGCCGCTTATTGGGACATTTTGTTAGCTGTCGCCTCGTCCGTTGATCGGCAGGTGCACCACTTGCAGGTGAGGCTGGCTTGGGACCCTAAGTTCTTGGGGGGAACCCTATGCACCCATGTCTATGCAACCTATGTCCGAAATAAAATAAACGAAATGTATACCGTAATGTATTTCGTAAGAAAATAAATGTACATGCATATAGCCGATATCAAGAGGTTTTGTTACAAACATTACTTCCAAATATTTAATACGATCGCGTAGGCAATAAAAAAATAAGTACATTTTTAGCAATACTGTATATTTAAAATGGGAGAAATATATACCAAATATAGCAACACAACGCCCAGGTTGGCCAATCTCACAGCTAGAGGTAAAATAACTGTGAACGGACTATATGTCATCCACCTCCACGACGGCATTATTACGTCCGTAATAATTATGATCATAATAATAATAATTTATTATTATTACTTTTTACTGCGATAAAACATGGATAAAACATGTTATTCTGTATATATATTTTTCTTTTTCTGTAATTTAAATGCTAAATGCACTTATTATATCTTTATCTCTGCATCACCCAAAGGTTGACTGGTAGATAATGCCTTAGGCATTAAGTCCGCCTCTGTACACTTGTTTGTGCATAAAGTTAAATAAATAAAAAAAAAAAAAAAGATAACCGACTCCCATGTAGACAAAACTGCGGGTGAATTCTAGCAGTCCAAAAAAAGCATGCTAAGTACACTGCAAAATGTAGTAGTGTACCATTTTAAGTAAAACCGTCAGTCTGTCCCATAAGACTCATAACTCATGTCTCACAAAATGTCTCTTATTTGGACTTGCCCTTATCTGTTTCTTTTTTCCCGCTTTCGGACCGAACAAAGCCGAACTGTCTATTACTTTGTTGTAAACGGGACTTAGTTATTAATGTATTGTGATGGATAGAGAGGCATGTCCTGAATGATTCGTCTGGAACTGTTTTATATAAGTTTAAGATAGTTTTTACCTACCCTACTAAGTTTTGAGGACTTCTAGGCAATTTCACTGATGTCTGATAAGTTCCTTTTAAATTAATTTATTGGATAACTCATACAAATTTCGATACAATCTAGAATATATTTGGCAGTTACGGCCCGTCACAGCCTACAGCGGCGGCGGCAGCGGCGAGTGATTTCGATGTACATGGCGTGTTTACTCTGAGGCGACATCGGTCGCTGCGGCGCGGCGTAGCAAAACGCGCCATTGAAAACGCTTGCCGTTGTCGCCGCCGTTGTAGGCTGTGACCGGGCCGTTAAAGTCTATCCAGAGTTGTTGAAATTGGGGCGTAACGTCTATAATGATATTTGTCGTCAGGGTCCGGACGGCTACAGCGAGACGAACATGGTGGATGGCCACATAGCGTCGCGCGCAGATCTCCCGGGCGCGTGTCGCCTCATGTGGTTCGTGGAGCCGATGGGCTGGATGCGTGACGTCACGCACCTCCCGCACGGCAAGCTGCACTGCCCCAAGTGCCACAACAAGATCGGCAGCTTCAGCTGGATCATGGGTATAGCTCACTCACGTATATATACTAACCACCCCACGGCAAGCTGCACTGTCCCAAGTGTTGTGTTCAGCTGGATCATGGGTATAGCTCACTCACGTATATATACTAACCACCCCACGGCAAGCTGCACTGCCTCAAGTGCCACAACAAGATCGGCAGCTTCAGCTGGATCATGGGTATAGCTCACTCACGTATATATACTAACCACCCCACGGCAAGCTGCACTGTCCCAAGTGTTGTGTTCAGCTGGATCATGGGTATAGCTCACTCACGTATATATACTAACCACCCCACGGCAAGCTGCACTGCCCCAAGTGTTGTGTTCAGCTGGATCATGGGTATAGCTCACTCACGTATATATACTAACCACCCCACGGCAAGCTGCACTGTCCTAAGTGTTGTGTTCAGCTGGATCATGGGTATAGCTCACTCACGTATATATACTAACCACCCCACGGCAAGCTGCACTGCCCCAAGTGTTGTGTTCAGCTGGATCATGGGTATAGCTCACTCACGTATATATACTAACCACCCCACGGCAAGCTGCACTGCCCCAAGTGTTGTGTTCAGCTGGATCATGGGTATAGCTCACTCACGTATATATACTAACCACCCCACGGCAAGCTGCACTGCCCCAAGTGTTGTGTTCAGCTGGATCCTGGGTATAGCTCACTCACGTATATATACTAACCACCCCACGGCAAGCTGCACTGCCCCAAGTGTTGTGTTCAGCTGGATCATGGGTATAGCTCACTCACGTATATATACTAACCACCCCACGGCAAGCTGCACTGCCCCAAGTGTTGTGTTCAGCTGGATCATGGGTATAGCTCACTCACGTTTATATACTAACCACCCCACGGCAAGCTGCACTGCCCCAAGTGTTGTGTTCAGCTGGATCATGGGTATAGCTCACTCACGTATATATACTAACCACCCCACGGCAAGCTGCACTGCCCCAAGTGTTGTGTTCAGCTGGATCATGGGTATAGCTCACTCACGTATATATACTAACCACCCCACGGCAAGCTGCACTGCCCCAAGTGTTGTGTTCAGCTGGATCATGGGTATAGCTCACTCACGTATATATACTAACCACCCCACGGCAAGCTGCACTGCCCCAAGTGTTGTGTTCAGCTGGATCATGGGTATAGCTCACTCACGTATATATACTAACCACCCCACGGCAAGCTGCACTGCCCCAAGTGCCACAACAAGATCGGCAGCTTCAGCTGGATCATGGGTATAGCTCACTCACGTATATATACTAACCACCCCACGGCAAGCTGCACTGCCCCAAGTGCCACAACAAGATCGGCAGCTTCAGCTGGATCATGGGTATAGCTCACTCACGTATATATACTAACCACCCCACGGCAAGCTGCACTGTCCCAAGTGTTGTGTTCAGCTGGATCATGGGTATAGCTCACTCACGTATATATACTAACCACCCCACGGCAAGCTGCACTGCCCCAAGTGTTGTGTTCAGCTGGATCATGGGTATAGCTCACTCACGTATATATACTAACCACCCCACGGCAAGCTGCACTGCCCCAAGTGTTGTGTTCAGCTGGATCATGGGTATAGCTCACTCACGTATATATACTAACCACCCCACGGCAAGCTGCACTGCCCCAAGTGTTGTGTTCAGCTGGATCATGGGTATAGCTCACTCACGTATATATACTAACCACCCCACGGCAAGCTGCACTGTCCCAAGTGTTGTGTTCAGCTGGATCATGGGTATAGCTCACTCACGTATATATACTAACCACCCCACGGCAAGCTGCACTGCCCCAAGTGTTGTGTTCAGCTGGATCCTGGGTATAGCTCACTCACGTATATATACTAACCACCCCACGGCAAGCTGCACTGCCCCAAGTGTTGTGTTCAGCTGGATCATGGGTATAGCTCACTCACGTATATATACTAACCACCCCACGGCAAGCTGCACTGCCCCAAGTGCCACAACAAGATCGGCAGCTTCAGCTGGATCATGGGTATAGCTCACTCACGTATATATACTAACCACCCCACGGCAAGCTGCACTGCCCCAAGTGTTGTGTTCAGCTGGATCATGGGTATAGCTCACTCACGTATATATACTAACCACCCCACGGCAAGCTGCACTGCCCCAAGTGTTGTGTTCAGCTGGATCATGGGTATAGCTCACTCACGTATATATACTAACCACCCCACGGCAAGCTGCACTGCCCCAAGTGTTGTGTTCAGCTGGATCATGGGTATAGCTCACTCACGTATATATACTAACCACCCCACGGCAAGCTGCACTGCCCCAAGTGCCACAACAAGATCGGCAGCTTCAGCTGGATCATGGGTATAGCTCACTCACGTATATATACTAACCACCCCACGGCAAGCTGCACTGTCCCAAGTGTTGTGTTCAGCTGGATCATGGGTATAGCTCACTCACGTATATATACTAACCACCCCACGGTAAGCTGCACTGCCCCAAGTGTTGTGTTCAGGTGGATCATGGGTATAGCTCACTCACGTATATATACTAACCACCCCACGGCAAGCTGCACTGCCCCAAGTGTTGTGTTCAGCTGGATCATGGGTATAGCTCACTCACGTATATATACTAACCACCCCACGGCAAGCTGCACTGCCCCAAGTGTTGTGTTCAGCTGGATCATGGGTATAGCTCACTCACGTATATATACTAACCACCCCACGGCAAGCTGCACTGGCCCAAGTGTTGTGTTCAGCTGGATCATGGGTATAGCTCACTCACGTATATATACTAACCACCCCACGGCAAGCTGCACTGCCCCAAGTGCCACAACAAGATCGGCAGCTTCAGCTGGATCATGGGTATAGCTCACTCACGTATATATACTAACCACCCCACGGCAAGCTGCACTGCCCCAAGTGCCACAACAAGATTGACAGCTTCAGCTGGATCATGGGTATAGCTCACTCACGTATATATACTAACCACCCCACGGCAAGCTGCACTGCCTCAAGTGCCACAACAAGATCGGCAGCTTCAGCTGGATCATGGGTATAGCTCACTCACGTATATATACTAACCACCCCACGGCAAGCTGCACTGCCTCAAGTGCCACAACAAGATCGGCAGCTTCAGCTGGATCATGGATATAGCTCACTCACGTATATATACTAACCACCCCACGGCAAGCTGCACTGCCTCAAGTGCCACAACAAGATCGGCAGCTTCAGCTGGATCATGGGTATAGCTCACTCACGTATATATACTAACCACCCCACGGCAAGCTGCACTGCCCCAAGTGCCACAACAAGATCGGCAGCTTCAGCTGGATCATGGGTATAGCTCACTCACGTATATATACTAACCACCCCACGGCAAGCTGCACTGCCCCAAGTGTTGTGTTCAGCTGGATCATGGGTATAGCTCACTCACGTATATATACTAACCACCCCACGGCAAGCTGCACTGCCCCAAGTGTTGTGTTCAGCTGGATCATGGGTATAGCTCACTCACGTATATATACTAACCACCCACGGCAAGCTGCACTGCCCCAAGTGCCACAACAAGATCGGCAGCTTCAGCTGGATCATGGGTATAGCTCACTCACGTATATATACTAACCACCCCACGGCAAGCTGCACTGCCCCAAGTGTTGTGTTCAGCTGGATCATGGGTATAGCTCACTCACGTATATATACTAACCACCCCACGGCAAGCTGCACTGCCCCAAGTGTTGTGTTCAGCTGGATCATGGGTATAGCTCACTCACGTATATATACTAACCACCCCACGGCAAGCTGCACTGTCCCAAGTGTTGTGTTCAGTGCCACAATAAGATCGGCAGCTTCAGCTGGATCATGGGTATAGCTCACTCACGTATATATACTAACCACCCCACGGTAAGCTGCACTGCCCCAAGTGTTGTGTTCAGGTGGATCATGGGTATAGCTCACTCACGTATATATACTAACCACCCCACGGCAAGCTGCACTGCCCCAAGTGTTGTGTTCAGCTGGATCATGGGTATAGCTCACTCACGTATATATACTAACCACCCCACGGCAAGCTGCACTGCCCCAAGTGTTGTGTTCAGCTGGATCATGGGTATAGCTCACTCACGTATATATACTAACCACCCCACGGCAAGCTGCACTGCCCCAAGTGTTGTGTTCAGCTGGATCATGGGTATAGCTCACTCACGTATATATACTAACCACCCCACGGCAAGCTGCACTGCCCCAAGTGCCACAACAAGATCGGCAGCTTCAGCTGGATCATGGGTATAGCTCACTCACGTATATATACTAACCACCCCACGGCAAGCTGCACTGCCCCAAGTGTTGTGTTCAGCTGGATCATGGGTATAGCTCACTCACGTATATATACTAACCACCCACGGCAAGCTGCACTGCCCCAAGTGTTGTGTTCAGCTGGATCATGGGTATAGCTCACTCACGTATATATACTAACCACCCCACGGCAAGCTGCACTGCCCCAAGTGTTGTGTTCAGCTGGATCATGGGTATAGCTCACTCACGTATATATACTAACCACCCCACGGCAAGCTGCACTGCCACAAATGTTGTGTTCAGCTGGATCATGGGTATAGCTCACTCACGTATATATACTAACCACCCCACGGCAAGCTGCACTGCCCCAAGTGCCACAACAAGATTGACAGCTTCAGCTGGATCATGGGTATAGCTCACTCACGTATATATACTAACCACCCCACGGCAAGCTGCACTGCCTCAAGTGCCACAACAAGATCGGCAGCTTCAGCTGGATCATGGGTATAGCTCACTCACGTATATATACTAACCACCCCACGGCAAGCTGCACTGCCTCAAGTGCCACAACAAGATCGGCAGCTTCAGCTGGATCATGGATATAGCTCACTCACGTATATATACTAACCACCCCACGGCAAGCTGCACTGCCTCAAGTGCCACAACAAGATCGGCAGCTTCAGCTGGATCATGGGTATAGCTCACTCACGTATATATACTAACCACCCCACGGCAAGCTGCACTGCCCCAAGTGCCACAACAAGATCGGCAGCTTCAGCTGGATCATGGGTATAGCTCACTCACGTATATATACTAACCACCCCACGGCAAGCTGCACTGCCCCAAGTGTTGTGTTCAGCTGGATCATGGGTATAGCTCACTCACGTATATATACTAACCACCCCACGGCAAGCTGCACTGCCCCAAGTGTTGTGTTCAGCTGGATCATGGGTATAGCTCACTCACGTATATATACTAACCACCCCACGGCAAGCTGCACTGCCCCAAGTGCCACAACAAGATCGGCAGCTTCAGCTGGATCATGGGTATAGCTCACTCACGTATATATACTAACCACCCCACGGCAAGCTGCACTGCCCCAAGTGTTGTGTTCAGCTGGATCATGGGTATAGCTCACTCACGTATATATACTAACCACCCCACGGCAAGCTGCACTGTCCCAAGTGTTGTGTTCAGCTGGATCATGGGTATAGCTCACTCACGTATATATACTAACCACCCCACGGCAAGCTGCACTGCCCCAAGTGCCACAATAAGATCGGCAGCTTCAGCTGGATCATGGGTATAGCTCACTCACGTATATATACTAACCACCCCACGGCAAGCTGCACTGCCCCAAGTGTTGTGTTCAGCTGGATCACGGGTATAGCTCACTCACGTATATATACTAACCACCCCACGGCAAGCTGCACTGCCACAAGGTTTGTGTTCAGATGGATCATGGGTATAGCTCACTCACGTATATATACTAACCACCCCACGGCAAGCTGCACTGCCCCAAGTGTTGTGTTCAGCTGGATCATGGGTATAGCTCACTCACGTATATATACTAACCACCCCACGGCAAGCTGCACTGCCCCAAGTGTTGTGTTCAGCTGGATCATGGGTATAGCTCACTCACGTATATATACTAACCACCCCACGGCAAGCTGCACTGTCCCAAGTGTTGTGTTCAGCTGGATCATGGGTATAGCTCACTCACGTATATATACTAACCACCCCACGGCAAGCTGCACTGCCCCAAGTGTTGTGTTCAGGTGGATCATGGGTATAGCTCACTCACGTATATATACTAACCACCCCACGGCAAGCTGCACTGCCCCAAGTGTTGTGTTCAGCTGGATCATGGGTATAGCTCACTCACGTATATATACTAACCACCCCACGGCAAGCTGCACTGCCCCAAGTGTTGTGTTCAGCTGGATCATGGGTATAGCTCACTCACGTATATATACTAACCACCCCACGGCAAGCTGCACTGCCTCAAGTGCCACAATAAGATCGGCAGCTTCAGCTGGATCATGGGTATAGCTCACTCACGTATATATACTAACCACCCCACGGCAAGCTGCACTGCCCCAAGTGTTGTGTTCAGCTGGATCATGGGTATAGCTCACTCACGTATATATACTAACCACCCCACGGCAAGCTGCACTGCCTCAAGTGCCACAACAAGATCGGCAGCTTCAGCTGGATCATGGGTATAGCTCACTCACGTATATATACTAACCACCCCACGGCAAGCTGCACTGCCTCAAGTGCCACAACAAGATCGGCAGCTTCAGCTGGATCATGGGTATAGCTCACTCACGTATATATACTAACCACCCCACGGCAAGCTGCACTGCCCCAAGTGCCACAACAAGATCGGCAGCTTCAGCTGGATCATGGGTATAGCTCACTCACGTATATATACTAACCACCCCACGGCAAGCTGCACTGCCCCAAGTGTTGTGTTCAGCTGGATCATGGGTATAGCTCACTCACGTATATATACTAACCACCCCACGGCAAGCTGCACTGTCCCAAGTGTTGTGTTCAGCTGGATCATGGGTATAGCTCACTCACGTATATATACTAACCACCCCACGGCAAGCTGCACTGCCCCAAGTGCCACAATAAGATCGGCAGCTTCAGCTGGATCATGGGTATAGCTCACTCACGTATATATACTAACCACCCCACGGCAAGCTGCACTGCCCCAAGTGTTGTGTTCAGCTGGATCATGGGTATAGCTCACTCACGTATATATACTAACCACCCCACGGCAAGCTGCACTGCCCCAAGTGTTGTGTTCAGGTGGATCATGGGTATAGCTCACTCACGTATATATACTAACCACCCCACGGCAAGCTGCACTGCCCCAAGTGTTGTGTTCAGCTGGATCATGGGTATAGCTCACTCACGTATATATACTAACCACCCCACGGCAAGCTGCACTGCCCCAAGTGTTGTGTTCAGCTGGATCATGGGTATAGCTCACTCACGTATATATACTAACCACCCCACGGCAAGCTGCACTGCCTCAAGTGCCACAATAAGATCGGCAGCTTCAGCTGGATCATGGGTATAGCTCACTCACGTATATATACTAACCACCCCACGGCAAGCTGCACTGCCCCAAGTGTTGTGTTCAGCTGGATCATGGGTATAGCTCACTCACGTATATATACTAACCACCCCACGGCAAGCTGCACTGCCTCAAGTGCCACAACAAGATCGGCAGCTTCAGCTGGATCATGGGTATAGCTCACTCACGTATATATACTAACCACCCCACGGCAAGCTGCACTGCCTCAAGTGCCACAACAAGATCGGCAGCTTCAGCTGGATCATGGGTATAGCTCACTCACGTATATATACTAACCACCCCACGGCAAGCTGCACTGCCCCAAGTGCCACAACAAGATCGGCAGCTTCAGCTGGATCATGGGTATAGCTCACTCACGTATATATACTAACCACCCCACGGCAAGCTGCACTGCCCCAAGTGTTGTGTTCAGCTGGATCATGGGTATAGCTCACTCACGTATATATACTAACCACCCCACGGCAAGCTGCACTGTCCCAAGTGTTGTGTTCAGCTGGATCATGGGTATAGCTCACTCACGTATATATACTAACCACCCCACGGCAAGCTGCACTGCCCCAAGTGCCACAATAAGATCGGCAGCTTCAGCTGGATCATGGGTATAGCTCACTCACGTATATATACTAACCACCCCACGGCAAGCTGCACTGCCCCAAGTGTTGTGTTCAGCTGGATCATGGGTATAGCTCACTCACGTATATATACTAACCACCCCACGGCAAGCTGCACTGCCCCAAGTGTTGTGTTCAGCTGGATCATGGGTATAGCTCACTCACGTATATATACTAACCACCCCACGGCAAGCTGCACTGCTACAAGGTTTGTGTTCAGCTGGATCATGGGTATAGCTCACTCACGTATATATACTAACCACCCCACGGCAAGCTGCACTGCCCCAAGTGCCACAACAAGATCGACAGCTTCAGCTGGATCATGGGTATAGCTCACTCACGTATATATACTAACCACCCCACGGCAAGCTGCACTGCCCCAAGTGTTGTGTTCAGCTGGATCATGGGTATAGCTCACTCACGTATATATACTAACCACCCCACGGCAAGCTGCACTGCCTCAAGTGCCACAACAAGATCGGCAGCTTCAGCTGGATCATGGGTATAGCTCACTCACGTATATATACTAACCACCCCACGGCAAGCTGCACTGCCCCAAGTGTTGTGTTCAGCTGGATCATGGGTATAGCTCACTCACGTATATATACTAACCACCCCACGGCAAGCTGCACTGCCTCAAGTGCCACAACGAGATCGGCAGCTTCAGCTGGATCATGGGTATAGCTCACTCACGTATATATACTAACCACCCCACGGCAAGCTGCACTGTCCCAAGTGTTGTGTTCAGCTGGATCATGGGTATAGCTCACTCACGTATATATACTAACCACCCCACGGCAAGCTGCACTGCCACAAGGTTTGTGTTCAGCTGGATCATGGGTATAGCTCACTCACGTATATATACTAACCACCCCACGGCAAGCTGCACTGCCCCAAGTGTTGTGTTCAGCTGGATCATGGGTATAGCTCACTCACGTATATATACTAACCACCCCACGGCAAGCTGCACTGCCCCAAGTGTTGTGTTCAGCTGGATCATGGGTATAGCTCACTCACGTATATATACTAACCACCCCACGGCAAGCTGCACTGCCCCAAGTGTTGTGTTCAGCTGGATCATGGGTATAGCTCACTCACGTATATATACTAACCACCCCACGGCAAGCTGCACTGCCCCAAGTGTTGTGTTCAGCTGGATCATGGGTATAGCTCACTCACGTATATATACTAACCACCCCACGGCAAGCTGCACTGCCCCAAGTGTTGTGTTCAGCTGGATCATGGGTATAGCTCACTCACGTATATATACTAACCACCCCACGGCAAGCTGCACTGCCCCAAGTGTTGTGTTCAGCTGGATCATGGGTATAGCTCACTCACGTATATATACTAACCACCCCACGGCAAGCTGCACTGCCACAAGGTTTGTGTTCAGCTGGATCATGGGTATAGCTCACTCACGTATATATACTAACCACCCCACGGCAAGCTGCACTGCCCCAAGTGTTGTGTTCAGCTGGATCATGGGTATAGCTCACTCACGTATATATACTAACCACCCCACGGCAAGCTGCACTGCCCCAAGTGTTGTGTTCAGCTGGATCATGGGTATAGCTCACTCACGTATATATACTAACCACCCCACGGCAAGCTGCACTGCCCCAAGTGTTGTGTTCAGCTGGATCATGGGTAAAGCTCACTCACGTATATATACTAACCACCCCACGGCAAGCTGCACTGTCCCAAGTGTTGTGTTCAGCTGGATCATGGGTATAGCTCACTCACGTATATATACTAACCACCCCACGGCAAGCTGCACTGCCCCAAGTGTTGTGTTCAGCTGGATCATGGGTATAGCTCACTCACGTATATATACTAACCACCCCACGGCAAGCTGCACTGCCCCAAGTGTTGTGTTCAGCTGGATCATGGGTATAGCTCACTCACGTATATATACTAACCACCCCACGGCAAGCTGCACTGCCCCAAGTGCCACAACAAGATCGGCAGCTTCAGCTGGATCATGGGTATAGCTCACTCACGTATATATACTAACCACCCCACGGCAAGCTGCACTGCCCCAAGTGTTGTGTTCAGCTGGATCATGGGTATAGCTCACTCACGTATATATACTAACCACCCCACGGCAAGCTGCACTGCCCCAAGTGTTGTGTTCAGCTGGATCCTGGGTATAGCTCACTCACGTATATATACTAACCACCCCACGGCAAGCTGCACTGCCCCAAGTGTTGTGTTCAGCTGGATCATGGGTATAGCTCACTCACGTATATATACTAACCACCCCACGGCAAGCTGCACTGCCCCAAGTGCCACAACAAGATCGGCAGCTTCAGCTGGATCATGGGTATAGCTCACTCACGTATATATACTAACCACCCCACGGCAAGCTGCACTGCCCCAAGTGTTGTGTTCAGCTGGATCATGGGTATAGCTCGCTAACCTATATACATATATAACACTAGCCGTTTCCCGGGGTTTCACCCGCGTCCTGAGGGAACTACTTCGCGTACCTGAAAAACCCAAATATCTTACGGGCCCTATTTTTTCTAAAATAAAATATAGCCTTTGTTACTCGCAGATAATGTAGCTTTCTAATGGTCAAGAATTCATTAGAAAGCTACATTATCTGCGAGAAATTCAGAATTTTTAAAATCGGTCCAGTAGTTTTTGAGTTTATCCATTACAAACAAACAAAAATACAATTTTTTCCTCTTTATAATATTAGTGTAGATGGTAGGAACAGCAATGCCATCTTGTAGAAAACAGGTAACTGCCTCTACTTGCTGCTAGATGGCGCTATTTTTAATCAATCTAGTAATCTCTTCTAACTTTTTCTTGCCGATAGATGGCGTTATTCTCAACAAATCTCGCCATTCGTAACAATATTTCGTATGTAGTATGTTTTATTATTTTTAGCGATTTTATAAAATAGTAATAAATAGCGTAACTTCTGTTTGTTATGCAGGTTGTAAGTGCCCTTGCGGACAAAAGGTGGCGCCGGCGTTCTACCTGGTGCCTTCCAAGGTGGAGTGGTCGAACATAGTGCAGAATGTACAAATTACTGTGTAAATACACCCTTATACCTACTACATACGTGGAACAGGAATACGTGGTCCTAAAGCATCTCAGTGGATTGCGACCGATCGTATGTGATGCGGTGCACGCCAATTTTACTATATGAAGATACTTATGACTAGAGATGGGCGGGGGGTAAACACCCAACGGGTAAATACCCAGGTATTTTCCCGTTTGGGTATAAATCGGGTATTTACCCGGGTAAATACCCGAAGCATGGGTATTTTCAGAAAAAAGATTGAGAAAGCGCATGATTTATATGAACTACAGTCAATACGGGTTTAAAAGTTCTTATATTTGATCTTACAATCTGATATACCGTTGTAGATGTTTCGGTAATATGGAAATAATATAATGTCATCACATGGAATACTTTGAAACGCTTATTCTGCTCCATAGCTTGTTAAAACTTAGTATTATTGTAAAGAGACTTACTGCCGGTTTCAAAATTCGATCTACCCATAGATTAACACTTTCACTGCCAAGTCATTATACTATAAGTCAATACATATGCCCAGTAATTTGTGGGAGTAATACATAACGACTCGGATCCGAGTCCATCGGCACGACGACGTCGTAACTGGACCGCTACGCCCATGGTCCCGTATCCGAATTCACAAGCGCGAGCGCAGGGTTGTCCAAAATGACCTGTGTTATTTTTTAATTTTTGTTCTAGTGAAATAAATGGCAAGTGATTAATGTTTTTATTTATAAAAGTATATTTTAAAATCAAATACTTTCGTCTTCATTTACTCCTAGTTTTAGGGTAACAAATCTTATAACAAAGCTTGTCGGTATTGATTGAGATCGTTCGCCGAACATCTGTTTCCTCGACAATTATAACGATGTTCTTGATTTCATTGAAAATATCGGAGAAGGATTTACAACGATTAGATAAAATAGAAATCATAGAACAAAGCTTGTCGGTATTGATTGAGATCGTTCGCCGACCATCTGTTGCCTCGATAATTTCTAACGATGTTCTTGTTTTCATTGAAAATATCGGAGAAGGATTTACAACGTTTAGATAAAATAGAAATCATAGAACAAAGCTTGTCGGTATTTATTATCTTCGTTAGGTGACAATTTTTAGACCCAATCTAAACATTTCGTTATCTATGATTAGTTGCCGCAATAACAAAGGCGCCGAAGTGCTTTGTTTTCATTTAAAAGTCGTGAGAAAAATTTAAAACTTGAAAATATTATGTCGGCGTCGGCGTCCTTTGTTATGTACTTAAAAAATGAAGCGCACGTGTCCTTTTGCTAATTCACACTTTTGTTGAACATTTTACATTACCTACTATGAACGAACGCCACAAATAGCCACAAACGTAAGTAATGCATGCAACACAAGTTAGTGAACAATGCAAACAATCATTCTGTGTTCCCACATGTCATATTTTTGGTATTATATTTTTTTTATTGTATGTACCTAGTAATTTCAAGTAGATATATTCTAAAATCATAAATACAGGATGCAGTTATTTAAAAAAGATATGAATTTAAGTATGTATGAATGTAAGTACCTCATAAAATGCAAATCTAATACGAACACTCAAATAATCATGATATTATTATACTATTTTTCGCTAGTCGTAACTAAGTTTTATGCGTGTAGGTTATGAATCTACATAATTATATTTTGTCGACGCAAAACAACATCAAATAATTCAAATGTTTAATGATGAACGTTCAAGTGAAATATTTGGGCGTAGGTACCTATTTACGTGTGTACGATGTGTAGATACGGCACTTGTTCAATAATTGTTCATCATTATGATCATTATTTCTGAATTAAGCAACACTTATAATCATAAACTTCGCTTATAGGTCAATTATTTCGGAAGATTAGGTACGAATGATATAACAACTAGTAAAAAAGTTGGCCGCATGGTTTGGATTTGACAACTCTAAGTTAACAATGACGCGTATCTCTATTGTTCGACTTGCACCCGGATCCGAGTCCTTGGCATTGTTAGAAGTCGGCCATAACTACTTATAGACACGACTCGGATCCGAGTTCTGGGCATGGGAATATATGAATTGTTGAACTCGGATCCGAGTCGTGGGCACTGAACGTGTTAAGAGATTCGAGATACGTGGTTGACATATTTTGTATGGAGCTTATGTCAAAACTGAATCCAGGATCTCAAAAAATTGGATAGATTGAATATTGAATTTAGCGGCTAGAGATCTGTCTATTGAAAAGTCAATATGCTTACATGTCGTCGGAGGAGAGCACTAGCATTTTAGGCCTTTTCTGTTGGCGCTCCGGCGATGGACCACAGATTTTAGGGGGCTCAAGAAATTAAGACCCCTTTGTACGGACAGCATTCATCGAACCCGACACTGAAATTGTCCACATCTGCGGACTCACCCAGGTGTTCAAGCTGATAGCTATCGAAGTTTTGGATACGAACGGGTGCTGGTTGTAGCGTAGACTTCGTGAATCTTAACCGTTTGAGGCTTGTACTAATATTCAATGTGTCTCTTACCAGATGGCAAGAGACCACTTTAAACTAATTGCTCTCAGATACATCATAAAATATTTGCCTCTCCGTCGACATGATAAAGTCAATCTAATTTCTGGTAGAATCGTCTGAACTTAGCTACTGCACTCGCAATATTCTCGCATTTTAAAGAAGAAATTTAATGTATCGTATGTCGGTCTGCAGTGTACGTGTGTTAAGTGTTTCCTTGGCCAACTTTCATTAGTAGTGGTAGCTGGATCTCATGCAAATTCTCTATACCCCGTTAGGAATAACGGGCTATGACTTGGACCAGGAGCCGGTTTATGGTGTGGCTCATTTTTAGGAGCTTTCGGGTCTTCTCACGATTCCCCTAAGGGAATCGGGGGTAAACTGATGCAGGTGGTGTGCTGTCTCAGTGAGTTTGGTTGCCGCCTGCAACTGTAGACGGATCACGAGAGTGTGGTCCTTGCCACTGGTGTCGTATCCGGGCATCTAGTCCGGGTGTGCTTCACGCTGCTAGCGAGACCTGACTCCACCAGCAGTATTCCCAAGAGGGGAACGTCCGGTGAGCGATCTACGAGTCAGCGGCGCGGCGGCTTATTCAGTGGAGGCTTCGCTTACGTTGGCGAGATCGAGCTTGCCGGGGGAGGCTTCCGTCAAGCGCCCGCCCTGACGAACTGGAGTCAGTCCGGTGTGGTTGGTCCAGTGGGCGTGTGGGAATTGGATGGAAGGGCGCCAGCATGATCCCTCAGCGTGGGCGAACATGTTGGTGCTCAGGCGACCAATGAATCCATCGAGGCTCTCCATGCATAGGTCGCTGGAGATGACGTCTTTCCTTAAGTAGCGCGGGGCGTCTACAACGGCGCGTAGGGAGAGCGACTGATGCGCACGCAACCGTTTGCGGAGGGTCGCCGCTACCAGCAAGTACCACGCTGTGGAGGCCTAAGTGAGGCGGGTGCGGATGTATGCCTTGTAGATGGCCAGGCCAGTGGGGAAGTCGGGACTTCAAGACAGGGCGCAGGAGACAAAGCTCGAGTGGTTCGCGCTTGGCCAACAAGGTTCTTGACGAGTGGGGCCATCGTGAGACGACGGTCTATTTTCACGCCGAGGTATTTCACCGTCGGAGTCCAGTCGACGTGGTGTTCGGTTCGACCATGGTGAGAGGCGGGGACAGTCTCCATCCATTTTAGGGAGGTTTGCCGTAACCGTTTCTATAAAAATCGTTTCACTATTATACAAATCGTTCCAGGAATTAACGCGATCTACTAACCATAATTATATTATAATGGCTGTAATATTTAACACATGGATCCACAGGGGATGCTTTGCCATAGATATAGGAGCATCAGCGACAAATACATCTAAAACCATGTATGTTACCAAAACCGACGCGAACTAAACTAATGACTATACTCCAAAAGGATCAAAAAGTGAAAACATTTTAACCAAAATGTCCCTGTTGTGCCTATCCAGCCGCTTATGCTGCTATATGCACGGTAGATTCACCAAGCACACTAACTATACGGCCAGTCTTAATAAATAGATCAAATTTAATATTAGAACTGGGACCGTATATGAATACTATGCCAGACAAAAAGACATAGCGCATGATGTTGGAGATTTCTTTGCTTAAATCGATTTGGTTACTAGAGATACATATTTCACATAAGCTCCATACACAATAAGTCAAATATGTAGTATTCTACTAGCTAAATCCTTGAATAGATCGAATTGGGACCAGCCATTACTATCAATTTTAAAATTATGCCAGAAAATACATACCATTATTTTACTTTTATAAGACATATAAATGTTCGATATACACAATTCACGCTATAGGCTGTAATTAACAGTTAGTAAATCAACGAATAAATAGTATAAAATCAAAAATGGAGGTGTAAAAATATATTTCGATAAATCCCACGCTTCGGGTATTTACCCGGGTAAATACCCCGTTTTTACCCAAAAAGATAAATTCCCGGGTATTTACCGGGTCGAATCCCATCTCTACTTATGAAGCATATAACGCAGACCAAATGTGAAAGTTATAAAAAAACAATATTTCATAAAATACGATCATGTACAAAATTAAATGGTAGACAGATGTTTAAAGCGCATGGCTAATTATACGTTTTAACGAATAAAATCATGTATCCCGTACTATAAATACAGTTTTAGACTTCACTAAAAGACACAGACAGCGATATTAAACGATCACTTTCGTGACTTTGTTGGTTTAGGCACAAAACGTCCCAATCGCAGAACGCCCCATTCCCACGATGGCCTTTTCGCAAAACGCTCCATTCCCAAAATATGCATAAACGTTGGTGAAACATATAACTTTCTGCGAATGCGACGTTTTATTACCGTGGGACATTTAGCGAATTATTGTAACTGACCTAATGACATTTGACACAACATGTGACGACAAGACTTGAATTAACCTTAATTCAACGAATACAGATTTACATAGAAGCGCAATTCTTAAGGAATTCGTGTGCCAATTCCAAGTGGGGACTGTCTCCAGTTTAGTTCGTAGTTGACGCCGTTGGCGGCCGCTGGCGTCGTTCTCCGTCTCTCTCGCTCTCGTAGTTAAGAGAGAGACAGCTGCCGCAGCGCGACTGCCACGCCTTCAAGCTGCAATTTGAGTCGCAGAAAGTTTGTCTTCAAAACGCGCATATGAAATGCGCCACTATATAAATATCTGAGCTCCTTGCCTAAGTGGTCTAAACCAAATTAATGTCATATGATGTTTCCTTTTTTCAGTGGTCTCGCTAGCTTTAGGACACTTACTGAAAATGTACCACAACACCTCTGTCGCCCTTTTGGATTAGTTCTGTCTCTATAATGATATTACAATAAGTTTGGCACATCCCGTATACTCAATGTATGTAGGTTCTATTTATCTTCTAAGTAGAATCAAGCAAGGGAACATACTGTATATAATGTTACCAGTATATTACGTAGAACATTGTAACCGTAAATTATACGAGTAAGGGTTGCGAACATATAGACATTTTGTGAGAAAATTGGATATATTGAATGAAAAATTCTATTATAGGAAATTGGATGTCGTTAAAATATTGAAAAGACTTTATCTATCTTTATTTACAAATAGAAAATTACAGCGCACATGTCTTACAAGTGTTTATGTTTACGCTACTTGTAGTAGGTACTTAGTTTAAACTAACGTTTTCAAAATGTAGGCTCTAGTGATATTTCAGTGCTATATTACTTAATATCTTCCTATATAAACACGTACTTAACCTTTTCACCGCCAACAACTTCTATAGAAGTTCAGGATTTTCGTGCCGTCCACGCCACGACTTCTATAGAAGTTCACTATTAAAATTAATTATTAATATTTTATTAAAATTAATTAAATGTACCGAGGGTTTTCGATATTGCTACACCCATCTCTACTTAATGGCAAGATGTCAGTGTCACTAGCGCCGACAACTCCAATAGAAGTAAACCTGTGACGTCGTAAGCGCATAGGTGTCAAGGTCATTGTGTCATAGTGCCGGGCGACGCGCGGACCTTTATCTTTTTACACGACTGCCCAAAAAAGGAGTGTAATGTGTTTCTGATTTTGATTTGATACTGGCAATAATAATTTTGAATAGCTAAGTTTAATTACTTTTTTATGAATTTAGGTATTCGTATATCCTTAATCAAACTAGCCAGTTTTTCATTTGCATTGAATAAAAAATAAGCTGAAAAGATTTAGCACATCAGTATTTAAAAGTCACTTACCATCCCTTTCCGAAACTACACTTATTTTGCCACTTGTGATCACTTTAAACAATGTTCCTGACTGACTGTTCATGTTAGATTTCAAATAAAAACTAAAAACATTCAAGCGTTTTTAGTATAGACTAACAATAATCTATACACAGAAAGAAAACAATAGACAACCCTATTTCTTATGAAATTTATCGTGCTACGAACGCCAACGACTTGATATGAAGTAAACGGACTACGTTTTGAAATTAATAGTGTTGTGCCTATTATATTATTATCTCTAGCAAGTCTATGCATGTATCTTTGTCTCCGATAATGGATACCCATTTTTCTTACTATAAATGCTCATGAAATAAAACAAAACACCATTATAATGTAACAGTGTGTATTTTTAATTGTAAATTTGAGTAACAATTTAAAGGAGAATGACCAAATTTGTATGGAAGGTGGGCTAAGTTTGCTTCTCGATGATTTGACCAGTAAAATATAGTAAATATACTCCTAATTAAATTAGGAAAAAATTAATACGATATTCGGCGGCAGTTCTTAGCTGTCGGAAAATAAAGATTTCAAATATTTTGAGGTTAAGAATTGTGATAGTTACATGAATTACATCATATAAATAGGTAGTAGTAAATTAGTTAATTATCGCCCGTGCTTCGAAGAGTACTTACGTTAAGCCGTCGGTCCCAGTTGTCATAAAGATCTTTCACCATCGCACGTCGTTACGGCGAGTCAGTACCCTCCAATAAACCGATACTTACCTACTGGTCTAAACCATACAATATCGCTTTCCCTTTGGGTTATGGCGGTCAGACTATGGAAAAGCTAATATTCTGTCATATCTGGTTAGACTAATATGCGGACCCAGCGCTCCTAGGCGTTGAAGTCTTGGATGCAACCGACATAACTCTAGGACGGTGATGATATGATTTAATCATATTACCGGAATTTATTAGAAGCCTCTATGTATATTATACAATATAGAAAATAGTTGTAAAAAGAAGGGGATGTACGAAACAAACGCTTGTACATTATATTAGTTTGCGGTTTTTCAGTCTGATATATTTCTTACTGAGAATTCTCAATACCATGTGGTTCAATTAATGAGAATTTCAGTGAGGCTAGTTCGCAAAAGATAAGTTCATTCCATTGGACCTTATTACAAAGTTGGCATTAAAACAACACTGTTTTATGCTTAATAGGTAAATGAAACACAGTTTTTATGTTATTCTTCATTTTATTTGTTATTATACCTAAATCTTCTTCAAATAAATCACCTCAAAATGAAGCAGGAGCTTGTATATCGTATACCATAATGTGGTGCAGGTATGACTTCATAAGTTACAACAGCTTCAATTAATGTGTAGCATTCTAAACATAAGACTCCGTTCAATTCCTGAAACAAACAATTAAAGTAGTTTGAATATTCGGCGAGGAGAGCACGAGAGAATTGTAGGAATTGAGAAGAGAAGTAAACAACACTTACACAGACTGGTGCTATCCATGATGTCAAAATATTGAGCTCCGAATCAGATAGCTTGTCCAAAGAACGGACATGTGTTGCTGCCGAGGTACCGCAAAGGAAGAGTTAACATAACTGCAATCCTCACCCCGGCTAGTTGTTCTAAGTCCAGACATACTAATGTTACCAATAAAGATTGTCTCATACCTTAGTCAATCCACGAGTCTTGATAACACGAAATAAACTTGTTTGGTCCACAAAGGGTTGTTCAAGTCAATATAAACGACAGTAAATTACTTATTTTCAAATAAAGAGATATGAGCATAGGTGAAAAAGCAATTTGACTGTTTTCATGTCAAAATAACTGACTACGTGACTACTCTGTGTAACTGACGTAAAGGCTAGAGAGGTTGGACTAGTAATAAGGTTATATTTCTTTGCGTAAGACATTACACATGCCAGTATAATAAAAATATGTTCCCATATTTTCGATAAGTACAAAACATTATTTCGTGGGTAATATTTTGCAAAAAGGATAAACATATTATTTATAGAAAATATTTCACCACAATACATTTTTCAAAATATCATAAGATTTTGGTATTATTTTGCTTATTAGAACTTTTGTTATGTCACCCTGTTTTCACTATGAATGTAATTTTTACCTATTAAAAGGGGTTTGCAAGAAACTGTAAACATTTGCCTAAATATGCAAAATGAGTTTTGAATATGAAATGGCGATATCACGACCGGAACAACGCAGATACTATTAATTTTGAACTAAAAATCCCTGTTTTGCTTTAAATTAAAATTAATGTATATAAAATTACAAAATATAAGAAGATTTTCTAGATATGAATGGTTTAGAAGCAAACGTGCCACAAAATAGCCCAGTTTTGGTCATTCTCCTTTACACATTGTTTTTTTCATTATCGATATGACGTTACCGCCATCCCTGGTTTCGTACTATATAATTGTTATACATTTATACGTTGGCGTACAGCGACACATACCGTTTAGTATGGCTGGGCGGTGAAAAGGTTAAAGCTCCACTCCAGTGCCAAGATTCCAACCACCATAACACAGAATTCCAACCTCAACTACACAAATACCCCGCGTATGATACTCAGATCTGGGATGATGATAAGACTGCAATCAGCTTCGTTAAAAACCACAACGGGGCAGATAATTAATAATCTGTGAAATACTCCGTTATACGGCGAAGACTGCTCTACCGGAATTCTATGAAAAAATGCCAACTGCATAATTGTAGCGACTCTACAATTTGGGTGGTTGGGACTTACTCCATCTACCTATATATTTAATGTATATCATTGTTTTACCCATATTACATTGTGCTTGGGTCTCAGAGATTACATACTAAACTCCTAACTAAAGTACCACGCAAATATTGTAATATAATTTAAGTGAAAAAAAAATTAAATTAATGTACCTGCGCCCCGTAGAGGTTTGTTTTAAATAATGAATGTTATGTGATTATTGACTGTTGGCTTGTATAGAATGATGAATACAGATTGTTTTATTATAATTCTGTTCATTTTACTTAACCCTATTTATTAATTAATGTTATTAGGCATTAACCTTATGGCCTAAAGATGAGAGTTATCTTTTACCAGATTTGAATGGGCTAGTTCGTTGACACTCCCAGCAAGGATGAGACCTGGATTGTCTTGGTGTTTCTATGTATAATATGTATGTAGGTATTTACAAAAAAAATGTATGTTTATCCATTATCTAGCACCCATAGTACAAGCTCTGCTTAGTTGAGGACTAGATGGTGATGTATGTATGTGGTAGAATAGAATGTTTGAAAAATGACACATTTCTGTACTGCATTTCTCTTGTAAAATGTCTGTACATTCAACAAGAGACAAGCTCAGTCCAGAAACTTATGGAGAAAGACTACTTCAAACGCAGCTAGAAGTAAAAGTGGGTAAGTATAGGAAATTTGGTAATGATACAAACAACGTTTGGAAGGAATGTCGTTTATTCCACACACAGTTACTAACATCACAATCACATAGTTTATAACATCACACTCACTTACTTTCCAACGCATAAGGCCGCGGCCTCGACGAAAGCGACGAGCGATAAACGGATCAGCAGCTAATAACGCACGTCACAAATAAAAGGGTATTAAGTCTGAAAAATTGATATTTTTTTATTTGCGTTTCGAAAACTAATTTTTTTTCTCCATTTACTGGTAAAACAATAATATTTAAATTACAAATATTTTTTGAAATATAGCAACACATGTCTTTCTTGACTGTTCATGCGATCCCTTTTCGAGACAGTCAAGACAGTCGCATATTAGTTCATTCAGTTGCCGCGTATCGCTCGTACCCTCTGGACGTGTCGTTGTGAGTTAAAACCAGTGCAGACGTCAATTTCGAGGCAAAATATTAAATTGTGAGTATTCTAAATAGTATGATCCCAAGTTAATACCTTTTTGCCTGTTCGCATTAGTACAAGTTTGAAGTTTTACTTAAAATAATACCTTCTTGCCTGTTCAATTTCATTAAATGTGTTATTTTTAACAAAATTATTTTAAAATGCTACTTTATAGCCCCCAATTTGATTGAGATAATACTATACTGCTTGACAACTTTATTTTGTGATTTATAGTTTCAAGTTAGATACTACTTTTTAGACTGTCGCTTATTTTCTTTTTTGTATGTTTTAGTTAAACTCGAAATAATGAAACGAAGTAAGAGGGCTGAATTAATAATGAGAGCAATCTGCGATCGCGTAACTACACCGGACAGCACTTCAAATGATGAGAATAAAGACCCGTTTGCTGACAGCGACAATAATAGCGATCCAACGTATGTTCCCGAACAGCCTATGCAGCACCGCCCTCAGTCGTGTGTGTCTGGTTCATAAGGTAGCCATCAAACGTGCGAGTATGCTTCTTGTTCCGAAGATCTTTTTGCGGCTTGCAGTAAGTGCAACAGTTTTCTATGTTGGGATCATTTCGATAATATTGAGACGTACAACGATTGTACATTTCATAACAGCACTGTTCATAGCAATATTGTTACCGATAATACGTTGACTGGAGAAACTAGTCAAAATTATTTGGATGTGACTCTCACAGAATCAAACAATGACGGTGCATTATTCGACTTGACCAATCACACTAATCAACAACACTGTGAGTATAAAAAATGTTATGCAGACATTTCTACGACTTGCGTTCAATGTCAAGGATTTCTTTGCTACCTTCACTTCAACAAATTTTGTTTAGACAGTGACTGTACTCTACACAAATCATTTTCTACTGATTCTAAAGACGCGAAGATCTATTCTAATTCTATGAAGCAAATAATCAAAAGAAAACGTAATTTAGGATTAGAGTATTTAAATTGGAAAAAGAAGAAAGTAGATTCACGAACACTTAAAGATCCTTGTGATGAAACTACGTGTAGATTGAAATGCACTACAAAAATAGATGAAGCGAAACGAAAGCAGATTTTTGATAATTACTGGTCATTGGGTGATATTAATAGACAAAGAAATTTTATTAAAAATAGTATGCAAGAAATAAAACCAAAGCAACGTTCTAATCGTTGCCAAAATTGCATGAATGAAAAACCTTTACGTGCTCTTAATAACGCATTTCACTTCAATATAGGGGATCACGAGGCTCCACGAGGAGAAGTTTCATTATTTTATTATATTTCTAAACTGGCTACGTATAATTTAACAATTTCTGAACTAGTGACGGGTTTAACTACTTGTTTTGTATGGTATGAAGGTCAAGGACATAGAGGAGTTACAGAAATAGGTACTTGTGTCATAAAATTCATTGAAAACAAGTTGCAAAACGTAAATGCTGAAGATACAGAGTTTGTATTTTTTTCTGATAATTGCTGTGGACAGCAGAAAAACAAAGTAATGATAGCATTGTATCTTTATGCGGTAAATAAATATAAACTTAAAAGTATTTCACACAAGTTTCTTATCAAGGGCCATACTCAGGTGGAAGGTGATGCCGTTCACTCTACAATAGAAAAAGCTATAAAAAGATCTCTCAAGTCTGGTCCTATTTATAGCCCTCAAGAATACGTCAGTATAATTAAAACTGCGAAAAAATGTCCACCTTATTTAGCAGTAGAAGAGTTATCATTTGGCGATTTTTATGATCTGAAAACAATGAGCGATAAGATCGCAAGTAACAATAACAAAACAACAGATAATGTTCAAATAAAATTGACCGACATAAAAATAATTAAAGTAATTAGAGATGATCCTCTAGTTTTTTATGCGAAAACATCGTATGCCGATCAAGAGTTTAAGCGTATAGAAATAAGAAAATCTAACACAAGACAGCAAAAAACTGTATTCGCTTTTCCAGAAAACTTAAATAGAGCTTATTTCGAGAAAATCCCCGTTAATGAAAAAAAGAAGCAGGCTATACTAAAACTCATTGATAAACGACACATTCCTCAAACGTACTATGGTTTTTATAATTCATTATAATTTTATTTAAATTAACTAAGAACAAATTTTTGATAATATCTTTTACCTAAGTACCTGATTATAGTTTAAAAAATTATGAGACTGCTGAGATGCCAATGATTATGTTACTTCCTACTAGATCAATAATAACTGATAAGACTGTTGATTTTATTTTGTAGTTGATTTTATTACTTAGACGGCAAAGTTAATTTTGTAATACCAAAATTGATTGATATTGTTTTTTAATTTTTATTAATATTACCTGTATTATACACAGGCTTGTACTTAGCCCTAATTTCAAGATTAAGATACTACTTCCTGAATATTTTTTTTTAGTTTTTTATGATAAATACCTGATTATCTTTATATAATTATTAGACTGGTGTCATGCTATTAATAATGTTACTTTTTATTAGATTTATAATAACAGATAAGACTATTGATTTTATTTTGTATTTGTAACTTGATAAATGACTGTTTCATTGCTGTCGTGTTTTTTTTTTATTTATTTATATGTACTCACGCGGATAGCCTCGATCTTAAGATTAAGCTACTTATTTTTGATATATATATTTTTATCCAATCAGTATTTTATTTATAATAATCCCTTACTCTGATAGCTTAAACATAACCTTGTACTTCATAAAATGGTATCAATATTAAATACTACTCGTTAGTAATATAAAATAGTAAATTTTGTTTAAGCTAAATAGACGTAAGTTAAACATCTGAGCTATGTGAACTGCTTAAAGGGTATCATTTTTACCCAGACCCACAAAAACACCAATAAAACTAAAATTACTGTTGATACAATAACTAAAGTTACTCAGCACAAAGAAGGATGATGTACGTTTAAATCTGGGTATCATTTGTAACATTTGAATGAGAAGTTCCGGATCTGTGATTTTAACAAAATTTAAAACGCGATATCTCCAAACACTGTTTTCGAAGATAATACCCTTTTATTTGTGACGTGCGATTATGTTGCAAGACCACTTTCAAAATAATTAAGTGCGCCTCAGAAAAAGTTGCGCGTTATAGCGTTAAGCAAGTGATCGTTTTTCTTTTAATACGATAACAGATCAGAGCTCATTACTCCGCTATCACCTTAGCTGAACATAACACACCTCAAATGCTCTCGCTCAGCTCATAGCTTCAAAAACGCGGCCTAATACATCCTAACAAGATATGGCTAAATTTGTATTATTAACTTGCAACTTAACTACCATCATAAAATAATATAATATAATACTGTCATAAAGGTACAATACAAGTCTTGTTGCTTGGTTATTTTGAAAAAGTATAACATAATAAAAATCTTTAGCGCAAACTGACGTTCTAAATATTGAAATCACTTTTTTAATACTGATAGGTACTGATTAGATACTAGAATAATAGCATAACTTTAATGCTTATTCATATATTTTTTAAATATTATAAAATAATAAATAATAAACTATTAAAATACTAACTTATCTTTTTTGTCTGGATATTTGGATTAAAATAACATTTGAAATAGGTAAATACTTATATTATATAATGCCTTTTCAGTAAATTAATATGCAATACATGATGTTATACAGTAAATACTACACTTAAACCTAAACTAAAACTGGTATTTTCATTGAAAATTATGTAAGTTTATGTCAATTTTTTTACCAAGATCACATGTAAAATAACCATAAATAGGTATAAAATATAGATTATTGAATCCTTATCACTATAACACAAAGTGTTCATAAAAGGTTATACAGTCTATGGATGAATATAAATTTCGAATACATAAGGTAATCTTAACTACACACGTTCACAACAAAAAATACATAAATAGTATTAACTTACACATGATAAGATTTATGTAAAATCACAAATCTGGGATCAGAACTAAAAACGCCTCAGATCTCGTTACAAGATAAAGATTTAATATAACACTAAATGAAGTCCTTGATTAAGAATTTTAAAAATACTTTTTGAGGAAGACTGAGAGGAAATTATAGAATTTTGGACATGATAATTTTACATCCCATCTAATTTCCACAGATACCTACATAACAGGTAAAGACGAAACCTTAGTTATATAATGGCGGGAAGACGTTATAATTACCACCATAATCATTACGACACATACTTATAATATCACAATATTCACAATACAAATAGTACTTGCCTCCGAAAAATACAATAGGCTAGTTGACAAAAAAAAAATATAAGTCCGTCCTTTAGATTATTCAAAAATAAGCGATAGGTACGTATTTTTTATTTGTAAATTAAACCAAAAATTACCAAGATATAGCTCATTAAAGTTACGTATAACGTCACGCCATGCTGCATTTTTTTGCACTAGGTGACGTCACACGTAACTTTAATGGGCTATATCTTTGCTATTTTTTATTTAATCGAAAAAAGAAAAAATACGTGTCCAATAGTTTTTTATAATCTAAAATATAGACTAAATAAAATGTAATTATTTTGACCCTGGAAACTACCCTATTATAATGTCACACACAGTCATTTGTGCTAAACCTTGGTTGGTTGTTTTGGGCTACAAGCGGCTATAAGTCAAGCTATACAGTTGCTGGAAGATTATAATACTTAATTCCTTCGCCATACGAGCGGTACAAAGGTTAAACTGTCTAGCTTGACGTGTAGCCGTGTAGCCGGGGTGCACAATGGAAATCAGAGGCCCTAGCCAAATGGCATTAGCATAGAGCATAGATATGATAGATATTTACATAGAGGCGCATTTCTTATGGGCGCTCTGTAGACAAACTTTCTGTGACCTAAATTGCCGCTTGGCGGCGTGGCAGTCGCGCTGTGGTAGCTGTTTCTATGAGTGCAAGACGAACGTTCCTCCTGTGTATCTTAACTACGAGAGCAAGAGAAACAGAGAACGATGCCAGGGCCGCCAACTACGTACTACACTGACGACAGTCGCCAACTCGCCACTTGGAATCGGCACACGAAATCCTTAAGCAATGCGCTTCTATGTAAATCTGTATTCATTGGCATTAGCTTCTGATATCTACTTTCGCTAACGCTTGGTTGCTATGGCAACCTAAGGAATTCCTTCTTCGTTGACTACGTGATATATATCGAAGGCTTATGTCATTTCCATACATTTTTTGCACTTGGCGTTTAGCGATATCGTTAATCGAATGCCATTTGGCTAAGGGGGCTGATTAAACTTATACATACACTTACTCTACGAGCTATACTTGTAAATATAGACATAGATAAATTACACGCAGATGCAGTTCAAATCATAATTTTCAAATATTTAAAGATCCGGGAATATAACCCATGGCTACCGACTTAACAATCAAACTCACTAACCAGTACTTCAGTAACCTAGTCCATTACACATTCACTTACAACATGTATGCTTACAAATACAACTATAATAATTAGAAAAATGCATAAACTAGATTCTATTCAATTGGGCGGAACTATGCATAAAGTTACAATTTAAAATTAAAGGAATGTTCATAAAAACGATATTGGAAATATCTTTGGACCATAAAATATCTTTGAATCAGATATAACATAACATTGTCTCTAAATAAAAACAAATGTAAAAATAATTCTGCAACCATTCTTTGAATGGAAAATAAATAGAAGCAGCCAAATGTCTTACATTTTGCCCTAACTTTAGTCAATAGTTACCACAGTTTTATATATTATGCCAATAAATAACTTATAATTTAAGGTTAGATAAATCTTTTGAGTTTTTAAGCTTTTATTGTGACAAATAAATTGTAATAGAGAGGTTTAGTTTCAGCTATGGCCTCGAGAAACTAAATTACTATGTATTTCATTCTGAAATAGGGACGTTTTACCTTACAATAAAACGTTTATTAAACATACTTACCTTCTTCCAAACCTAATTAAACATGAGAGTAGCGCACTTGACTTCCGGTCGGTTAAACATGATTTCCTTCCGTATTGCCTGACATTTTGTCTCCTAGGTACGTCACGTCCTCTTTCCAATGGTGGGGAGCATACTTGTGCTGTGATTTGAACGAAGCACTCGGGATCATTGGATCGAATGTTTAATATCACCAGGCAGAGTTAAGAATTATTAGGTTTGGAAGAAGGTAAGTATGTTTAAGAAACGTTTTATTGTAAGGTAAAACGTCCCTATTAAACTAACTTGACCGTTCTTCCAAACCTAATTAAACATGAGAGATTTGTTTGGTTTCGCCTGGTGAAAGAGGACGTCAATGTGATTAATTATGTGTAGTGACAAATAAAAATAAATTCGTTTTTAGAAAAATATGTTTATTTCTTTCCTCTATGAATCATGAGCAAATTGGTATAATATGTTCATTATACAAAGCATATAAGTGGCAAATATAAATAGACTAATTAATAAACACGATAGTTATTAATCAGCTGGTGTGAAGTACCGGGTGATCAATGGTCTTTCGATATCGGATGAATCAGCGATATCTCGTTGATAAAACTTCGCAAATGTATTGGCCGACTTCCATGACATTTTCAAACCAATTTTTGGAAGCCACGGCAGAGCGACAGCTTCCAGAAGATGCATTATTTTAGCTTCCTTCAGCATGCGTTTTACCCAGCCTGAGATGATAGCTCTTGATGCGGCCTTTAGTTTGCCTGCTGTTGTAAGGAAAAGACTATCGTCCTTTGCTTCAAGTCTTCTCTGTTGAGACAGCTTTGTAAGCTTCTGAATCCAGTATACTGGATCTAAAACCTTGTCAGGGTTTCTTGTCAGTTCCCACCCTGACTGCTGATATGTTGCGCAATCGGTTTTTGAACCATAACTAGGTTTGAGAATTACAAATTCATCTGTTAAATCATGTACCCGACGCCCAGAACAAAGGAGAAGGATAGTTGCTGTTTGACATGAAGCTTCGTAAAGACTTTGTGTATCAGGGTTCTTGGTTCCTAGATAGTCAACCAGCTTATTTATATCCCAGATAGGTGGCTTTTTAGTTACGGGCTTGCTCAAGGTTATGGCTTTCAAAGTCTGCTTGACAAGTGGATGTGAGCTCAATTGATACCGGTTGTTTGGGTCACAAAAGGTAGAAACTACCGATTTGTGAACTAAGATGATATTAAGGGCAAGCTTTTCTTTTTGGTGTAGATCCGTTAAAAATCTTGCTTAGTCAGCACCCGACGGGGCGTGTCTGTTGACATGGTTGCTTTGAGCCCAATTGGTCCACCTTTTCCATGCAGGGCGATAAGTATTTAGGATTGATTCTCGCCAGCTAGATGTTAGTAGGGTTTTTTGTTCGTCAGTCCAATCAGTTAAATACCTCTCCCACCAGCACAACGTCACATTTCGAGGGTCATTGTTGACACTTTGGGTAGAGGGAGACCTGTTGATGTGTCCACTAGTACTTGGTCGAGGTTCTTCACTGTGAACGGTGTTGACAGGGAGCGGCTCTTTAGATCCGGCCGCCAATATACCTTCTCCCACCGTGGTGTGTACAAGGTAAGTCCCTTGTGCTTGGTTCAGGTGGCCGAGTACTCTTGGTATTAAGTATGGGGGTGGGAAGACCCAGGCTAAGGGATAATCCCAGGTTACGCTCAGTGCGTCGTAAACACACGTTTTTTCGTCTCTCCTGTTCAATGTCCCATATGATTCGACTACGTGGGCTTGACTCGAGGCGAAAAGATCTATCACTGGTGTTCCCCATTTCGCAATCACAACCTCGGTGAATGATGGTAGTAGGTGCCATTCTGATGGTTCTTGGTTTCGTGATAGTCTGTCTGCCTGATAGTTGTACTAACCTGGGATGTGGTATACGTTGACATGTATGTTGTGCTGATCGAGCAAGCTGAATATTTCCTGTGTTAGTTCCCTCGAGGACTGCGATTGGGTACTTCCTTTGTTTCTGATGTATGAGACCACTGTCCGGTTGTCGCATTGAATGTGAAGTGCTGTTGAGGCCAGGTTCTGACCTTGATCGTTGAGGACATTGCGGATTGCCATCATTTCTTTTATATTAGAATGAAGGTGTTGTTCGTTTGGAGACCAGGTCCTAACAAGGCTGTCATTGTTCAGTTTTGCACCCCATCCATGGTTGCTGGCGTCTGTTACTAAATGACGTACAGGAGCATGAATGTGTATCTTGCTGCGTTTTACATAGTTGTGCTGCCACCATTCGAGATCTCTTATAGCACCAATTGATAGGGGTAGCGTCTTTTGTTGAGCCACCCGTCGAGTGTTGTTTAGTTGTTCTTGAAGATGGCGATAGTTCAGGCGTCCCCTCTGAACAACAAAACTGGCAAAATTGAGGATACCAATTACTCTCTGCAGTTCTGTTAGGTTTGCTTTTCCCGACGAAGTGTTTTGGTGATCTGGTCTTTCAGTCTTTTCGCAGATTTTACAGGAAGGTATTTCTCGTTTTGCCAGGGGTCCCAGACAACTCCCAAGAATTCTATAACCTTGCTTGGTTTGGTTACAGACTTTTTTAGGTTCAATACCCAGCCCAGGGATTTCAGGGTACTGACAGCGAGTTGAGCAGCTGCTGACTTTGGTTCACTAAAATAAAGTCGTCCAGGTATACCAGAAGACGTACTCCTCGCTACCGTAAGTATTCGGCGACAAAGTTTGTCAGACTCGCAAAAGTCTTTGGCGCTGACCTTAGACCGAATGGTAGGCAGGTCATTTGCATCAATTTTCCTTTGTACAGCAGTGGGAGGAATTTTCTGTGATCTGCCGCTACAGGTAAATGAAAGTAAGCTTGGTGAATGTCCAACTTTGCCATGTAATCCTGGGGTTGTATAAAATCTGGTACTCGATGTACATTTATGAGTCGAAATTTGTCGACCTGTACATACTTGTTCAGGTTCTGCAAATTGGAAACTGGTCGCCAGGTTCCGTCGGTCTTTGGTCTCAAAAATATAGGGGAGATGTAGCTCGGTGAGAACGATACGGTTTCCAGAACTCCCTGTTCCAACATTTCTTGTATGACCATTTCCAATGATGGAAGACTTACTCTGCTTAGTTCGCCTGGCAGGCAAAGAGGCGGTTTGGCAATGAATGGTATGTGGTATCCGTTTATTATTTTTAGTATGTATGGTGGCGCTCCCAAGTGTTACCATTTTTTGTAGTATGAGAGGAGGCGTCCCGCACAGAATGTGCTTGGTTTGTCAATAGCGTCGTCGCTGCTGACCCCTCCGATCTCGATGAGATACGGGAGAGTGTGCCCTTCTTTTATCCCGTCGGCTTCGGGTGTGTTTACATGGTTGAAATGATCCCCGATTTGATGGACCTCGCGGGGCGTTGCCCCTGGTAGGACGAGGTCGAGTGGGTATATTCGTTTTGTCCTTGCGGTAGGGTTCCAACGTGGATGGGCCAGCGTTGGAATCGTGCTGCGGACGAAATTTACGATCGTTATGATTAGACCAAGAATCACTACCCACCAGATCTTTCGAGCACGCTGCTAAATTTGTCAGCGTCGAAAAGGTTGATGTTCGACGGCGGTATCTTGCGAAGCGTGCTTTTGTGATAAGAATCTTTTACAGACGCCAGAATAGTTTCTCTTCTGCGCTGTATGATTTCTGCTCTGTGACCACAAACCATTTGAAGCGTATCACTGTACACCTTACAATATTCACCGGTGGCGAAAATATTGTAAATTTTTTCATGTACATGTATATGATAATGATCCTTGTTGTTCTTGAGCCCACGAAAAAAAAAATTGTGAAGTCGTTTTGCTAGGTGTTACGTTGTTTGAGCAGTGCATACGTAAGAGCAGCGAAAGTTTTTTTCCAAACTATAGTCCATCCGTGACGGTTCATAATGCTTCACTTCGTCATTAGCCTGTAAAGAACCGAAGCCCGGCAAGCGTAGGTACTGTTTCTGTACCTCCGAGTAACGAACACTATTCCATTCTTCCATATCAAATCTTTGTATGTTTTTCAACTGCTGTAGGTATGTACTCAAGGCTATCCGCAGGAACCGAAGGTTCCTGAGCTTTTGTGCCTAAAGCTAAAGTGAATTCGACAGGTTTCTCGGTTGGAGCTGTACCCGTTTCGTCATACAGTTCATTACTTGCATTAAGCTTAACGTAATCAGAATAAGTGTCGTCACTCTGTTCATGTGGGTAATCGTACCTATGCACTTTGATTTTGGTAATAGGAATGATTAGTACTAGCCAAATGCTTTTTGATTTCTTTAAACTCTTTTAATAAATTATAAAACTTACGGTTGCGCCTTTTCCTTTTAGCCTTTGACTTGTGCCTCTGTTTGATGTCGGAAGCACTTGAGCTAGAGCACGATGACGCGCTGTCAGAGTCCGTACTGCTCGAGTCATCCTTGATCTTCCTCTTCTTTCCTTTTCTGTTCCTGTACCTTGTGCAGGCAACACGTTCTCATTGGCGGTCGTTTCCATATTAAACTATCAAGTAATCACTAAAAACGAATGGTAACACCATTTATTTAAAACTCATCATTTACTTGATAAATAATTTCAAATTGCAGGTATGCCGCAAAAGATTTGATCACGGCAATAGTTTAGAGTTAGAGAATTTTAGAAGCACTTACCAGGGAATATGCACTTACTTAAAATAATTAAATCTATAACTGCCGCCAATAAATACCAATCGATTAGTATTTTATATTAATATATTTCGTAGGTTCGTGAGGCTAACAGTTATTAAGCTCACGACCGTTCCGACCGAAATTCAAAACGCCAATGATCCCGAGTGCTTCGTTCAAATCACAGCACAAGTATGCTCCCCACCATTGGAAAGAGGACGTGACGTACCTAGGAGACAAAATGTCAGGCAATACGGAAGGAAATCATGTTTAACCGACCGGAAGTCAAGTGCGCTACTCTCATGTTTAATTAGGTTTGGAAGAACGGTCAAGTTAGTTTAATAAGTATCTAATCCTAATGTTTCGCGCCTAACTCACGAACCTCTTTTGTCCAGTGCATATTTGCCGTATTTTTAAACCGTATCGAGTCTTACAACATATTCTTGCTCTATCTTATTTTCCGTTATGACCAGTAAATTCAAAATAATAATCCTTAGAACAGCCATTACTTATAAATGCTTGCTTGTGGTTCAATTAATAATATTATGCTTTATTTGCCTGTTTAATTTTATCTTTACAATTTTTTTTACAGAAATTGTCCAATTACATTGGATTCGGCTCAATCAGTTCTTTGATTTTAGATCAGAACCTTCTTACATAATTAATTCCAGTTTTTTTCTAGATTGTTCATGTTTTTTCTTTGGTTATAATTGGATGATATCACAGAAAAAAGTAACTAACTCAACTTACATATTTAAAAGTTTTCTAAACGCAGTATAAATTCGGATTAAAGTTTCTTATAAAAAAATTCTTAACCAGTTCTTGGAACATACCATAAATGATAAATTTATCACAATTTAAAAATAAAATCTCTTTTCGCTTTGAATATAATTCGCACCACCAAATTTCAATTCTTCGTCAAAAACGAAGGAAAGTTACACACAATAACTACAGATGTATAGAAAGACACAGAATGCAGCGATGGCAAACAGAATTTTCAATTCCTTCACATAATAAATTTACATCTTTAACACCATCGCGCATATTTGGTGTCGAGAATTATATCAGTTCTTAAATGAATATGGTTACAGTAACAGTTACCATCTTCTTTTCGTGTGGCTAACTCTGGTGTCGGAGTTTTCAGACCGCCTAAAGGCCTGCGTCATGGAACCGGGACCGACAGCTTTACGTGCCTTCCGGAGCACAATTACCATGGTTACCGGGAACTATACCGTTTATTATTAACTAGCTGTCGCCCGCGGTTGTCGGTTATCGCGATAAAAACTATCCTATGTCCTTCCTCGGGTCTTTAATTGATCGAAGAATTATAAATATTGATCTCTCAACAAAAAATCATCATACTGAACAACTACTGCTAAGCCGTCAAGTCTGTATATGTTATAGAGCAGATCGGCTCTTATAGTTCCTCAACAGAAGTTTCAGATCTTCGATTTTTATAAGTCAACAGAAAATGCTCATCAGACTGAACAACTTTTGCAAAGACGTCATGTCTGTATATGTTATAGTGAAGCTAGGCTCTTGGAGTTCCACATTACATGTTCGAGATCTTCAAATTTTAATATCTCATCAGAAAATAAACCGCATTTTTTATGTCTTATAGTTTCACTGCGCTGTGGAAAGTGCATCAGGTGTTCCACTTTCCAAAATCTATTATTTATTTATAGCCTTTATGTTGCCCAGAACTAATAGCAATACACCAAAAAAAGTTTCATTCAAATCCGTCCAGTACCTTCGGAGATTAGCGTGTACAAACAGACAAATTTTATTTTAAATTCTTGCTCTATCACTGTTTCTTAGCCTCCCTGAGTTTCTTTTTTGGAAATATATTCCATGTACAGGAATACTTTTTTACTGTCTTATTATATCTATTTATAGAATAGTACAGATCCGAGGGTCGATAATTAAGAGGTCTACGTAGACAATACTGTTCGAGAGTCAGTGCCATTGGCCGCCGTCGCATTGGGAGAATTGGGCGACTTGAGCGAGTGCTTGAACGATTTGAACAGCTTGCAGTATTTGATGAGCTTGAAACCTTCGATGGCTCTGCAATATTTGATTGGCTTGCAACCTGTGATGGCTCTGCAATTTTTGACCGGCACAGCATTTGGTGAGCTTGCGACATTTGATCGGCTTTCAACATTTCCTGGAGGAGCCGCAATATTTGATCGGCTTTTAATTTTTAATAGGCTTCCAAATTTGGCTGACGCTGTATGGACTGCTTTACTATTTTAACCGCACTTCCGACAACATGGAAAGTGTGTGCCTCATTGGTGATTTCAATTTGAGCTGTATCTCATGGTTAGATTCTAATGATAGCAGTGGTAATTATTGTTAACCAATACCTAATTAAAGTTCTTCACAAGCTCATCTGCTCATAGATTTTATGTCCCTTAATAACCTTAGCCAACATATCAATGTTACTAACAGCACGAATAAAATTCTTGATTTGGTTCTGAGTAATATGGCTAGCGCAATTACAGTTAAAGCATCTCTGAACGCTTTGGTAAATCCGCATCATATATCTGTTGAAATAACTATTGAGGATATCCAAAGAGCGTCGTTAAAAAGTAAACCTTTTAAGGCACAACTACAACACAACGGTAGCGCTCATAGCGAGACTTGGCTTGCCGTTCGTAACAGATCGGCAAAGTTAAGCAACGCTTGCACAGGTTGCCACTTGGATGGGTGACCATGTGTGGCATTTGCATCTGAGCGTTACCGTGCTTCGGAGGGCACGTAAAGCTGTCGGTCCCGGCTCTTGTCTAAAGATAAGGGTCGTTAGGCCATGTCGGAGGCCTTCGGGCGGTCTGAAAACTCCGACACCAGAGTTAGCCACACACTCACACGAAAAACAACACAAACAAGGCACAACTTTTACAGAGCAGATTATGATCAAATCAAATCACATTTGGATGTTGTTAACTGGGATAACGAATTCCGGCAATCCCAAAACGTAGACGAAATGATATCGGTTTTACAAAATTTTAAATAATGTAATGAATGAATATGTACCTAAAACTAAATACACCCGAGGAAAACAGACCCCTTGGTTCAGCAAACAATTGATTAAGCTAACACGTGAAAAACACGTGATTCAGAGTCTTTAAAAATCCGCTCGATGAAATATCATTAAGAATTTTAAACAAAAGATGTAAAAAGCTAGCAACGGTTTGCTACTCAAACTATGTCTTTAAATGACACAAGTTCATCAAACGGCTCAGAAATAAGTAATTTATTTGCAACTTACTTTTCTTCCACATTTAACGATTCGTCTAGTCTAAATCCACCACCTATCGAAACCTGTCAATATATGTACTAACACTATCGGAAAAATACATATTGCGCAAGATAAAAAATTTAAATATTTGAAAGGCATACATAAGGGTGCTGGACTGGATGGAATATCGCCGTACTTCATCTCAAGATGTGCCTCATCCTTTGGTTATCCACTTTATCTTATTATAAATAAATCTTTATTAACTGGTACCTGCCCAACTGTGTGGAAAACTGCTAAAGTGGTTCCTAAGACTGGCGGTAAAGAAGTAATTTCTAATTACAGGCCTATTTCAATACTTTCGGCTCTTGCAAAATTATTTGAAGCTTTAATATATCCTTATTTGAAAAATCATACACGACATATTTTTACTAACGAACAGCATGGTTTCATAGAGGCTCGATCGACAAATACAAATCTCGTGGCGTATCATAATGAGTTTACGAATGCAGTTGACGCAGGTATTCAAGTAAGCTCGGTTTATATGGATTTTGCTAAGGCGTTCGATAGAGTTTGCCACGAAGTGCTAATAAAAAAATTGGATTCATATGGTGTGTGTGGTACCCTCTTGCAGTGGTTTCAGTCATATTTATCCAACAGAAAGCAATATGTTGTAGTTAAGGGGTTTTTTATTCCAGAACATATACATTTACTTCCGAAGTTCCGCAAGGTTCCCATTTGGGACTCTTCCATCAAATTTAGTAGCGTTTATTTATTTGCGGACGATTTGAAACTATGTCAAACTAAGAGATTCACTGGGCTGTGATTTTCTACAAAAGGACCTTGATTTCATAAGTGAGAGGTTTGCTTTGAACAAAATGTCCTTAAATATTAATAAATGCTTTATCGTCACGTTCATCCGCAACCACAATGTAATTAAAACACAATATCGAATCAAAGGTACAATACTTGAGGAGAAAACAGTGTTGAGGGATTTGGGAGTCCGTTTCGACTCCAAATTACTTTTTTTACCGCACTTTGACAAATTATTAACAAATCCTCTAAAATGCTCGGCTTCATCATACGCAATGATAAACTTTTTCGCAAACCAGCCACTAAAATTGTATTATACAATAGTTATGTACGGAGTCATCTGGAATATTGCTCTGTTGTCTGGTCGCCTCAAAACATCGTGCATCACTTAAGAATAGAGAGAGTCCAAAAGCGATTTCTTAGACATCTAGCCTTCTCTTTTAAGTTGCATAAACCTGCCATCCTATTAGTGATAAGCTACGGTACTTTAAGATAGATAGCCTGTCATGTCGTAGACAAGTTAACGATATGGTTTTTCTCTACAAACTATTAAGAAGCGATATCGACTGTCCATCACTATTGGATTCATTTAAACTACGTATCCCTCGCCGTGTACCTAGGCGTGACTTAGTTAATGTAAGACTTTTACACCAGCCATTTGCCAGGACCAATTTAAAGCAATTTTCGCCCGTAAATCGGTTATCCAAAGCATACAATGCCATATCAGGTAAAGTTGATATATTTGCGGACAAGCTCTCCACATTTAAAACAACACTTCTAAGGCTATTAAGATTAAGTTTATTTTTAAAATTGTCTAATTGTCTTTTTTCATTTCTTTTCTCATTGTGTTTTCCAATTTAGTTTTTAGCTAGTTAATATTTAATAATCTGTTTTTCTTTTATATCTATACGTAAATGTTACCTTTTGGTGCTTACTGTGACACCTTAGAATGTTGTACATTTAGTTTTTATCTTATTAATTCAGTTTTATATCATTTATTACAATGTACCAACTACTGGTTGTCCTAAATAAATGAATAAATAAATAGAGACGTGAGCCTAACGTGAGAGGCCCAAAGCACAGCACGCTATCTATCGATCTATCGCTATCATCAGTACTAACATAATATTCACAATATGGTCTGACACACTTCAGATACAGGAGTCAAGGAGGAAACTCATGCCGGTATATCGACTGAGTGCGTTGAGAGTGGCCAGCGCCTTCCGTACAGTGTGCATTATCGCTGGGATGTTACTGAAATACTTGCTGAAGAACGTAAAGCTCTTAGCCGACGCAGAGGATCTTACTTGGGGTCGCATTCCGTGCACTTGAACCCTCGTCGCCTGCTGTCACCACAGCGTGCCTACGAGCACCTGGCGCGCGGCGCCACCTGACGCACGAGAGACAGTCGGGGCACGGGACCCGCGGGTAGTGGCGAGCCTTATGACACCTCAGTTGCAAACGGCTAGCGAATTCTGTACAGATAAAGTACGAACTTAAACTCTCATTATCATGACATTACTTTTACATTTTCGTAAGACTTACCGACGTGTACGACGTGTGCTATCCCGTAGGAAAATGTAAAAGTAAGATAAAGTACGATATATTAAATCAACTTGTTTCTGCCATTTTTTGCTCCTACCCTCATTCCCGCTACTGTGTCAACTGTGCAGTGAGATTCAACAGATTAAGTGGCTACAGAAAACACCGAATTCCGACTAAAGAATGCCCCGTGAGAAAGAAAGACTATCATAGTTCCTAACATGAGAATCTTTGGCTCCGTTTTCCGCTCATCTACCGAACGATTTTGAGTTATACCTCAGATTTAGTTACAGCATTGACTCGCAGCTAAGCGACAAAAATACAAAATTGGAGCGTTATACATTTGAGTACACATTCAGGGATACATCATGCCACCTATGCCTGACTAGAAATTCATATCATGGGCTATCACCATTGACTATATAATATGCGAACTTATTAAAAGAACTGAACGAACTTAGCTATTAAATAAAAATAATTACTTACTTCTTTTACAAATCTCGCAGATGAAATGACGCTCCAAATCCTTTGCCTCTGCTTCAGATTCTTTCATCGGTTCTTCTATCTGTGTCTTAAATTCTGACTCTGCTGACATTGGCTTGGCTGGTTGTGGTTTAGGTTGAGACTCAACCGCTATTTTAGGCTGTTTTCCAGATTCAGAAGCTGTCATAGGTTCAGACGTCAGTGCTTGGGTATGGGGAACTGCCTCTAATCGCGATGCCCGTTTTCGTGGTCGCTCTACTACTTTCACTTCATCTTCCACTGCCTCATTTTCAGACTTTGAAATTGGCTTGGCTGGTTGTGGTCTAGGTTGGGACTCTGCCACTACTTCTTGCTGTTTTCTACATTCAGAAGCTGCTATATGTTCTTCGGGAACTGCATCTGATCGCATCGCCCGTTTTCGCGGTTGTTCTACTACTTTCGGTTCATCTTTCACTGCCTCATTTTCTGACTTTGAAATTGGCTTGGCTGGTTGTGGTCTAGGTTGGAACTCTGCCACTACTTCTTGCTGTTTTCTACGTTCGGAAGCTGCTATACGTTCTTGGGGAACTGCATCTGATCGCATCGCCCGTTTTCGCGGTTGCTCTACTACTTTCGGTTGATCTTTCACTGCCTCTTTTTCTGACTTTGAAATTGTCTTGGCTGGTTGTGGTCTAGGTTGGGACTCTGCCACTACTTCTTGCTGTTTTTTACGTTCAGAAGCTGCTATATGTTCTTGGGGAACTGCATCTGATCGCATCGCCCGTTTTCGCGGTTGCTGTACTACTTTCGGTTCATCTTTCACTGCCTCATTTTCTGACTTTGAAATTGGCTTGGCTGGTTGTGGTCTAGGTTGGGACTCCGCCACTACTTCTTGCTGTTTTCTACGTTCAGAAGCTGCTATATGTTCTTGGGGAACTGAATCTGATCGCATCGCCCGTTTTCGCGGTTGCTCTAGTACTTTCGGTTCATCTTTCACTGCCTCATTTCCTGACTTTGAAATTGGCTTGGCTGGTTGTGGTCTAGGTTGGGACTCTGCCACTACTTCTTGCTGTTTTCTACGTTCGGATGCTGCTATATGTTCTTGTGGAACTGCATCTGATCGCATCGCCCGTTTTCGCGGTTGCTCTACTACTTTCGGTTCATCTTTCACTGCCTCATTTTCTGACTTTGAAATTGGCTTGGCTGGTTGTGGTCTAGGTTGGGGCTCTGCCACTACTTTTTGCTGTTTTCTACGTTCGGAAGCTGCTATGTGTTCTTGGGGAACTGAATCTGATCGCATCGCCCGTTTTCGCGGTTGCTCTACTACTTTCGGTTGATCTTTCACTGCCTCATTTTCTGACTTAGAAATTGGCTTGGCTGGTTGTGGTCTAGATTGGAACTCTGCCACTACTTCTTGATGTTTTCTACATTCGGAAGCTGCTATATGTTCTTCGGGAACTGCATCTGATTGCATCGCCCGTTTTCGCGGTTGCTCTACTACTTTCGGTTGATCTTTCAGTGCCTCATTTTCTGACTTTGAAATTGGCTTGGCTGGTTGTGGTCTAGGTTGGGACTCTGCCACTACTTCTTGCTGTTTTCTACGTTCGGAAGCTGCTATATGTTCTTGGGGAACTGCATCTGATCGCATCGCCCGTTTTCGCAGTTGCTCTACTACTTTCGGTTCATCTTTCACTGCCTCATTTTCTGACTTTGAAATTGGCTTGGCTGGTTGTGGTCTAGGTTGGGACTCTGCCACTACTTTTTGCTGTTTTCTACTTTCGGAAGCTGCTATATATCCTTGGAGAACTGCATCTGATCGTATTGCCCGTTTTCGCGGTTGCTCTACTACTTTCGGTTGATCTTTTTCTGCCTCATTTTCTGACTTTGAAATTGGCTTGGCTGGTTGTGGTCTAGGTTGGGACTCTGCCACTACTTTTTGCTGTATTCTACGTTCGGAAGCTGCTATATATTCTTGGAGAACCGCATCTGATCGTATTGCCCGTTTTCGCGGTTGCTCTACTACTTTCGGTTCATCTATATCAGCCTGACGATCTGACATTGCTATTGGCTTAGCTGGATGTGGTCTACATTGGAACTCTGCTCCTACTTTAACTCGCTGGTTTCTTGGGACATCTATCTGTGCCCCGTGTTCTGACTCCGCTATTGGCTTGGCTGGTAGTGGTCTAGGTTGGAACTCTACCACTACTTTTTGTTGTTTTCTAGGTTCGGTAGCTGCTATAGGTTCACATGCCGGTGCTTCGGTTTGGGAAACAGCTTCTGATCGCATTGCCTGTTTTCGTGGTCGCTCTACTACTTTCGATTTAGGTGTCTCTGCCTGACCAAAGTCCTGAGTCAAAGTGGCTCGCTGTTTCCTAGATTCGGAAGCTGCCATAGGTTTTTGGGGAACTGCCTCTGATCGCGTTGCTCGTTTTCGCAGTCGCTCTACTACTTTCTCTGCCTCAAGTTCTGACTCTGCTATCGGCTTGGCTGGCTGTAGTCTAGGTTGGAACTCTGCCACTTCTTTTTGCTGTTTTCTAGGTTCGAAAGCTGCTATAGGTTCATATGCCGGTGCTTCGGTTTGGGTAGATGCCTCTACTCGCGATGCCCGTTTTCGAGGTTGCGCTATTAATTTCGGTTCAGGTATATGTGTCTGCCGATCAGACTCTGGCTTGGCATGTTGTGGTCTAGATTGGGACTCTGCTTCTAATTTAACTCGCTGTTTTCTTGGTTTATCTATCTCTACCTCACGTTCTGACTGTGGCTTGGCTGGTTGTGATTTACGTTGGGAGTCTGCCACAACCTTTTGCTGTTTTCTAGGCTGGGAAGCTGTCAAACGTTCACACGCCTTTGCCCGCATTCGCAGTTGCGCTACTACTTTCGGTTCATCTATCAGTGCCCGACGTTCTGCCTTTTTCAATAGCTTGGTTTGTTGTGGCATAGATAGAGACTCTACTACTACCATAACTCGCTGCTTTTTAGGTTCGGAAGCTGTCATAAATTCACACGCCGATGTTTTCGTTTGGGTAACTGCCTCTGATCGCGATGCCCGCTTTCGCGGTTGCGCGACTCCTCTTGGTTCAGGTACCTGAATAACAGGCTTGTCAATTGCTTCTGGCGCCGGTACGTCCATAGCTTTAGGCATTTGTACTGAAATTGCAGGTGCTTGCAGTGGCTTAGGCACTTCTACCCGATCTGCAGGTGACTGCAGTGGAGCAGGCACTCTTCTGCTCCGATATGCAGGCACTTCCGTTGGCTTAGGCTCTTGTACCCGATTTGCGGGCACTTGCAATGGCTCAGGCACTTTTACCCGATTTGCGGGCACTTGCAATGTCTCAGGCACTTCTGCCCACGAGGTTTCACTGAATTTTTCCTCGAGTTCGATCGTTATTTCATCCTCGATTTCGACTATTTCTTCTTCATCGGTTTCGCTTGTTAGATCTACTATTACCCCATTTGCTGGATATTTTTTTCTTCCTCCTTGTGTTACTTCTAAAATGCGTACGTTTGATAGTTCTACTCTGTTTACGTTTACTGACGACACTTCTCTTACGTTTGATGAGTCTTCCCTGCTTACAGATACCATCCTCACCTCCACAGGTCGATTTACAGGAGCCACAGGCTCTATTGCTCGAATAGCACTAATTTTTGCCTTATCCAGTACTTCAACTTTAATACTACGAGGGGAAACGGTTATAATTAACCGTTTCTTTGAAACCGACTGTGGTAATGACGGCTGTCAACTTTTCTAAATCTTGAAACATGATCTAGGATGGAATCTTTCTTCTGCATGCAGCGTCTGCAGAAATGCCTTGGGAGATTATCGTCTTCAAAAGCCTGAAATCAAGATTATGCATTGTATTGCTACTGCTTCCGTGCCTCATACGGTGATGTTAGCAAAGGCTAAAGAGCCTTCCTCGATAAATGGTCTATCAAACACTGAAAGAATAATTCATATTGATTTAGTAGTGCCTGAGATTAATGCATTCAAGCAAACAAACAAACAATAGTAGAAGAGACGTGGAAGATTTAAATGAAAATGTAAGATAACCAACATCAACCCTTTTTACTGTCCCACTGCTGGGCACGGGCCTCTTCTCACTATGAGAAGGATAAGGTCCACCACGCTGGCCAAGTGTAGGTTGATATCTTAATATATAAAATCCTTGCGTTACTGACTGACTGACAGACACGCTACAGCCGAAACTATTGGGCACAGGAAGCTGAAATTTGGCATGTATGTTCCTTGGGGACTGTAGGGGTGCACTAAGAAGGGATTTCCCGAAATTCCCACGGGATCGGCCAAAACGGGTAAATTAAAAAAAAATGCAGGCGTAGCTGCTGGCGTTGTCTAGTAACTAACTAAATGCACTTAAAACTTAAGCAATATTATGCTTGAAAGCAGCAATCTTTCAACTAATACAATTAACATTTTAATACTTTTGTTCTTTAATCAGTTTCAAAACAAAATCACTATTTATTCAAGTATACCAGATTTCCAATTTACTTATATCAAAATATTTAAATAAATATTCTAATTCAATTTAGGGTTCTTTTAAATACAATTTATAGATTTTACAAGTTAACATTGGATTAGCTTAGATTGGCTTTTTTCATATAAGTACGGACAAAATGTGTAAATAGAGAAAATAAAAAAATATTTTCCCATGTTTTGTATGAATGGCCTTTAAAGACATTAAATTTATTTCTGCATTTTGGTTGTCTACAACACTTATACAGGTCAAAACCCTATTATAGATGATGCCGGCTTTTCTTAGCTAAATGGCTTCTTGAGAAGAAATGCCTAAACAAACTCAGAGACCCTTAAAATAAAGTCTTAGAACTGGCGCCTGAATTTAATATCAGAAACAAAACAAATAAAATGTTACCTCAACGTCGGCGTCGATGCACTTAACAAACATCTATTAAGTGTAACTATTGAAGTTATCGCAAACAACTCCGACACATAGTGAAATCTTCCGTTGTTTTGAATTTTCTATCAATTTACTATGTTTTTAAACTCTATGCGTTTACTCACCTGGCTTAGGTCACGGACGCTGCTTCATGGAGCAAGTTCACACATAAGCCATCGCAATCGCAAATAAATCGATCGATATAGACGCGAATGCGAATAGTTAAAAGTACCTATATTATTTATTACATATTTTGATGTTGATAAACAAATGATAATGAAGTACATAAATAAGTAATGATTTTTAGTGATGTTTCAACACGAGTTGCTAACTCGAGTTAGGTACGCATAACTTGAGCCAACTCGATTTATGCTCTATCTAACTCGAGTTTTACCTCGTTAACAAATCAAAGAGCGAGGGCGCGTTTCCTTCGTCGTGTCGTGCCTAATATCCTTGGCTCCTAAAGGCTCCAGTACACAATGGTCCATGATGGGCCACTGCAGACCATCGCCGTTGTATACACACGCCTACACACCAAACTATGCTAAACCAGTATAAACTGATCGTTTAATGTGCGGAAAGATAACACAAAGCGAGACCATGATAAACTGGTTTTGTTTAACTTGATGTGTAGCCGTGTGTACACGGGGTACGGCGATGGCCTGCAGTGGCCCATCATGGACCATTGTGTACACGGGGTGATGGTATACAGTGGCGGGCAATTGTCAATCGTGGCGCGCAATCGGGATGTTGTCGGTTTTTTGGGCACACTTCAAAGGAATCGTGGCGTAGCGTGGCCTGTGGTGTTCACACAATGGCCCATTGTTTAGTTCGTCACCGACCGCAGACCGGGATAGTGCACTTTTTGTTTTATGTATATAGAAGGCAGTAAAATAAACTGTATACCTATTGAATATATTTACAAAATAATTATACAGTTATGCTATGAATCAGTAATGGAGCAAAAATCTAAAAAAAATAATTCTGCCTGTTTGTACACGCTAATCTCGAAAGTTACTGGACGGATTTGAATGAATTTTTTTTTATTATATTGCTATTAGGTCAGGCGATATATAGGCTAAAATTGATTTTGGAAAGTGGAACATCTGATGCAGAACCACAACTGCCCAGCGTAACTATAAGACATAAAAATTGCGGTGTGGCAAAAAACATTTCACATGATGAGCATTTTTTGATAAGCGATTAAAATTTGAAGATCTCGAACATCTGATGTGGAACTTAACCCTAGATCACTAACCTTATTTTTGACACTTATTACTAACCTTCGTACTTTCGACTACGGTATTTAATAATGGGGATAATGGGTTTTATTTGAATTAAACATGCATATTTTTTATTTTTATTATAAATTTATTATATTCTTCTTATTAATTAATAAATTTACATAATCCAAAACGGCATATTTATTAAAAAAATCTGCCTTATAAATGAGATCGTAGGTTTTATGGCAAATTAACAATGGTAACATTTTAAAAGATTTTTTAAAGTATTATTTTAAAGTAAGTGTAAAAAATAATTTTGAAATATTAGAAATAACGAATGAAATAAAGTAATGAAACAAAAATTTTGGTAAAAATCTATCAATTTATACATTTGTGACAAAAGTCAAGTATGACAAGGCTTTTCTGTTGAAAGATCAATATTTATAACTAATTATTCGATCAATCAAAGGCCCTAGGAAGGACACAGGATAGTTTTTATCGCGATAACTTACATCCACGCGGGCGGAGCCACGGGCGACAGCTAATATATATATATTTTTATTTATTGTCTCACGCTGTATCCCCGAAGGGGTAGGCAGAGGTGTAAATATTACACCCACATTTCGTCATGAATGTTTAGGTCCTACGTAATAGAGGGCCAGCCTATTGCCGTTACCGGGCACATCACCAGACTCCGGGCTGCTACTGAGTATTCGGAAAAACCCAGTAACGCTTTTGCCCCATCCAGGAATCGAACTCGGGACCTCCGATCAGTAGTCACATACGCTATGCACTGGATCACGGAGGCAGTATATAATATGTATAAATATACTAGATGAGCAAGCGGTTACACCCGCGTTATTTAAGTCTTTGTCCGCTCTCGTGGCTCATAGCGTGATGTTATATAGTCTATTAGATAGCCTACCTCGATAAATGGGCTATCTAATAGAGAAAGTTTTTTTTGAGATTAATCGCAAGATTAAGCTAAGTAACCGTGGCTGCAATTACTTCCACGTCCATCGCAACTGATTCGCCAGGCAGCAATGAGCCATGTGTCGTTGTGTGAACACCAAGTGATCGTGGCGATGGCCTGCAGTGGCCCATCATCGGCCACTGCAGACCATCGCCATTGCGTACGGTAATGGCGATGCATGTTCACACAATGGCGGGCGATGGCCTGCAGTGGCCCATCATGGACCATTGTGTACTGGGCCCTTTAAACTCGACGCTAATAGTGCATCAATTATAATAAATTTACATGTTTCTAATGTATAAAATTCGGATACTTCCTCCAATCATTTCGTCGCTTCTAAGTTTAGTAAGTAAGTATTTAATACATAACATATTTTCCTGCAATCATATTTACTACGATACTTCGAAAATTTTTTAAATATTGTTAAGAACTTCTAACGCAAGTTGCGTACTCGTTGTCAAATCACTAGATTTTTTTACATTCGGCTGATTCGGCCACTAGTGGTGGTGATGTGTCAACTCGAGCTACTAACTCGAGTTACGCGTAACTCGAGTCAACTCGAGTTGTACCTCTCTGACTCGAGTTGTGTCGTGTTATCGTGTACGCCACAAGTGACTGGACACACTGGACGCCAATGGCCATAACTTATAATGAATTTACATTTATCTAATGCTAATTCATTAAATTCGGATAGTGCCATCACGGATTTAATGATTTTGCTACTATAATTTTAATTATCTGAGCAGCAATGCTACAGCAAAAGAGCAAGCATTAGTGATTGACTTTTGCAGAATCTCGCCTCTAATGAAGATGGTAACGAATCTGAATAGGGCAGGTATAGAGCACTTAGAGAGAGAAATAGCCGCACTGCGCATTGTTAAACAGTTAATCATCTCAATCAAAAGACGTCCACTGTTGAATGTAGGCCTCCCCGTTTTAGCTCTATTATATCTATGTTGTGTCGTCTAGATACATGACCACGACGGACATAACTCCAGAACCTTCCTGCCTCAACGAGCGTCGGATCTTTGAGCTATGTGCTCCGCCCACTGCTACTTCAGCGTGTCTATGCCGAAAAATAGTACCACTTCTAATTTGACTGCCTCGCTGGTCTCGCGGCAGACTGCCTCGTTGGTCTCGCGGCATAAATGTGCGCGTGGGATTTGGAGGTCTCGGGTTCGATTCCCGAGTCGGGCAAAGTGTTATTGGGTTTTTCCGTTAGGAAATTCTCAGTAGCAGCACGGAGTCTGGTAATGTGCCCGGTACGGCAATAGGCTCGCCTCCTATTACGTGGGACCTAAAAATTCATGGCGAAATGTGGGTGTAATATTACACCTCTGCCTACCCCTTCGGGGATACAGGCGTGAGTCTTTATATATATTGTAATTCGATCTCGCTGGGACATTACAATCATAGCTCTCAAGAATACCTTCTGAATATTCTTTGGCCTTCTGGTGACAATGAGCGACCACATATTCTCTGGTCTGTAGGTCATCGGACGCGAAGATATGCCATCGCATTGTATATCAAAATAAGGACTACTATCGACAACACTATATAGCACTGATAGCAGGGAAGTGTATATGATACAAAGTCCTTCCCCTCCTGGGTACTTCCATGTATTGAATTGTATATTTTTTATCATTCCAAGTTCAAAAGACAAGAATTAATTTTCTGTAAGTTGTACGTGTACGTTCAACCAATATATGAAATAAAGGGTCGTCATAGTGGGTATGAAAGGTTTTATGTAGGTACTTACATATAAGGTGGTGCGAGTTTTCCACTTTCGAAAGGGTTTAATTAAGCCCTCAAAACTAACGGGTGTCTCAGTAAGAGTGCACTTTTTAAAATTGGATTTTTTTTTGCATGAAAGTGGCAACTCTGAAATTTGACAGCTGTCACCTCTGTTTATTCCGATTATTAAAAATGGAGCGCTTTTCGAAAGAACAACGCTTTATAATTTGTGAAAACTCATAAAAAAAAATGGGGAATGTTACGCTGAAACCACTCGCAAACTTCGCCAAATTTTCAGCCGAGAAAGTGCACCTAATGTGTCAACCATTCGAATAGTAGTCAAAAAATTTGAAGAAGCTGGGTTAATTATAGATAGTAAGAATCCTTTGCGTCAACGTACCGGTCCGAAAACCCGAAAACATCAATTTGATATCGTTCTGAACAAGTTCAAATTTCATGAAGCACTACGCAGAGAATTTTGACTAAAGACCTCTACCTTCATGCGTACAAGATTCAGTTAACTCAGGAGCTCAAACCAGCAGACCATGGGAAGCGCCGGCAATCCGTTCAATGGGTAATGGAGCAAAGTGAAGTCGATGCCAATTTTTCGAAAAAAAGTCATTTTACTCCGATGAAGCGCATTTCCATATGAATAGCTTCGTGAATCATACATAAAATTGTCGAATTTGGGACGCAAAAAATCCTCATGCAATCCATGAGAAACAAATGCACTCACAACGTGTAACTGTCTGGTGCGGATTTTAGTCAGGTGGCGTGATTCGATTTTACTTTTTTGAAAATGAGGCCGAAGTTGCTGTGAAGTGACTGTGATCGGCATTCGTTACAGGAATATGATAACGGACTTCTTGTGGCCTCAACTGGACGGCATGAATCTGGACAACATGTTGTTTCAGCAGGACGGCGCAACCTACCACACCTCGCATGAAACAATCGACTTATTGCAGCAACGATTTCCAGAACACATTGTCTCACGAAATTCTGATGTCAACTGGTCACCAAGTTCGTGCGATTTTTTCTTTGGGGTTTTGTGAAATCTCGGGTTTATGCCAATAAACCCGAAACAATTCCTGAGCTCAAATCGGAAATCCAACGCGTCATCGGTGAGATACAGCCACATCTCTGTGCAAAAGTTATGGAAAATTTCATGAAAAGAGTAATGGCCTGTCATCGGAGCCGTGGGGGTCATTTGCCGGGCATTTTATTCCATACTTAATCGGCACATGTCGTGTTTACAATACAATAAAAATATCATAACTTTTTACTGTTCCTACGGGATATATACCACGTACCTTTGTTTTGAGTAACCGATATTTCGGCACTGTTGCAAGCGCCATATTCACAGACATCCGTGAACATGGCGTGCAGTATAAATATATGCAGTATTTTATGACAGAGTTGTGATATTTGAGTACATACTCAAATATCACAACTCTGTCATAAAATACTTGCTTTTATTTTAAAATGAAAAAGTGCACTCTTACTGAGACACCCTATACATCACCGGCTACGGCCATGATCATCGTTTTTATGTTTAGTAGGTACCTACATAATAACATCTGTCCCAACACGTGTTTATTACCAAACATATTTTTTTTAAATATTTGAAGAGCTGCTAACTCGAGTTGCGCAACTCGAGTTACTTGCATTTCAATTCGGGTTAACTCGATTTACTTGCATTTCAACTCGGGTTAACTCGAGTTGGGTTTATCCCGAGTTGGCACATCTCACCGATCTCAAAGGCACAACTCTACCACTGATAAGCCTGACAAGTGACAGCTCACAACAGTGTTGCCAACTCTCAAGAAGCGCATAACCTTGCGCATAACATAACCACAAATGGGCGACAAAAAAACTGTAGATGTAGTTTTCGTTGATATCTAGTGTTATAAAAATGCATTCAAATAAATAAGCCGTTTTCTTCTACTTTGAATAGGTATCTGGGGCTACGGAAAATTAATCAGTTTTGACAAGATAATTTCTCATGTAGTCAACATTTTGTTAGGACTACGGATTTAAAGTGATTATTATAAACTTTTTACATTATAATTTTTTATACTATCTATTTTTGATGTTATAACATAACTTCACGCCTTTATCCCCGGAGATGTAGGCAGAGGTTACACACCCACACTTTGCCAGTTATGTTTCGGTCCTAATGTAATATTGGGCGAGCCTATTGCCATCTACCGGGCACATTACTAAGTGAGCGATAATCAACATTTTTAATACACACAAAACTTGGCAAAGTCAGAGGTGTGCCCGGGGTAACTGGGGATCGAACCCACGGCAGTCCGTTACGTACTAGGTACACCACTGGGCTATCGCCGCTTTTTTATATTATACTTACTTTTTTATCATAATCGCACTAATATTTTTTGGCTTTCAATGTTATCTTGAGTGATGTTTTATTTCTTATCGGTATCTTTGGCTTGCACATTTTAAACATGTCTGTAAAGCTGGCCAGCTTTGTGGCCACTGAGCCATGTTTGCCGTATTCTCTTCGTCGTTTCTCGATGAGAGAAAAGCCCATACATTTTCTAAAAGCAGTCTACTAACCATTAGGTACTATCCGCCACGGGGGTTCATAAAAAAAAAGAAAATTGCTGCCGTCGAGAAACGACTCGCAACTAATTTATATTAGTAGTGTATTTTATGTATTTATCTGCGCCTGTGTAGTTTTGCGATAAGACAGTAGTAGTAAAACACATTTTTTGAAACATAAATAAATTGTTGATCAATTGTATTTCTACAAATTAAGACTTTTACAATTTTAAATAACTTCACACTAATTTATGTAAGAATTGTGTAGGAAAAACTGTTGTTTAACATTTGTCATGAGTAGTAAGTGATACAATTTATAATTTAAGTAGACTGTCAAGAAATTTCAATGTTCACTTGACAGTCTGTAAGTTCACCGTTCACTTGACAGTCTGTAAGTTCACCATTCACTTGACAGTCTGTTAGTTCACCGTTCACTTGACAGTCTGTTAGTTCACCGTTCACTTGATAGTCTGTAAGTTCACTGTTCACTTGGCGGTCTGTGAAACTATTGCTCTTTTTGAGTTCTGTGAGGGCACCGTACACTTTGCTCTCTGTGAGTCCACCAGACCGTTGTTCACTTGACGGTCTGTCCGTCCCTGGTCATAGGCGGTATGTGATGTAGAGCCAGTCGGTGCGCGCGCATGAGGTGCACTTTGCGCTTCCAGCTGTCGGCGAACGCGCGCGCACACCCCGGACACTTGAATGGTAGCTCGCCGGTGTGGACGCGGCAGTGACGAGCCTGGAACACAAAGTATTATATTAGTATTATTTCAAGTCTTGGTACTTAATATTGGTACTTGGTAGTACAAACATTAGACCGACAAAGTTAATCTAAAATTTCTAGGACAAAGCTACTAGCACCGTAATATAGTCGTTATTCGTATTATCGGAGTTTTTTTTTTATTATCGGAGAGTCGTATTATCGGAAGACTTAATTAATTTATTTTTATGTTGGGTTTAGAATTAAAGTATACGCTCACACATTTTTGGACTCAATTGCATTCTTGCACACATACGCATACGTGCACGCATACGTATCCGTTTATTTATTTATTTTTTATTTATTTATTTATTGCTAGGATTTAGTTTTCTATATAGTAAACGTTGTATTACCAAGCTGCTAGCATCATAGAACCCTTTATTGCAGTGTTTGTAGACATAGGCACTTGCGAGCCGGATCCTTAACAAGTTGCTAGCATCATACAATCCCATATTGCACAGTTTGCAAACATAGGTCCTACGAGCCGGATCTTTACCAAGCTGCTAGCATCATACTACCCTTTATTGCAGTGTTTGCAGACATAGGCCCTTGCGAGCCAGATCCTTACCAAGCTGGTAGCATCATTGAACCCTTTATTGCAGTGTTTGCAGACATAGGCACTTGCGAGCCGGATCCTTAGCAAGCTGCTAGCATCATAGAATCCCACATGGCACAGTTTGCAAACATAGGTCCTACGAGCCGGATCTTTACCAAGCTGCTAGCATCATACAACTCTTTATTGCAGTGTTTGCAGACATAGGCCCTAGCGAGCCGATTTCTTAACAAGCTGCTAGCATCATAGAATCCCCTATTGCACAGTTTGCAGACATACATAGGTCCTACGAGCCGGATCCTTACCAAGCTGCTAGCATCGTAGAACCCCTTATTGCAGTGCTTGCAGACGTACGTCCTGGCGAGCCGGTGTCTCCGCTGGTGTCGCTTGAGGTTGGACGCGACCGCGGCTCTGAACCCGCACTCGTCACACGCGTAAGGCTTGTCGCCAGTGTGCTTGCGCATGTGCACCTCTAGATTGCCCGCTGGGAAACAACACAAGAATATTAGCTAGAAATATAAATATTTATTCGTTGAGAATATGGCACAACGATGTTACATGATATGTGAAAGAAAAGCCCGACATACTCGCCTAAAATGGCATGCGAATTTTATTTATTTATTTTATTCTTTATTGTACACTTATATAAAAACATTTTAAGGAATAACATATTATATACAGTACAAAGGGCGGCCTTATCGCTAACAGCGATTTATACCAACAATAAAGGTTGTCTACCTTTGGATGGAGATATTATTGGTAGGAAATAAATGGTAGTTGTAGTAAGTGTACCAGTAAGTAATAATATGTATAAATAGATTTAAAATATATAAATTGATATAATATTATGATATACAATAATATACTTACATAAATATGTATATATATATATATATATATATATATATATATATATATATATATATATATATATATATATATATAATTATAAATAAATACTTATAACTTATAATTTTAGTACAAATATACTATCAGTAGAGGTTGTATAATCAGGACTAAATCCTCAATATTGGTGCCTTTAAACAAGCTTATATTAATGAAGACATATCAAAGAGCTATTTCGATGAATATAAGATGCCTTACTGGCAGTGGCGGCACCTTCACTGAGCTATCATTTTGTCAATTAAACAGGGTTTTACAAAATGGATATGTTATGAGGATAAGGCCTCGGCCTCCCCTTTCTAAGAGTCTATTCTTCTACTCCTCTCTAGGTAGGTACTAGTTACCAGTTTCAGCATGAATCGACCATTTAGACTAAAGTGCAGTCCTAAGACAGATAAATACTGAGTCTCTATTCCTACTCCTCTTTATGCAAGTTTCATCACCTGGACTAAAGTGCAGTCCTTCAAAAAGGTTGATAAGCCTACAATAAGCACCTTGCGCGAAGCTCCACCCGCAAAAGTAGCACAGATACTGCTTGTCTCCGTCGTGAACGTTCATGTGAGACTTCAGCACGCTCTTGAACTTGAACCTGCAAGTAAACATAGATACTTTGACTGTCATAATAAAATTCATAATGAAGACCCGGTGGCGGAGCGGGAGTGTGAATGACTACCACGCCGAAGATCGTGGCTTCGATTCCCGCTCAAATTAAACATTTATTTGCGTGAACATGGATGTATGTCTTGCAAATCAAAATAGACGTTTTCTATGTATAGTATGTATGTATTTACAAAACACAATATATACATATAATGTAAGTATGTTTATCCATTATCTATTACCCATAGTATAAGCTCGGCTTAGTTTGAGACTAGATGGTGTTGTGTATGTGGTAAAATTATTACTACTACCGCACTAGGTAGGTATCAATACTGCAAGATACTATAGGGGACTTCAAATACGACACAATAATTTATGAATCACATCAACAGACAGTGTTTTCTCTTGTGAGATTCGAACTCTACTTAAAATAACTTCTAAATGCCGCAACTTAGATTATAAACGTCCATACATAATGCTTACAAAATCAATTACCTACACTTATTACTATTATACTATTGATACAAAAAAAAAACTTATCTCAAAGTACATAATATTTTGTGTATCTTGTTATATAAGTATACTTCAATCAATCAACCAATCAGCCTATCGCAGTCCACTTCTGAACATAGGCCTCTCCCAACACGCGCCACAGTACGCGGTCCTCAGCCTTCCGCATCCAGTCTGTCCCAGCCACCCTTTTCAGTTCGTCGGTCCACTATAGTATATACATTGTAACGTAATACTACACGTATTGCGTTATAATATCTCGCAGGCGCTTAACGCCAGCTTAGCCGTTCGCAATATTACCAAATATGGTCATGTTCACTAGCCAAAGGCAGTTGTGAGTCATAGGCCTACATCTATATAAGATGGGTGCGCGATCTAAGTCGATCACTTGCCCTACACACCGTCTCGCTGATGGTTGTAGTAACTACAACTACAATCCTACTTCTCTTTCTACTGTCCCGCTGGGGGTAAGCATATTCTAGTTGTCTGTGTGCCTATATGTTCTGTCTGTAGTATCTGTGTCTCCTAAGCATAACAGCCGATCTAGGGACCGCCTGTTCCTGACCGGTTGTTGTGTATTCTCTATGCTGTTTCCAGTTCTTCCTACGGGCTACGTTCTTCCTACGGGCTACAAGCCACGAGCTGCTGGCGCCGTGCCGCTACTAGCCAGCTGCCACCCAAGCCTCCATTCCTGCTTACGAGCTCCTACAGCCAGGCCACGGACGCCTGAGCCTGACCGCTCGGCCCACATCGGCTGCACCGCCTGAGACCCCGCTCAGCCTGAACCTCAACCACAGAGCTGCCTGCGCAGCGCACCTTGGCCAGCTCATCGGCGACCCTACGAGCAGCTACCCTGCGAGCGTCGGAGAGCAGCAGGAGTCTACACTCCAGCCTCAGGCCAGTGCTTACCTAGTACGGTCATACTGTATGTAAGCGGTAGTGAGACATAATAAAGAACCTGTTCAGCCTAGCAGTGTTTCTCTCGAACCCCGACATCCTACCTGAGATCCGCCGTCTCAGTGGCGCCCAACTCTATTTGTCTCACTTCCAATTACTGCAGTTGTTCTTGTTTAGGAGGTCAGTCTTTGTAAACAAGGAGGTGCAGACATCAGCGAACCGGTACGTACTATTTAACTTGTGTATATCTGTGTTTTGCTGTCTATCTTTAATTTATATTCTTGTATAACTATTGTGTTATCTTACTATTGCCTAATTCAAACAACTACCGATTCCCTACGTAACAGTTCGCAATTTGAAATAACCGTTTTTTGTTTTTGCAAGTCACTTATCTATGTCTACATTTTTACACAGAATCGTCGTAGTTTCTTTGTAAAGCAGAACGATTGCACACGGAGGGCTGTAATATACTTACGTTCTTTTCCTGTCATACACTTCATTTCATCATGAGCACTAACCTACTGACTATGGTGATGTATGTTACTTTGACCTGAATGCAGACCTCCTTGATAAACTTGACCGTCTTCTAAATAACTGCATTCGATTCATTTTCAATCTTCGCAAGTATGACCATGTGTCTACTTATCGTTCCCAACTAAAGTGGCTTCCCATACGTCAGCGCCGTAGTTTGCGTGCTCTCACTACCCTCTATACTATTCTTACATCTTCAACCTCTCCCCAGTATTTATCTTCCTACTTCCAATACTTATATTCCAACCATGAACGAAACCTCCGTTCATCTCAAAATCTTCTCCTCACGGTACCTCCTCACAACTCTAACTTTCTTCATTCCTCTTTTACTATTCAATCTATCCTTCTCTGGAATGCCCTCCCTCTTGAAATCAGGATGGCCAAGACGAAGAACACTTTCAAGTTCAAGGTGAAGGAGCTCCTATTGGCTGAGTCGGCGATTGTATCTTAAGTCGTTTAAGTTCAATGTGGTTTAATATGTATGTATGTGTTTATATATTTATAGTATAGATATATATTATATATGCCTTTGTGTATTTATGTAGTTTTATAATATATCTATATCATGTATGTTTATATTATATTATGTACCTAACGTATTTATTTTAATGTATAATTTAGATCTATAATATACTTAGTTATAATTTATATTAGTTCAAATTAGTTTTCATTATATTACACCTACTTCTTTTCTCTCTGCACCACTCTAAGGTTGACTGGGAGATAATGCCCATGGCATTAAGTCCGCCTTTATACTATTGTGTATATAAAGTTTTAATAAATAAATAAATAAATAAAAACTAACCCCATTAAGTACTTCCTACTTAATAAAAATGAATTGGCCTACGAGGTCGCTATTCGCGGAGAGGAGCCGGCTACCTCTGTTTTAGGTTTACGGAAGCAGCTACCTAAACTACTCGAGCTGATTCCGAATGACGAAATCCTAGAGTCAGGCCTAGACATAGCAGACGACTTCAAGGGAGCTAGCCTGTCAGTTGCCGATTTAGATTCGCGAATCTCTTCCCTTAAGGAGCTATACGACCACAACTTGGCTAAGCGAACTACGGCTTTGCACAACCAGGTCTACCACAGATTGGGCAGATTAGACAAATCCGAACCTAAATACGGATCGGAATCGGAGCGTACGGAGCGGAAGGATTTGTTGCTTTGTATTAATTTCTATGAAACTGCGTGCACTGGATCGGCATTTCTGCGCCAGAGACCGGTATTTGTGCTGATGACGTCATCCGCAGTGAACGCATCATTCGGATTCCGAGCGTTTCAAGTTCTGACGTGTTTGCGGCATTAAACTGTAGGCAGAAATACTTATTCACGATGAACGACGATGTTTTAATTACTTTAGTAGAGTCATATGAATGTACCCAAAAATCTATGATATTCATTATTTATGATATTCATCAAATGTATAATATTCTCCGAAAATTAATCTACAACAATATCCTCGTCACTATCCTCCTGCTTTAAAAATACCTAAATTGCCGATGCTGAATCCGAATGCAGTAAACGCACCCCATCGGCATTTTGTAAATGACGACGCTCCGTCCGCTCCGTACGCTCCGATTCCGATGCGGTGAACGCACAGCTTAAAGCTGCGCGTCGACCGGATCGGAATCGGAGCGTACGGAGCGGACGGAGCGTCGTCATTTACAAAATGCCGATGGGGTGCGTCCACTGCATTCGGATTCAGCATCGGCAATTTAGGGATTTTTAAAGCAGGAGGATAGAGACGAGGATATTGTAGTAGATTAATTTTCGGAGAATATTATACATTTGATGAATATCATAAATAATGAATATCATAGATTTTTGGGTACATTCATATGACTCTACTAAAGTAATTAAAACATCGTCGTTCATCGTGAATAAGTATTTTTGCCTACAGTTTAATGCCGCAAACACGTCAGAACTTGAAACGCTCGGAATCCGAATGATGCGTTCACTGCGGATGACGTCATCAGCAAAAATACCGGTCTCAGGCGCAGAAATGCCGATGCAGTGCACGCAGCTTCATAGAAATTAATACAAAGCAACAAATCCTTCCGCTCCGTACGCTCCGATTCCGATGCTGTGGACGCACAGCTTAAGATAGAACACTCGAATGTTCCGTCGGCGGAAGTCGGAATCACGATGACTTGCACGGATTCAACCCCTGCACAGGCAGCGTCGACTCCGGTAACTGTCCACTGTGAGCATTTGAGGGTTGGCGAACTATCGAAACTCAAATTCGACGGAACAGGCTGCGTTCGCGAATTTCTACAACGCGTGACGGAATTTAGGACGGTTAGAAAACTACCTGCCAATAGATTATTCGATTACGCGTCCGAAATTTTTACGGGTAATGCGTTACACTGGTTTCGCGGTGTTAAATATTCCATTTCTACATGGGACGAACTAGCTAGTAAACTCACAGCTGATTTTACACCGTACGACTATGATTATAAACTTTTAGCCGAGATTCGTAATCGTACTCAAGGGCAAACTGAGGGTATAATCATCTATTTATCAATTATGTTCCAACTTTTTGCGCGATTGTCACCAAACACGGTACTAACCGAACATGAAAAACTAAATATATTGCTTCACAATATTAGAACGTGTTATTCTACTGTACTAGCTTCATGTACTACGGCTATAGACACTATAGATACTCTAAAAACACTATGTCTAAACTATGAGAGGTTCCAGTGTTTAAGTGCACAATTTCACGAACCTAGTTACCCTACGTCTAACACAGTAGCACCTGATTTAGCTTTCATAAATAAAAAGGACACGCACGGTCACTATAATAATTCACAGTACTATAAACCGTCTAAACTAAAAAACTACGCTTCTGTCGCATCTATAAATGTCGAACCGAACGATACACCTGTGCCTAACCCACAACACTATAATGTCAACATGATATCTAAATCAGCTGTTCCTACAAAAATCTTAATATATAAAATCCTTGCGTTACTGACTGACTGACAGACACGCTACAGCCGAAACTATTGGGCGCAAGAAGCTTAAATTTGGCATGTATGTTCCTTGGGGACCGTAGGGGTGCACTAAGAAGGGATTTCCCGAAATTCCCACGGGATCGGCCAAAACGGGAAAAAAATTAAAAAAATGCAGGCGTAGCTGCTGGCGTCCTCTAGTAACTAATAAGAGATGTGTGTTTTGTCCGCGATGCCGTTCAACTGATCACTCACTAGGGACGTGCAAGCGAGAACGTTATCCGATATGTTTTAAGTGTGGCCTTAGGGATGTCACGTTCGTAAATTGTCCTAACTGTAAAAATAAATCTTTTTCAAAAAACTAATTTACTCGGATCGTAGTTCGTCAAATAAGATGACAAACCCTACCATTTGTACATCTTCTAAACCTAAATATTTTGACAAAGAAGACTGGAAAAATTGGCTGAACACTCTAAAAGTGTATTTTTCCAGTTATTCTGTGGCTGCGATCCGTGATCAAAAACCTAATACTGATTTTCGACCCTACGTTAACGTAACCATTAAGAATCTACCCCTTACTGGGTTACTTGACTCAGGTTCTGCCGTGACTATATTAGGCAATAATTCTCATGAAGAAATTATTTCTAAAAAGAATCTCCCTTTGAATAAGTGTGACAACCCTACTATATTTTTTCGATCGGCGGGTGGTCAACTTCAGACACCGATCGGCTATATCAACCTACCCACCACTTTTGAAAATAAAACTTATAACTTAAAAGCGTACGTAATTCCAGAAGTCACTTGTTCGTTAATTTTAGGTATTGACTTCTGGAAAAGATTTAAATTGTTACCAAATCATATTAACTCTGTTTCTTTATCTAATAATTACTCTCGTAGTAATTCCTTGCCTAATAAAGTTAATGCTACCGTGTCAGCTATTGATACTAACGCTGATAACGAGACTACTATAACCTCGGATCAGTGGTATACTACAATCTACAATGGCTGTAGAAACTCACCTACATCTTTCCCTAATTATTCTATCAGGAATGATAAATTGTACAGATATATGGTATCTAAATGTACATTGCGTAAAGTATTCGATTGGAAAGAGGTCCTACATACCTCGGATAGAAATACCGCTATTAAAGAAAACCATTCGGAACTCGCTGCTGGTCAATTAGGTATTTTTAAAACGTATAAACGTTTAGCGCAGCGTTATTATTGGCCTGGTATGCACGCTGACATTATTAAGTTTATATCTTCGTGTGATACTTGTGTCGCACGTAAACACCAAAACAATGGTACTTTATATACACACACATACAACTTACGTCGTAAACCGGCTGGGTTTAACGTGGGTGATACTGTGTGGAAAAGAACCTACGACAAATCATTTGGCAAAAAACTAGCTCCTAAGTTTACCAAGTGTACTATTCTTGCTAAAACGTCACCACTAGTATACGAATTAGCGGATTCGTCGGGTAAATCTATTGGCAGTTGGCACATTAAAGATTTAAAACTAATTAACTACACTGATTCCTAACCTAACTAGATTCTTTCATTGTACCTACCTGCAGTTTGAGTTTCATAGTCACTATCTACTTAGCACTGTCTACAGAAGTTCGGAGGACTTAGTTAGACGGATTTTTCTTGTCTAGACACGAAAAATCCTGCTGTACAGAGCGGGGTATTGTAACGTAATACTACACGTATTGCGTTATAATATCTCGCAGGCGCTTAACGCCAGCTTAGCCGTTCGCAATATTACCAAATATGGTCATGTTCACTAGCCAAAGGCAGTTGTGAGTCATAGGCCTACATCTATATAAGATGGGTGCGCGATCTAAGTCTGTCACTTGCCCTACACACCGTCTCGTTGATGGTTGTAGTGACTATTACTACTATTATTAAAATCCTACTTCTCTGTCTACTGTCCCGCTGGGGGTAAGCATATTCTAGTTGTCTGTGTGCCTATACGTTCTGTCTGTAGTATCTGTGTCTCCTAAGCATAACAGCCGATCTAGGGACCGCCTGTTCCTGACCGGTTGTTGTGTATTCTCTTTGCTGTTTCCAGTTCTTCCTACGGGCTACGTTCTTCCTACGGGCTACGTTCTTCCTACGGGCTCACTGCACCTGTCTTCTCTCTACGGGCTACAAGCCACGAGCTGCTGGCGCCGTGCCGCTACTAGCCAGCTGCCACCCAAGCCTCCGTTCCTGCCTACGAGCTCCTACCGCCAGGCCACGGACGCCTGAGCCTGACCGCTCGGCCCACATCGGCTGCACCGCCTGAGACCCCGCTCAGCCTGAACCTCGACCACAGAGCTGCCTGCGCAGCGCACCTTGGCCAGCTCATCGGCGACCCTACGAGCAGCTACCCTGCGAGCGTCGGAGAGCAGCAGGAGTCTACACTCCAGCCTCAGGCCAGTGCTTACCTAGTTCGGTCATACTGTATGTAAACGGTAGTGAGACATAATAAAGAACCTTTTCAGCCTAGCAGTGTTTCTCTCGAACCCCGACATCCTACCTGAGATCCTCAGTCTCAACATATAGTATAGGTACTTATAACTTAATAAATATTTTATGTACCTATGTATGTATCGTTGACCGTTGTTTGAATGTTTATCAAGTACCTACTATGCGATGCAGGCTTAACAAGTTGACGTCGCGACAGTTGCCTTCTTAAAAATTTAAAACAAACGAAGGTGACATTTTTTATTTATAGACTCACGCCTGTATCCCCGAACGGGTAGGCAGAGGTGGCACCCACATTTCGCCATGAATTTTTAGGTCCCACGTAATAGGGGGCGAGCCTATTGCCGTACCGGGCACATTACCAGACTCCGTGCTGCTACTGAGAATTTCCTAACGGAAAAACCCAATAAGTAACACTTTGCCCGACCCGGGAATCGAACCCGAGACCTCCCAATCCCACGCGCACATTTATGCCGCGAGACCAACGAGGCAGGATTTAAATTTATCAGAGATAATTTCCAAAGTCATTGGTACATTGAAATTTAATAGGTGCTCTAGTCATCTAACCTAGGTTCCCACGAGACGCAAATTTATGCTTCATGGCCAACTTTTATTGGCCGATTTTTATAATTAAATCGTTATTAATTAATACTAAGCTTTAATCAATAATCACCATCTTATTTTCAGATTAATACAGCCTTGTCTAGGTCACAGTTCCTGTATAATAATAATAATATACTAAATAACTGAGTTGGCGAGTCACCACCTGCCATGCAGACGGATGCTATAGGTCTAGGAGTATCACTGGCAGATGCCGTTTGTTATCCATAGTATCATTATTTATTTATTTCCAGTCCATTAAACACCCATGCCCATAATCCAATTGAATTAGGCCCCACGTCATTACAATAGTCCTACACATGTGCTGCGGCTAGTCCATAGCTGTACTCAGTAGAGCAGTTGTGGAAGCTCCGCGGCATGTGTCCCATCCCATTTTATAATAAAACTCTCTTTGCGCCTCTGCACGTTGGACGCATATCCCGCTGTAAGCCTTTCCAAAGGTCCACCAGATGTTAGAAGAATAACCGTGTAAAAGAGAAACATAATGAGTAATAAATAATAATAATATAGACAACGCACAAAGCTAAAACTATTGCGTTCAAGAAGCTGACATTTTGGCATCTACATAATTATATATCTTAGGGACCGCAAGGATGTACTAAGGATTTCCCGACATTCCCACTTGATCGGGATGAAACACTTACTTAAAGAAGTACAAAAATAAATTCTAAATATATATCATAATGTAATAATAGAAAGATACATTAAAATATTTAAATTGTTAGATATCAGCTCATCATCGATATGTACTGGGATGGTATGAATTGTAGTTTCCTTCATAGGAGGTATATTATTATTTATTATTCATAGTTATTCGTAGGACTCCTCTATCTAAAACAGAGTTGTTTATCACACATAGGTACAAACGAATGTAATTTATCTGACTGGGAGAAAAAGCTAGCTAAATTAGTGAGGTAGATGCCTATATGCGTAATTTAAGCATATATAAAGCTTTGTGTACATAAATACATTTGAAATAAAGGATAATAGACAAACGCGTCAGACGGGAAACCCAGAATAGATAGGTACATACACGTACAAGTTTTATGACCCGAGAATCAAACCCTTACTACCGCAATTGAACACTTTATAAGCTATCAGTGATAGCCTATCACGCTTTTACAACAGAGGGTCTAATACGAGTTTGCACTCGATCGTCACGGTGGACGATAGATAGATTCCCGTCGACTAGGCTGTCGTCCACCGTGACGATCGAGTGCATACTCGTACTAGACCCTCTGGACTGTACAAGGCAATCAGATACGAAAAACATCCTACATCCACTCATTTACAAGGTGAACATTAATCACAAAAAGAATAAAAAACAACAATTAAAATATTTCACATCACAAAAATCCTAATAATTGTCCACAGAACAAATCATAAGACAATATGTGTGCCTATAAATTGAGTGGCCGTGACCTTGGGAGGTATGACATAACGTGGCCTTAACAACCGTCGAGGTCATGGTCACGAGTTTAGTAGGTAACTGTGTCAGGGTCACCCCCGCACTAAATTTAACTGAGCCAAGGTTCTTTCTAACTCGGATGTTTCAAGGCCACGTTTGTCAAATTATATACTAAAGTCGAGTGTTTCGGATCAAATTTTTGTTTTATATGCGGTGGCGTTTTCTTGTTCCGTAGTCTCTGCCTACCTCCGGGAAACAGGCGTGAGTCTATGTATGTGTGTTTTCTTGTATTAGTATTATAAGCACTTAGAGGGCCTAGCGAAACGGCGTAAAAGCAAGACGAATAGAATAGAATACGATAAACAATGTATGGGATGCGGCGTAAGCTTATGTCAATCCGGTACATTTATTATCGTATTCTAACTATTCGTCTAGCTAGAGTTTATGTTATTTAGCTAAGCCCTCAGATATTTGTAGTAGCTACCTAACAATAAAAAGCATTGGAAAATCCAAAAATCTCTATAAAATTGTTTTTTTATCAAAAACGACTAGATATTTCAATAATATATTGTTATTATTGTTATTTTACCAGAATGCTTCGTACGCTTCATTTAATAGATGTTATCTGTCTTTTTTTCAAATGTTTCATTGTTACTTTCACGATTCAACAATTTCCTATGTACCTACAAGCTACAAGCCTACCTTTTATTATCTAGTCATCCTTAATTGCATAAGTACTAACTAATAATAAAGAGCCTTCTTAGGTCTATAAAAATCTAGAAGGTTAAATTGGACACTAATAAGTTATGACCACTAATTTTAAAGTTCATAAATTACAGAATAAAGCACGAATGACGCCAGATATAGCACATCTCACACCCAAGGGATCAGGTACAGATCCAATCTATTATCCTAGGTTGGTTAGATGAACAAAATTAAGTTACCTACTTGTATCACAAATAGCAATTAAATCAATTGTCTGATCTAAAGATTGCTAATAAATAAAAGGAAAAATTAAATAATATTTTTGTACTTCTTATACTTTTTGATTTCACGGCTTTCAAGTATATTGGGCATGCCCTTATAGTTCTCGTTCAATATGTTGTTATTGTGACTGCCTTATTCCGTAACCAGATTTGCCTATTAAAAGAAGGCCAATAACAGTTTTAGTTTCCTTCCTTCCTGGCCCTGGGTGGCATCTAGGTGGCTTATTCTTGCCATTGATTCTGCACCATCAGACAAATAAGGAGAAAATTTGCCATGAAAGGCAAGAAAAATAAAAATATATGTCGTTATTTGGAGATCTCACTGAGTGAACGAAAAAAATGCACATAGAATAGGGTCATTTTGCGAGAGAATAGCCTCATAATCGAGATCACAAAACCAAAGAACAAACTTTCATAGGTACCTACACAAAAACGCAAATATCGCACCAAAATCCTTTTTATTAAACGCCCACTTTTCGCCAGTGTTTTGATCCCACGTAATAGGTGGCGAGCCTATTGCCGCTTATTGGGACATTTTGTTTGCCAGAGCCTCCTCCGTTGATCGGCAGGTGCACCACTTGCAAGTGAGGTTGGCTTGGGACCCTAAGTTCTTGGTGGGAACCCTATGCACCCTATTTTTATAAGTTCAAGTTTCATACGTACTTTAATAAGAAAATCTATTGCCAACATCCTGTTTACGAGTCTACGCTTGAAATCTCATCAGTTGCAGATCGTGCCCCATCCATTAGTCCAGCAACATCAGCTAATAATCAGCTGCTTCCATCATAGAACATTATAATGTATTTAGGCATTTCGTAGTGACGGCCACGGTTTCGGCGCCTTGGCACAAGGTGAGGCATAATCGCCGAACTGCTTGCGGTGAGTAGCGATGGAAGTAATTGCACGTGTTGTGTGCATGTTGAGGTCGATGGGTTCGCTCAGGCATGTAGGTATCTTAGCTAGATACTTTGAGTTTTCTCAAAGTATCTAGCTAAGTAGTAGGTAAGGCTCAGTCGTTGCCCATCGCACCTGAGGATGCCTCGTGCAGAGGCGAAACACGTGTCGAGGAATAGTCGGCGCATATGCTATATGCCTTATCCTTTTGGAGGAGTTCGGTATTGTCAACCTTTTTCTATTGCAATAGTTGGGGTGGGCAATCCGAGAGTACGTGGTGGGTTCCTCTTTTCTTCCATTAGGTTTTAAAAAAACCATCCTTACAAGGTGCTAAGGAAAAGTTTAAAAGCCTTTTTTTTAGAAACCATTCTTACGAGATGCTACAAAGACTTTATTAGATCTAGGTATCTACAAGCCTAATGGAGTGAGTGACAAAGAAAAGTGTTAACTAAGTATAGGTAAGTAGGTACAGTTCGAATGCACTAAAGATTTTAGCCTTGCCGGATCGAAAAACAAAATATCATAAACATATCATTCTACGAAAAAAATATCGCCAAAAACCACATTAATATATTTACGGGAACATGGTATAGATAGGTAACACATTCCAGCGCGTTACTGCACAAATTATTTAAAACCAATGTTACATGCAGAAATTTTGGTAAGTGCAAACTTAAGACTTGTAAAGAAGTGTAAGGTCAGTTGTTAAGTAGAGCATGTCCATGATCAAGAATAGTCAGCTTCCTCATAGCGGTAAGTGGAAATTAAATAAGCATAAGGTGAAATGATGTTCGAGTGTCAAAGACCATCGATGTGGTTAGCGATTATCGTCGCTTATCATAACAGCGGGGTGTCGACACGGCGCATACCTAGCTTGCAAAAAACGACTTTAAATCTTGCAGGTTAAAGTAATCTTTACAATTACTTCAATGACAAGATACAATATCAGTTTGCTCGCCACCGTCGCATGCTAGTCAAAAAATATTTTACGCACATTATGCAGCCTTCACTTTGATTGATTTGCTATGTCGGAGAGAAACTCGAACAGGAAGTTAGGTACCAAATGAGTCGCCAGATAATTCAGTATTTCAGGTAGAGTCGTTGGAAAACCATATCAGCCCAAATCGTTACCTAAATATTTTAGCCAAGCCGTGATTTATAGAAAGTTTAAAAACTGATGAACCAAATTCGGAACCTTTTTCATCTTCCTGCTCAGTTTTAGGCAAGTACCTATGTATTTACATAATTTTTAAAGATATGTTTATGTACATTTTTCAAATTTAAAATACATGCACATATTTTATTAACTAATTCATTTAATTATTTTATTTTTTGTTGTCGACCTCTACTTATATACCTACTTCTTAATTGATTATTTAACATATGATTTTATGTGAGTAGCTATTTTCATTTAATCTCTTTATTATTTTCAGTTACGAAAGAGTTTTGAAGGACAAGTCATAAATAAAACAAAATAGTAGATAAATTACACTACATAGATTAAGCGTCGGAACATAGGTATCTGACGGAGAAGATGCGTCGAAACGGAACAGACGCTGTACGCTCGACGCACTAAAGCCAGGATCAAACCAACGCCTTCAGCTCGCGTCCGCGGTGGCGAGCAGATGTTGTGTACGAACTTATAGCGCGGTGTTCACATCTACGCGTCCTCTGATTGGACGCGGCGTCCGGTGCAGCGTCTGCACGCGGCGGTGGCGATCAGATCGCGCTTGTTACGTTAGAACGCTGCACGCAGCTATTATTTGTTGAGGACACTGTGATTTGTAGATTTTAATTTTTAAGTATGGTGTAAACGCAAGCAATTATAAATGAGGTCCACAAATACCCATTGTTGTATGATAACTAATCAAACACTTGTTTTTCTGAAAAATAATCATAAGGCGTTATCGAATGATGGTAGGTATTTACTTCACTGGCACAGTATATCATACCCACCTCAAGTTCAGTTCTTGTTCCTCTTCGTCTTCAATAATAGCAAACAGATGTAAAGCTTTTTCAATTTCACTATCTGTATCAGACAGCATTTTAGTGACGCGACTACAGCCTGGTAAACGCCTGAACGAACGCGACAGTGTGCACAACTTTTGCACGCGCAATAATCGCCACCGCGCACGCCACCGCGGACGCGAGCTGAACGCGTTGGTTTGATCCTGGCGTGTCCGATCATTTGACAAAAAACAAATGAAAAATTTTCATTTGACAAATAACATTTGACAAAATTATACTTGACAAATTTATTATTTTATACAAACTGTTGTTTAATAAACTACTCATTACACAATATATTTACTATAAAAAAATATTATGCTAAAACATTAATTTACAAATTAATTATTTTTTTAAACATGTGATTTGGCAAAACAACGTAAAGCATAAATAACATTTGACAAAATGCATTGCTTGATAAATATTTTACTAACCAAAATCTACGTTAATACAACAATCTTTGTGTAGGGTCAACTGAAACAATGGCTGGTTAGGTAAGGTTAGAACTGCGACCAAAACACAACTGCCAGAACCGAATTCTACTTATTTCGCTTAATTCTGGCAATGTGTATTTTTTTAAAGACTTAAGTTTCTATGGAATTACTATTAATACAAAATTATTACTTGCCTATAAATAATCTTTCCAAGATGAAAATTGCAACCATGCCATTACATATTTTCAAAATTTCGCGTAAGTATTAGTTAGAAATTAGTTATTTTTAAAAACGAATAATTTATCTTCTAACTTTTTGTACAATCACCAATTTGGCAAACGAATTATTTAGTCAAATGATTATTTTTAAAATAAATATTTAACATTTCAATTATTTTCTAAGAAAAACATTTGCGAAACCTGTATTATGTCAAATGATTGTTTTTAAAGTAATACGTTTGCGAAATGATAGTTTGTCATATGATTAGTTTTTCAAACGTTGTTTTTAAAATGATCTTTTGTCATACGTTTTTTGTTAAACAATAGTAAACCCATCATCGGTAAGGTGTGAAAGGTTGAATGATTTATCATACATTTGGCTGTTTTGGCGTTACGCGACGGATGATACGCGACGCATCTTCCGTCAGATATGTGCCGACCCTAACAAGCAGACAGCCCATCTGATATGATCAACATCATCACAGCTGATAGACGTCTACTGCTAAACATAATGTCTCCCAATACTCTCCACTCAGACCGATCATGAGATGGCCAGATCCATGATATTATGATTCCTCCTACACTATTAGGTTGTAAGTGATATCGGCTACTTTTTACTGCGATTACCGACTTCCGAACAGGCGGGGCCGAGAGCGAAATCTTGCCTTTGCAGCCTATCCCAGCCCACTGCTGGTCTTCGCCCTTTTTTAATTTACTTCACAGTAGCCACAGGTCAATAGTAGGATTTGGTCTACTTAACCACTCTTGGCCAGACAGATTGGTGGTGTTTGATGTCGAGCTTTCCGTCTCTTCGCAAAGATACTATTTCATCATCAGCCTTTAACAGTCCACTGCCGGACTAGGCCTCTAATTGGTAGGCTTGTTGAAAAAGTATCGATATATCGATGTATCGATATTTTCAAATAAATATATCGATATTTTTTGCCGATATATTTTAATTCGATATATCGATAAATCGATACAAAATTTGCAATATCGGAAATTGTATAAAAACGATATATTTTTTATTTATGTAGGTTCTGGTCTCGGGTTCGATTACCGGGTCGGGCAAAGTGTTATCGGGTTTTTCCGTTAGGAAATTCTCAGTAGCAACGCGGAGTCTGGTAATGTGCCTGGTACGGCAATAGGCTCGCCCCATATTACGTGGGACCTAAAAATTCATGGTGAAATGTGGGTGTTATATTACACCTCTGCCTACCCCTTCGAGGATACAGGCGTGAGTCTTTAAAATAAATAAAAAAATATGTAACTGAAGTCGCTAGAATCCAAAAATAAACTTTATTGTTTGTAAAACAGTACTGTTGATTTCATGGCAGAATTCAGCCCGCTAGTCGAACCGCGCCGTCTTATTCAGTATGTAGGTTTTTAATTGAGCGGTTGATTAAGCTAGCTGTGTGTCTGTGACAAATACCAATCTATACATTTTATAAAATAAACATACATACATACATAACGTCACGCCTTTAATCCCCGAAGGGGTAGGCAGAGGTGTATTTCTACACCCACTTTTCGCCAGATATAAGTACTTTAGTCCCACGTAATAAGGGGCGAGCCAATTGCCGTACCGGGCACATTTCCAGACTCCGTGCTGCTACTGAGAGTTTCATGACAGAAAAACCCAATAACACTGCCCGACCCAGGAATCGAACCCGAGACCTCCCGATCCCACGCGCACATTTATGCCGCGAGACCAACGAGGCAGTCGTATAGGGTTTGATGTCGAGTTTTCCGTCTCTACGCAAAGATGGTATTTGCATCGTGTTATCCCTTAGTCGCCTCTTACGACACCCACGGCAAGATAGGGGGTGGTGACACTTGTATTCTATGCCGTTAACCACACGGCAAATATATAAAATAAAGTATCTATAATTTACGATATTATTGACTAGCCCTGAACTAAATACTATATTATTATTTATTATTATTATTATAAAACAGCCAATTATTTTAAAAATTCACCGATATATCGATGTATCGATATTTTTTCCTGGAGATATCGACGCTGATATTGATATTTTAATAAATATCGATACATCGATATATCGATATTTTTGTTCATTTCCGACATCCCTACTAATTGGTCTACTATACCACGCTGGCCAAACAGGTTGGTATAGGGTTTGTATCAAGTTTTCGTTCTCTTACAGTGCTGTTCTATGCATAATATGCTCCCTCTGTCGGCTCTTACGATACCCATGGGATGATATGGGGTGGTGACATTCCGTATTCTTAATCCGTCACCACACGGACCAAGATACTATTTGCTTAGCTATTTTTCTTAGTCGCCTCTTACGACACGAAATGGGGTAGTCACACTTTGTATTCTTAACACATCATCACACGGACTGGCGACGTCTAGTATGAAATAAAGAAGTTCAACTTACTTCATCATCATCATCATCATCATAGTTTTTTTTAATATAAAATTAGGCGGCAATCGAGCAGACGGATCGCCTGATGGTAAGCAATTACCGCTGCCCATGGACACAAGCAACACCACAGGAGTCACGAGTGCGTTGCGGGTTGAGAAAAGGAACAGGAGGAGGAATGGAATGAAGAAGAAGGAATAGGGGATGGGCCTCCAGCACTCACCGAACGAAACGCAACAGTTTGGGTACTGTTACTTTACGTCAATTTTCTGTGAGAGGGTAGTATTTCTCCGGTCGAGCCGGCCCATTCATGCTGAAATCCGCAAGGCGCTACTACCGAAAAATGGGTATGCTTACTAGTCTTAACGACATCGCTTATCGTTAAGTGCAAAAATGTATGGAACTGACATAGGCTTTCGATATGTCATGTGGTCAACGAAGAAGGAATTATAGGGTTATGTTTCCATGGCAACCAAGCGTTAGCGAAAGTAGAAAACAAAACAAATGCCATTTAGCTAGAACCTCAAATATGACAGAATACCAGCTTTTTCCAATGTTCAACTTACTTCGACTGCCTCGTTGGTCTCGCGGCGTAAATGAGCGCGTGGAATTGGGTTCTATCCCCGGGTCGAGCAAAGTGGTATTGGGTTTTCCGTTAGGAAATTCTCAGTAGCAGCTCGGCGTCTGGTAATGTGCCCGGTACGGCAATAGGCACGCCCCGTATTACGTGGGACCAAAATAAATCTGGCGAAAAGTGGGTCTAGCAATATACCTCTGCCTACCTCTTCAGGGATATAGAAGTGAGACTATGTATGTATGTATGCCACTTACTTCATCCCGCACTTATCGCACTCAAACGGCCTGAGGTCGTTGTGCGCGCGCGCGTGCGTGTTTAGCTGCTTGCGTCGCTTGAAGCTCTTGCCGCACTCCGCGCACGAGAACTTGCGCTCCTCCGTGTGGCACGTCCCGTGCTGAGCCAGCTCCCATTTCTTTGAGAATGCTATAATCACAAGATATTGCCGATGTAGTACCATGACAGTCTTACGGCCGGTTAAATATTTGACCTATCCAGGCTCTCCAGGGATTCGGTGGTTTCAGATCAACGACAACCGAACCTACTAGACGCCGCATGTAAGGCGAACACTTTCGGACAACACAGTTGCTCCCCCTTGCCCCGCATACTTCACCACTTTGACAGAATTTTTTGTTTGTAGAAATGAAAACATTAGAGCGGTTTCAGATTAGCGTTTTATACGCGCGTATAAGCTCGTTTTTGGAAGCGCATGTAGGCGCGTACAGGCGCGCCTTTTGGCACACGCGCAACTCGTACGAGCGTTGACGCGCTTCTAAGCTCGTATATGCACGAGCCGTCAGAATCCATGTTGACACTGACAAGATGTCACTACAGTTTCGGGCGAACACGCCGAAATATGCCCGTTCGGTTTTTTGAAGCTCGTAATATAGCGCGCGTGTAAGCGCGTATGCTGAAACGACCGTATACGCGCAGAAAAATACGCTAATATGAAACCGCCCTAAAGGTGTCTAGTAGGCTGTGTTGTCGTTGTTTCAGATACATATTTGACATAAGCTCTGTACAAAATACATATGTCAAACACATCTCAATCTCCAAACCATGGATAGATTAGATATTGGATTTAGCGGTTAGTCATCTCCGCTCTAGGCGAAAATTTTGCCACATCAAGTTAGTAACAGTAAAAGACTAAGACGTCTTCTGCTCTCTGCCAATAGTATGATAGGTTGGTAATTATTCCTAATGAATCAATACGATCAGCAGTCACAACCCCTCAAAATGAGGGAAAGCTTGGCACATTGCATACTCTCTTTCCATATAGTAGACTTCTGGACCATATACCTAGTAAGCAAGGAAGGGCTTGAACTGACAAGTAAAATGAATTTATGAAATCCCAAGTTTTAATACTGTGTCAACATACTGAAGCGTGTGTAAAACATATACTTACTCTTTTGACAATGTTCGCAGACAAACTTCGGCCCATTATGTTCCTTCTCCATATGCTTATTGAACCACAACTTAGACGTGAACTCTTTCCTACATACCGGACAAACATGCTTCTTTGAATCAGCAACATTTGCCGTCTCTTTCACACCTTCCTGTATCTGGACTATTTCTATCTTTTTCTCCTCCTCGTCTTTTATAATATCCACATTTACATGATTGTTTTCTATAGGTAAATCGGTGTTATCAAATATAATGTGTTCATCATGATCTATAGTTGCACTAACTTTATAGTCAGGTAGTGTCAGTTGAATGTCTATATTTCTGCGTACTTCCGGTTCCACTATAACGCTGGTACTACATCTTGAGACAATGTTTTTGAGCACCGCATCCACTTTTTGCGCTTCTGTTACATATGTGTAAGATGACTCTATTTTGATGATGCAATCGTAACAGAATTGCTTTGGAAGTTTATCGTCACCTGTAATCTAGAAGTGGAAGTACATAAGTATATTACTTTTTCAAAGAACTAGAGAATTTTCAGTTAGTTTATTAATATTTAGTGGGTCGATAGAGGAAGTTATTTAAAAAAAAAATTACTTGCTCTGTTTCATCATTAGTGGCCAGAGGTTGTTCTTTGGACAAAATATGAATACCATTTATCTCCGAGATAGGTATTTAGAGTGTTAGAAACATTAAAAGATATTATCTCTCGACTTCAAAGTCAATTAAAACCTTTTATTTACTCTATGAAGAATGCATTTTTGTTATGCCAGTGGTGTCAAGAAAGAGTCTATTTATTCGCACAGTACGTGTGGCAATGTGTACTACACAATTTAAATTTTTTAATAAAATAATGATGAAAAATATGTAATACTGAAACTCAGTGAAACAGGGCTTCAAAATATTATAAGTATTTACCACTATATTGGTGCAAAAACAAAACATTTCTACGGCTCGTGAGTCGAAATTTTCTCTCTCCCATGATGCCACTTCTTTCATACAACTGCGACACAACTTGGATGTATCCATTTTAATAAATTTTCATTGAATTTTTACAATTTTACACGTAATTATTTAAAATTCCAAGCAGATTTACACCGACATTTGACATTGGTAAATAAATAAACGTCAAAAATGTACGTTCCGTTCCACATAAACGCACTTCATTTTAGGGATGTTACCTAGAAGTAAAATAAATTATATAAGTTCTCATATCTACTTAAACACGGCAAAATGATGGATGATGGCAGTTCCATTCATCAATTGATGTTAAAACTCTATTTTACATTTTTATTGTGAATTTATAGATAATTAGTACTCTACTTTAGTAAAATACTACGACTTCACTAGTGCATACTTCATACAAAATCTCCTAAAATATCGATAACTGGAATAACTAAAATAAAACCGGAAATCGCAATACAAATCAGATACACCCATTATATTTACTTTACTTTGACTTAAGGCTCCTTGTCACTTCGAATAGTACTGTCCAATGCTTTCTCACTACATCATCCACTTAGCCACGGCCACGGCGTACAGCGGCCGGCGGCGGCGGCATCGGCGCGCGTTTTCAATTGGCGCGTTTACTTTGACGCGACATCGGTCGCGGCGCGCGGCTTCGATGGAATAAAGCGCGTCATGTACATCAAAATCGTTCGCCACTGCCGCCGCCGCTGTAGGCTGTAGGGCGTGGCCGGACCGGCATATCCTAATGTGTATAGTAGCAGGACTAGCAGACTCGCAGAGAGTAAAAGAGAAAGAGGGGCGTGCTGGACGTGGCCAGTTGCAAAAAATTGATCACGCTTATAATCACTAAACTTGACTTTGTTGATTACCAAAGATTCGCTGATTAGGTACCACATTACAGAAAATTTTGACACAAGTGAGATCACAGTGCAGTCCAGGTCGAAGTCTTGACCTACCAAAATCGTTACATAAATCGACAGACAATTTGGTATCCAGCGAGACGGTGTTTCGTTTGTAATGACTGACTGAACTTAGTAGTCATAGCTTTTTTTAATAACACAGTTCAAAGTTTTTTTGAACCTTGCGTCATCAATCAGAGATGCCAGAAGACACATGATTTGAGATTTGTGCAAGGCTAGCATTGGGGCTGGACCGAGCATGAATATGCCAATAAAAAATTCATGACGAATAACACAGAGAGGAAAATGTATGTCGAGGACGTGGAGGTTGAATATCTCCATGAGTATAAGACTCTATTTGGAAAAATAGTTTCCTGTCAGGTGAGCCAAAAAGCGGAACTCACGCGTAGAACGTAAAACGCTTGGAGGAGTTTTTGGATGAAGAAAGATCTTTTGAAACGCAACCAGCCCATATCTCTAAAATGCCGACTCGTGGAATGTGAATCTTCCCCATCCTGACATATGGTGCTCACACCTGATCTTTGAATTTAGATCGAAAGACCAGCCTCGAGGTTTATTAGCAAGCTATGGAGTGTAGCATCCTCGATGTAAAACTCGATGATCGAGTCAAAAATTCTGTATATTATATAAAATCCTTGCGTTACTGACTGACTGACAGACAAGCTGCAGCCTAAGCTATTAGACGCAGGAAGCTGAAATTTGGCATGCATGTTCCTTGGGGACTGTAGGGGTGCAATAAGAAGGGATTTCCCGAAATTCCCACGGAATTGGGCAAATCGGGCAAAACGGGTAAAATGTGCAGGTGTAGTTGCGGGCGTCCACTAGTTACAATATAAAAATTAAAACAGTTTTGTACGTGCGTATTGATTTTTTACTTATCGCTTGCCCCGTGCCTCGGGGAGCTCACGTACGTTAAACATCGCTATCTTTCTGGGTTGCGGAGGTCAGACAGGCAGTCGCTCTCTGGAAACTATAATTATAATATTCAGTCAAATCCGGTTAGACTAGTAAGCTAGCTTCGGGCTGAAACTGGGATAACGCTAGAAGGGTGAGGCTCTCTAAAACACATCGTAGATGTAGGTATCCCAAAAAGCTGGAAAATTGAAATATGACCGGGCCGGTTATGTCTACCGTATATCGTGACGAGACTGACGATCCTCGGGTTAAATAAATACATGGTATACTTAGGTGAAATACCTTATTTTTTACTTGCTAGACAGAAATCCGTTGCTTACATATCATCTATATGCATAAGAAATAAACAAAATTTGATATAAAAGCCAAGGTAGGTAAACCTAATGTGGTTTTGAAAACATATTTAAAACCACTTTGTTTTGTTATTCGAATACGGAAATGATCTTGTATTTTGAATTTAACACATTTAATTAACTGATTAGCATATCTTTGCGAGATAGGTCACACGTCTTATCAATGTCACTCAAGCGCCAACATAAATATTGGCTAGGTCAGTAAATTCGGTGTTCAAGAATAACCACATCTTTATCATATAAAAATATACAAATGGCTTGGTATGGGCTTAACTGTGATTTTATTATTAAAGTGTTATGTAATAAGTGAAGACCTTTATTGTGGCGGTAAAACTTAGTAGCTATGTGCACTGCTGCATTACGCAGTTAGTTTTTTTTTTTTTATAAAATTAGGCGGCAAACGAGCAGACGGGTCGCCTGATGGTAAGCAATCACCGTCGCCCATGGACACAAGCAACACCACAGAAGTCACAAGTGCGTTGCCGCCCCTTGGGGTTGGGAAAAGGGACAGGAGGAGGAATGGGATGAAGGAGAAGGAATAGTGGATGGGCCTCCAGCACTCTCACTCACCGAACGAAACGCAGCAGTTTGGGTACTGTTACTTTACGTCGATTTTCTGTGAGAGGGTAGTACTTCCCCGGTCGAGCCGGCCCATTCGTGCTGAAATCAGCGAGGCTTCACACCTTCACAGTACTATTCACCTAGCAGGCCGTAAGGGTTTGACTGCATTGCAGTATTTTCGATCCCCACATGGGACACTACTCTTACGGGGACTCCCAATATAATGATCTATCCATGGATTCAGCTACTAGAGATGCAGAGGTACAAAGATAGGTTCCGATGAATGTTCTGTTTATTTGATGAATAATATTTCATTTAGTCTCGAGTCTGGGTGTTTTGTGTCCATTTTATTGACTGTTTGTAAATCCAACAATATAAGATTTACATCAAATGCTGGAAAATGAAAGGAGTTACGAACAACATTCTCAGAATTATAAAGCACATTTATTAATAGCTAAAACATAATGCTACACCGAAGGTCGCGGGTTCGATTCCCGCACAAGTCAAACATTTGTGTGCTTGAACATGGATGCATGTCTTGGTCTGGGTGTTTCTATGTATAATATGTATGTATTTACAAAAAAAAGTATTTAAGTCCATATCCATTATCTAGTAGGTACCCATAGTACAAGCTTCTGTTTAGTTTGGGACTAGATGGTGGTGAAAACACTACTCTCCCAGAAAACACACCATACCGTAGAAAGGTCATTGTTATTGCTGACGATCAGGGGCGTAACATCCAATATACCTTACATAAGCTTTTAGGTGAAAAATTTCTTGTGTTGTGCTTTTGGAAACCAAAACTAATAGATGTGTTAAAATCATGCAATGTGTTAGAACTATCCAAAAAATATTATATAATTTTATTATCTGGCACTAATGATACAAATCCATTTGATTTTCAAACAGATTTGAGTATATGGTTTAGAAATGTAATAAACACCAATATCATCGTCTCTGAAATAAGTACCTTTTAACAATACCTTGAATGAAGAAAAGTCAAATTATTTGTTACGCCATGTTTGTGCTAAATACAGTGGTCATTACGTAAATATGGGATATAGTAGTTTTATCCCACGCCAATGTACTCATTTTACTGTGAATATATGTCGAAACTTACTCAGGGAAATATTGCGCTTAGATCATAAAACTAAATTTGATGAATTCTATAAAAACAGATCTTTAAAACCTGTGTTAAAAATTGACAAATCTACCCAAACTTGTGACATTATTAATTTTGACAAAACTAAACAAACTTGTAACATTCCTAAATCTACTCAAACTTGTGATACTATTAATTCTGACCAAACTGTACAAAATTGTGACATTCCAGCTGATACTGTAAATTGTGACATATCTCTAGGTTTCGATAATAAGTCTGATGGCTGTAATTTTTTTCGTGTACCTATAAGAATATTAATATTTTACATCAGAATATAAATGGCCTTATTGGTAAGTCGGACCTTCTTACACTCCATCTAGATGAGCTCTGGAATAAAAGGCGTAGTATTGATATAATATGTGTAACAGAACACAACATGATAAGTGGGGATGATATACATCTAAACATTCCTAAATATAGGCTTGCTACACTCTCAATGCGAAGTACTAGAAATGGTGGCTCGGGTATTCTTGTCTTTCAAATACATAAGTATAAAATTATTGATTTGATCAGTTATTGTGTACCTAATGTCATAGAGTGCTGTGCTATTGATTTTGATAATACACCAATTGATAGTTGTCTGCATATACAGACCACCTAAAACTAAAAACGTCAGTATAGATATATTCTTCGAAAAATTAAATGGTATATTACGAATGCTTGGTACAAAAAATAGTAATAAAATAGTTCTTTGTGGTGATCTAAATATAGACACACTGGTATCAACTAAATTAACGCACAATCTACAAAGCCTCCTCTTAAATTATAATTTAAAAAATGGCATAATACAGCCCACCCGATTAGCCAGTGGAAAATGTATTGACCACATCATACACAATGTCCGTGGCAGTAAATGTGACGTACTTGATCTTGCATTATCAGACCATACCGCCCAAATAATAAACTGCCCAGTATGATGGCATTATCACGCGTGTAGTCAAACGTGTTGCTCACATAATAGCGCCTATTATGAGCCATATCATCAATCTCTGCATTGAACATGGTCACTTCCCCGAGAAATTGAAAACTACGATAATTAAGCCAATTCATAAAAAGGACGACAAAAATCTTATGGAAAATTATTCCCATATTTTCAAAAATTATAGAAAAGGTCATACATAACAACCTGTATTATTTTTTCGAAAAGTACCATCTCATAGCCAAGGAGCAGTACGGCTTCAGGAAACGTAGATCAATCAACACTGCGCTATACGAAGTTATGCAAATGATTATTACAAATGTAGAAAATAAAACTCCAGTTGTGACTCTCCTCATGGACATGTCCCGGGCATTTGATTGTGTTGATCACGGTGTACTTCTGGATAAGCTGGAGCGCTATGGAGTCAGAGGAAGTGATCTTTGCCTTATAAAATCCTATCTTACAAATCGCTCTCAAATGACAACAATAAGTAGAATATGTAAAAACACCCTAACGGATACTACCTACGTTTCTCGAGCCCGTGGGATTATGTCTGGCGTGCCCCAGGGTAGTCTGATCGGTCCACTATTGTTCATAATGTATATCAATGATATGCCGAAAGTCACCAAATATAATATGACATTGTACGCTGACGACAGCACTATAATCTCTACAGGAAATGACATAAGTACTCTCGAATATGATATAAATAACGACCTAAAAATATAATTAATTGGCTTATAAATAACAACTTAAAAATCAATCTAAATAAAACGAAAATAATGACATTTAATCAATGTACTACTAAAATAAATCTTGCCATACAATACGAAAACACTACTGTCTGTGAAACAAACATCACAAAATTTTTAGGTCTTCAATTAGACTGTCATTTGACATGGGAACAGCATATAGAGAGCCTTACAAAAATAGTAAATTCATTTGCATATATTATGCTCTTTATAAATTATCAAAAATTGTAAGCCGCCATACTACACTATTGACTTACAATGCGTACGTCGCCTCTGCTCTTCGGTATGGTATTATCTATTGGGGCAACTCAAGTGGCAGGGATATAGTTTTCAAAGCGCAAAAAAAATGTATACGATCATTCTGCCATCTACAGTCAACAGATAGCTGCAAACCTCTATTTAAAGAGTTAAATATATTGACATTTCCATCGATGTACATTTATGAAATGGGAGTATTTGTAAGAAGTAACTGGTATTTATTTGAAACCCTGCGCTCTCGGCGGCATCAAAATACTATCTGTGTTGCACCCCATAATACGGCATTGTTTGGCAAATCGGTCCTCGGTATGACTTCTAAATTATACAACAACATACCGCTGCAAATTAGGATCCAGGAATGTTTAGATTCTTTTAAAAAACACTTGTTTATATCTTTAGTAAATAAGTGTTACTATTCTATCTCCGATTTTATAATGGATAAAACAGAGGTATGAAGGGCCTACTTATTAATCTAGGATAGAATCTAGGACCTTATGATATTTTGTATGGACTAAATTATTAAGTATTATTATTTTTATTTTTTTTATGTAATTTGACATTTCAATCTTATGATCTAAGACTATGTTAAATCTGTGCTTATGATTAAGTTGTTCCGACATTTAAATTCTTATTATTTTGGTTTATTTATAATAGCATTATTGTTTAAATTGTAATCCGAATATTGAAACCTTTTAATATAATTCCATATGACATTTTGTACGCCAAGCATCGGCAAAACATAGTTAGCACTTTTACCATGTTAACATCTGTGTGTACATAAATACCTATGTTTACAAATTGAATAAATGAAATGAAATTGTGTGAATGTAGTTAGAATATTATTATTACATATTAATATTTATAATACTCAGGAATTCTCTAAACTGCTTTAGCAGCCTTAGTATCTGAGAGGAACGCCTTGAGCTTGTCTATTCCCTCGCCGGTGAGGGGTGAAGCTTCCAGCAACGTTGGTGCGTTCCCAAGCTCCGCACTAAGTCTTGAGAACTGCAGCATGAGGAGAGCTTCGTTGCGCATCTGTCGGTATGCGGCGTCCATCTTGCTGAGGACTAAAATGAACTGAAACAAAATGTTTTAAATCATTTAAATTTAATTACTTAACTACATAAATAGTAATAATTATGCTACAATCAATACTATATTTTTTTAAGGTGTGAACTTTCCCCTTGTGGCATATCTCCACCTTGTCGAGGTGGGGGTCTCAGTAACCGTGGTTAGGGCACTCACGGTGAAGCTAAAGGTAGAATTCCGTGCATCGCGATCGATCGCAGCCGCGCGCGGCCCACGACTGTCGTCGATCGCTCGCGACAATAGTCAAAGTATGAAAATGTATGGCACCGCTGCCGAGGCCCGCGACTGACGCGCGCGGCCGACGAATGTCGTGAGCCGCGCGCGGCAGTGTCTTGAAATTAGTAGTAATGAAAAAAAAATTCGGAAGTTTTGCCGACTATACAGGCTGTAAAAAGACCCTTAACGAAAACTGAAATCCCATGTTGTACCAATCACTACGAACATTTTCTATTTTGGCACCATACCAGGGAAATTACTGGTTCAGAAGATATTGAAGCTCAAAGTTAGTATGGAATTTTTCTAATTCGGTACAAAATCGATGCATTTACCCCGCCAATATGTTCTTTAGATGACCTGTAAGCCCATGGATAAGTAGGTTTTTCGAGCATTCCACGCGCGCGCTTTTAATTGCGGTTTAAAAAAAGAGAAAACTTTAAAAAAATAAAACGTTTCCCAGGTATTATTTTTGGTTAGTATGACTTGGCAGTATGTCCACAACGAGTAGACTTCGGCTTGGTGATGGGTCTTGTGACACCCTGTATAAAAACAATTCAATTTTGTAATATCGTTCCAAACTTCCAACATTTTTTTTCATTAGGTACAATATTTAATAATTGCTTTTGAATCAATATTTGCTAGTATCCTTTTTCATTTCTGCTTTTAAAGATAGGGTCGATTGGTACTCTAGTTTCATAATATAGCAACAGCAGCTCGTCATTCTCCTCTTCTTCTTCAAGGATGTCAATTAGCATTTCGACCATGATTTTGACTTCGCTAGACACACGTCTAGAGGGAACTGACGAACAACATCTACTAATTTCAAGACACTGCCGCGCGCGGATCACGACATTCGTCGGCCGCGCGCGTCAGCCGCGGGCCTCGGCAGCGGTGCCATACATTTTCATACTTTGACTATTGTCACGAGCGATCGACGACAGTCGTAGGCCGCGCGCGGCTGCGATCGATCGCGATGCACGGAATTCTACCTTAAACGAGATCCCGGGAGTGGACGCTCCGCGTGGGCTTGATGGAGGCCTGCGCAGGACGCGTCCAAAGGTGCGGGTGCGGGGGACAATTCTGTCTGTACCCCGCAGCCGAGCGCGGTCGCGGGAGGAGAGGCGTGTCGGTGTTGCGTTGCCGCGCGCCCTATCTCCCGCGACCGCAGAGGAGTTGCGGCTCGCCATCCTCCCTATCCTCTACGGCCGTTTTAGCGCCTGTGTACGGCGAGCGCTGGGACTGCTCCCCGTCCGCCAAAAGGCAAGGAGGCGGCGTAGTGTCCGCGCCGCCTCCCAAGTCATAATGAGACGGGGTCCGCCATCACCAACGGCGGGCCAATCTCAGGCAGGGTCACGGAAAAGTATGCTAGCCGCGAATTGCGTGACTCCGCCACTACACGGGACCCGTAGGGACACCGCGGTGGTTTTAGTGGGTATGCCCCGCATTTAGGGGAGAGCCTCCACACACTTCCTCCGCCAGTCCCAAGCCCGGTCGATCCCACTATCACACACGATCGGGTTGGCGTCGAGTTGAGATGGCTGAGAGTTTCCACCGTAGTGAAAAAAAAAAAGGGTGTGAACTTCGCGGATACTCTTGACTTAGACAACGTATGCATAAAGGAGACTTTGTATTATTCTATCTGTTCTTGAGACCGTGAGGGAACTACCGCTAAAGTATTTACCACCCGCTGAAACTCTTCTACAAAAATTGCCGGAGAGCCAAATATTGGTGGAGAGCTTGGGTTTACCATTACAAATAAAGTCTTAAATGTCCCCATCGATCCCATGTGTGCTACAAAAATTATTCGGGGTCAAACGTAAAAATTTTTTTCAAGAGTATGAATCTGATTAAAATATCCAAAGAAATCAAAACAATAGTTAACCCAATAATCAATAGCAATATCAATAATCAATAACGATAATATCTAGAACTTGACGGGTATTGTTCCCTTAAATTATCCTAAAATTGTCATGACAGTTAGTGGAGTAGGCCTACAGGTAGTTAGTAAACTACCTCACAGGTGGCGGTGGTGGTGGCCTTAGTAAACTACCTCACAGGTGGCGTGGAAATGTGTGCATAACATATATGATGTGACTCTTAGAATCGCGATATCACAGGAATGGTAACCTTAGGAAGAAATCGTTAATACCATTTTTGTAGAAAATTTTAAGATCTACAACTTTGGTTTAGGTTTTATTTTGATAAAACTTCCCGTTTTCGAGAAAAATCCAAAAAGCCTCAAATTTTGACGTTTGATCCCGAATAACTTTTGTAGCACACATAGGATCGATGGGGACTTTTAAGACTTTATTTGTAATGGTAAACCCTAGCTCTCCACCAACATTTGGCTCTCCGGCAATTTTTGTTATTTGACCACTATTTTAATGTCTAAATTGACCGGACTATGTACTTTGTGGTAGTAATAGCCAATCATTAACATTCTAAGCAAGAGTAACAAATTGATCTCTTACATACCACTCTCGCTCCGAGAATTAATCTTTTGGCGCGACCAAAAATACAAACGAGAACAAAAACAACTATCCGTGGACCACCCAAAATGTTGTCTTTTTGGTATCAACGTTTATAGGAATCGAGCTCGAACACTCGGTATCTCTAATCGGCAAGAAGACCGCTTAAATCACTACGCCGTACGTGGAATAATTTCAAATAATCAACTAACTTATTTACTTGTCACTAGTAGTACTAGTACTATATTTCGCTGCATGAATTATTCGACTAATTGACGCGAGAGACTGAGAAGAATACATAGGATTTTGTTAATTGGCAACTCCGGTACAAGGGTAAATCCCAAGATACCTACTTCCTACTTCACTAATAATGTTTGATTTAAAAACAACACAAAGTTCGCTTAGTTTGGAGATCTAACACACATACAGACCAAACTTCTGCATTAACTGACAAGTGTTTAGTTCCATGCATATTATAGAGTATGATATTCCATACCTTTGCATTTTTCAGTCTGGGTTCGGCTAACAAAGTGTAAAGTAAGACAGCAGCTGCTGATATTTGACATAGATTCGATGTGTCTACGACGTAAATCACCTGTAATAAGAATAAGCGATACATACAACTACACAAAAACATTAAATAAACAAGAAAACTTAGTTTCTAAACTCACTTTTTCAACTCCGTCTAAGTAGTTGTGCCACAGTGGCGCCATCTCTCCGCCGATCTCCCGAATTGAAAGCATTTGTTTCTTGCCGTGTTTGTTAAGGTAATATACATCGTAAATATTAGTCCCAATAGTGGGTACTGGGCTAAATGTACTATCTATACCTTCAGCGTTTTGAAGTTTCTTCAATAACGTTGTTTTTCCCGAACCTTTTGGGCCCAAACACAGCACTGGGATTTTATACTCGGGTTCGTCCAAAATGTCACCCATTTTAATAAATAAATTATGTTAATAACAGCGCAGCAAACAGGGTTATAAAATCTAACGAATACAATAGCGTAGCGATTGTTATATCAATAATATAGTAACCAAGTAAAGTAACTTTTAGTTTTTCTACTCGCCGGTAGGTAGCGCTGTGTACAATTACTGGTAAATTACTGCTTAATAGTTATAAATGAATACTAAAGGAGATTTGATACTAAACTTGATATTCATCATCATTGTTACGTCATTCCCCAGCCAACTTTCACGTTATCCAAGGATTTTTATACGTATAAACACAATTTCTCAGAAATGTTGTTAGTAGCGCGGGGTTCGCGGGTTATATGGATTTGGGCACATGTTGTGGCTTAGCCGCGGGTGATGCGTTGTCACAGCAGAGAGCTAGTGATGTGTGGGTGAGTGGCATTCAGACCACATGTCCACCAACCACGAGGTTACGTCTAGCTGACCTTAAACTTGGGCTTACGTAAGGACCCGCTCTAGTGATGTGACCCACTCCGAATAGATATACAAAACGTGTACTGTCACAACTCATAGTGTGTCTGTACAGTCCGTTGTCTATTACTCTATTCGCTGCGAAGGTCACCGTCAATAATGATGACAGTCATTAACTGCCTTGTCTATGTAGTTAGGTTAATTGATAAAGTTGATATATAGGAAATAATCTAATCGGTACATTATTTCATGTAGATTTACATCTATTACAAACTGACGATTGTTTGGTTGTTTATATAATATTATGAAGGACTGAATAATCTCAGTGTAAGTATTTTTATAATTTAGATTTAATTCCTTTTTTATTATTGATTAAAGTAACAAACATGTTTGTAACTGATTATTACAATGTGATGTTTATTTATTCTATTATGATGAGACAAATAACCAATATAAATACACCTACTAATAACATAAGTAGGTTTGTATAGGTTTGTATAGCTGATGCTATACAAACCTACTGACGAAGAAAAGAGTGGCCCGGAGTTTCTTGCCTGATTCTTCTCACGAGGCTCTACTTTCTGAACAGGCATTTTTTTCAATGCTCAATTATGTTTATGCATTTAAAGTTACTTTTTTATTTTTATTTGTATGACCTTCTGACGTGTCCAAAAAATTTTAACATTTTTATGGAAATAAACATATTTGAGTTTGAGTTTGAGGTATGTAGGTACCTATTAATTTTGTATGGATATACAAAAATGCAAATATTGCAGAATTAAATAAAACGTTAGCTTAGTAAACCATTAGCCCGCAACTGTATAATCTTAGAGATGGAATTTTATAACGTTGCGGACTGTTGCGAAATACACAAAAAAGTAAGCAAATAGTAAACGCGTTAGGTATCTAGCCCCTCCCTACTCAGTGAGGTTAGCAACTGTAAAGCCCGCGAATTTCGGCGCGCGGCACTGCGTAACTAGGCCAGCGCACCCTTGACCCACTGACTCACTGCCAGCAAGCGCCCGCCATTGTTTTTCAACAATCAATAAATAATACACCGAGCAAAACTCTTTACACTCGCACATTTGCGCAACTTTGCCGGCTCATCGCCGCCATATTGTGCATTAGTTTGCATTTTCGCGCGCTGTCAACTTTGAAGTTTGCAACATTTTTTGGGGCGCGAACAACGTGTGATGGGTGCGTTACGTGCAGCCTACGTACGTTACCTAATAAATAAATATTGATGGCAGGCGACCTTCGTTTCCTAATGCTAAATTAGTTAGAGCTTTTATTATTTAGTGCTAATGGCCAACAATAACACGTACATAATAAGTAAGGAAGTTAATGTTTTATAATTCAGTGTATTGAATACGTGCAAATTATTTGCGGTGAAACAAATTACAGACTAATGTGTTGCACTTTGAAAAATGCAGAATTTGTGTCTACAAGGCTACGCGTTGAATAGCCTTGAAGGCCCCAGCATGGAATGGAGCAGCTATGATTTGTGACACAAATATGTATTGAGAAAATAGCAAAGATTTGGTCATCCTCCACGTCTGTAGCTACTATTCCGCATGGTATGAGTGGACCGACCTTGTAGAGGCTCTTTTTCACACCGAACAAACCAATGTTGTTCGTTATCTATTTGGTATTTATCTATGTATAGGTTGTTTAAAACAATGAAACAAATCATGACCTTCTTATTGTACCTCTGTAATTAGGTATTTTAAGGTAAACAATTACAACGCACACAGGGATACGCCTAGGCGCATTTTAACTACTGACTATTGTTGATCTGTATGCAGATTCAGGATTGTAGGTACCTGATTCATCTAAGTATGATTTGATTGTTACCTTACAGAGCCTAAGTTTTAAAATGATGTGATACGTATTATAGTTTATTTAGTAAATGCGATCATACATCAACATCATGCATGAGTACGTACGCACACACACGTTGGGGAATAAATTAAATAAATACATACATAAAAGCATTACGCCGCGGCCGCCAACTGAGGTCGACACGTAGCGGGCCGAATGAAACGAACCTTTGCTTGATGCCTTATGAACGTATTCACGTCTATTTTTAAAATTCCGCTTTAATTAAAACCTACTCGAGGGATTAAAAATAAATATGATATCAATACATTTTGCGTCAGTTTTGGTAATAGCTCAAGAGTGATTTATAGATATTATTGGCGAACAGGGGCAACTTTAGTGGCAGGGTCAGCTTAACGCTAGTGGACTTTGGTCGACTAGACAGCTTAGAAAATAAAAAAATTGGGCAAGTGCGAGTCGGACTCGCGCACAAAGGGTTCCGTACCATCATCTATAAAAGAAAATCACGTTCGTTGTATGTATACTTAAATACTTTATAAGTTTCTACCTGTTTATTAAGATCGAATAACAAATTGCTTAAAAATTACGTTTGTTGTATGGGAGCCCCCCTTTATTATTTACTTTTTTTTAATTTAATTATTTATTTTGAAAGGTAATATACAACTACATATTCTGTGAAAATTTAAAGCGTCTACCTGTTACAGTTAGTAATTTTGAGCAAAAAATACGGTAAAAAACACGTTTTTTGTATGGGACCCCCCCTTAATATTTTCATTTTTTTATTTTTAGTATTTGTTGTTATAGCGGCAACCGAAATACATAATTTGTGAAAATTTCAGCTTTCTAGCTATCATGGTTTATGAGATACAGCCTGGTGACAGACAGACGGACAGACAGACAGACAGCGGAGGCTTAGTAATAGGGTTCCGTTTTTTACCTTTTAGGTACGGAACCCTAAAAAGTGATTTCTGAACTATTAGGTTTAACAAGTACCTACCTAGAGTGCAACAAAAAGTTTACAGATCTATGATCCTGAAATCTATCGTCCCAATTCATAATTTAAGCTGAAAATAAGTTTAGCTTAATTTGCTTAAACTAACGTTGACTTAACTGTTAACATTTGGTGCAATTTAATGCATTCATATTAGGTATTTGCCGACATATTTTCATATGCAATTTCAGGATATCTTATCAATCTTAATATATATTTTAATTTGCATTCCGCATGGTGTATTAATTTTTCAGTGGACTTCAGCATCTCTTTAATCAAGCCAGATAAAAAAAAATCGTATGTGAAGAAGAAGGTTGTATAACTTTCTATTCGCCACGCGTCAGGTGTGCCTAAGTACTTGAAATGCACGTTTCAAGTTTGTTTTGGGCCACAGCGTTTCAGACCTCGATGGTTAGATAATAACAATTGTTTATGAAACGCAGAAGGTTACACGAGGATAACTTATACTCATTTCAAAGTAATTGTTGAACTAATACCTACCCAGGCATCATTAACATAGACAGAAGCAAATATTTCGCCATTGTCTAATATTTTAGCTGCGCGGCATTGAAGGAACAAAAAGATTAAATTTAACGTTTTACTGGTGAAAATTTCACCTTATTCACATCGCAGATTAGTGCCTAAGTTGAGCGGTGTGACCCGAATCGTGCGGTGAAAAAACTAAATCTTTTTACTATGAGAACTTTTTCAAGATTTACTTATTTTTTAAAGTGTTCAGTGTTATAAAGAGTCTTTTGTTCAGTTTTTGAGGTTTCAAGGAAACTTTGTGTCTATGAAAAAAGTATCTGAATAGCGAATAAATTCTTTGTGATTTCAGTAAAAAGTCATAATTAAGGTATTATTTTAATCTAGCTTTTACTGTGCTAGTGTAGTGGGGTAGACATTTTCCTGAGCTTCATTCTAATTGCAGTAACGTAATGATTCATTAAGAAACAAAACGCGTTTGTTTAGTTGTTCTTTGTCCTTGTTTTCATTCTTTGTTCATTACTTGTAATAAAGTCGTTATAATTAATTTACAGTCCTTTATTTCATTAAGTATATCTGTAGAGTCTAAGGCTACAATAATACTTGGTAGGTATTTTTAGGAATTGTGTTATTTGAACATCCGCAATAGTATTTCCATAGCTCTGTGGTAGACCGAGGCGAATCGGATCAGTGGGTGAATCGGATCAAAATAAGAAATTTGTGAATATTTTTAATAAAGCGATGACAAGGAACGCCAGATACTGACGTCTCACGAGCCACTTCCATCCCGCACCTCCTGCCATCGGTGGCGTTTCGATTCGACCAGTACATCAACGTCAGCGCCTCTCGCCAGAGAGTCACTTTTTGTGTGTGATACAATTTTTGCGCTCATCTAAAGTACATGCTTACTAATTCTTGGTGTAAATGTAAGAATATGTGTTAAAATTTAGAGTTATATATCTTAAACGGCTTGGGAATAAGTCTATTTTAGCAATCATTTTAATTTTTAAGCTCAGTATTAAAGGTTATATTATAATGTGAAATGATTATTTTAAAAGTCTTCAAGGTGGGGTGATTCGGATCGCGTCATCGGGGGCGAATGGGATCACTTATTTAAAATGATTTATTTTACATTTGAGAATAATTTACCATTTTTATTCAATTAAAGATCGTTCGCACATATACAAGATAAACAATAAAGCGAATAAGCAGGTGAATGGTCCTCAAACTAAAATTATAGCCCTATAAACAATGTACTGGCCTAGGAATTAATCTTGGGTCGGGCTGCTGGGATTTAAAAATTACTATAAACAATTTTACAAAGAATAGTTTCTCTCTCCAGCGATGTCATTATGATACAAGTTAGACAATAAAACCAATATTGCATTTACCTCCACCTCAGTGTAGGATTAATCTTTACGAAAGTGATGTTAAGAAGACACTTAAAACTGCCGGAAAAACTATGAATAAAATGAGAAACAGACTGATATCAAAGAAAATATGAAGAAAGAGAATAATAAATGAACACCTTTATTAGCGTATCTTGTTCACAAAATTAAAAATATTTACGATATTTGATATTAAAACTATATTTAAAAATAACTTAAATGTTAAAATATGTATATACAAAACAATCAAAACGAAAAATGAAAATAATTTAGAGGGCGTCATAAAAGTCCTCCACATCGCCGTCGACCGGGAGCGTGCCCAGAACGCTGGCAGCATTGCCACGTTGAATGGCAATGCTAAATTTTTGGGCCAAGTACAACCCAGCCTTCTGGTCACACGAGGCGTCGACCAGTCTCTTTGCGAGATCTTTAAAAAGAGATCTTGCACTTGGACCCCATAGCCCCAACGTTTCGACCCCAAACGGCTCAAATACGTAATCCCCTACTAGGTTTACGTATTTGCGCCGTTTGAAGGTCTCCGCTGTAGCAGCAGCAGCGCCCGCACAACCCGCTGTGCTAGGAAGATGAGATGGCGCGAGGGTATCGACGCACGTTGCGTCCTACACCAAAGGCCTACCCAACTTCCATGGGAGTAAAGACATACCATCCGGTCTTTTGCCATCGTCACGTGCCAGCCCCTGCGGTTCAAGTTGAGCTGGAACGCCAGCGGTGACAAGAGCCCGGCGAAGTATGTCATTTAGATTGCCGTGTCGTGATATACGACCTGCGCTCCTGCTGCATGATAAGCCATGGTGACCAAGGCTGTCGACAGAACACCTTGAATAAAAATGGAATGTGAAGCACAAAGATTGGCTTTGTATTTACTGATAAAATAAATATTTATTTCTTAATTATGTATATTTTTTGTGTAAAACGAATCTAGCCTCCAATCGACTGTAAGGCTGTACTACCATGTGTTGGTTTGTTTTACGACTATAAAAAAAGCATTATGTAGGTACAAAAGTGTTTTACTAGATTCTTAAGCGTGATTCTGCGTGAATGATTCACCGACGTTTCTAATCTTCGTTTACTGATTACTAAAGTCGTCTGCTAGCTTATAATTCTAATATTGTTAAATCGTAATGCTTCTGCTTATTGTAGAGTTTTACCTACACGTTTCAGGTTTGAATCTTGTAGGTAAATGTAATTTTTTTTTAATAGACTCACGCCTGTATCCCCGAAGGGGTAGGCAGAGGTGTAATATTACACCCACATTTCACCATGAATTTTTAGGTCCCACGTAATAGGGGGCGAGCCTATTGCCGTACCGGGCACATTACCAGACTCCGTGCTGCTACTGAGAATTTCCTAAGGGAAAACCCAATAACACTTTGCCCGACCGGGGATCGAACCCCGAGACCTCCCAATCCCACGCGCACATTTTATGCCGCGACACCAACGAGGCAGTCAAAATGTAATATTCATATTATTTATTTTCTTGCTAAATATGTATACAATGCGCTTTTATATGTATGGATCAACTATTAAAAGCATGTGGCACTGTTTCAGACAAAAGCAATATCACTTTAAATCAAGTTGAATGGTCCGGCGCGACCGGGGAAGTACTACCGTCTCACAGAAAATCGACGTAAAGTAACAGTACCTAAACTGTTGCGTTTCGTTCGGTGAGTGAGAGTGCCGGAGGCCCTATCCCCTATTCCTTCTCCCTCATCCCACTCCTCATCCTATCCCTTTTCTCAATCCCATGGGGCGGCAACGCACTTGTGACTCCTGTGGTGTTAATTGTGTCCATGGGCGGCGGTAATTGCTTACAATCAGGCGATCCGTCTGTTCGTTTGCCGCCTATTACTATACAAAAAAAGTTACCGAAATTGCGTTTTTTTTTGCATGAGGAGAAGTACTAGGCTCTATATTTCAGGACTTTACAAGTAGTTTGCTTCTTCAATTTTAGAAAAATTAACCTCAGAACTAAAACACATGACAATCAAACCCATGATCTTTCAATGGGCAGCATGACAGATCTTTCAGTTGTCGCCAGCACTGCAACTGTTGGAAATCGAACTCACGTATTTATAATTCCTAATCGAAAAGTCTCAGCCATTGAGCTATCCGCTTTTAAATAAACACATAAATGAGAGTGTTATTCCCATAGAGAGAAATCAAACCCACTTCCAATCAACATCAGCCCTTTATACTGTCCCATTGCTGGGCTTTGCGCAGGGTAAGGCCATAGTCCACCACGCTGGCCAAGTGCGGGTTGGCAGACTTCACATGTCTTTCGAGAACATTATGGAGAACTCTCAGACATGCAGGTTTCCTCACGATGTTGCCTTCACCGTTTGGCAAGCGATAATTAACAATTTAATACGCACCTAACTCCGAAAAGTCATCGGTGTGCGCCGTGGATTCGAACCCGGACCCTCTGCGTAGCAGTCTGTCGGTCTCTCCACTAGGCTATCGCTGCTTCTAATCGAACAGCCTTAATCACTTAACTACAGAAAAACGCGTAATACCGCATCTATTACCAAAGAGTGCGTATATCATAGTGCAATGCGTGGAAATTGAATCCACTTCCAATCGAGAACCCTCAACCACTGAACTACTACACATCACATAATAAGCCTCATATATTCCCAGAGTGCGCATGAGTATACGTGTGATTAGTAAGCGTATGTGCGTCGTGTCGTCAGCGTCACGTCACACTGTCACTTTCTGCGCGTGCGCACCGCGCCGGCGCGTGCGCGCGGTGAAAGGCACGGTCGCGTCAGCTACACATTTTTACTGTAGCATTGTGATAGGTAAGTTCTCGAATGGCTAGTAGGACTAGTCTCATTCGCAAATGAAATTAAATGCACCGCCTCACTGTTACTATCCGCTGGGGGGCGCTTTCAAAATATGTATGGAAATTGTTCCCGGCGAAAAATACGTAAACATAGAAAGATACGGCCATCGCCACAGCCACACATTTTTACTGTAGCATTGTGATAGGTAAGTTCTCGAATGGCTAGTAGGATTAGTCCCTCATTCAGAGGGTCTAGTATGAGTTTTGCACTCGATCGTCACGATCGAGGAGAGCTAGTCGACGGGAACAATTTCCATACATTTTCCAAAGGCGCCTCTAACGGAGAGTAGCGATCGATAGAGACCGCTAGGGGGCGCATTTAGAAAATGTATTTAAAGTGTTCCCGTCGACTAGCTCTCCTCGATCGTGACGATCGAGTGCAAAACTCATACTAGACCCTCAGTTTGAGTGAGCATTGGCTTACTACCTGCTAGGGGGCGCTTTTAGAAAGTGTATGGAAATTGTTCCCGTCGAGAAATGACTCGCAACTTTATCAAGTGACCATATAAATGCATGGTCATCGCGCCATCTACAGATTTTACTGTAACATTGTGATAGGTAAGTTCTCGAAACGTTTTCAATGGGACTAGCCCCTTCATTCCTACAAAATGCGCCCCCTATCAGTCTGGACAGGCCGATCCTACCCGCTACGCAGGCTACGCAACATTTAGAAAATGTAAGTATAAACATTGTTCCCATTGCTAACTGATTCGCAAACCAACTAAAACTTTGTCTAGACGCTCAGGTTTAGCAGAAGTGACCATAGAGAGGCATTGACATCACGCCATCTACACATTTTTACTGTATCATTGTCATAGGTAAGTTCTCGAAAGACTAGTAGGATTAATCCATATTAATTCCCACGAAAAGCGCCCTGTTACTATCTGCTAGGCTTTACTACATTTTCTTAAATGGGAATAGTCCCACTCACATTTCTACTACTGTGTTACCTGAGGAGGCAGGAGTTATGACATTGAGGGAGTTGAAAAGACTGCCTCGTTGGTCTCGCGGCATAAATGTGCACGTGGGATTGGGAGGTCTCGGGTTCGATCTTCGGGTCGAGCATAATGCTATTGGGTTTTCCCGTTAGAAAATTCTCAGTAGCAGCGCGGAGTCTGGTAATGTGCCCGGTACGGCAATAGGCTCGCCCCCTTTTACGTGGGACTAAAATAAAGCAGGCGAAAAGTGAGTGTAGCAATATACCTCTACCTACCTCTTCGGGGATATAGGCGTGAGACTATGTATGTATGTATGAAAAGTAAATAATCCACATCCCTCCTTAAAAAGTGGGAGATAAACGACGAAAGGGGTTTTGCGAATCATTTCTCAATGGGCTATATGAACTATCGCAACAATCTTTGCATGTTATAAATCAAAAACTACCTACTTAGCGGATTTTCATGCGGTTTTTATCGGTGGGTTTTCAGTGATCCATGTGGTGTATAATTTATCGCGATCTAACATACTATGCGGGCGGCGCGGCTGCTGGCGGAAGCTAGTAAATACATAAATAATTGTTAAATTTATTTCCATTATGGAAGTACATTACAATAAGTACCTAACACAATAATTAAAAATGAATTATTACGGCTAATGGTAGAAGTTGGTATAAAATAAAGATTAGCAAGCTAAACTTATTTTTGTCTTCGAGACGTTAGCCTTACCTATATACCTAGTCCATAACATATAAACGACAAAAAACGCTTGCGATATAAAAAGTCAAAAAAGTCAAAGTCAAAAATCATTTATTCATCTAGGTCACAACGTGACGCTTATGAACGTCAAATTTTTAAAGTAAATTAATAATGCTTCTACATTTACATTTACTGCCCATTCGCAAAGCAATAGGTAGAACCACGAGAAAGAACGGGCAATAAAACTCGTGGCCACTCTTTTTAATCGCCAGTGTTATGGTACATATTTTGATTTTGTAAGGAGCTGCAACTGTTTCACATTGTAATTAATTACTTGTAAATAGTAAATAAGAACATACATATATACAAAATATGTAGTTACTAAATTAAGTGCTGTAGTAGTCTTCAAATGTGAATCTTGTGTAACAGGAGCATCCACTTACGCTTTATAATGTAGGCAACTCGCGATCATGTTCAGAACTATGGTGGAAAAGTATGTTACAGAAAGTGACGGTATATGAATACACGAAAATTACAAAAACGTTAGTATCCAGCCCATGATAACGAGTTACCTTCATCTAACACTGTAGCAAATTTTAATAAAATTTGTGGAACAACAATGAAAATGTAAATGTAGTAAGTTGAATGACCTAATAATGCATGAATATTAAATTAATAGAACTAGAGATATTATATTAAAAAAAACTGAAAAGTAAGTTATCTATATAAATTAAAAAAATCAAGAGTTGGCTAGTGTAAGTGACCATCTTTATCACTGAAATAATCATTAATGGTATAATAACCTTTCCTAATAAGGCAGTCTTTTATTTTACTTTTGAACGTACTAAATGGCAATTCTAGAAGACTAATTGGTATTTTATTGTATATACGAATACCTAGCCCTACAAAAGAATTATTAACTTTATGTAAACGATGATAAGGGGCATATAACTTATGCCTGTTTCGAGTATTTATGTTATGTACATCACTTTTTGTAGTATATAAACCTATATTTTGCCTAATATACAATATATTAGCAAATAAAAATTGCGAGGCTACTGTAAGAATCCCTATAGACTTAAAGCATTCCCTAAGAGTATCTTTTGCACCTAACATGTATATTGCTCGTACCGCTCGTTTCTGTAGAACGAAGATATTCTGAATATCCGCAGCTTTGCCCCATAACAAAATACCGTAGGACATGACACTATGGAAATAGCTAAAATAAACTAGACGAGCTGTGTCAACATCAGTAAGTTGCCTAACTTTTTGACAGCATACGCAGCAGAGCTGAGCTTACCTGCAAGACATGCTATATGTGCACCCCATTGTAACTTATTATCTAGTGTAATGCCTAGAAACACTGTCGAGTCAACTGTGTCAAGTTCCTCCCTATCTCGCCTTATATTAGGTCCCAGTTGTCTAACGTTAGGTAAAGCAAATTTAACGCATTTAGTCTTTTTAGAATTAAGCACTAGGTTGTTTTCTGTAAACCATTGTGTAACCTGTATAAGTGCATTATTTACATCATCAAATTGATTCCTATTCCTATCTACTTTAAAAATAAGTGACGTATCATCTGCAAAAAGTATGACATCACAGATGTTTTTTAAATAAAAAGGTAAGTCATTAATATATACAAGGAATAGAAAAGGACCTAAAATAGAGCCTTGTGGAACGCCTAACTGTATAGATAATTTAGAGGATGTAGTCCCATTTACATCGACGCACTGAAATCTTTGCCGCAGGTACGACTCGACAACACAAAGTGCGGTTTCCTCTACGCCGTAGTGGCGGAGCTTACGCAGCAGTGTGTCGTGAAGAACGAAATCAAAAGCTTTTGAGAAGTCACAGAATACTCCGATAGCATTTTTAGATGACTCCCAAGCATTATAAACGTGTTTTATGAGAGCAACACCCGCATCAGTAGTGGATCTACCTTTAGTAAATCCGTATTGATCTTTATGAAGCAGACTATTTAAATTAAAGGGTCTTAGTAGCTGCTTTAATAAAATCTTTTCAAATATTTTACTAAATGCCGGCAAGATAGAGATGGGCCTGAAGTTATTTACGTCATTTTTACTGCCAGATTTGAATAAAGGTATGATTTTTACTTAATTTCATCAAATCCGGAAATACGCCTAAGTCAAAACATTGGTTAAAAATTATAGAGAGGTAAGGCGCAACAGTCTCAACTATAGTACCTAAAATTTTAATTGAAATGCCTCAAAAGTCGCCGGTATTTTTAATATTAATTGAATTATATGCGATCAATATATCTCGCGGGGTAACGTGCTCGAATCTAAACACGCTCTTGCATTCAGGTACACTGCTAACCAAAAAAATTCCAGCGTCTAAAGATGATGATTGTAAAGAGCTAGTAGTTGTTAAAGGTATGCTCGCAAAGAAACTATTGAACATATGCGCTACTTGAGTTTGATTGGTGACTAATAAATTGTTTTCTTTTAGTTTAAATTGGTTTTCCCGTGGTCGTGCTCTTCCTGTTTCATTGTTTATAATTCTCCAAGTTTCTTTAATTACATTTGTTGAATGCTTAATTTTGCTACTAATAAATTTAGATTTTGCCATAACACAAACTTGTTTAAAAATTTTTGAGTAGCTTTTTACATAATTTAAAAAAGGTGTGTCAAATCTATGTTGTTTCATACCATATAATTCAAACAATTTGGCTCTACTTCTGTATATACCTATAGTGGCCCACTGGTTAAAAGATCCGGTAGTACCCTTTAATGTGACAGTTTTACTCTTGAAAGTATCTTGAAACTCATTATTTACTATTCCAAAAAGTGAATTATAAATTGTATTAGGATTTTCTGAGTTCAAAATTGAGGGATTGAGTTTAGCGATAATATTGTTTTAAAACGTATAAGACGATTGGTAGTTTGAGGCCTACATTCTACTGTATGTGATTTATCATATGTTGTACATGAAAAACTAGCTATCTGTCCACGGTGATCAGAGGAAAGAGAACTAATAACTACTGGGTTTTTAGCAACACAAGAACTAAATATGTTATCCAAACAAGTAGAAGATGTTTCAGAGACTCTAGTAGGTTCACAGAATAAATTACTTAAATTAAATGACTTAAAAAGATTCAGAAATCTAGTACACTCTGAAGAATTCTCTAAAATATTAATATTAAAATCACCACATACTATAATATTCTTATGACTACCTATAATTTTATTAAGAGTATCTTCCATAACAGTCTCAAATAAATTATAATCACCAGAAGGGGGTCGATATACACAAATTATAATATATAAGTCTAGTTCCACACAGGACAACTCAATAGTGCGCTCAATAGAAAAATTTACAATATCTTTACGTTCTTTGCATTTTAATAAATTTGAAGTCATTATGAGAGAACCGCCTCTAATAGCCTGCTTTCTTATATACGAACTCTGTACTGTGTAATATTCATTTATAACAATAACCTCATGGGTGCTTAACCAATGTTCAGTTAAGCACAAAACCTTAACGTCATATTTTTCTAGAAATAAACTTAACTCTAACTCTTTGCCAGATAGGCCCTGCATGTTTTGATGTACTATATTCAAATACTGCAGCCTAACTGTTGTCCTGTCTTGGAGTTTAAATCACAAGATGTGTCAATAAATACGTTGTTAGTAAATGTACTAACACTATCAAATAAATTGTCAACACAAGGCTCACTGCCTTGCTGTAAATTGTATGCTAATAACTTAGCAATTTGTCGCTTAATATAAAATGGCAGATACATTGTATCTTTAGTTAAAATAAATTTACTAATAAATTTATTAGCGTCAAAAAATAATATTGCGTCACTATGACGACAAGTTATATTATACAATAACATATTTAATGTGTGTATGTGCATGTTTTCTGTATGTGTTAAGTTATTTGCGTATGGCAAAGCACATAAAATAATTTTACACCTAAATTTTGAATTAAGTCCTAGTAACACTTCAACACATTCTATGATATCTCTTTACAGTTAAACTGTTACCAAACAATATAAGTTAATAAATAAGTATAAGGCCTTTTTACAAAACATAGACTAGGTACATTATTTACCTAGGACTCAAAATTATTAACATTTAGGCATTAGAGGTTACACAATAGGAAAATTACTTGTTATAATTATTTTTATAAAATTTACTTACTATGAATTTCTGAAATAAGGAAAACATTTTCGTAACCCGTTATTATAATAAATAAAAGCCTGTCAAGAAAAATAACGTGGGACGACCTTTCGTTATATTTTATTAATTTAGAAAAATAAGCAACAGGTTTTTGCGCAGTTATTTAATGAAAAGTTTATAATAAGCTAGTCATTACGAGCTAATAATATTAAACCTAGCTAACTATATTAAAATTTGTGTTTATTATTTATAATAATAATTACGGCCGTATCATTAAATATCTATGTACCTATGGCACTGTAGTCCTGCGTATAAGAAATTCTACCAACCCAGCCTAGACACATTCCCTCCCGTGGGATCTACACCTTGTCGTGGTGGGGAGGGCTCAGTAACTGTGGCTTGGACACCCGCGGTGAAGCTAAGAGAGGTACCGGGAGTGGACGCTCCGCGTGGGCTTCAAGGGGCCTGCGCAGGATGCGTCCAAAGGTGCTGGTGCGGAGGACAGTTCTGTCTGTCCCTCACAGGGGCGCGGTCGCGGGAGAGGCGTGGTGTCGGTGATTCGTTGTCGCGCGCCCTATCTCCCGCGACCAAATGGGGGCGCACCATTGCTGCGTCGCGGTGGGGCCGCAGAGGAAGAGGAGATGCGGTGTTGCTAGGTTGCCGTCCTCCCTATCCTCTGCGGCTGCCGGGTGTTTTGACGGCGGAGCCCAACACCTTCATCTGCCGCCAAGGGGCTTTTGTTCGGGGCCCGCCTGCCTGACCAATACCCGTTGGAGGGTAGCGACGAATGCTTCGGCGACCCTTCGACACACGGCTATATGAGGAACAGGGGTTGGTATTTAGTCAGTAAGAGTCTGACAGTCCTCTTCGCCCTTCCCCCAGGGCGGAGGGACTCCATGAGGATTTTCCAACTCGACACAAAAAAAAAGCCTGGACACATTGACAGACTTTTCTTGGAGGATATTTCTTTTAAAGACCCACTAGGTATATTCTGTACTAGTCGATGCCAGCGGCTTCGCACGCAAATATTTTTGAATTTCCCATTTTGCCCGATCCCGTGGGAATTTCGGGAAATCCCGTCTTAATGTACCCCTACGGTGCCCAAGGAACAGACATGCAAAATTTTATCTTCTTACGACCAGTAGTTTCGGCTGTAGCGTGTCTGTCAGTCAGTCTTAAGAAGATTGCCAGAGGCTTAACAGCTCTCATTCAAGGGATACAAAACACCCTGTTTCGAATCCAGAATTTGGAGATTAATATCAATGTGAATTCAAACAGTGTGTTGTGGGTTCGATTCCTACACGAGGCAACACTTTGTGTGATCCACAGATTGTTATTTCGAGTCTGGGTGTTAATTGTGTCCGTTGGTTGTATGTTTGTAAAGTCCCCTGCAACACAGGATTTATTCCTAAAAAACTAAAAAAACCATTGCAAGACTGACCAAGCAGATAGGTATATAAGGCAAGTGTGGAAGGGACAGGACGAAGGGGAAGACCTAGGCGGACGTTCTCTGACCAGATTGGAGACATCCTAAAAACAGGACAGGTTAGAAGTACCCTGAACAGAAGAGCATGCATGAGGAATCTGATGGGAGTGAATGAAGCAAGAGAGATATGTCAGGATCGTTGCAAATGGCGTTCCGTAGTCTCTGCCTACCCCTCCGGGAAACAGGCGTGAGTCTATGTATGTATGTATCATTGCAAGATACCTACCTCCTTGGTGTTATTATATTTAGAATCTAAAGCAGAGTGTAAAGTTTATTAATAGTAAACAATGTTATCTGTGAGCTGTCCGTTATTGAATGGAGTACTCTCCGTGACCCCCGCGTACGAGTGTTCAATTATTATTAGATAATGGACGCCACGTCTACGAGTTTTGTTACACGAAAATATATAAAGGATGTCACAAGACCCATCACCAAGCCGAAGTCTACTCGTTGTGGACATCATGCCAAATCATACTAACCAAAAATAATACCTGATAAACGTTTTTTTTTAAGTTTTCACATTTTTTTAACCGCAATTAAAAGCGCGCGCGTGTAATGCTCGAAGTACCTACTTATCCACAGGGTCATATGGCATCTATAGAACATATTGGCATTTTTTTTTATATTCATTGGTGGTGACGGATTAAGAATACGGAATGTCACCACCCCATATCATCCCATGGGCGTCGTAAGAGCCGAGAGAGGGAGCATATTATGCAGAGAACAGCACTGTAAGAGAAGGAAAACTTGATACAAACCCTATACCAACCCGTTTGGCCAGCGTGGTATAGTAGGCCAATTCCTCCTTTCAAAGGAGAGGCCTAGTCCAGCAGTGGACTGTTAAAGGCTGATGATGATGATTCATTGGGGTAAATGCATTAATTTTGTCCCCATAAAGAAAAATTCTATACTAATTTTGAGCCTCAATATCTCCTAACCAGTAATTTCCCAGGTATGGTGCCCAAGTAAAAAATGTTCGTAGTGATTGGTACAATATGGGATTTCAGTTTTCGTTAAGGGTCTTTTTATAGCCTGTATATATTATAACTAGAGGATTCCCGCAGCTATGCCCGCACATTTTGCCCGACCTCTTGGGAATTTCGGTAAATTCCTTCTTAGCGCCCCCCTACGGTTCCCAACATGTATTCACACATGCCAAATTTCAGCTTCCTGCGCCTAATAGTTTTGGCTGTAGCTTGTCTGTCAGTCAGTCAGTAAAGCAAGAATTTATTTATAGAGATAATGTACAAGTGAAACTACCTGCGTATACTTGCTTGTTGACTTCGCGCGGACATCGAATCTGCAATTAGCCCGAAGTGATCATCATTGTCACAATGCTGTCCCGGCTTCATCCAAAAAAAAAATCCTTGGAGCCGTATGTCAATGTCAAATGTCCAAATGTCAAAAATAATCAGTTATGACCAAAGAAATTGGTGTGGTTATGACAGAATATTGGCTTTGTGTAATTCGACTGTAAGTATAAATAAATGTTCTGACCACGACTGTGCTCGAAATACTCTGTGGCCTTATAACATAACATAACATATCTTCACGCCTTTTATCCCCGAAGGGGTAGGCAGAGGTGTATTACACACCCACACTTCGCCAGATATGTTTCGGTCCCAATGTAATAGGGGGCGAGCCTATTGCCATCTACCGGGCATATTTTTAAGCGAGCGATAATTAATATTTTTATTTTAATACACACATAACTTCGAAAAGTCATAGGTGTGTGCCCGGGGTAACTGGGGATCGAAACCGAGACCATCGTCTCGGCAGTCCGTTACGTACACCACTGGGCTATCGCCGCCGTTGGCCTTATAATAACACTTAAATATTACAATCATGGGCGTTTATGTGAAATAAGTCTTATTAATAATTACAACAAACTGTTCCTCGTGTTTGTAAAGAGTTACAAATGAATTGAGCGGTTTTTAAACAAACTTCCAAGCCCTTCTTTCTTAGGGAATTGCACGTTGCCTACGTCGTAATACTCTGCCTCATGAATCAAACCTGCGATTTCACGTTGAAGATAATCAAAATGCAACGTTAAGCAATGTAACCTCATAAAACTTCTTCTATTATACCAATTTACCGCTGAATTCAATATTCTTTCTCTTTTTTTCTTTCTCTTTTTTTTAAAAGACAACTCCCGCATTAGGACTAAATCCTGTGTCCAGGGGACTTTACAAACATTCAACTAACGGACACAATTAACACCCAGACTCGAAACAACTTTTTGTGAATCACACAAAGTCTTGTCTCGTGTGGGGATCGAACCCACAACACTCAGCGCAATGTCAAGCGGCGAGGCGGCCGCTTAAACCACTACGCCAACCGTTTTTTGAGATTATGGATTATTTTTTGACATAAGCTGCTTACAAAACATGTCAACCACGAAGAGCAACTTACAACCACCCAAGAGGATATTCCAGATTTTTATTGTGTAAATGTAGAATCATTAAGTAATTAACTTAAATTTTGACGTTCATAAGCGTCTCTTTGTGGCCCAGATGAATAAATGATTTTGACTTTGACTTTATTCTAGGGTAGGTACTGACTCACTATAATATGTCAAATATCTTCATGCCAGCTGGAACGGACGGCTTAACGTGCTCTTCAAGGCACGGGCATAGCGAAAATGACAATTTAATACATCACTTCAAAAATTGAGTCGGATCACTCAATTTTTGAAGTCATGTGGGTTTGAACCTGATATACCTATCCCTCTGCAAGGCAAGCTGTCGGTATTTCCACTAGGCTGTTACTGCCATGTTTCTGTCTGTCTGTATATCGTTTCACTAGAGGACGCCAGCAGCTACGCATGCATTTTTTTTAAATTTACTCGCTTTGGATGATCCCGTAGATATTTCGGGAAATCCCTTCTTAGTGCACCCCTACGGTACCCAAGGAACATACAGCCAAAATTCAGCTTCCTGCGCCCAATAGTTTCGGCTGTAGCGTGTCTGTCAGTCAGTAAGTAACGTAAGGATTTTATCTATTAAGATGATTAATTCACAGGTCATATGCATACAATTAGTCATCAGAATATCATAATACATAATACCAGTGTCTTCTTTTTTAGACCACCATGAAGTAAAAATGAATGGTATAAATTTTATTTACTGATTCAATTGCAGGTGTTAAATCCATTAAAGTTAGTTAATGTTCTCTTAATGTAAAGTGGACCTATTAATTTTTACACTGTCGTCATATTTTTAGACTTGCATGACGGTATTTAAATTCTTTTCAAATGTGTATGTACATAGGTAATCGTCATCAGCCTTTAACAGTCCACTGCTGGACTAGGCCTCTCCTTTGAAAGGAGGAATTGGCCTACTATGCCACGCTGGCTAAACGGGTTGGTATAGGGTTTGTATCAAGTTTTCCTTCTCTTACAGTGCTGTTTTCTGCATAATATCCTCCCTCTGTCGGCTCTTACGACACCCATGGGATGATATGGGGTGGTGACATTCCGTATTCTTAATCCGTCACCACACGGACAACCTACCCCTAATGGGGTACAATATTTAGATTAAAACTTTAGGGCAGGGAAAGCCGTGGGAGACTGCTAGTTAAATATAAACATTGTATTAATTTTGCAAGTGGCTTTCGTAGTTTCAGGAATAATCTTATATCTTATTTTTAGCTATAATGTAGGTACTCGTACGTTGTTTATTTTCTACAATGATTATTTTGGCGTGGCGTCATTATACTATAGATAAGAATGTTTTCTGAATCAGACGGTACAAAGTCCTTTTTTGGAGTTTAATGGACAATATACGAACGAAAATACCTTCACATTTATTTAAACAATCCAGAGACTTCTTTTTAAGTATTAAAAACGAATAAATCTGCATCTTTACGATTCCCACGCAGCATTCAATATTCGACATAACATAACTTCACGCCTTTTATCCCCGAAGGGGTAGGCAGAGGTGTATTACACACCCACGTTTCGCCAGTTATGTTTACGTCCCAATGTAATAGTGTGCGAGCCTATTGCCATCTACCGGGTACGTTATTAAGCGAGCGATAATTAACATTTTTAATACACACATATCTTCGAAAAGTCAGAGGTGTGTGCTCGGGGTAACTGGGGATCGAACCCGAGACCATTGTTTCGAGGTACAAATTTTACATAAGCTCCATACGAAATATCTCAAAAATGTATTTAAAATTTATGAGGCTAACGTGTGTGGGCAAGTCGATCGCGGCAGACCTCGTCGGACATTCGTCGATCAGATTGGGGACATCTTAAAAAATGGCAAGGTCCGAAGCACCCGAAACCGGCGAGCATGTATGAAGAGAGAAATGAATGTAGAGGAAGCGCGTGAGGTTAGTAAGGATAGATGCAAGTGGCGTTCCGTTGTCTCTGCCTACCCCGACGGGGAAAAGGCGTGAGTATATGTATGAATGTATTTAAAATCTCCAAATCCATGAATAGATATAATATAGAAACCGGCCATTTTTGCTATCTGTGCTCCGAAAGAAAAACGCGGGAGAAGTTAAAATATTTTTTTAATATTTATAGTCAACATAATTATGACAAATTACGATGACGTAATTACAAATCCGGATGAATACAAAGAGCTGTTTCGCTATTCCCGTCGCACGCAATGCTTTCGTTAATTAAAGACATTTTTCTGCAGGGCTACGGTCATTTAATCGATTATTGGCCTCTCTGTCTGGCATAACGAAAGTGTATAAGTCGATCGCGTTCCAAATCGACAAACTCCGTCTAGCAATGTTATCGCGACGCGAAAGTGGCGGGTCGCGTGCGCAAGCGTCGGTGAAAGAGTCATTGACCTCCGCGGGAGCAACGAACGTCTTTGCGCCGGCGCATTGTGCCGAACGCAACCCCCCCTCAACCCCTCCATCTTCCCCCCCCTCCCCTCTGTCCGCACTGGGCACACGCACGCTAGGATATAGAGCGCGCACACCCCCGGCAAACATTGATTTATGTACCAACCAGTCACATTGTTCGGGAATATATGTCTAACCCGAAAGAGTATGTGCGATGCTATCGTGTTTCTAAGTCGACAGTATTGCTCATAGTACATATAAATCTATGGTATTGCTAGTATTTATCTCTGCACACTTTAAGAAGTTTCAAAAGCACCCGTATCAGACCATTTCTCATGAAAAATTGTCAAAATTTTCCCCTTTCTAATTACCCAAATATTTTCCATTTAAAATCAATCCATCAGGTAATAGTTATAAGTTTTCATAAGTAAAGTATCGGCCACATAAAATATAAAGTTGTGCAGTTCCGATAAGCCACTCTGTATGATATAATCTAAGCAATGCATTAGACGCACACGCGTGTACACTGCAATCTCGCACGCACACTGATGAACGTTCTAATACTTCTAATAGTGTGCAAGACCTCGTGCACAGTGGTGGCTTGTCTAGGATTTCATTTTGATTATTATTATGTTTTTTATAGATTCTCGCCTTCATCCCCGAAGGGGTCAGCAGAGGTGTAATTTTTTCGACATGCCGACATGTTATGATTTTTCGATCTCTCGTAATAGGCGAGCCCTCCGTTCTGCAAGTAACTATTTAATAATCTGTGGTTCTGCTACTGAGAATTCGGAAAAATTCAGTAGCACTTTTGCCCGACCCGTGAATTGAACCTGGGACATCCCGATCTGCAGACGCAAACGTTATCTGGGCCTGGCAGTCTTTATTATTGTCTTGCTAATATTGTAAACATGTGATGACAGATTAAAATATAAACTGTTACCACCACATTTCATCTCGTGGGTGTGATAGGCTACGAAGAAAAATACACGAAGCAATCCGGAAAACTGGACATCAAACTTTATTCCATACAGTTGGTCCAGCGTAGTCATCATCATCAGCCTTTAACAGTCCACTGCTGGACAGGCCTCTCCTATGAAAGGAGGAATTGATATAGGGCTTGTATCAAGTTTTCCTTCTCTTACAGTGCTGTTCTCTGCATAATATGCTCCCTCTGTCGGCTCTTACGACACCCATGGGATGATATGGGGTGCTGACATTCCGTATACTTAATCCGTCACCACACGGACACCAGCGTAGTATCGTAGGCGAAATCCTTATTGGCCTACAATGCTATTGATATCGATAGATAGGATAGCTGTATGATTATAAAGTCATACGTATATATCCAATCATATCCAGGGTTGTAGATGTTATGAATTGCCTATTCCAGTGCCCAGTCATTCAGTAAGTTGTGTCTTTTTTAATGTAGATTTTCCCTAGAAATTTTCATCGTCTTGTCAAATTTATAACAGAAATTACGATGGCAAATAGACTAGGGCAGACTCCGCTCTGATCACAAAAACAATGGTTATCCAACACACTGAAATAATAAAATGTACTAATGAAGAAACGTATTCAGCAAGGGCGTCGCCAGCCGATTGTCTAGGGCGGGGCAAGTACGCCAGTCTATGGCCTAGGGCAATGAATACAGATTTACCTACATAGAAGCGCATTTCTTAAGGATTTCGTGTGCCGATTCCAAGTGGCGAGTTGGCGAGTTGGCGACTGTCGTCAGTGTAGTACGTAATTGGCGGCGCTGGCGTCGTTCTCCGTCTCTCTTGCACTCGTAGAGACAGCTGTCACAGCACGACTGCCATGCCGCCAAGCGGCAATTTGGGTCACAAAAAGTTTGTCTACAGAGCGCCCATAAGAAATTCGCCTCTATGTAAATATCTGTGCTCTATGCCTAGGGGAGGAGGCAAGTTGATATGGAAAATGAGAAATGTATTGAGAAAAGTATAAATTGTAGGGTTTTTTGAATATCTAGGGGGGGGGGGCAGCTGCCCCCCTTTGACGACGCCCATGTTCTTCGGACTTTAACGAAGCAATATATTTATAAAGAAAACATTTGAGTACATACATAATTATAACAAAAACCAATAGACCGTCTGCTATAATATTGTCTACCCTCTTTCGGTAGTCTGTACAAATATTTGACACGTGCACCATAAACAATAGATTTAAAAAGTAATACAAGGACAGTACATATTGTCTATACCGTTACCGTCCGTCTTTTGGAGGCAAATCATAAATGGTAATCGAAGTTCGACGGACTCTAATATAGATCATAATATACGAATACACAATGTTTTATTGGAAATGTTGGTCGGTGAAACGTGTATGTAGGTTAGTGGATAATGTTCTCGAAAATTTTCCAGAAATTTTCAATGTATCTGGTTGGGAAGATGCCTTGTGGAGGGCAAGCACGTGACTGACAGGCACGACTTTTTTGCTTGTTTATCTTTAAGAATGGGCTTTTGTCAGTCAAACTTATTAATATTTATGTAATGGGTGTTTATCGCGTGAAATTCTCGGACGATCCAGCACAGGTTACGGTAGTGGTGGATTCAGCGACCGTCAATATGGCTCCTAGTCTAGTCTAAGCATCCCTAGCGGTTAGTAGCGATCTATGGGCGCCACTAGGGGCACTTTTAGAAAATGTATGGAAATTCTCAGTACAGGCTAGTAAGAAGATCCTGACTTTACTAAATGCTCGGCTAAGGCCGAATTAGTGATGTGTCAGTCTTTTACAGATGGCTGAATTTCAACAAAGTTTTCTCTAATGTTGAATGATTAATATGAGACCACATTTTGATTCAGCTGATGGTATCTTGATTCAGTCACATATCTTGTGTATCTGTCACAACTGTAGCAACTTTTTATTTATCTATTATATTAGCTAGTTCCTTCAGTATTCTATAAACTACGTGATAAAGCATGAAAATTCTTCAACATTTTTCTTGACGTATCGAGTGTTCACTCGTCCATTCTTATTGATTGACATTCATGATGAAATATCTCCCGGCATTTTCCAAAGGTAACTTATTAATATGTAGTGACGGAAACTTTGTGTTACAATTTTCTTTTACATCTTATTTACAAACGACGCATCAAATATATGAGGCAAATGTGTGTGGGCAAGTCGGTCGCGGCCGACCTCGTAGGACATTCGTTGATCAAATTGGTAACGTTTTGAAAAACGGAAAGGTCCGAAGCACCTGGAACCCGCGAGCATGTATCGAAAAAGTAATGAATGTAGAGGAAGCACGTGAGGTTTGTATGGATAGAAGCATTAGAGCTAAATATGTCAGAATCACTTTTTGGAGAGATAACATTTGTTTTGGAATCAGCTGTTTTGATTTATTAGTATTTACGGCAAACACAGTACCCTACAAAGAGGAAAAAGATGTAAGTAATAAAAATACTCTATGATAAAATATATTTTGTTTTTAAAGTATTTGTTTAATTATTTGGCAATTTGAAAGTGATCAGGATCCATGTAACATACATAGGTTTTATATAGCGACGTAACTATGACTTTCCCTTGCTCTTTGATTTGACCTTTTCTGATGTTTAAGTCGTATATAATTTTATAATTGTAATGTACTTTAAATTGAATATTTTCGGGCGTAAAATTTTCTTAGATAAACACTGTTCGAAGAACACCTCATCATTATTTAATTATTACATCTTTTTAGAGTTATATTTGGTATTACGAAATGGATTTAATATATTGATGTTAAGGCGCTACCTCGAAAATGTATGCCCTTTTTGATTATGTACCTACCGATTTTGAAGCAGTGAGACACACCAGAAAAGTGAAAATTTTGTATATTAATTACCAGGTCTTTATCTAGGGACAGATACACGATTGGAAGATTTTTAGTTATAGGTTTTCTGTCATATTCATGTATTAACATATTTTACATAACATTTTCAACCTAGCACAATAATCATAACAATGCACATGATCTTGCCACTATGAGCGCCGCCTAAGCATAGTTCGCCAAGTGAAAGTGAGCGTGTAGGTGTGTGTAGCGTCGCACGCACACATCGCCGCGCTTTGTACAGGGTGTTACTAGGAGCTTCGGAGCTTTGTTGCCATACAACTGGTTAGAAGAACGCCATGACACTTTCGCAATTAATGCTACATTTTTCCTGTCATGAAACAATGCTGATATTTCAGAATATCATGTTAGTTTAGACGGCAAGGTTACTTATGAAGAAGTAAAAACATAACTTTACGCCTTTTGTCTCCGAAGGGTTAGGCAGAAATGTTATACACACCCACACTTCGCCAGTTATGTTTCGGTTCCAATGTAATAGAGGGCGAGCCTATTGCCATCTACCGGGCACATTATTAAGCGAGCGATAATTAACATTTTGAATTTAATACACACAACTTCGAAAAGTTAGAGGTGTGTGCCCGGGGTACCTGGGGATCAAACCCGAGACCATCGTCTCGGCAGTCCGTTACGTACACCGCTGGGCTATCGCCGCTTTTATTTTCTTTTATGAAAAATTATTGGAGTAAAATTACTTGTCTCGACTGACAAATCATCACAAGGCTTAGAAACTATTGAACCTGCAAAAATAAATTTTGAATGTTGAGTTCCTTTCATAATGAACGGATTTTTTTATTACCTAAGGGAGTATAATAGAGGTTGAAAATTTGTTCGAAAATTAATACGTTAAACAAATTTCTTTATTCGTTTTAATATTTCAGAGAGTTACGTAGTAACTACAAGTAATCCTTAAGGTTTTATCTCGTCCGTCCGTAGATCATACTCAGATGCTAACGAACCGATAGAATGAAACTCTTTGACTAGGATTTAAAAATAATACGATAAAAAACATTGGCTTACAGTAGGAATTAAACAATCTTGCATAAATAAAAGACTATTGAAAATATTTAGTCAGAAAGCAAACAACCCAACCATTTCAAAATATTATAAACATTACGAAAAAACATTAAAAAAAGCCGTAGCCACCGCAAAAAAACTGTACTACAAGAATAAAATACTAACGTCTGAAAATAAAGTAAAAACAATGTGGACTATCATAAAAGAGCGAACTAATAAATTCCTAACAAAAGAAAAACAAAATATAAAATTACAAATAAATAATGAACTTTATACCGAACCTGGGCGCATAGCTAATCTTTTCAATAATTTTTTTACATCCGTGGGAATAAATACTCTCCATTCTAACAGTACAAAATTAAATGACAACCTTATATCACATACCACTGAGAATACTATGTTTCTGAGCCCAGTAGAACCGTACGAAGTCTATTCAATACTAAAAAATCTTAAAAATAAGAAAAGTCACGGAATAGACGAAATTCCTCCCACCCTAGTCAGATTCTGCGCCGATCAACTCACGTTACCTTTCTATAACTTAATAAACCAATCGTTTGAAGAAGGAGTAGTGCCAGACCAACTCAAAAAGGCATTAATTAAACCAATCCATAAAAAACACTCAAAATTAGACCCCAATAATTATCGCCCCATCGCTCTCCTACCCACATCTTCTAAGATCTTCGAGAAAGCGATGTATAATCGTATATACTCCTTCTGTGAGAAATATAACATATTTAACGACTGTCAGAACGGTTTTCGGAGAAACAGGTCGACCTCCCTAGCTGTATTTAAATATATACAAGAGGCGCTTAACATCATAAACAAAAAACAATATGCATTAGGAATCTTACTAGATATGACAAAGGCCTACGATAAAGTTCAATTTCCAATACTACTTAATAAAATGTACAAAATAGGCATAAGAGGAAAACCTTATGACTGGCTTACATCATACCTAACAAATAGGCAACAACTTGTAGAAATTGAATACTACGATCAAAAGTCTAACAAAATAGTAAACATTCACTCCAACACAATAGACATCAAAACATCAATACCTCAAGGCAGTGTTTTGGGATGCCTATTATTCCTCATTTATATAAATGACTTGCCTAACACCATCCAGGGTCCATGTGTTTTGTTTGCAGACGACATTTCATTACTCACCCAATGTAAATCAGAATTAAACCTCAATGAAAAGTTAAACTCCATACTTACCAGAACTATAGATTGGATGAATAACCATAATCTCCAAATAAACTTCAATAAAACCAAATTAATATGTTTCCACCCCCATCAAAAAACACCTCTTAATATAAATTATTCTATTGAAGGGTCAACCATAGAAGTTGTCAAAGAATTTACACTGCTAGGTATCACTATTGACTCCCAAATAAATTGGAAACAACATATAAATAAATTAAGAAACAAGCTAGCAAAATTTACATATGCGCTCCGTGAAATAAAAAAGACCACTGATTTAACCACCGCACTCACCACCTATTACGCCTACGCCTACTCTTGGTTATCTTATGGAGTAATCCTGTGGGGAAATAGTACCGACGCAGCCACCATATTCATCCTACAAAAGAAATTACTACGAATATTAGTTAACATAGAAACAACAGACTCATGTAAACCATATTTTCATAATCTCAAAATTCTAACCTTACCTTGCATCTATATTTTAGAAATAAGTAAATTTGTTCGAAAGTACCCTGACTTCTTCACAAAAAGAGAAGATATACAATCTAGAATAACTCTAAGACACAAAGATAGATTGGTATTACCATCTTCACACCTCACTATGCACTCCACAAGCCCATATGTAATGTCAATAAAGATTTACAATAAGCTGCCAGAAAATATAAAAAAGGAAACTAATTACAATTCATTTATAAATAAATTAAAACTATTTCTGCATAGTAAAACTTATTATAATGTCAAAGATTTTATGAATGACACCACAATAAAAATCTAATAATCTAATCCATTGCTTAATATTTTAAATAATAAATTATCGCTTACACTTACATATTTGACATAACGATTCAGTATAATATTAAAATGCACAAACAAAATAATTTTATTATATTAAAAATAAACAATTAAATATATAAAAATAAATAGTTATGTACTTACTCTACCAATTATAATTTTTATAGTAATATAGAGTGTACTTTGACTTAATTATAAATATATTTAAATACATAGAATATATTCCTCTCTACTATTCTAAGACCCATTTATTAATTTTAGAAAACAATCTATTGAATGTTATTTATGAAGAAATGATTTTATTATAAAATATGCTGTGCCCAACAGGGTCCATAATTGTATCTAGCTTAAGAATTTATGTACCTTCCACCTGTAAACACATTATGGAAAAGCAATAAAATAAAGTAAAGTAAAGTAAAGTAAATATAATTTTAAAAAGTTGTAATTTTTCCCATAATCCACCCATTTTCTTTTTATTCGTGAATCGTTGTAGGTGTAGCATTTAGTTCTATGTGCAAACAAACTAACCCATAGTAGATGTTGATTGCCATTGTATAGTTGACCAGAAATGGCGGCCGTCGCGCATATGTACATTCGTGCACCAATGGCGTTGCTCCATTCTTGACGCATTTAGGGAATGCGTCAAGAACGGAGCCACGCCATTGGCACTCCACCCGCGCATCACCCCGCACCTCCACGGGGACCTAAAAAATGATTTCTGCGCAGTGGTCATCTTTCGTGAATTTACCTATACTTTAAGTGTTCCTCATTAGAATCAGAATCAGATTTATACGTTCATTTGTTTTTAGATAAGTAAAATATTTCTTTTTATTCGTTTTTAACAAGTTCGCTGCATTACGAGATCTTTCAGATCTCTTGCAGGACTTTCGTATTGTGCGTTGAATGTAATCGTGTTATTTTACTCCTTGCGGTAGGATCTACCGTGTAAAGTTCTTTAAGTATGATTAGGACAAATATATATATTTGCTTCCTACATATAGATGATTCAAGGACATTAAAAAAGAAGTTAGAGATGGATTAGGTCCCTAACGCACAGTACTGTAATTATTTTCATTCCTTGCGTTAGGAGATATGTCGGTACTCGTGAAATCGTACGCCTCGTAGACGTAAGAGAGGGAAGATGGGCTTCGCGGGCGCTGCGCGACTCGTTTTAGTGTTGTCCTACCATTGACATTAAAAAAAATATTTAAATATATATTTATATAATTAAATCTTATGTAAGTATATTCTATTTATTCCATATTTTTTTAAATTTCAGGCACCGTTATATTGGAATAAGGTTTTCCTTTTGTTTTTTTTTTTACTCTGTGTACCTATTTTACGAATTAGTGTGATATCTGTATCGTCACTTGGGGTCACCAAATAAAATCATGGTTGGTTTGAGGTGTAGCCTCAAATCAACAATAAGCCTGAGTGGTGACCTCGTTTTCACAACAAGCATACTGTTACTCTGTCAATGTGTTTTTAAAACATTATGTAATCCGTGCCATATTATAAGATGTGTATTTATGTTCATGTATGTTGTGGAAATAAATGTTTTTCTTCTTTTTTTTTTTTTTAAAGTAGAGCCTCATGAGAAGAATCAGGCAAGAAACTCAAGGCCACTCTTTTCATCGTCCTGTTTTATACAATTTAAATAACTAAGGAAGTAACAACACTGCATTTTTCATATTTGAGCTGGTATGTCCATAGTGTTGTCGTTAATTAATATGGTTACTTTAAAAATAATATAAAAGCACTAACCTAGACTAGCACAATACAGACACAACAGCTCACATTCACGAAAGACTTAAAAATCTTAAGAAAGAAATACTCCGTGGGACTGGACAAGTTGATCCCAAGCATATTTATCTTCAATATAACCGAGTACCGAATAGTAGCCTTTTTGACACCATTTGGACGCAATGCGAGCAATCAATGTGCATACCATGTTTTAGTGAAAAAATACTTTCCATAATCAATAAAACTTTTTATATTGACAACTGAGACATTATTTTATACCCATCACTACTTACTACACATATTGAACTATCTTCGGTCGCGGTACGAGATACAATCGCTATCAATTTATTTTTTGGTATTTGTAGTTTAACCTAATGGTATGGTGCAGTTTATTCAATTGTCATAACTGCGTGCGAACCTAGCGAAATATTAAGCAATATATGCTATCTTTCACCCACAAAAACTTCAAAATATATATCATTGTTTTTTGGAAGATATAAATTATTTTCAAAACTGTATCTTTAGGAGACTTATAAGGTCTCAAACGCACCAAAGGGTAGGTCAGTTTCGAGATTTTTTAGGTCTCTAAAGCACCAGTTGAAAGTTCTTTGAAAATGATGTCGCAGTGAACGTGTTAAGAAGAAACAATTACGGATCCGTACAGTTGTACGTAAAAACATGGGCGCAAGTAGAAAATAATATTCTTTTGGTATATTTAAAATAAGCTGCTGAAACTTTACTAAAAATAAAGCAACAGAATCGGCACACTCTGTATTTCGCGGAAGCGTCAAACGCGGCCGGTGGCCGGCCTCGGCGCGGCTTTCTTATGGAAAACTGCACTCCAGAGCTGCGGACTGTCCACTAGCGACCAGCGCACAATCTTGGCACCCCAGGAGATGGTAGCAGGCCTGACTCCTTCAGTAATAGTAGTAACCATCACCTTCCTAAGCATGCCTTGAGAATTTGAGCACGATTTTTTATAGTGAGCTAGAGGATGCAAGCGGTTACGCATATTTTTTGAATTAGCAAAACGGGTAGTATTGCTCGATGCCGTGGGAATTTAGGGAAATCCCTTCAATATCAAAGTCAAATAATTTATTTGTTCATAGGTTCATTACAAACACTAAAACAAAGTCAAAGTTTTTTAAAATTAAACTAGATGAGGCCAGCTTCTTAGTGCACCCTACCGTCCCCAAGGAACATACTTGCCAAATTTCAGCTTCTTGCGCCTAATAGTTTTGGCCTTGTATGTCAGTCAGTAACGCAAGGATTTTATATATACATACTACACGTATAGCTTAGTAGTTTAAACGGCCGTCTCGGCCCGCGCCGGTTTTCCTCTGGTATGCGGGAACGCAGATGTACGCTAGACACAATAGTTTTAATTTTGTCTGGTATTCTGGTGTACGAGTGGTTAGAACTACACAGTGTGTGTTGTGGGTTCGATTCCACTATAGACAACACTTTCACTTTATGATTCACGGATTGTTGTGCTAAGTCCGGATGTTTCTTGTGTTTTTTATAGTAATAGGCGGCAAACGAGTAGACGGATCGCCTGATGGTAAGCAATTACCACCACCCATGGACATAAGCAACACCACAGGAGTCACAAGTGCGTTGCGCCCCTTGGGGTTGGGAAAGGGGAGAGGATGAGGAGTAGGATGAGGGAAAAGGAATAGGGGATAGGGCCTCCGGCACTCTCACTCACCGAACGAAACGCAACAGATTAGGTACTGTTACTTTACGTTGATTTTCTGTGAGAGGGTAGTACGTCCCCGGTCGAGCCGGCCCATTCATGCTGAAATCAGCAAGGCTCACTACCTATAAAAGTGTCTTGTCTGATTGAATGTTTGTAGTCACCTATGTCAGGATACAGTCAGGATTTATTCGTAGTCCTAGGTCTGTATTTTCTAAAAATAAGTTGGTAATTCATCATCATAACTTAATATCAAGCTTCTAGAAGGAGTTCACTTGCTGATTTTAAAGCTCTGACCTCTAACATGATGATAGGTAAGACGTCGTTGTTTTCAATCATTAATATCATCATCTCGAATTTTTGCGGATTAATTATATAGTATTTTTTTAATTTGGACATTAAACTCAACGCATCATATTGTTAGAAAATTAATGAGACTATTATGGGCTTTTTGACACCCTGGTCTATTGACTATACATAATATATAATGTAGCTCTACGTGAAGAATAAATAAATAAAATACATCATCTGTAAACATGAATTACCTACGCTTAATAGAAAAAAAAACATCCTTGATGCACAGAAGCGTATTTTGCATGCGGCCAAAAATATATACCTAATAAAATACCAGATTACATCAAGGATTTAAATAATGCTCAATTTAACTATAACCTAAGAAAATTTCTAATAATTAAAAGTTATTACACGATAGACAGCTTCTTAAATGACAAATTATAACATACATTCAATTTTAACTCTCTTTTGCTCATATTACACCTCTGCCTACCCCTTCGGGGATAAAAGGCGTGACGATATGTATGTATGTATGTATGTTGCTCATATTGTATATCCATTTTTAGGGTTCCGTACCTAAAAGGTAAAAAACAGAACCCTATTACTAAGCCTCCGCTGTCTGTTTGTCTGTCTGTTTGTCCGTCTGTCTGTCTGTCACCAGGCTGTATCTCATAAACCGTGGTAGCTAGAAAGCTGAAATTTTCACAAATTATGTATTTTGGTTGCCGCTATAACAACAAATACTAAAAATAAAAAAATAAAAAATATTAAGGGGGGATCCCATACAAAAAACGTGTTATTTTTCGTATTTTTTTCTCAAAATTACTAACTGTAACAGGTAAGCAATTTGTTACTCAATCTTAATAAACAGGTAGAAACTTCAAAAGTATTTAAGTATACATACAACGAACGTGATTTCCTTTTATAGATGATGGTACAGAACCCTTCGTGCGCGAGTCCGACTCGCACTTGCCCATTTTTTTATATGTTATTATTTTGTACATTACGCTTGATATTTTATTATTAATAATACAAATAATAAAATAATTTGAAATTTTATAATTTTCTTTATTATTTTTGAAATTCGAATACTTCACTTATTGTTTGTCATTTTTAGCGTAAATTAATTCATTGTTAAACGAAATGTCTGCATGTAATGAAATTGTGCGAGCTGCCAGCCAGATATTGGAGATCCGCTGTATTAATTTAAGACCTATTCTACCCAATTTCACACAAATAAAAAGTTAGAAGTTTGAAAAGGTGGCTTTTCCCCATTTTCCCCTGTAGTCACCAAATGTTCCCTAGTGTCAACATTTTCCATTGATATATTTTTTTATTGCTTAAGCCACCGTTTGGCTTTGATTTCACCAGAGGGTCTAGTCCGAGTTTGCACTCGATCGTCACGATCGACGATAGCTAGTCGACGGGAACAATTTCCATACATTTTCTAAATGCGCCCCCTAGCGGTCTCTATCGATCGCAACACTCCGTTAGGTGGCGCTTTTGGAAAATGTATGGAAATTGTTCCCGGCGACAATTCTATCGTCGATCGTGACGATCGAGTGCAAACTCGGACTAGACCCTCTGATCTTGAGCGATCGTACAGCCTGCGATGGAACACGTTTGTTTAGCAGATACCTGAGAAAATAAAAGAGATATTAAAAAGTGCGAGTGTTAAGTTCATAGACACTACATCGGCTAGGTACTTGAGTGCCTGTACGGCGAGTGGTCGTACGATCTCACGTCGTCGATGCGTTACAATCACACAACATATTTTACAATCACACATCATCACACTACTTATGTAAACATCTGCGCACTATTACTTATTTATATTTCTTTATAGCCTCACGCCTGTATCCCCGTGGGGGTAGGCAGAGGTGTAATATTACACACACATTTCGCCATGAATTCTTAGGCCCCACGTAATAGGAGGCGAGCCTATTGCCGATACCGGGGATATCACCAGACTCCGTGCTGCTACTGAGAATTCGGAAAACCCAGTAACAATTTTACCCGACCCGGGAATCGAACCCAGGACCTCCGATCAGCAGTCGCATACGCTATCCACTGGACCACGGAGGCAGTCTTACTTACTAATCCCCATTTTTAGGGTTCCGTAGTCCACAAGGAACCCTTATAGTTACGTCATGTCCGTCCGTCTGTCCGTCCGCAGCCTAGCTCAAAGACGCCTGGTGCTAGAAAGCTGATATTTGACATGAAGATAGACATAAAATATTGCAACAAAACTGTAGAATAAAATTTAGAAAAATATATTTTTTAAGGGTATCTCCCCTACATATATAGTGGGGTTGAATTTTTTTTTGGTTGAGTACCCTATCATGTGGGGTATCATTAGATAGGTTTTAAAAAAATATTATTAGTTTGCTCAAATCATTTTTCGATCAACTGATTGGTTTGTCAAATATCAAGCTTTGAAGTGAAAAAAATTGTTAGACTCAAGTGTCCCCCCCCCCTCTGCCGGCTAAACTATTAATTTGGAAGAGGTGAAAAAAATCACAAATGTAGAACATATAACGAATTTAAAAGGAAAACTATCACGGCTAAGTAGACATCACTAGTTTACGAGTAATCGTCGGTTAACTTATAAATACCTATTTCTGTGAGTTTACATTGGGCGCGCTGGCTTAAGGACGCGTTTACAAAATTAGTAGGTACAAAATCGCGTCACTACAGCGACACGGCGGCAACAGTACGTACTACGTACGGTAACTTGCGGAAATGTAGTTCAACTAAATAACTTTGAGACTTAGAATTTTTTGTGATATGTATCTATGTGTTATAGGCCTGGCTGTGCAAATTACGTACAAATAAGTTTCTTATTTTTATATACCTAAATGGACATTATTACTTTATTATTTTCATTATGTTGATTCAGGATATATTTCGGTATTTAGATATTATTTTGTTTCTTGCGTTGAAATCTGGTAAGATTATGTGGACTGATGGTATACCATCCCATTCAAGTGTTGCGACTGGAACTCATAAAAGAGTAGACCTAGTTATGCCAGGTTGGGGCTCATTTTATTTGTTTTAGTGAGACCCTACCACTGGTACTAGTGAAGTAACCTTCCAAGGTTATTCGATGAGTCTTACTGGTACTCTTATGTGAGTAGAGCTAGGCATGCCGAGTTTGGGCTCATTTTGTTTGTACATAAAAGACCCTACCACTGGAACTTATGAAGTAACCTTCCAGGGTTATTCTATGACTCTTGCTGGTTCTTATATGTGAGTAGAGCTAGACATGCCGAGTTTGGGCTCATTTTGTTTGTACATAAGAGACCCAACCACTGCAACTTATGAAGTAACCTTCCAGGGTTATTCAATGACTCTTGCTGGTACTCATATGTGAGTAGAGCTAGGCATGCCGAGTTTGGGCTCATTTTGTTTATACATAAGAGACCCTACCACTGCATTTTATGAAGTAACCTTCCAGGGTTATCTGATTTAAGAGGCCGTTTCGAATCGATTTTACATTAATATTAATTAAATATTTTTTATTTATTTTTTAATTGATTTATAGATAAAAAAGTTATCAATTTATCGTAATCATTAGTTTTATTAGTTATTATCTAAAATTGTCGTAAAATGTACCGGAAATATGTGGTTTTTTGATACAAGCGTAAACGCGTCCTTAATCTTAAAGATATACGTACTTTGGTATGTAATGTACTACGTATGTATAGTAGTAGTATATCTTGGAAACCACATTTTATGTTTACAATACATAACTCGATACATACCTAGTATTTTCTAAACAAAACTTAGGTTCTTATAATAGTGTTATTAAAATTATTTTTTCAGCAAAATAAACAATCGAATTTGTTGTACATTAATCCTTTGCAGCAAGTCATTATGGGCAAGTACGGAACCCTACATTGCGCGTGGCCCGACACGCACTTGGCCCGTTTTTTTATTAAAAGATGTCCTAGCGTTTTCTCAGCTACATCCAAGACTCTTCGACTTGGAGTTCGGGTTGGGTTCGGTTATTAGTCCAACCAGATTTAAGCGAATACTATTTATTTAATTAAAATTGTCATTAAAATACATTTATTTCATTTAGGTAGTTTATTTTATGTTTTATGTTTTGTATCCAAGTTCGGTTAGCAGGGTTAGTTCATCGAAGAATCACATAATCACTCTTTAAAATCATCAAGTTATTGCATTGTATTCATTAAAAATAACCTACCTCAAAAAGGAAACCCCGATATGCGTTGTTTGGTCTTGAACCACTCAATGTCTTTTTTTTCACTTCTATGTCATTATTTTCGATTATGTTCGATTGCCTCATGGTTGTTAAATCTCCTGCAATATAGGTGACAGTCGTCACCAATGAATACAGATTTATACATAGAACCGCAGTCCTTAAGGATTTCGTATGCTGATTCCAAGTAGGGTTTGGCCCCAGTTTAGTTCGTAGTTGGCGCCATTGGCGGCGCTGTCGTCGTGCTCCGTCTCTCTTGCTTTCGTAGTTAAGATACACTGTAGGAGAGAGAGATAGCTCCCGCTGCGCGACTGACCGCCAAGCGGCAATTTGGTCGACAAAGTTTGTCTTCAGATCGCCCACAGGAAATGCGCCTCTATGTAAATATCTGAGCTCTTTGTCGTCACACACGGTTTCACTTGTGTCACATTATATTCATACACTTTTTTTTTGAGTTGAAATCAATACAGGACATGGCGTCGCAAAATTTGCAGCTTAAAACTGTTCACTTAATTAAAGACTAACACTGGTATTTTTAAAGTATGTGAAATGATTCCTGAATTTTAGTGTACCCAACTTACTTGTAAGTGTACTTTGGTTATTTTTAAATAGTTATTTATTCTTCACCTTCTATTTACAGACATCATAGAAATATTCCCAAGCAAGCGAAGAAACTTACGAGTTACATTTTAAAGCAGTAAACTTATACATTACTATTTATAGTCTCATTTCCTTAGTAAACACGTAGTTAGCAAACTAAAATATACCGCATTATGCGTTATTTCACCAGAGCTGACACTACTCTGAATTTTGAGCAGTGAACGTTTGCGATGCATTTCATACCCTTGAATATTTTCTGCCTAATATCACGGCTTCTCAAGAAACATTATATTTCTATTATCTTATGACATTAGTATTCTTAGTCAGTTTGTTAGGAAACGACTACTCTTGTTTGGTCTTAGTTTTAAATTTTAGGCGTGTAATTGCAAAATTCGCTAAAATGTTGCCTGCGAAATATTTTACGGTGTTTTGAAATTATTGTGAAGATCTTTGAAAAGTTGAGGTTTCGACTGAAATAGTGAGGCACGGCTTCATCATCATCAGCATTCAACAGTCCACTGCTGGACTAGGCCTCTCTTTTGAAACGAGGAATTGGCCTACTATACCACGCTGACCAAACGGGTTGGTGTAGGGTTTGAATCAAGTTTTCCTTCTCTTACAGTGCTGTTCTCTGCATAATATGCTCCCTCTGTCGTCTCTTAGGACACCCATGGGATGATATGGGGTGGTGACAATCCGTATTCTTAACCCGTCACCACACGGAAAATCCAAACGGAGGACCAAACGGAGGCACGGCTAGTCTATGCGTAAAAAAATTGAAGTATTCTCTCAAGTGCTTATAGAGTTATTTACATAATAACAAGCCATACAACGGCTATTTTAATTTTATCTGTCTGTTTGTCCGAGGTAGGTAATCTTTGGAACAACTAACCGATTTTATTTGCCCTTTTTAATTTATAAACTCACGCTTGTGTCCCCGAAGGGGTAGGCAGGTGTAATATTACACCCCTACTTCGCCATGAATTCTATGCCCCACGTAATAGGGGGCGAGCCTATTACCGTTACCGGGCACATTACCAGACTCCGTACTGCTACTGAGAATTCAGAAAAACCCAGTAACACTTTTGCCCGACCCGGGAATCGAACCCGAGATCTCCGATCAGCAGTCGCATACGCTATCCACTGGACCACGGAGGCAGTTGGCCTTTTATCGTAGAAATATTTACAAAACTAAATCCTAATAATGCATAGGGTTCCCACCAAGAACTTAGGGTCCCAAGCCCACCTCACCTGCAAGTGGTGCACCTGCCGATCAACGGACGAGGCTTTGGCAAACAAAATGTCCCAATAAGCGGCAATAGGCTCGCCACCTATTACGTGGGATCAAAACACTGGCGAAAAGTGGGCGTTTAATATGCCTCTGCCTACCCCTGCGGGGAAACAGGCGTGAGTCTATGTATGTATGTATGTCTGAATCCTTTAAAAATTGTGAGTGTGTTATTGAGATAAACAAAAATAAGATAGGTGTAACCGCGGGGCAAGGATAGTTAACAAATATAATCTCACCGACTAAATGTAATCTTTTAAGAAACATGTAAAGTAAAGCTATTAAATTAACGTTAATATGTAAGTAATTATTTTTCTTGTGTTTCTTAAGTTTACACTAATGCGAATGTTTCACGCTGAAATTAAATCAGTTTTGCAGTTTTACGTAACGTATTTTATATACGTAATTATTATCGTGAATATAATTCAAAGCGATAGTGAAACTGTGAAATTAATCATATTTATCGTCCAAGCGGGAATATCCTGTCCGTGTGATGACGGATTAAGAATACGGAATGTCACCACCCCATATCATCCCATGGGTGCGGTAAGAGCCGACAGAGGGAGCATATGAGTATTTGCGTCTGAAAACCAACTGGACTTTGAGAGTCGAGAGATTGGAGTCACTACATAACACGAACTTTAAATCATACGTGGTACGGGTGCCGACTCATCATCTCCAGACGTTTCTCAAGGAAGAGATTTGGCCGAAGGGTGTTGTCTATCGGCGTTTTTATGGACGATTACGCAACAAGACACAGCGAAACACGCCACTGTAAACAACACCTGTGCGTTGTATTATTATATTAGTAACTAGAGGACGCCAGCAGCTACGCTTGCATTTTTTTTTAACTTACCCGTTTTGGCCGATCCCGTGGGAATTTCGGAAATCCCTTCTTAGTGCACCCCTACGGTCCCGAAGGAACATACATGCCAAATTTCAGCTTCCTGCGCCCAATAGTTTCGGCTGTAGCGTGTCTGTCAGTCAGTCAGTAACGCAAGGATTTTATATATTAAGATTAGACATTTTATTATATGTATGTTAGTCTGTAAGGTATATATCTGTATGGGTTTTTATTACCTGAATTAAACGATTATTATTATTATTATATTATGCAGAGAACAGCACTGTAAGAGAAGGAAAACTTGATACAAACCCTATACCAACCTGTTTGGCCAGCGTGGTATAGTAGGTCAATTCCTCCTTTCAAAGGAGAGGCCTAGTCCAGCAGTGGACTGTTAAACGCTGGTAATGAATTCAAAGCAATAGTAAAACCATGAAATTAATCATTATTATCGTCCAAGCGAGATCCCGGTTGTATCCAGAATTTTTGCCTCGGACAAAGAGCTCAGATATTTACATAAAGACGCATTTCTTATGGGCGTTTTGAAGATAAACTTTCGCTGACCCAAATTGCCGCTTGGCGGCTTGGCAGTCGCGCTGTGACAGCTGTCTCTACAAGAGCTAGAGAGACGAACGTTCCTCCTGTGTATCTGAATTACGAGAGCAAGAGAGACGGAGAACGACGCCAGCGCCGCCAACGGCGCCAACTACGAACTAAACTGTAGACAGACCCCACTTGGAATCGGCACATGAAATCCTTAAGAACTGCGCTTCTATGTAAATCTGTATTTATTGCCTTGGAGCCGCGCTGCGGGGTCCGCTTTTTATTCAAGTCAGAATTCACAGAAATTTGCTTTTCCAAAGAGCGACTTTCCTCCTACCTCTGCAGCTCAAAAGGAATAACGATGTTCCATGTTTGAGACCAGTGTCAGTTTATTTGAGGGTACTGACTCCCTGTAATGACTGTCAAAGATCCCCATGACAGCCGGGACCGACGCGACATTTTAACGTCTCTGAGGCACAGTGCAAGTAATAATTAAAAAAGTACATACACATATATCGAATCGACTGCCTCCGTGGTCCAGTGGATAGCGTGTGCGACTGCTGATCGGAGGTCACAAATTCGCAGTAGCAGCACGGAGTCTGGTGACGTGCCCGGTACGGCAATAGGCTCGCTCCTCATTACGTGGGACCTAAAATTCATGGCGAAATGTGGGAGTAATATTACACCTCTGCTTACCCTTTCAAGGATACAGGCGTGAGTCTATAAAACAAAAAAACATATATTGAAAAGTCAGTGTCGCGCGCCGTGGGTCCAAACCCTGTATCTGCTTGGCAGTCTGTTGGTATCTCCACTGAACTATCGCTGATACATCCATGTAGAGTCTTATTAGCATTTATTGAGCCGGTGGGGTCGCTACAAAGTATGCTAACTGCGATTCGCGGCCCTATGGCCCTACCGCTACGCAACGTTGGCGGGCAACATACCTTTGAAACTATCCTACCAATTACAATAAAATTATCTGTTGTGAATGGTTTCAACATAAAAGAAAAATCTTTTAAAGAGCCTACTCCTTGCTTCTACATTTCTATTAGTATCCTACTACTATTTTAAATGTGAATGTTTCTGTGTATGCTTGGATGAATGTTCGTTGATCAAAAACGATTCTAAGTATTTTTATCAAACTTTGTAATAGAAAATATTAGTTTATTCATCAGATACCTGATACCCCTGTAGCGGCAACCGGTACCTGCGCTGGCCAGACCGTAGGTAAAAACATACATATACATACATAGTCTCATGCCTATATCCCCGAAGAGGTAGGCAGAGGTATATTGCTACACCCACTTTTCACCAGATTTATTTTAGTCCCACGTGATAGGGGGCGAGCCTATTACCGTACCGGGCACATTACCAGACTCCGTGCTGCTACTGAGAATTTCCTAACGGAAAACCCAATAACACTTTGCCCGACCCGGGAAATGATCCCGAGACCTCCCAATCCCACGCGCACATTTATGCCGCGAGACCAACGAGGCAGTAGGTAAAAACTGGCAAGTTTATAACATAACTTTCAAGAGCTTTAGTTTAAGCTAATTAGAAGCTGATCTTTTGAATAGAAAGCTGTTCATAGACGGTCGTGTAGCGGTCACCCTGCTTAGTAGCCCGTAACTAAGTGTTTAAACACGAACGTACACTTAAGGATGCTTGCCCACTAGAGATGTGCTATGTTGCTATGGATAATACCGTCCTTGCACGTACACAATTGCACAGGGATTTTTCAGTGCGGTACGGGGTTCATCAGATCCCACATTTTATTTTACCCATAGAATCTAAACTAGCTAATCTAACCACGGGCGGCGGCAGATTTAGGTTAATCAACTCATTGTTAATAATAATCACGACAAAAGCCGTACACTTTGTCTTATTTGGCGCCAAAAAAAGGATTTTGGTCTCCTACGGGCGGTGGGATTTAATATGCCTCGTGACGCCACAATGTCTGGTATAGGACAAGGTTTAAAAGGACCCGTAACGCAGAAATGGAAAGTACAGACAAATCTGTGCCGCAGGGAACGTGATAACACCTTTTTAAACACCTATTTTAGGTTATAAATCAGCGCACTTTCTTCTAATTTTTGTACACTACCAACTATGTAAACCTGTGTTATGCAAATAAAAAAAATTTTACAGAAGAGCATGCATGAGAAACTTGATGGGAGTGAATGAAGCAAGAGGTATGTCAGGATCGTTGCAAATGGCGTTCCATACTCTGTGCCTACCCCTCCGGGAAACAGGCGTGAGTCTATGTATGTATGTATGTATGTAAAGCATTTAGTATTTGTAAGTACTCACAGTACATTCTCTGCTTGGTTTAGGACTAGATGAAATTGTATGTATGTGAAAAAATAAGTACTTACAATAAATTACTTTTTCTCCCGTGGCACTGGATTTATTCCTCGTGCCGAAGTTGTCTTTTAAAAATAAAGAAAGAAAAGAACCATATTCTATTTCAACAGACAACAGGGAAGTAAAGTCATCAGCTATGGTACATTTGTATCAGAATCGTTAAGCATTGGAGAGCTTCAGGCGGGTATAATAGGGAAGTTTCCTGCAAGTGAAATAAATTAAACAAGTATTTTTAACTAGTGAAACATGTCAAAATAATAGTAGTTACATTCACCAATTAATGTTAAAACTTTATTTGACATTTTTTATCGTCAATTTATTGATAATAAGTATTCTACTTGACAGCAAAACACTATGACGTCACTACGTCATATTTCATACAAAACCCTTGGCAAAGGTCGTTTTTGACATTTCATTAAAAGTGCTTGATTTCACTAGTTGGAAACAACCCTATTGTCGACACTATACGTGACCATGTGGTCAATTACCCCAGCATTAATTATAAGTAGTTGAGTCCTCTTGATTTTAGCATGAATGAGCCGGCTGGATCGGGGAAATACTACCCTCTCATAGAATATCGACGTAAAGCATCAGTACCTACTTGTTTGTTGTTGCTTTTCGTGTGAGTGTGTGGCCAACTCTAGTGTCGGAGTTTTTAGACCGCCCGACGGCCTCCGACATGGCCTAAGAATTCTTATCCTCAGACAAGGACCGGGACCGACAGATTTACGTGCCCTCGGAAGCACGGTAGCGCTCAGATGTAAATGTCACACATGTTCACCCATCCAAGTGGCGACCTGTGCATACGTTGCTTAACTTTGCCGATCTGTTACGAATAGCAAGCCAAGTCTCGCTATAAGCGCTACAGTACCTACTTACACTGTTGCATTTTGTTCAGTGAGTGAAAGTGCTGGAGGCCCCGTTTCTTATTCCTTCTTCCTTAACCCCACTCCTCCTCCAACTACTTTTCCTAGCCCAAAGGGTGGCAACGCACTTGTGACTCCTTTGGTGTTGCTTGTGTCCATGGGCGGCGGTAATCACCTACCACCAGGCGACCCGTCTGCTCGTTTGCCGCTATAACAATAGCGTAACAAGGTTTTACAATCAGCTGTGATATTGATAGTTTTTCGTACTTATATATGGTGTAGGTGGCCATAACTGAAAGACTAAGAGAGGGTCTAGTACGAGTTTGCACTCAATCGTCACGGTGGACGAACAATTTCCATACATTTTGTAAAAGCACCCCTAACGGAGAGCAGCGATCGATAGAGACCGCTAGGGGGCGCATTTAGAAAATGTATGGAAATTGTTCCCGTCGACTAGGCTATCGTCCACCGTCACGATCGAGTGCAAACTCGTACTAGACCCTCTGATTATTCTGCAGAGGGTCTCAATATCAAAATCTGACTGAAACTGTCTTTACGAAGTTAAGTGCGCATTAAATTGATAATTATCGCTTGCTAAACGGTAAATGAAAACAACGTGAGGAACACTTTCTATTGGGAAAGTTTATATTCAGGGCTGGTAATGATGAGTTTACCTGCTTGTCGGTGGGGTTGCCACGATATTCTTGAAATACATGTGAAGTCTGGCAACCCGCCCTCGGCCAGCATACTGCCTTTAGATACCGTGCTGGTGAAAAGGATTTATATAAATAAAAGCCGAAAATCGGGCAAGGCGTGCCATTGGAGAGACCTATATCCTGTAACTAGAGGATGCCCGCGGTTACACCCGCGTTATTTAAGGCTACTGCTCCGCTCCCGTCACTCATAGCGTGATGTTATATAGCCTATAGCCTTCCTCGATAAATGGGCTATCTAAAAGTGAACACGTCACAAGACCCATCACCAAGCCGAAGTCTTCTCGTTTTGGACATCATGCCAAGTCATACTAAAGAAAAATAAAACTTGGGAAATGATTTTTTTTTCAAATAATCTCATTTTTTTTTTAATTGTGCGCGTACAATTTTCGAAATACCTACTTATCCATGGGTGCATAGGACATCCATAGAACATGTTGGCATGGTAATTGCATCGATTTTGTACCTAATTACAAAATTTCATAGTAACTTTGAGCCTCAATATCTCCTGAACCAGTAATTTCCCAGGTATGGTGCCGAAGTAAAAAATGTTCGTAATGATTGGTATAATATGGGGTTTCAGTTTTCGTTAAGGGTCTTTTTACACCCTGTATATTAGTATAAGATGTATAATGGCAGACTGATAATGAAGAATACCTAAGTGAAAGCTAGCCACTTGGGCGTTCCGGCGTTCAGTTCCAGTGTGCCCTGAGTATCGGTACCTGGAGCAGCTGTTAGGTTTACCATTGAACGGGGCAGCTTTGACGAAGTGGTGAAGAGCCAAACGCAGATAACAAGCAGGCAGAGAACAATTGAATCTAAACTAAGTATATATAAGCACATAACTAACATTATTCGTCATTTACCATTTGTTTTAATTTACCATTTTCCTCGTTTTCTTGCTGTGGGTAGAGGGAAAATGTATTGTTTTGAACGTACATGACTTTTGTTTCATCACTGCGGAAACGTCATTTTCTGTAACATCGATAGTGATTATTTGCTGAGCTGTGTTACACAAGGTGAATGTAGATCGAAACTAACTCTAACTGCAGTTGCCTAAGGTCTGATGAGGCATCAACAAAGACCTCCGTAAGTATTTTAACAATAACACTGTGATATTAAAGTACAGTTTGATTATATCGCGATATATTGGTTTCACTGTTATAAGTTTTGTTTTGTTTTTGAGATGTGAATTACCTCAGTAGGGTTAAATCTTATCTTGCGGGGGACTTTACAAACATGCAAACAACGGACATAATGATTAAACATTATAACGACATAGTCTAATGTCAAAAGACAAGCATTATTGTATTTTAATCACTCGTACCAGAGAAAAGGCCATTTTCTCCATAAGTGAAGGGTAAGACCATTTTGATCGATTGGTATTGGTTGCATATGTCCAATGAGGTATCTTTTGTTCATCCACCCCGTGGGATCTTCACCTTGACATGGTGAGGGGGCTCAGTAACCGTGGGTTTGAGGTACACCAACGGTGAAGCTAAGCGGGATCCCGGGAGGGGACGCTCCACGTGGGCTTGAGTGAGGCCTGCGTAGGATGCGCCCCAAGGTGCTGGTGCGGGGGACAGTTCTGTCTGTCCCTCGCAGTCGGGTGCGGTCGCGGGAGGAGAGGCGTGTCGGTTTTGCGTTGTCGCGCGCCCTATCTCCCGCGACCAAATGAGGGCGCACCATCGTTGCGTCGCGGTGGGGCCGCAGAGGAAGAGGAGATGCGGTGTTGCGTTGCCGTCCTCCCTATCCTCTGCGGCCGCTGGGTGTTTTGACCGCCTTACCATCTGGCGGGCCGATACCCATCGGGGGGTAGCGAGGAATGCTTCGGTGAAACCCTACCCTCCGACACATGGGTACATGAGGAGCACGGGAAAAAAAAGTAACAAAAAAAAGGTATCTTTTGTTCATGGTGGATGACCAAGTAACGGGCTGCTTCACCGCTTCTTGGGGCAAGGGGGAGGGGGATGACTTTTCAAACAGATTTTCGTACTTACACTCGTACCATAGCGGTGTCCTTCAATGTTGCGTACTTGCAAAGCGGCGGGACCACTTAGACCGCAGTTAGCATACTTAGTTCGTCGTGATAATGCCGCGCCGGGATGCCAATGACGAGCCATACAGTCTACGAAAATAAGCTCTATTTCTAAAACCAATTAATCAATTGCCTACCTCCGTGGTTCAGTGGATAGCGTATGCGACTGCTGATCGGAGGTCCCGGGGTTTTTGCGAATGCTCAGTAGCAGCCCGGAGTCTCTCTCAGCTCGCCCTCTATTACGTGGGACCTAAAAATTCATGGCGAAATGTGGGTGTAATATTTAAACCTCTGCCTACCCCTTCGGGGATACAGGCGTGAGACTATAAATAAATAAATTAAAAATAACAATTAATCAATTGAATTCATCTGAGCAAAACCAAACACTAGCGATAAGTTTGCCATTGCAAAAAAATATTTAATTAGCTTAACAATTGACGTCATTTTATTTCAGACGGATAAGTACTTACCTAAAGAAATAACTGTATAAAATAAATAAATAAACGTTTTTTAATCATAAGCTTGAATGCTGTAAGTAAATATTTTAAAAATTGTTAGTAACATGTGAAAGCTGTCGTGGCAAAACCGTATATGGCCATCTTGTATCCAAAACCAAGGTCCTACTAACTACGTTAAGTGTTCATGTCAAAAACGGAATACCTCTGGTGAAAACTGTCTCGTTGGTCTCGCGGCATAAATGTGCGCGTGGGATTGGGAGGTCTCGGGTTCGATTCCCGGGTCGGGCAAAGTGTTATTGGGTTTTCTGTTAGGAAATTCTCAGTAGCAGCATGGAGTCTGGTAATGTGTCCGGTACGGCAATACGCTCGCCCCGTATTACGTGGGACCTAAAAATTCATGGCGAAATATGGGTGTAATATATAACCTCAGCCTACCCCTTCGGGGATACAGGCGTGAGTCTATAAATAAAAATAAAAAACTGCCTATATTACACACCTTACTCTACCCCTTTTCATATAAGCATACTAGAAGACGCCAGCAGCTACGCCTGCAATTTTTTTAAATTTACCCGTTTTGGCCGATCCCGTGGGAATTTCGGGAAATCCCTTCTTAGTGCACCCCTACGGTCGCCAAGGAACATACATGCCAAATTTCAGCTTCCTGCGCCCAATAGTTTTGGCTGTAGCTTGTCTGTCAGTCAGTCAGTAACGCAAGGATTTTATATATAAAGATAACACGAAAACACTAAAACAAACATGAACATTACAATCAGAACGTATGATTACTCTCGCGAATCTAACACATAATCTCTCACGTATTATATCACGGTGCTCGTGCGCTGCAACGATGCATTTCTCTCGGGCAACCCCCCTTTTCCTCGTGGACAATCCCCCCTCAACACCACACCCCCCTCACCGCGCGCAGAGTGAATGCACTCTCGCTGCTTGTTACATAAGATTGTTCTTGTGCGCACACACACATGCACAAATTTACTCACAAACACATTGACACATAGAAACTCAGTTTTACGTTCGTACGTTAGGGGGTTTCCATGTGTGTGTCAGTGTTTTTGTGGTGAGATGAAAAGTGCATGCAGATTAGGTTTTAATGTGTGGATTCATGTGTATAAGAAATGATTGATGAGTTTTCTTAGGAGCGGGAAATGTATTACTATGAATGGAGTCTCATCATCAGCCTTTAACAGTCCACTGCTGGACTAGGCCTCTCATTTGAAAGGTGGAATTGGCCTACTATACCACGCTGGCCAAACGGGTTGGTATAGGGTTTGTATCAAGTTTTCCTTCTCTTACAGTGCTGTTCTCTGCATAATATGCTCCCTCTGTCGGCTCTTACGACACCCATGGGATGATATGGGGTGGTGACATTCCGTATTCTTAATCCGTCACCACACGGACAATAAAAAACTGAATGAATGGAGTAAGGATATGTTTCTGTTTTGCCTAGTTTGGTGTTGGAAAAGTTAGTGGAATTTTCTTTTTTATTTTTTTTATAGACTCACGCCTGTATCCCCGAAGGGGTAAGCAGAGGTGTAATATTACACCCACATTTCGCCATGATTTTTTTTAGGTCCCACGTAATAGCGGGCGAGCCTATTGCCGTGCCGGGCACATTACCAGAATCCGTGCTGCTACTGAGAATTTCCTAACGGAAAAACCCAATAAAACTTTGCCGGACCCGGGAATCGAACCCGAGACCGCCCAATCCCACGCGCACATTTATACCGTGAGACCAACGAGACAGTGGTTAGTGGAAAATTGTATAAGTATTACATGAATACTATACAATTTATGAAAATATTAGTAACGTCAATATTTTAGCGGCGATAGCCTAGTGGTGTACGTAACGGACTGCCGAGACGATGGGTCTCGAGTTCGATCCCCAGGTACCTCGGGCACACCTCTGACTTTTCGAAGTTATGTGTGTATTAAAAATGTTAATTATCGCTCAATAATGTGCCCGGTAGATGGCAATAGGCTCGCCCTCTATTACATTGTGACCTAAACATAACCGGCGAAATGTGGGTGTTTATACACCTCTGCCTACCCTGTCTGTTATATTAGGTTATGTTGTCAATATTTTAGTTTCGGTTCGCAGTATTAATCCGTTGTGTAGTCGCGATTGATGGTCATAGGTTCACGACTCGGCGCGGCGGCGCGTGCATTTCACTTTTCCATGCACTAGAAAGTCTGGAAATGTTCCCAATGTTGACGGCTTGCATTTATAGCTAATCGACTGACCAATCCATAAAAATCATCATCAGCACTTAATACTGTCCCACTGCTGGGCACGGGCCTCTTCTCAGTATGAGAAAGCTAAGGCCATAGTCCACCACGCTGGCCAAGTGCGGGTTGGCAGACTTCACATGTCTTTCGAGAACATTGTGGAGAACTCTCAGACATGCAGGTTTTCTCACGATGTTTTCCTTCACCGATTAGCAAGCGATAATTAGCAATTGAATACGCACTTAACTCCGGAAAGTCATTGATGCGTGCCGTGGATTCGAACCCGAAACCCTCTGCGTTGCAGTCTGTCGGTCTCTCCACTCAGCTATCGCTGCTTCATCCATAAACATAGATATAGATAACAACTTTATTGCGCAAATACAATTGTTACAAATTATGTAAAGATATCTTAAATTTACAAAAAATAGTAAGTGCACAAGGGCGGCCTTATCGCAAAATGCGATTTCTTACAGGCAACCATATTTCAGTATACATACATATCGTCACGCCTTTTATCCCCGAAGGGGTAGGCAGAGGTGTATTTCTACACCCACTTTTCGCCAGATAACACGATGCAAATACCATCGTTGCGTAGAGACGGAAAACTCGACATCAAACCCTATACGACTGCCTCGTTGGTCTCGCGGCATAAATGTGCGCGTGGGATCGGGAGGTCCCGGGTTCGACTCCTGGGTCGGGCAGTGTTATTGGGTTTTTCTGTCACGAAATTCTCAGTAGCAGCACGGAGTCTGGAAATGTGCCCGGTACGGCAATAGGCTCGCCCCTTATTACGTGGGACTAAAGTTCTTATATATTTCAGTATTTATTAACTTTATCCAAAATTGCTAATCACTATGTATTATAAGAGGAAATAAATAGTTTAACATACCTATATAGTAGTTTAACTAACATACTAGTTTAACATAGTGCATGTTTCCAGCCATTCTCTCTCTCGTTGGTACGTTTTGGTTCTGGGTTTGATTCCTGGGTAGGTAATTAAGATGCTGGATTTTTGTTTCAATTTCAGATAAGTGAATAATGCTAGGAGCCTGTTTAAGGAAAAGTATGCTAAAAATAATATTTAAAGCAATATCATCAAGAGAGCAGAGAAATATTGAGAAAGCAGAGTTGGAGGTAAAGTCGGTGCTATAAGTCAAGTCAAAGTCAAAATCATTTATTCATCTAGGTCACAAGGTGACGCTTATGAACGACAATTTTTTAAGTAAATTACTTAATGCTTCTACATTTACATTTACTGCCTCGGTAGAACCCCGAGAAAGAACGGGCAATAAAACTCGTGGCCACTCTTTTTAATCGCCAATATTATGGTACATATTTTGTTTTTGTAAGGAGCTGCAACTGTTTCACATTGTAATTAATTACTTGTAAATAGTAAATATGAACATACATAATACTTAAACAATTAATGCAGTTACTAAATTAAGTGCTGTAGTAGCCTTCCAATGCCGTGAATACCATCAAAAATTCTCTAAAACACGGATAAGAAGATCGTTCAGACTGTACGAGAAAATGTATTTATCCAGTCCATTTCTCATTATTAGGGTTCCGTACCTAAAAGGTAAAAAACGGGACCCTATTACTAAGCCTCCGCTGTCTGTCTGTCTGTCTGTCTGTCTGTCACCACGCTGTATCTCATAAACCGTGATAGCTAGAAAGCTGAAATTTTACACAAATTATGTGTTTCGGTTGCCGCTATAACAAGAAATACTGAAAAAAAAAATATTAAGAGGGGGGGGTCACATACAAAAAACGTGATTTTTCCGTATTTTTTGCTCAAAATTACTAACTGTAACAGATAGACGCTTTAAATTTTCACAGAATATGTAGTTGTATATTACCTTTCAAAATAAATAATTAAATAAAAAAAGTAAATAATAAAGGCGGGCTCCCATACAACAAACGTAATTTTTAAGCAATTTGTTACTAAATCTTAATAAACAGGTAGAAACTTAAAAAGTATTTAAGTATATATACAATGAACGTGATTTTCTTTTATAGATGATGGTACGGAACCCTTCCTGCGCGAGACCGACTCGCACTTGCCCAATTTTTATTATTTTTCGAAATGATTACAATAAGCCTTCATTAGGCAAGATGTACGAACGATAATCTAGGCATTGTATTGATTTATTCTCAGATTCCACCCACAGCTCTAAAGAGTAGCATGTATTTATCTAGTGTACCTATCTATAAGTTATATTAATGCATTTTTTTATAGTCTCACGCCTGTATCCCCGAAGGGGTAGGCAGAGGTATAATATTACACCCACATTTCGCAATGAATTTTAGGTCCCACGTAATTGGGGGTGAGCCTATTGCCGTACCGGGCTTATTACCAGACCCTGCGCTGCTACTGAGAATTTCCTAACAGAAAAACTCAATAACACTTTGCCCGACCCGGGAATCGAACCCGAGACCTCCCAATCCCACGCGCACATTTATGCCGCGAGACCAATGAGGCAGTATATGTATTAGTGCATAGTTTAAACCAAATCCGTTCAGTAGTTAACATTAAAGATGGACAAACAAATCCTTTAGCTTTATTATTAATATTGATGCAATTGCCGTGAAAATGTATTTGTTGTAACAAAGTTGGTCAAACTGCGGATAGTCGAACAGCTGGCATTACGTAACGCAGGACAGCTAGGAGAGAGGGGGAGGGGGAGGGAATTACAGGGGTAAGCGAGGGGAAGGGGGTGCCAAGTGAAAGTCACCAGCTCACTGTATAATAGCACTATGAGTAGGCGCTCATTGTGGTCTGTACCTTACTATTTACATAGTTCGCTATTGATGGAAATATTTCGAGAAGAAGATTACTTAATATACTTTTTAGTTATTAAAATTCTATGAAACCTACTAAGGTTTGATGACTTTAGCTCGCTGTATCTGGAAACAGCGATTCTATTACGAATTTTAAGCCAGAAATAGGGTGTAGGCAGAATTATTCATAGAGTGGTGCTCACTAGGCCGCAATAAAATTTCATTTGGAGAGGAACCCATTTAAATGCCATGCCCGGCGCCCATGCTGGCAGAAGATGTAGAGGCTCACCTACGTCTTTCTTTCTCGTGTAAGTGTGTGGTCATTTCTGATGGCAGATTTTTTAGACCGCCCAAAGGCTTCCGACATGGTGTAACGATTCTTATCCTTACGGTATATACTTAATAATTCTGGCATAGCGGGTCTCACTTGTTTGACCGAAAGGAATTTGACAAATTTTCACTTCCCACAAAATTTTTCGCATAATTTCATTTTCCAAATTATTACTTAGCAAAAAAAATTGGTTGCCTGTAAAGTCGGTATACGGGCGAAAGTTTTACGTGACAACGACTTTGAGTGGTAAAATAATTTTAATGTGAATATTCATTCGTATAGTAGGAAGAAGGATGAAAGACGCGTGCCTTTCACTTTTTATGTCTGTCTCTCTCGCTCTTAGGCGGGACGCGTGCCTCTCACTCGCTCTCATTGTGAGCGCATAACGTGAGCGAAGCGTAACGCAGTTTCTTGAAGTGTCACCCGGCAAACCAATTTATAAGACGTTGTCACGTCAAAATCCATTCACAAAAAATTGTAACGCAAACCTAATGTTTTGGAAATGAACGTTAAAATTATAACTTGTTTACCAACTAGTACTTTTAACATTTTTTATTTAGTCAAATATTTCAGTTGGAATAACAGTTTTTACGCAAAATCAATAATTATCCTAATCTAAATAGTTCAGTTCCGGGTAACCTACTAAAAAGAATCTCTTTTTTCTATTAATGCAAGTCGTTTCTGGCGTAGGAGGTCACAGTTGTAACCTAACCTAACCTAATCTAACCTAACAATTTTTTTAAATAATTAACCTACTCTAACTACTTCCATAAATAAACTAATATCACCAAACGTTTATTGTCTGAAGATTGTTTTCTGTAATAAATCATTTGATAAAAAACCAAATGCCATAATGACATTATACCTGGTAATATTTTGCCAAGTAAAAATTTTAGCAAATAAAAATATGCGTACTAAAATCCTTCGAAATATTGCAATGGAATAAAAAAAGGTTGCTAAAATTTGTTTGGGTACTGAAATTTTGTCAAAATCTTTTCGGCAAAACGGCAGGATCCCCAGGCATACTGTATGATCTAAGTATTTGAGAAGAAAAGCTAAGGTAATTTATCCAGTTGCTTGCCTTGAGGTAGGACGTAGAGAGATGGACAGATAATGAGAGGATCACCCGCTTTCGTCAAACAAAATGCAACATTACAGACAGTCTTACGTTTTTAATTCGATACTCTGTAAGAGGGTAGTAAATACTCTGTCAAATCTGGTAAGACTAGTGCATGGACCCTGGACTCCAAGACTTTTGTCTTATACAACTGGGATAACTGAATTTGACTGGTTGGGCAAGACAGAGAAGAAAATCTTTCATAATTTGATCAAGAATTGGAATCGACGATACAATTATCAATGCTCTTCAGAAGCTTCACTTAAGTTTGTATGTGACGTTCCTAGGCACAATATCAGGCAACAAGTCTGATTGCACAGACGGCGCTGTGGTTTAAGGTGGCTTTACCCTGAGCCGTGAGTGAATTCGATCCCCACAGGGTAGAGCCCTCGGTGACATCCAAAATTTGTTGAAGTAGATAGTATTTAAATCACTTGCGATCGGAAGTTGTTTATAAATCCATATTAACCATTGCAGTATTTGCTTCTAGAACTTTTCATAGAGAGGGTGCCTGAAGTTAAGCTCACACATTATCATTTTTATTTTAATCCCGTGGGAATGTCGCGAAATCCGTTTCTAGTGCATCCCTACGGTCCCCAAGGAGCATACATCATGGCAAATTTCAGTTTCTTACGCCCAAAAGTATTGGCTGTGCCTCGTCGGCCATTCAGTAACGTAAGCATATACACAAATTTTATCCAGAAATACAGTAGCATTCACCAGCACACTAACACAACACTGTGACGTAACGCGGTGTCTCACCGTGAGAAGGGAGAAATGCGTCAGGTCCGCACCGCCGCCACTGCGTCGCTGCGGTTACGGTATGCGCTTACACTCGGCGGGTTTCGCAAGCTATCTCTCAAAGATATGTAAGTATAATATGGGGAATGTTCGCTATTATAATATATTGCTGAACGGGATGGGTGAAGACGGCAAAAAATGGTGATGGAAGGAAAGAGGCCCACGCACCCTCGGATTGACTACCCCAACTATTGCAATAGAAAAAGGTTGACAATACTGAACTCCTCTAAAAGGATAAGGGATATAGGAATGGTATGGGTTCTAGGAAAATACCTGACTTGCAGTATTCCGCTGTATGCGCCGACTATTCTTCGACACGTGTTTCGCCTCTGCACGAGGCATCCCTTATCCGTTTAGAGGAGTTTGGTATTGTCAACCTTTTTCTATTGCAATAGTTGGGGCTGTCAATCCGAGGGTGCGTGGTAGGTTCCTCTTTCCTTCCATTAGGTTACAATGGAGTTCCGCCAAGTAACGCCTGATTCAATCAACTATAATGGTGTTAGTCTTAATAAATGTGTGGATGTAAACACCAGCTTCTGCTATCTTCACTTTGATGAAAGGCTACAGAATTAAATAATAAATACATTAGAAATGTATTTGTAAGCATCCCTTACTTTAAAATTATTAAACTTTATTCAACGTGTCTTAATGGCGTAAACTTATTAATCTTAATATATAAAATCCTTGCGTTACTGACTGACTGACAGACACGCTACAGCCGAAACTATTGGGCGCAGGAAGATGAAATTTGGCATGTATGTTCCTTGGGGACCGTAGGGGTGCACTAAGAAGGGATTTCCCGAAATTCCCACGGGATCGGCCAAAACGGGTAAATTTAAAAAAAATGCAAGCGTAGCTGCTGGCGTCCTCTAGTTTAAGATAAAAATATCTCTGCTATCCAACGCTTCGATTGCTTACAACGATCGTGGCCGTCAATGAACTGGTGTCAGCTCAGCGCCAGAAAATAAGAGTTTCCTTTAGTCACATTCACTCCTTTTTTTTTTTTTTTTGGTATCAGGTTGGAAAATCCTCATGGAGTCCCTCCGCCCCGGGGGGGAAGGACGAAGGGGACTGTCAGACTCTTACTGACTAAAAACCAACCCGTGCTCCTCATGTACCCATGTGTCGGAGGGTAGGGTTTCACCAAAGCATTCCTCGCTACCCCCCGACGGGTATTGGCCCGCCAGATGATCAGGCGGGCCCCGAACGAAACCCCCTTGGCGGCGGATGAAGGTGTTGGGCTCCGCCGCCAAAACACCCAGCGGTCGCAGAGGATAGGGAGGACGGCAACGCAACACCGCATCTCCTCTTCCTCTGCGGCCCCACCGCGACGCAACGATGGTGCGCCCCCATTTGGTCGCGGGAGATAGGGCGCGGGGCAACGCAACACCCACACGCCTCTCCTCCCGCGACCGCACCCGACTGCGAGGGACAGACAGAACTGTCCCCCGCACCCGCACCATGGGACGCATCCTACGCAGGCCTCTACCAAGCCCACGTGGAGCGTCCCCTCCCGGGATCCCGCTTAGCTTCACCGTGGGTGGCTTCTAACCCACGGTTACTGAGCCCCCCCACCACGACAAGGTGGAGATCCCACGGGGGGGAGTCACATTCACTCCTAGGTTACCTCTGCAATCTTGATTTTCGCAACAAAAAAAGCCAATCTTTGATCTTTCTTCAACGTCTTGTCTGTGATAAAATTCTAAAATATTTTGTCCATTTTTATGCATATAAGTACACTTTTGAATTTAATCTATCAGTAGTGAGATGCTAGATTGTTAATATTAATTGTTAATTAAGGCATGCAAGTCTTACGAAACAATACTTTCCAAAGTAATAAAATCTTCTTGCAACCGCGCAATAATAAATAATAAAAAATAAATCCTGCCTGAATGTTTTAATAAAAACATGTTTATTTACTCAAATGTAACGCAATAGTTTCCGAGATGGGTGACCAAAGACGTTAAAGTCTTCATTGATTTGGGAACAAGCTCACATAGCAACGTTAAGCAACCTGACTAAACAGCGCGATCGTAAAATGTTGGCGCTGCGCCGAAATCGTCCGTCACGTGGCGAAATCAAAACGAAACGTTTAAAAACAAACACCATCCTTTGTTAAATCTATAGGCTGGTTAGCTATTACTTAAGTTAGTATTCATAGTAAAGCGGCGATAGCCTAGTGGTGTACGTAACGGACTGCCGAGACGATGATCTCGGGTTCGATCCCCAGGTAGGCACCGCGGGCACACACCTCTGACTTTTCGAAGTTATGTGTGTATTTAAAATGTTAATTATCGCTCGCTTAATAATGTGCCCGGTAGATGGCAATAGGCTCGCCCCCTATTACATTGGGACCTAAACGTAACTGGCGAAGTGTGGGTGTGTAATACACCTCTGCCTACCCCTTCGGGGATAAAAAGCGTGAAGGTATGATCATGATATGAGGAGATGAAGGAGAGATCCTCCAACAGTATCTAAGCTCGTTGCTTTTAATGTCACATTGGCTACAGTTGGCAACACACTCGAGGACAGGGCAAGTGAGAAAGAGTCAAAAGATTACGTGAGCCCCTTGTAATATTTATAATTTTCAACGGCTTCGAAGGTCTGTTAATTGCAAGCGCTCTGCACCGAACCGCGGACCGCGGTGGTATTGGCGATCCTGAACGTTCGATCGATCACGTACGCATCGAGGCCAGAGCTAAACTACTTCTACCGCAGCACGCGATAGACTTGCTTCGGTTATGATCTGTGGAACATGCAAATGATTATTATTATCTCGTTTATCAAGCCAGGCTCAAAGCTAGGTTGGAGCGTTTTTTTTTAAATGTTAATTGGCGGCAAAGGGGCAGACGGATTGCCTGATGGTAAGCAATTACCGCCGCCCATGGACACAAGCAACACCACAGGAGTCACAAGTGCGTTGCCGCCCCATGGGGTTGCGAAAAGGAATAAGAGAAGGAGCGGGATGAGGGAGAAGGAATAGGAGATGGGCCTCCAGCACTCTCACTCACCGAACGAAATGCAACACTTTAGGTACTGTTACTTTACGTCGATTTTCTGTGAGAGGGTAGTGCTGAAATCAGCAAGGCTCTAGTTCCTGCCAAAAATGATTTTATGATGCCCCTTATTTTACCTGAAGCCGACATCCAACGATGTGTAGTTTGCGAATGGACGCGCGCGATACTTTCAAAGTTACACCGCGAGTCGGGTTACTTCAAAAGGTTCCGCCTATTGTGTTGATCCATCGAATTTTGGGGCTAATATATCTAATGTGGTGCCATCGACACGATAAGTATGTAAAGGCGCGGCGCACGACTGTCCAAAAAACAACGCACCGTGGGAAGCAAACTTAAGACAAACCGTACTTTGCTCTGCACTTTGCTTCAGCCCTTGACACCTGGAGCGGCTACTCAGTTCACCAGTTTTTAGGCTTCTCACAAAACCCTTCCTCTCTAGATCCGACCCTGTGCCAAAATTAATATTAAAATCAGTTTAAAGCTAAACCTTAATTTCAGCCCTTCGACCCAGAACCAGTTTTGCGTAACTTTTTCCACCGAACCTCAAAAGTCACTTGAATCGTCGGGAATCAAATCAACAACCCAGCGACGCATATTATGCTAAAATTACAGGTTAGTAATTGATATGATTCAGGAAAGCAAGGTTGATATCATTTGGCAACACAGTGAGTCACCGACAGCGATACCTAATTATGAAATATAGCTTAACGTTATGCAAGTAGAAAGTTAATACTAAATATATCATTATTATAACATTATATACAAGCGCAGTATTACGCCTGTCTCGTGGAGGTGTAGGCAGAGAATGGCTAAATTGCGTCTAGTGTTGCACATTTGATAGGACAACGCTTTATAAGATTGACAATTTGTTGGTTAGAGTCCGGGTGTCATTTATATCCATTGATTGAATGTTTGTTGAATTTCCCGCCAAGATTTAATCATTACCAACGCTGGAGTTGGCTGAAAATTGTAAAAGCAACCTTAGAAATATTTAAACGATGTACACAAATATACCCGAAGAATGTATGAATGTAAATATAAATAAAAAAACTAGAAGAGTACCCAAAACAATAATTGCGCATACATTTTTTTGTCGTGAATTAAACCTAAATTGTTTAGTGCAGTTCCACAGTTGGACCATTCTTTATCATGCAGTGCCATTTGCGTACCCTTGTCTCATCAACAGCTACAGATTTGTAACGGTTTGATTTTTAGAATAGAGTTCTTAACCAGTTCCTCGGGGCACGGCGCATCGGCTCAGTGGCGTGCCATTGGAGAGTCCTATATCCAGCTGTGGACTGCGGCAGGCTGATGATGATGATGAATAAAATGGTACACATTGTCAATTATCTAACCATAATGTCATTAAGCAACTCATACTCAGCTGGCTATGATAATATTACAACTAACCTTCTTAAAAGTATAGCTCCGCATATTGCCTTACCTTTAGCGCACGTGATCAATCAATCTTTGAAGCAAGGATGTTTTCCAGAGAGGTTGAAATATACTGTCGTAAAACCGCTTTATAAAAAGGGTTCGAAATCACTCGTTGATAATTATCGACCAAAGGCACTGACTCCAGTACTTTCTAAAATATTTGAGAAGGTACAAACGAGTGCTTGGATTTCTTGACAAATATGACATTTTGGCTCATCAACATTATGGCAACTACGGTATACTTTAGCAATATATACACCAATTCAATATATCTTTAATAATATTAATAACTAAATTTCTACTTGTGCACTATTTTTGGACTTAATTAAGGCATTTGACCTTGTGGATCACGAGAGGCTTATAGAGAAAATAGAAAATATGGTGTCAGAGGTCCAGCAAAAAAATGGTTCCAGTCCTACTTGAAAAATCGGAAGCAAATTAAAAGGATTACGAAATATAATTTAGAAAATAAGTTGGAACAATTCGAATTGGAACCAAGAATTATGAGATATATTAGAATTGTGGTGTACCGCAGGGTAATGTCTTAGGACCGTTATTGTTTCTTATCTAGGTAAATGACCTACCTCAAGTAATAAAACATCAAATTATACTTTTCGCTGATGACACCACAATTTTACAAACAAATAAATATGTAGGTAATCAGTCTATGGCTTGCACTGTTTGTTGGAATCCAAGACTCTTCGCGAAACGGTTTATTGGTCTATCAACCAAGCCACCACTATTCTTATTTATTGATAAGCTATATCGCTAATGGACGTATCCATTGACACGGGAACAATCAGCGAGGCTAGGGTCATGAGGGAAGAGGAACTAGGAACGGTTATTATGCCCTTCGACAGATAAATCTGCTTACGGGTATAAATACATACACATATGACTATTACATAGGAATACCAAAGCTTAAATTCTGTGCAGTCTGGTTAGTAAGTGGATCTCGGACTCCAAGACAAAAGTCTTGGAGGCTATCAGGTTAATGCTAGACTGATGATGATGCTCAGTATATGAATACCAACCCGATATACGTTGGTTTAGGTATGTGGACAGTCAGTGATAAGATCATAAGATATAAGATAATGTGAACCATCGAATACCCGCAAACGCCTCACATAGCATCCTTCGAAGAAGGGTAGCGATTTATCTTCAACTAATTAATCCTTATAAGAGTTATCACCGAAAAAAGACATTGCCAACCCCTTCATCTTGTATTTCTTTTACTTAAAGTCGACAACTCTCTAGTAGCTTCAAAGTTGTCATTCTGTTTATGTCATGGCATTTAAAGCATTTTGTAAAAAAACTACTTTCCTCTCAAAGATGATGTGTGAATTCTGACTAGACCTAGGTAATACATCCAAAACCTTGCCTTTAATTCAGGTACCCTAAAATTTAGGTAGGGTAAAAAAGCGTAGCTTTCCGAGAATATGCACTACTTTTTAGGCAGTCAGTTAATAAAAGAGATATATAGAGACAACATAACTTAATAGCACAATCCTTCTGCTACTTTTCACCCGACATCTGTCGACGTGAAATGATGGTTCACTCACACTCAACTGCAGTCGTCAGGCCGCCTCGAGAGCGACCTTTGCCAAGGCTCGACGTGCGATAAACTTTCGTCATAAAATTCGCGACTACACACGACTTAAGTGACTTTGACATCACGTACATAGCCTTAAACAACATATAACTTATACTTGTGGACGTATTAGTCAATTTAATTCCAGGACATATATGTCAATATCATTCCTTGAAGTATGAACATCTTAAAAATATAAATCTGAACACTCACGAATGCTGATTACTAAGTTTTTTTGACGTGACAACGTCTTATAAATTGGTTTGCCGGGTGACACTTCAAGAAACTGCGTTACGCTCCGCTCACGTTATGCGCTCACAATGAGAGCGAGTGAGAGGCACGCGTCCCGCCTAAGAGCGAGAGAGACAGACATAAAAAGTGAAAGGCACGCGTCTTTCATCCTTCTTCCTACTATACGAATGAATATTCACATTAAAATTATTTTACCACTCAAAGTCGTTGTCACGTAAAACTTTCGCCCGTATACCGACTTTACAGGCAACCAATTTTTTTTATAGTTTCACGCCTGTATCCCCGAAGGGGTAGGCAGAGGTGTAATATTACACCCACATTTCGCCAGGAATTTTTAGGTCCCACGTAATAGGGGGCGAGCATATTGCCGTTACCGGGCACATTACCAGACTCCGTGCCGCTACTGAGTATTCGGAAAAACCCAGTATCAGTTTCGGCCCGACCGGGGAATCGAACCCGGGACCTCATCTAATCAGCAGTCGCATACGCTATCTACTGGACCACGGAGGTAGTTATAAGACAACTTTCTTTTACAGCACCTTACAAAATGTAAATTATGTGTATAATGCAAAACCTGGCGAAGAAAAAGAGTGACCGTGAGTTTTATTGCCCGTTCTTTCTCATGGTTCTACCTACTGCTTTGCGAACGTGGCAGTAAATGTAAATGTAGAGTCTTTAAGTAATTATTTTATAAATTTATTATTTTGACGTTCATAAGAGTCACATTGTGACCCAAATGAATAAACGATTTTGAATTTGAATTTGAATTTTAAAACACAACTCCCGGACTAACTGAAAACGGATACAATGAACACCCAGACTCGAAACAACAATATTTATGGATCACACAAAGTGTTTTAACTTGTGGGAATCGAACCCACAACCCACTACGCCAACTGTGCAGTCAGATTATTTTAATATAATTATACTATGACTAGTCGAGCGGTCTGTGAATTTTGATCCATGTTAAACTACTCAAGCTGTCGATGTATGGCTTTAGCTTATTATAGCAACGAATATGCTCATGCCTCGTTGGTCTCGCGGCATAAATGTGGTGAGGTCTCGGGTTCGATCCCCGGGTCGGGCAAAGTGTGATTGGGTTTTTCCGTTAGGAAATTCTCAGTAGCAGCACGGAGTCTGGTAATGTGCCCGGTACAGCAATATGCTCGCCTCCCATTACGTGGGACTAAAATAAATCAGGCGAAAAGTGGGTGTGGTAATATACCTCTGCCTACCTCTTCGGGGATATAGGCGTGAGACTATGTATCATCATCATCATCAGCCATTAACAGTCCACTGCTGGACTAGGCCTCTCCTTTGAAAGGGGTAATTGGCCTACTATACCACGCTGGCCAAACGGGTTGGTATAGGGTTTGTAGCAAGTTTTCCTTCTCTTACAGTGCTGTTCTCTGTATAATATGCTCCCTCTGTCGGCTCTTACGACACCCATGGGATGATATGGGGTGGTGACAATCCGTATTCTTAATCCGTCACCACACGGACATGTATGTATGCTCATATGTTATATGTATGTATGATATATCTTTGCCTGAAAACTTTTTAACTTCGGTCTTCTGGAGAGTACCAAAGGAGTTTAGGAGACAGCGGGCTTAGCTATGCGTAGATGATGATTCTCTTATTCGCTCCTTCAAATGGCGACCACTCGCCTGCCTGCATTGGGCACTCGTTGGCCTAGGTACAGGTATCTTGCCTGAAGGAAAAAAATTACGATTCTGTTATCCTCTACTTCAAAAGGCGAAACCATCATACTGTGATAAACGCTTCAAAATCGTCCAAGAAGACTCTCGCCTATCGTGATAATTTAAGTTTATGATGAGAGATAATATCTTAGAGATACTATCTGACCAATCACGCGAAGATATTTAAATATCACAGCCACCGATTACGCCATACAAGGTGATGACATGTTTATACTATTAGTAATGTGTAAAGTTTATTTTATTTTATTTATAGTCTACCGCCTGTATCCCCGAAGGGGTTGGCAGAGGTGTAAATATTAAACCCACATTTCGCCATGAATTTTTAGGTCCCACGTAATAGAGGCCGAGCCTATTGCCGTTGTACCAATGTATGAGGATTCGGAAAAACCCCGTAATACTTTTGCCCGACCCGGGAATCGAACCCGGGACCTCCGATCAGCAGCCGCATACGCTATCCACTGGACCACGGAGGCAGTCTGTGTAAAGACATTTGTAGACATTAATTTTTGGGCATCGTACTAATCGTACAGGCGAACCATATGGGAAGGGCAAGAGGGACCTAAAGTGAATTTATCTACACATTACGGGTCGTGTCTAGTATGATATTTCTTTGCAATTCTGATGGGACCACATTAATATTTCAGGACCATTCAGGACCAGACCATCCATTTGGTGAACTGATCAGCCTCTGGTGCTGAAGGGTGCTGTGCGTTACTAGTCCAGTGCAGTATGTTATTTTTTTGAAAACATATGATGTGCCGTAAAAAATCTTCTAACCTAATTCTGGCTCTGGGGCGGCGCTGAGTGTAGATAAACCTTAGGCAGCTTTCTGTGTTTCACTTGTATCAATGCAATTGCGATGATGATGCCAAGATAGCGATAGCCTAGTGGAGATACCAACGGACTGCCAAGCAGAGGGTATCGGGTTCCAATTCACGGCGCGCACCAACTTTTCGAAGTTAAGTGCGTATTCAATTGTTAATTATCGCTTGCCTCGTGCCTAGGAGAGCACGTTAAACCGTCGGTCCCGGCTATCATGAAGATCTTTGACAGTCGTTACGGGGAGTCAGTAACCTCAACATAAATTGATACTGGTCTAAACCATGGAATATCGCTATCCCTTTGGGTTGCGGAGGTCAGACGGCAGTCGCTCAGTGGAAAAGTTGATATTCTGTCATATCTGGTTAGACCAGTTAGCGGACCTCGGGCGCCAAGGCGTGCCAGTCTTGGATGCAACCGGGATAACGCTAGGGCGATGATGACTTATATCAATGCAATTTTGTGTTAAGGTAGAGTCGATAGAGTCCTCCAAAACATTCAACACACCACACCACTCCACCAAGGCACCGATTGTCATGGAATTCTGTGGCATTCCTTATGAGGAGTCAGCACCATAATTGAGGTGGAGGGTTATGGACCTCAAACGCTACAGCCACAAATCTGGTTATCTAAAATCCAAACACTAGACTCCTAAGTGTCTTCTAAGTGTGAAGTTGAAAGGCGTGTAGGTACGTTTCTTGGTTCTAGATTTTCCAAAATGTCTACGGGATCCAGCCGAAACAGTTAAATAAAAATAAATTGCGGGCATAGCTGCGGGTATCCTTTAGTTTATTATAAAATATTGCAGTAACAACATATCAGTATTGAAGGATAAGTCGAGTTGAATTTTAAAATACTTCGATTGAATACTCTTGTTTCCTTTTCACTGAAGTTTTCCACAATTTTTTTTTACATAAAGTTTAAGCAATGTTTCCTAACTCTCCTTAACCTTGTTGACTTCGTTCGTTAATATTTAAGTATTTTTGAACATTAAAAACAAATTGTTTAATATTATTGTTTTTTTTAATTAATTGTACGATACAATACAAAGTCAGTGTGACGCAGTTTGGCGGGAAAAGAACTCACCTTGAAGTGACGCGCTTCCCGCGCGCGGCCTCGCTCGCGGCCGCGAACGATCGGCAATCTCCGCTCAGCTTCGGGATCGTTCGGCACAGTTCGGAGGCCATCGGCTGACTCCGCTACCAATCGGGTGTCCTCGCTACGAATCGGCTTATGTTCATTTTAATTGGTTTCAGATTAGTTTGTGTTTATTTGATATAGTTTGGTAGTTTCAGTGCGATTAGAGTAATGTTGATATGCTGCGTTTGTTTAAATAACACGAACAAAATTTTATTTACTGCATTATTGAGAAATTATGTTTTCTTCAGGTCATTATAAAAGCAATGTTTTTAAGCTCCATTAAGATTGAATTGAATTATAAGTTACCCGTCCAGGTTTTTGCCAAGTAACCAAAAGTCCAACCAGATATTTACCTAACTAAAATTACAGGTGGCGATGACAAAACGACACAAAACCGCATTTTGGACATCCAGTTCTCGTCAGCATTCAGTTTTTGTCGATCGGTTGTACACTCTTGGACATTAATTGGGTGATTGTACGTTATTATGTTTCATAAATCTGCGTAAAATATCGTTCGGCGTGTGCGCATTCGAAAGTGCACTCGTAAGTATAGTGAAGGCTATGCTCAGACGATGCAAATAAAAACGTTACTCTTAAACTGCCTCTTTTGGCCTGTATACTTATTTTTACAATTATGCAAAAAAAATTACAATGTTTTTGAGTAAGTAATGTATCAAATTTTTATATTTGTGTTGACTCTACATTTTGCCTGAAGCCAAAAATATTTTCTTTTTTATTTTCGCATGTGCTTAAAAGTTAGACGCGGATTTCACTTAGGTATTTGTTCAATTATGGAACGTCTGTAAAAATATTCGGAAACTTTTTGGAAGAAAATATTTTTGGACTAATGTGATAGAGCCACTTTCATACATGGACAATAATTTTCTTCTGATGAAATACGTTTTACAAAGACTGAAATGTGTATTATGTGGGTACCATCTGCCCAAATAAACCCAATGAACTTAAGTGTCTGCAGCCGACAGCCGAAATTCGCGAACAAAAACAACACCATAGTCAATTGATTGAAGCCCATGCTTTCGTTCCGCAGCGCTAACCGCTTGACCCAATTTCTTAAATCCACAACCATTTCAGGGTTTGACAATGATAACACTAGTCGGAGCAGTCATAAAAATATACGCGAGCATCCATCCACCGGCTGACGGGGGCGCGGTTGTGCCGCAGTTCAGTGACTCGTGGACAGAGGTGCCGAGCGGACGTACGTGCGGCCGCCGACACAACCCGAACACGTTACGAACAACCTTCGGCGTGGAACTGTATTTTGAATTTTGTGTGTGTTCTATTTGAAAATTGTCTGACAGTGACAGGAGTGTTGCCAGTGTTTTGAATTTCGCTATCCTTTTGGATCTAACTGATATTATTTGTAATATTTTTATTGTGTGCATGTGGACGGATCAGTGAACCTTTGGATTGCGTTTTGGACTTGGTGAGTATTTATTCTCGTGTACGCTGTTTTTATTTCGATGAAACGTAAATTACTATCGAGTCCCTTAAAAATCTCATTTATAAAAAAACATTAAAATATCAAAAATTTAAAAAAATGACTCCAGACACATTTGACGAAAGTTCAAGAAAATATGTACGAAAACATTCATTAAAATTAAAGCAATTTTTATAGATAAGGTCCGACCGTAATTTACAATCAAACAAATAAAAACGCAAATATTGTTTAGTGATAAAACCTATTTTTGTTTAAAATAAACATAAGATTGTCATACTTTACGAACACTTAGTTACTACATCGAGCGTTTGTGAATTGAAAGCAAAAATAATTTATAAAATCTAGCACAAACGCGTCGACCACGTTTACTTTCATTGCTGTTTACTTTTTGCAGACGTTTCGTAGGTTTCAACATTTTTTATACAATTTAATAAAGCAGTAGGCACATTGTTAAGGTATTTGGCAAATAAGCAAACGCTTTCAAAATATTGTGATCGTGGATGAGGTACACAAACAAAATGTGACGTAACAAACAGATTTGATCGAACTCAACTTTAAACGCATAAATTGTAGTTCTAAATTTGATTTATGAATTAAAAAGTAATGAATTTTGATTTAATTTGAATTTCCCTCGATAAGAAATCTCAAGTCGCATGTGAAATCGTTGTCATTTGTTTTGTAGCTAAACTTTCGCCGCTCTGTGAGATTATTTCCATATCAGGCACCACTATACACATTAGTAAGCGTATATTAATCTTGTAATAAATCCAAATTAGGATCATTTACACTTTAATTTATAATCACTCGAAAGTAAATTACTTTTGTGTACTGAATATACATTTTAATTAAATTTAGTAGCTGACGATGTATTTTTAATATGTCATAAATTTTATTATTTAACTCTTCTAATAGGCCTTGTCCTTGTGTTTCCTATTAAGTATTTTATTTGCGGAAGTTAGCAATAATACTGCCACACACTTATATTTATACACGCTTAAAGGATAGGAATTAAATTGTAGATACGTAGAGAAACGTCACGAGAAAATGCGCGCGGATGTCGGAGAATATGTATCGGTAGCCAAACTTTCCGTCACTGTTATTAAATAATACTCGACAAAGTTTATTAACTGCGACGCCTGCTTGGTCTCTCGTCAAACCAGATTAACGAAAACGAAATTCGGTTTTGATTTCATTTAACATCACTACAAATTAAAAGAAACGTTAAATTTGCCGCGTATTTCATTTTTAAATAAAAAGAAGAATCTTAAAAACAATACTATATAAATGACATTCAAAAGGGTTTCTTTTTTTAATAATCATTCCATATTTAAAATGTTACTGCGTTGCACAATTTCATGACGTTCATTTCGGCCGTACATACAATTACTCACATATTTTTTCCAAACATCAGGATTCTGAGCAAAGCACCTGTGCTGGCCTTGCGTATTATCTAAGTATTGCGCAGTATAAAAATGATTCTGTTGAAAAACATCGGCTCACCGATTTTTTTCAATACAGTCTATTTATATTTTGTGATTGAAAGTGAATGCCTTTAATTTTAGCAGTCAGTGTTGCCAGGATAAAGCTGAATTTTGGGAAATACCTTTTTGTGACTAATTTGTTAAGGTCAACAGTGTTGCTAGTTCTTGTAAACATAACTTTCATTCAACCTTATTGTACAGCTTATGTAACTGAGTAGTGAGCTAAAGCTGTAATAGGTAGCCGTTGGCCGCATACGTTCAGATCTTTTTCAGTATATTCTTGAGGTATTGCACAATAAAAACAAAGAACGTAGTACATTATCTGAGCAATGAGTCAGACTACGACGCCGAATTTTAGTCAAGGTAGCTGCTGATGGAAGTTTGAAAAGCATTTTTAAACATAACGCCCCGATAATTGCTCGATCTTGTTTGTGCGGGTCGTGATCCTACATACTAAACTATAAATGACGTTTTTGTATTGCATGAAATGCATAATGTATATCATTATAAAAATGTACCAAGGTTGTACAGTTGAGGTATTTAGGTATAAGAAGATACCTATAGCCAAAGTTAGGTATTTAGAAATATTTGATTGTTTACTAAAAAGTCATCAATTGTTGTTCCTTTTTTATCCAAAATATTGGATATAACTTTACAATAGACTGAAAATAAGTCAAAAAACGAAAATTCTCGAACAATATCTTGAAATCTTTAGTTGCCTTTTACAGAATCTTTCAAGGATGCCAGCGAAGCAATGAATGAATTTTAAGCATAAGGTTACTACGTTTTAATCTGGCGACATTTAATAACCATTTTCACGTATAGTGCCTTAAGCCCCAGAAAAGGACAGCAGAGGAATATAAAATTCATATTATATCGCAATTATAGCCGAGCCCCTATTATCATCAGGGGGTCTAGTACGAGTTTGCACTCGAACGACGATAGACTAGTCGACGGGAACAATTTCCATACATTTTCTAAATGCGCCCCCTAGCGGTCTCTATCGATCGCAACTCTCCGTTAGGGGCGCTTTTGGAAAATGTATGGAAATTGTTCCCGTCGACTAGTCTATCGTCAATCGTGACGATCTAGTGCAAAACTCATACTAGATCCTCAGAACACACATGTAGTTAGAAATAAACATGGAAAACAAACAATATACATTATAGTATATTATAAAATCACAGATCGTTATCGATAGCTTATCTACGACCTTGTGGCTATCTGTCGGTCTTCTGCTAGTCGGACAAGCGATTGTGAAGTGCAACTTTATACTGAAGGTCTCGGGTAACTGGGAGTACTAGACGATGCCAGCGGTTACACCCGCGTAATTTAAGGCTACTGCTCCGCTCCCGTCGCTCATAGCGTGATGTTATATAGCCTATAGCCTTCCTCGATAAATGGGCTAACTAACACTGAAAGAATTTTTCAAATCGGACCTGTAGTTCCTGAGATTAGCGCGTTCAACCAAACAAACTCTTCAGCTTTATATATTAGTATAAGATAAGCACAAAGCGGAGCTACTTCTTTCTGGTTCAACTAACTACTTAGATTACATCAATCCATTGTTTCTCAATGCACTAAGGACATTAAAATGCACATCTGTCACACTGCTGGATGCGGGCCGCTACTCATTTTGGAAGGGTAATTCCATAATCCACGACGTTAACAAAGTGCGGGTTGACAGACCTCAAAAGTCTTTCAAGAATTCTACAGGAAACTGTCAGACATTTACAGGTAGTAGAGCCTTGCTGATTTCAGCATGAATGGGCCGGCTCGACCTGGGAAGTATTACCCTTTCACAGAAAATCGATGTAAAGTCACAGTACCTAAGCTGTTGCGTTTCGTTCGGTGAGTGAGAGTTCTGGAGGCCCTATCCCCTATTCCTTCTCCCTCATCCCACTCCTCATCCTATCCCTTTTCCTAATCCCAAGGGGCGGCAACGCACTTGTGACTCCTGTGGTGTTGCTTGTGTTCATGGGCGGCGGTAATTGCTTACCATCAGGCAATCCGTCTGCTCGTTTGCCGCCTATTACTATAAAAAAAAAACATGCAAGTTTCCTTACAATATTTTCCTTTACAGTTAAGCAAGCGATAATTAACGATTTGACCAATCATCATAATCCTAGATAATTAAAATGCACACTTACCTAACACATTTGACTAAGCAATGCAGAAACTGCAGCTAATGATTCAACTAAGTTAACAAGTTGGACTAGTAATCATATCCTGTTTATATTCGATGCTAAGCACCCGTCATGTAGCACTTTCAAATATCTATTTATACCTAGAATTATGTGGTGAATATAACGTAATTCTGGGTAAATCATTTCGTAAACGATGGCAACACTGCTCAAGACCTGTCATCGTGACGTGTCTTTCAATAAGGCAAACTCGATAAATAATTCTTGTGTATATGAATTTAATACGCCTTGTTAGTTCATTCTTTAATAAATCCAAAACATATTTAGAGAGGTATGTGAATAACTCTTCCACCAAATTTAGGTCATTACAACCATATTTTTGGTAAGATAACAAACTTTTTTAAATATTTTATTTTGGTATCCGCAATATTACAACTTTAAAAATAAACGCAATTAGCCACTACACATTTAAATAAAAGAACGGTAACGGTTTGAAATTTTTATGATTGTTTATACTTTCCCCGATATTTAGGTTGTTTTCAGCAGCCTTTATCCGGGAAAACCTGTTTTGCGTCATGAATGTTGTATCAAATGCTTATTTATAAAATAACCAGTTGAAATGAATTACCGCCAAAAAGCTACTTGTATCATTTAATTTTTAACTGTCATCTGTCAGAGCCAGAGTTGCCATTCATAAATCTACGTACGTCTTAATTCAAATTGCCTTTAGAATGCTAAAAATAAATGTTGTGTTATCAAAACATTTCTATCAAATAAGGTATTATTTAAAAAAACAACAATATGTAGAGATTATCGCTGATTTGAAAATTATGGATAACGTGAACTAGTCACACTACCATCGATATTATAATCTTAAACAATAGACATTCAACTAAATAATATTGAAGCGTTTATTTGTAACATCAAAAGATCTGTTTTTATATTTTGTTTTGTAAGCCAATCGCAGAAGCGACTGCACCGATACTGTTGTTACTTTAAATAGTCGAGAGGTGATGATTTCTATTTATTTTTTAACAAGACTCTTCAGTGTTGAAAGGGATGGAGAGCCCATAATTAACATTATATGATCTCTATTCTCTATGTGGAAGGGACAGGACGAAGGGGAAGACCTAGGCGGACGTTCTCTGACCAGATTGGAGACATCCTTAAAACAGGACAGGTGAGAAGTACCCTGAACAGAAGAGCATGCATGAGGAATCTGATGGGAGTGAATGAAGCAAGAGAGATATGTCAGGATCGTTGCAAATGGCGTTCCGTAGTCTCTGCCTACCCCTCCGAGAAACAGGCGTGAGTCTATGTATGTATGTATGTATGATCTCTATATTCCTGCTTCACATCAATTTATTTTTATACAAAATATACCTACTTTAAAGTACACGCATACATGTCACAATCGATTTAGTGCAATTCAAAACGTTTTTTTTTTAAATCTATCATTTTCTTCGAAACTTCGCCGTGATCTGCGCTAATAGCATGGCAACACTTTCCTTGGCAACATCAGCATTGTGCACAGTGCAGTCTGCAGTGGCCTCTCATAAACCTTATTTAACTGCCACCACAACTCAACGTGGCTGCTTCCGTATCCGCACATAATTCCGAACATTCTTGCAATGATTAAGCCATGATAATCCAAGGATGTACTGTCATACGCGCGACTGGAAATGCCGATATGCTAATTCTAATATCACAACATCTCATTACACTACACCTACAGAATACAAAGAATATTTCCACTTAGAAATACACTACTATACAAACTAGACTTATACTACACTAGAGGACGCCAGCAGCTACGCCTGCATTATTTTTAAATTTACCCGTTTTGGCCGATCCCGTGGGAATTTCGGGAAATCCCTTCTTAGTGCACCTCTACGGTCCCCAAGGAACATACATGCCAAATTTCAGCTTCCTATGCCCAATAGTTTCGGCTGTAGCGTGTCTGTCAGTCAGTCAGTAACGCAAGGATTTTATATATTAAGATTATATAAGCTTCGAAATGCTCTAAGAATCTTGCTTATAAGGCCCAAAATGCTCAAAAATCGCTTAACTATGGCTTTTGCAATTCAAGATCTGCCTTCGGCTAGAGTTCAAACTAAGGAAAAACTTTCTGAGGGATTTCGTAGTTTGGACCGACAATTTCAATTTTAAATTGTCTTATTCTGACAGTGTGTTATTAGCCAAATTTCGCATCCACTCAAGAACATTCACAAGTTCTTACATATGAGAGTAATAGATATTTAAAAGTTCGAAATCGTACGGCGAGTTCGCGTGTCATCCCAACCAGCATTCAGATTCGGTTTCATTGCATCCGACGTTTACACTCAATAAACAATCTTTTGCTCACCTTGCATGGTTTAAAATCGTCTGGCAAGGGGTATACTTTCAAGCACTGCGCAAATGATGGAATCACATGCTCATTCAAAATGGTGAAATGGCTTTCACTTGTTAAAAATAATTTTATATTTTAATTTAGTTAGCTCATCTATTGCGAAATTGATGTTTGTAACACGAACGTTTTCGTGTTTAGAACGATATTGAAGGAAAACTTTTCTTTGTGTATGGTTTTCTCTAGCGTAGGTACTTACATACATAAAGAAATTAAAAATTCTATTTTTCCAAAGGTTTGGGATCTTCGGCAAGCTATTCGTTGTTATGATATAATCATATAATGTTTAATTTTCACTTTTCTATACATAATCATAAGTTGCGGTAATACTCTTTTTATGATCGTTTTCCGTCTCCATGCTTAAAGTAATGAAAATGCTTCGTAATTATTATGCAAAGCCAATGGATATAATAGTAGAACTTATTTATTTAATATCACAACCCTCGAAGGCAAAATGCAAAAATATTTTTTATTAGTATACTTAAATTGTCTATTAATTAAAATCAATAGTGTACTGCAATCGAATTTATGACTCCGCATCTATAATGTCGTAGAAACCCCAATTGGAAACAGATAATATATTAATCAAGTGTACAATTGCTAACAATTAATTTAGTTAAATTTCGTCATTAATAATCGAAAGGACAGAATAATAAATAGCTGTTGAACATTTCAGTAGCATTCATGAGATTCGACATAAATCAAACGCTAGCTTCCGCGTAGAGGCGCACGCGACGCCGCGCGTTAAGAGTGAAAGTATGATTTCAAATGGACGTCAACAGGGTTACGTCGGTGCCGATGATTTTACATTATTTTAAGAAACTTCTAGAATTTGGATTTTGACAGTAAAATAATGCAAGTTCCCATTTTTAAGCTTTATTTTGGCACAAGATGCCGCATGCTTTCGCTTACAAAACAAATATAACTTTTTATTTAGAATTAGTTTTCCATTTTAAAACTTTATTAACAACTACTGTAAGGACAATGAAATGTGATAGAAAATTAAAATAAGGCTAGATCTCAATTCAAACTATATACCTATTACACCAAAGTTGATGGTTTTAACTTTTAAGCGCCAAATGAACATCTAATAGAAATGTTCTTTTACTACAATTAACGTTATTTTGAGGAGAATCGGTACAATATCAAAGATGCATAACTTCAAACCAGGCTACTATTTAAGTATTTTGGTTTCATCATCAGCTTTTAACAGTCCACTGCTGGACTAGGCCTCTCCTTTGAAAGGAGGAATTGGCCTACTATACCACGCTGGCCAAACGGGTTGGTATAGGGTTTGTATCAAGTTTTCCTTCTCTTACAGTGCTGTTCTCTGCATAATATGCTCCATCTGTCGGCTCTTACGACACCCATGGGATGATATGGGGTGGTGACATTCCGTATTCTTAATCCGTCACCACACGGATAATTTTGGTTTGGTACTCTTTTATTCAATAATCTGAATGTGTATTTTGGTATTTGATATCGATGATTTTTATAACTGCACTTAAGATCTCAAGTGGTTTCAATCCAAAGCACTTTTTATTCAAAGTTCAAAGCTCCAATGTATTCGTAATTATTTTTGACTTATGAGTTATGAGATAACAACGACATTCTTTAAATATTTATAATGGCTATAGCAGAATTTCCAACAACGTTTTTTTTATGAAGCGACGACGTAATGGTAACAGAGTACATGTCAACTGTCTTTCTGAAAGCGTCAAGACATTTGTTTTCCAAAGACATGTATTATTTATTTTTTTCTTATTTATTTATAGTCTCACGCCTGTATCCCCGAGGGGTAGGCAGAGGTGTAAATATTACACCTACAATTCGCCATGAATTGTTAGGTCCCACGTAATAGGGGGCAAGCCTATTGCCGTTACCGGGCACATCACTAGACTCCGGGCTGCTACTGAGTATTCGGAAAAACCCAGTAACACTTTTGCCCGACCCGGGAATCGAGCCCGGGACCTCCGATCAGCAGTCGCATACGCTATCCACTGGACCACGGAGCAATATTTTATAAAATGGTTACAGTTAATTGAGGGTTTTTAGGTTACGTAATTGTTCAATATTGAGAGATCTTCCATCTAAGTGACCCATCACGTAAAGATTCAGAAAATCTATGACTCCTTCCGGCCTGAAAGGTCTTTACTTATGAAACAACGCACCGCTTACAACATCACATTATAACAAAAAATATCATTATAATGAGCTTAGTACAAACGATTTTCCCAAGCCGTTTAATGTAGCGTCCACAGAGTTCAACGAACAGTTGATGGGTATAAAACTTTTATTTAGCGAATCCCATCACCCATGGACTATGGCTATAAATAAATACGTACAAGCTTCCGACGTAGTCCGTTCATTGGCCGGAAACGTGCGGCAGATGACGGAAAATGAAAAGCTTTCAGACTAATATGGCGATATATTCTTTTTTGGACTGCTATACACTTTTTGTAGGCAGCGATAGCCTAGTGGAGATACCAACGGACTGTCATGCAGAGGGTATCGGGTTCGAATCCACGGCGCACACCAATGACTTTTCAAAGTTAAGTGTGTATTAAATTGTTAATTATCGCTTGCCCTGTGCCTCGGAGAGCACGTTAAACCGTCGGTCCCGGCTGTCATGACGATCTTTGACAGTCGTTACGGGGAGTCAGTACCTTCAAATAAACTGATTCTGGTCTAAACCATGGAATATCGCTATCCCTTTGGGTTGCGGAGGTCAGACGGCAGTCGCTCTGTGGAAAAGTTGGTATTCTACCATATCTGGTTAGACCAGTAAGCGGACCTCGGGCTCCAAGGCGTGCCAGTCTTGGATGCAACCGGGATAACGCTAGGGCGATGATGATGATGACAATTTTTGCCGGCATAATGCAAAAAATCCTCAATGACTTCTAGATGATAGAAGAGTCTAATATGCTGCAGCATTATTTCAGATTATAGGTAGGTCATAATCATAGGTAAAGGGTGGAAAATATTGGTGGTGCAGTCATCACGGCGCGGGAACTCTTTCTGCTGGTCCCTAGGACAGATCCGGTTCAAGATGAATTCCCGCATAAAATAGACTGTTAGAGGTGGTTTAAAAATTGTAGTTTCAAAAGGTAACTCTCTTGGGCTTGGGTGTACCTTTTTATTTATTTAGCCCCTTAAAACTGGGTGATTTGGTGTTAAGTTGATGTTATCTGTGCTATATAATATCTCTCAGCTCAGTGTGCCTATTGGCAAAGGTCTCCTCCAGTAGCTGCCATTGTTTCCGATCTTGGGCAACTCTTCTCCATTTGGGTCCTGCAGTAAGTTTTAGCTCGTCCTCCCAGCGCATTTATTGTCGTCCTCGACGTCTTTTGCCATCTCTTGGATACCATTCTGTTACAATCTGGCTCCACTTTTCTTGTCTGGATCTCAACATATGTCCGGTCCATTTTCATTTTTGCAGGTCTATTGTTTCTAGGATGTCGGTTAGTTTGGTTTTTGCTCTTAGTTGGACATTGCTAATTCTGTTTACTCTTCTTATTCCTGTCATGCTTCGTTCCATACCTCTCTGACATTTTTCTAATTTGATTCTATGGTATTTTGTAAGAGACCATGTTTCACAGCCGTAGGAGATGCATGGATACATGTATTGAAACCTACCGGGTTTACTAAGTATCGTAAATTTTTCTTAAACCTCCTTGAGACGCTAGTAAAGATAAAAAAGCATGACGGTAGTGAGTATAGGCGTGTTTAAAAGATTTTAAGAAACATGAAACTATGTTCATACTAGACTAAGTTCATTTGTATAACAAACTTAGTCCATCTCATCCATAGGCAAAAAAGTAAAATACCACAAATATCGTAAATCGTAATCGTAGTATCTTCACACACCATAAATAACATGAATATGTAATAATTTTTTGCGCGTCCTTACGTCAGCTAAACATACAGTTATTCGTTTGTTTAGGTGCAGGATAACGAACCCGGTGTGAACATTTAAGTTTGTTGAACGACAACTTGTTGCTCCAAATACAAAGATTTTTATTTTTTTTATTTATAGACTCACGCCTGTATCCCCGAAGAGGTAGGCAGAGGTGAAACATTAGTAACATTGCATTTCGCCATGAAGTTTTGGGTCCCACGTAATAGGGGGCGAGCCTATTGCCGTAACCGGGCACATCACCAGGTTCTGTGCTGCATAATTCGGAAAAACCCAGTAACACTTTTGCCCGACCCAGAAATCGAACCCTGGACCTCCGTTCAGCAGTCGCATACGCTATCCACTGGACCACGGAGGCAGTCGCTTTTAAGAGTTTTTAAGATTTTATTTTATATAATTATTGTCCAAGTGTTATGCCGTGGATCCTGGGAGTACCTCTCTAGTCTCACGTCTAGAGAGAGATTGACCACATTATATAAAAAACTAGAGGATGCCCGCGGTTACACCCGCGTTATTTAAGGCTACTGCTCCGCTCCCGTCGCTCATAGAGCGATATTATGTAGCCTATAGCCTTCCTCGATAAATGGGCTATCTAACACTGAAATAATTGTTCAAATCGGACCAGTAGTTTCTGAGATTAGCGCGATCAACCAAACAAACAAGCAAACAAACTTTTCAGCTTTATATATTAGTATAAGACAAGCAGCTATAGCAGTGGTGCACATAACGGACTGCCGAGACTATGGTCTCGGGTTCGATCCCTAGTTACCCCGGGCACACCTCTGACTTTTCGAAGTTATTTAAGTATTAAAAATGTTAATTATAGCTCGCTTAACAATGTGCCCGGTAGATGGCAATAGGCTAGCCCCTAACATTGGGACCGAATCATAACTGTCGAAGTGTGGTGTATATACACCACTGCCTACCCCTTCGGGGATAAAAGGCGTGAAGTTATGTTGTATTAAAAACCAAATTTCCCACTATACATTTTTAATCAGTTCTAGTTCTATATATTCGGATCGAGGTCAAGAAACACAATGATTTAAGCTAGCCAAAAAAGCTTGTCGTGCTCCAGTAGTTTGCCGTCTTGGCTTAAAGTCTACAAGGTTTTCTTTATAAGAGTAAAGTTTCGCTTTGTTTTTCGTGTGAGTGTGTGGCCAACTCTAGTGTCGGAGATTTTCAGACCGCCCGAAGGCCTCCGACGTGGTCTAACGACTCTTATCCTAAGACAAGAACGAGGCTGACAGCTTTACGTGCCCTCCGAAGCACGGTAGCGCTCAGATGTAAATGCCACACTTGGTCACCATATGCAAGCGTTGCTTAACTTTGCCGATCTGTTACGAACGGCAAGCTAAGTCTCGCTATGAACGCTACAAAAGTTTCGCTGATCATGGGTGATTGTTAAGATATTATTGGTATGCTACAGGTAGGGAATGCAAATCTCGCGAGATTTTGGCTCAAGCGAGATCTCGCGAGATTGGCAATATGGATGATTTTTTTGTTGTAAATAATCGCGTTATTTGATTAATTAGGACAAAAATAATAAGTTAACCATTTTAAGTATTATAGGAAACATTATTTATTACGAATTTTTCAATAGACTTTTATGCTTCAAACATTGTTTGACGTAAGTACCTATCTGTCTATACTTTTTTAATAAAGTTTTATGAAGTAAACTTTGACGGACTGATCTATCAAATAAGAAAGGAAAGCAACAACCAGTCTTCGCTTCTAATTTCAAACAAATATCTTTTAGTAATAAAACATTTCTTTTATAACAAACAAATCAACGAGAGGTCAAAAAAATCTATGTTACTAAACTGAGGTATTATTATCAATTAGGTAAATAAAACTATATCTACACAGTAGACCTTTTAGATATTACAGATTAATTATCAAAATATACCAATTAGACAGACTTTTAGACATTACATATCATAATTAACAAAATATACCAATCAAAGGAAAGATTGGTTCAGTTCAAATCACAAGCCATTATTACGAATTATTTTCAAAGTAGCTCCTTCAGAAGCACAAAATGTCCAAAGAATCATCTGCTAAACGGCTTCCTTTTCTGTTGGCCAGATAACCAGCCGCTGAGAAGGCCCTTTCGGATTCAACGCTAATTGAAATTCTCGCAGTTCTCAGGCAGACATCCACGAACTGCAAAAGTTTGCCTTTTAACCCCCCGGACTCGTATAAATTCATTTCATTTTTTTATTAATGCCGATACCGACAGATTGCAACTGCGTCCGAGTCAATTCGCGCTTCTAATAAGACGTTTTTATGCTCGAGTGCAATCTCGTAAATCTCGCGAGATCTCGCCCATTTTTCGACCGAGATTAATCTCGCTAAAAAAGGCCGAGATCGAGATTGCATTCCCTAGCTACAGGCATTCAATCCAAGATATCTACCTACATTTCTCATCAAAAAGATCTTAAGACTGCGTTTTCAATAAAAGCATATTGATATTTCAACTGATAGAAAAAGTATTAAAATAAACGCCTCGAAAGCAAAATACCTTTGTCCATCAATGAAAGAACACACTACCTAGAGGCGCGATACATCCTTACACTTAGATTTACTACTGACCTTTCATATCCGATACATTAACATAACATAGCATAACTTCACGCCTTTTATCCCCGAAGGGGTAGGCAGAGGTGTATTACACACCCACACTTCGCCAGTTACGTTTCATATATCTTATACTAATATATAAAGCTGAAGAGTTTGTTTGTTTGTTTGTTTGGTTGAACGCGCTAATCTCAGGAACTACTGGACCAATTTCAAAAAAATTTTCAGTGTTAGCAGGTGTTAGATAGCCCATTTATCGAGGAAAGCTATAGGCTATATAACATCACGCTATGAGCGACGGGAGCGGAGCTGTAGCCTTAAATAACGCGGGCATCTTCTAGTTATTAATATATTTCGATACATTGTGTTCTAATATTAGATAAAATAAGTTATGGTAACACTGCCTCTGCACCAATATACCAAATAACATGTGGGCAGACCAAATGTTAGAGGTCGTATATTTGACGTTGTGTTTGTTGCGGAAATTTTTTCATAGATGCTTCCTTGTTTATGCCAAAAATATAACAATTGTATAACAAGCAAACAGCAATAGGGTTGTTTCCAACTAGTCAAATCAAGCACTTTTAATGAAATGTCAAAAACGACTTTTGCCAAGGGTTTTGTATGAAATATGACGTAGTGACGTCATAGTGTTTTGCTGTCAAGTAGAATACTTAATATCAATAAATTGACGATAAACATGTTAAATAAATAAAGTTTTAACATTAATTGATGAATTAAACTACTATTATTTTGACATGTTGCACGAGATAAAAATACTTGTATAATTTATTTCACTTGCAGGAAACTTACAAACTGCCACGCTGTAGAATTAAGATCAACCCACGACGCTCTTGAAAGTTCGAACTTACCGCATGTTTCATTGTTAAGAGAGCTTGCAGCAAATAGAGGATTGTGGCTTTTGATAACAACTAAAAAAATATGATTATAAAATATCATCATCATCATCAGCCTTTAACAGTCCACTACTGGACTAGGCCTCTCTTTTGACAGGAGGAATCGGCCTACTATACCCCACTGGCCAAATGGGTTGGTATAGGGTTTGTATCAAGTTTTCCTTCTCTTACAGTGCTGTTCTCTGGATAATATGCTCCCTCTGTCGGCTCTTACGATACCCATGGGATGATATGGTGTGGTGACATTCCGTATTCTTAATCCGTCACCACACGGACGGTATACGGTATAAAATATCGTAAGCCATAATATCTTCAAAGGTTACGAAAGTCAAACATGTCTGCAAATGCGTAGTGGATGCATCGAACGTAACAACAGCGTTTCTTTGCACTCGTATCAAAACTTCAATCTGAGCGATTGACCTTCGCCAGTTGTTTATTTTAGCATCGCCCACAGCACTTATTTTCTTTTTAACACTACTAATAAAATAAATAAACTCGGACAGTCCTAATTCTAATCTAACGTTCTCAAGGTTTGCGAATTTTTCTCCAATACACTCGTCTCCTTGACATACATATTTGATGCGCGTGCGCCGCCCGAACACCGCATGCGCAAAATGGCGCGCGGATAAAAACTGGCCTTTGAATCATTGTCTGATAATATTTTGTTGGTGCACGCGAGCATGTAAATAAAAATTGTGTGAGATTAGATTACAAGTGTCTAATATGAGCGTAAGCGTGATTTTTCTTTCGTTGTAATCGTGAAAGTGTGATTGCGATAAGGGAGACTGCGAACTGGGCGGCGTGTTGTGCGTTAACATACATAGTCTCACGCCTATATCCCCGAAGAGGTAGGCAGAGGTATATTGCTACACCCACTTTTCGCCATATTTATTTTAGTCCCACGTAATAGGGGGCGAGCCTATTGCCGTATCGGGCACATTACCAGACTCCGAGCTGCTACTGAGAATTTCCTAACGGAAAAACCCAATAACACTTTGCCCGACCCGGGGATCGAACCCGAGACCTCCCAATACCACGCGCACATTTATGCCGCGAGACCAACGAGGCAGTGCGTTAACACTAGAGATTATATTGTTCCTGGTATGTTCACAGCGACTATGATAAAGACACGTCTTCTTAAAAGGATTACTCGCCATTATTAAGTCATTATGTAGATCTTCTGCAAATTCAAGGTTAACAATATAATACAATCCAAATTGCTTCTAAAGGAGGTAGAAAGTTTTATTAGTAATAGCTTCCAACATAGTTGGAAGAAAACACTCAGAAACTTCGTACAAATTCAAAGAAATATCATTACCATCTCAAAAGCGAAGTTACGATGATTTTAATTTCTTATTCCTGGGGTATACTTGAAGTTGTGGGAGTTCTTAAGGTGTTACTATGGCAACACTGGCGGCCTTGGCACGTTTTAGTTGTCGCTAGAATTTCGCGAGATTTGGGACTGGGCGACGATTTATAAGATTGTTTTTTGTTTCGGCGATAAAAGCCGGTATTTAGGGCGAATCGCAGGGTCGCACGTGCTAATCGAAAACCTCAAGTATTATTAATATTCTGCGCTTTTAAAAGTACATAGAAATAGTAGTAAAAGGATTATTAAAAATTTTGGTGGAAATGTTTGATGTTTGTTTTAAGACTAAACAGACATGTAACAGTATTTTGTACATTTCAAACCTTTTGAAAAGCCGACCTTTTATGCCAGAAATGCTAAAAAGAAGTCAGTACCAGAAATTAGTTAAAAGCAAACGGAGGGTCTAGTCCGAGTTTGCACTCGATCGTCACGATCGACGATAGCTAGTCGACGGGAACAATTTCCATACATTTTCTAAATGCGCCCCCTAGCGGTCTCTATCGATCGCAACACTCCGTTAGGTGGCGCTTTTGGAAAATGTATGGAAATTGTTCCCGGCGACAATTCTATCGTCGATCGTGACGATCGAGTGCAAACTCGGATTAGACCCTCGGAGAGTAGCGATCGATAGAGTCCGCTAGGGGGCGCATTTAGAAAATGTATGGAAATTGTTCCCGTCGACTAGGCTATCGTCCACCGTGACGATCGAGTGCAAACTCGTACTAGACCCTCAGGATCACTGCTGGTGAATGGACTTCAAAGAAGACACAAATTATTACATGTGTCTACAGTACCGTGGTATTATTTATTCGTAGGTATCTTAACCATTTGAAGCTTTTAAGTAGTTACCCTTTTAAACTAAGGTCTATAGAAACAGCGTAATCTATAAGTTGTGTGCGGATAGTTAGATATCTATCGATGTTAGCTATCAGATATGATTGCGTACCTTGTATACAATGTTACGTTAATAAATTAACGATTATACTAGGTGATTGTGACACGTGATGGCAATAGGCTCGATGATAATATGGAAGAAAACCTTTGTTCGGTTCATGGCAGACTGAAGTACTTCCATCCTACAGAAGACAAATAGAGTGCTATAGGACAGTAGAGGTTACCAGGGATGGATGGGCGGCAGGATGATGGATGGATGGATCCTGGGGAGGGTGGCTAGGAAGTTCAGCCGCCTTTCTCTGGATACTCGATTGTAAGCTTAATATCAAAGCAATAACTGCGTTGATTTTAATTCAATAAAGTTTTAACTGTTTTTTCTGATATAAAAGTACATCTTTTATAAACAGCTACCCACCCTACCTGTCCGAATGTGGTGAAGCCGATCGATTTACATTTTAAGATCAAGGTGCTGAAGAGTCTAGAAGGTTGTAATTCAGCTGTTTAACAGGTTCGAGGCCTTTCCTAAGTGTAAAATAACTGCTGTTTAGGCCTGAGTCAATGTCAATTAACACCTCAGTCTCACCGTGACCATGGACAGATGCTGAAATGCGCGCAATCTGCCATTGAAGTTCATAACATTTGTTCATTTTCAATGTCCTTTGATATACGGAAGGCAAAATGAGGTTGAACTTATCTTTAACCAGTGTTCGTCCACATGACAGCTCAAAAAAGAAATCCTTTGGCTATGGTTGATTCTTAATTTAAAAAGTAGCGGTTTTTTAACAAGCTAAAGTACCGTAATATCTTAAAGACAGCGTTTTATGGAACGTACTTTGTTTCTAATTGTTTTAGCCCAACCCTTTCGCAAAGGGTTGTCATTACAAAAACTATTTACGGCGTCATTTTATGGCCACCATAAAACTGTTGCAACAATGTTAAAAAACGTCTTTTTTCTCCATCGTAAAGGGTCTTTATGGGCTGTCGACAGAATAAAATAATGCTTAGTTTTATAGTCTATATTTCATGCCGGGTTGGGTTATAAAAAACAAATTGTGAATAGTGATAAAGTGATGTCTGGATACTTGCGTCAGGCGAACGGGACATTTAGTTACAGCTATTTTTAAAGATTTTAATTGAATTGCTTTAGTTTATGAAAATAAATTTTGTAATGCAGTTTGGTGATGATTGTGAGTAGGTACCTATTTAAGAGTTTTATCAAATATCCAATGTTTTCAATGTTTATAAAATCCTCCGAGATGATTAATTCCTAGTGTGGGAGTTGTCATTTAAAATAATTTAAATACCTAAATAAGTATTTTATTCTTATATAAAATTATTTGCAATTTTCTCCGAAAAATATACACATCATAACCAATTAAGCTGAAAACATTTTTCTGGCGCAGTAAGTAAAAATCATATGATTTATTATAAATATAAATTGTAACAAACAAATAAATCACTTGAATTTTGTTTTGATCATTACAGAATTTAAAATCATATATAAACTGCCAACATTTGCAACGGACTTAATCTTGGCTTTCAATAGATAATAATAAAAACTGAAAAAATCGGAAATGATAATCAATATAGACGTAGTTTAGTGAAAAACTACGGAGAAAGTCTCATAGTGTTACGTATTCGACAATAAAAACAAACGTCAGTCGATACGCGCGAAACGCTCGCTCTCGTTCGTTAACCTTCGGCAATTTTCGGCTGTAGTCGGCGCAAAAATGTCACGATGCGCAGCCGTCATAGCTAGAACTATGTCCCCCCGCGGGCATTTACTACTGCATACGTCACGTGGAACTGAGAGGGGCTTATTAGTGCTATCACGGAGGTCAAGTTAGCGTGGTCCGCGGACATCCGCGCCTGTCTCGGTAACCTTGGCCTAGTTTGATAATGGCTCTAGCGCTTCGCAGCTGTTAAACAGATAGCTCCGATAATTCACTTCCTAATAGAGTTTTGTTTGTTATCAACGCTGATTAAAATTACTACATACTCTGCCGTGACGTCGGCTTGTTACAGATTAAAATAGTGCCTTATCGCGTAGTCTAGACTTTTTATGGAAAATTTAAACCGATAAAATGGTTTATCGGCGTCTCTAAATAAATATGTACATATATCAGTAACCATTACTTTACTTTTAAGCAATTGAGTATTAATAATTTAGTACTTGTATATATTCTGTGGTATTAAGCTTATAGCACTAGCTACATGTAGCACATTTCTACATTAAAGACAAGAAATTTAATCAATTTAGAACGTAGAATTCGTATTTAGTAGCTGAATTCTATAATTATCTTCGCTGAAACATTTTTAATAACAAGTTACAAAATTTGTAACTAGTATTGTCTGGTATTTAATACCAGGCATCTTAAACAAGCTACCTAAATTTTTAAATATCGCTGTATAACAAATCAAGGCCCGATCGCTAGTCGTAGTTCTCTGTCTCTTTCGCGCACGTTTCGTCATTCGTCACTGCTAAAACCATTCATTCATTAATTGAGTGTGCAATGAATTTCGGGGACATCCATGACCTACTTTAGCATATAGAGTGGCTATGGCTGTTTAAAGACATTACATCGCCAATGCCACGCCATGAAAAAAAAAAGACATTTGTCTCTGGAATAAGACCGCTTCTATTTTTTTAAATTTAAGTATGGCGGCTAAAAGGATTTCATTGTTTTCAGAATAAATCTTTTGAAATACGATGTGAATTGTGTTTAAGCGGCCACTTGTCAAGCGTATAATATCAGTACCTACTTAAACATTTTATTGCGGTATTAAATCCAATATTTGAGGATTAATGGTGATAAACTATTACTATCGAACGTGTAGGACGTAATCCATACCTATGTAGAAAACCCATTTAAGTACTTTATGTCATATTAAAGTGACACTAAAGTTTGCTATTTGGGTGGCGTGGCGCTTAGGATATCTTTATTAGTATCGCATATCCTACTATGTAGGTAACTACTATTAAAAGCGCGAAAGCCTGAAAGGATGGATGGATATTTTTCACTCTTACAAGCAAAAAAGCAACTTTGCAGGAGTTTAGCTTATACGACAGACAAAAATTTTATATACTGTCTTTTGTCGTCATTATCGATATAACGTAGTAGCTACCTATCAAATAAAATGTTTTAGTTCAGAAGCTTAAGAGCTTGCCTGTCTGCCCATTGCAAGTGCATAATTTGCTTCGCGACTCTACCGTTTAATGTTTTATGAACCTGCTGGAATACAGTATCTTAGGTGAGGTTTCATAAAAAGTCACTTCATATAAAATCTAAAAAAAGAAAACCAATTAGCGGAAATAGAAATTGTTTATGATAGAGTCATTGTTTTAATTTAAGAATCGTATAAAGGCAGGTGGTGGTATACCTCCATAATATGTACATTAAAAGCTGTCATTTTGATATTAGAAACAGACAATTTAATATATTTATTTTTATAGTAACAAATCCTAATAATAGGTATCTTTACTAAAAAGTAGATTGAACTGACATAATAATACTATAGCTCTACAGTCGGCCAGAATTTGGCATTGACACACTCAAAGTTTCATTACAAAGCATAGAAGGTGGAAGTAGGACAGAACTATGCATCTGTCCCACTCTCCATCTTGTATTATTTATAAATAATTTCCTGGTACCCAAAGTAAGCCTTGAATAATTGGTATTTACAGTACTTTAACTAGTGAAACGTACATATTTAAATATAGGCATATTGATGTCTACAAAAAAACTGACTATTCCATTTGAGTAGAAATGTCTTTGTATATTTTATTTTAAACAAGGGATAATATTTTGTACATACTTATTTTTATACTAGAGGACGCCAGCAGCTACGCCTGCATTTTTTTTTAATTTACCCGTTTTGTCCGATCCCGTGGGAATTTCGGGAAATCCCTTCTTAGTGCACCCCTACGGTCCCCAAGGAACATACATGCCAAATTTCAGCTTCTTGCGCCCAATAGTTTCGGCTGTAGCGTGTCTGTCAGTCAGTCAGTAACGCAAGGATTTTATATATTAAGATGAGTACTTTATTTATTTCATGTAAAAAAGATCGGATATCATAAGCTTATTTACTTTAAAAACAGTGCTGCGCGGAAGAATTTAATTCTATGCATTTACTTATAACTCTTGTCAGTTCTACGTTTGTAAAATGCTGAACAAAAAACGAACACGTTGTTGGCAAAGTAACCAGCCTCACGAAATGTAAACAATAGATATCTTTGTTGTTTCATAGAGTAACCAAGAAGGTACGTATGTTTCTAAAAAAATAATTGGCACGCGCCCCGCTCTTGACACAAGTGCTTTTATATTAAAAATAACTGTATAATTTTATATGCGTTATATAAATCGTATTATATAATTGTGTGGACAACCGGTTTTGCTTTTTGTTGGTAATAAGCTGTTCGTTACTTTATGTTTATTTTTATATAGACAGCCTTTGAAAAGATTGCCAGCTTCTTCTCTCTTATTGTATTAGTCATAGTTGAAGCATTTGCCAACAAAATATGAGTCCATAAGGTGCGGGAATCCACCGGCCCACACAGTTCGTTGTACAAGAGCGACGCACAACGCACGCCTCGCCGGCCTCAGCGTACATACACGTCCACTTATACAACCTTGATCTCAACCTATTACTGAAAAATGTTGCATTAAAAACACCCAACTTATTGTCTTGCACTAAACACGCGCGCCGTTCAATTAAAAACTCTATATTTAGCGCACTAGAGACCAAACTTGTGTATAATTACTGCTTTTCGGGACCTTGGCGGCTGGCCTTGCCTCTATCTGGCGTCCGTTCTTTCCGCCTTCGCCGAATCAATTTAAAACATTATTATTTTTATTGAGTTATTTAAAAATACCTTTGTTATTTTTCCTTAACATATTTAATTTTAGTTAAATTAAGTAGTATTTATTATTGTGCAAGTAAACTGTTTAATCAAAATAAATAAGTTGATATCACGTGTGTGATAATTTTCATTGTACGAATGTAATTGGAAACCTATTGTGCGACGGCCTTGTACCTATTCAAGGTATTATATAAATGTGAGTAATATAAGTAGAAGTTATAAAATACATAACAAGCGTTTAAAAATAAGCGGTGATCGTATAAATAAGCTTATCTATTTACCTGACCTACAAAACTAACCTATTTTGTTGAAGCGAAATGTCGGGCGAAAATTCGTGTACGAAACATGCTTATGCGCACACACGGTCATACGTAATCACCAAAAGTGTGTCATGATCACTAGGTTAAGTTTAAATGTTTGATTCGAAGGTTTTGTCGCGGTTTGCCGGGGACCACCATATCTTCACCAAAGGTCAATTTTTCGCAACATATTAACACCTATACGCGAATGTCTTCTGATAGACGAGTTAGAGTCAAAATCAAGGCCTTACGCACAAGAATAGACGAATGTTTTGCTACGTTACGTTGTCATATTCTCGATTGGGGACGGTCCACTTACTGAAGTAGGTTGACGTATAAAAATACGAAGCGTAAATTATTGAGGGAACACCTGTTGTCGAAAGTAGAACATAATAATTATTCAACTTGTTTGGATTTGCGAAAGGGTTGCCAGATAAAGCATTTTATAATTTGCCAGTATTGCTGAAATCGTGTCGACGAAGGTGAAAGATACCATGCAACTGTTGAGAGTTTGTTCTAAAATTGCTTAAACAAATGCAGTCTGTGGTCATTGTCAAGAGTCTCTACATTCAATGTAAATTTAAAAGCGTTTGTGTACTAAGCACTAATATTATAATTTTTCGGGGTTTGGAAGTCTTGGAGTGGCCGTTAATATTTGAAGAAAATATGTAAAACACGTTAGCTAAAATAGCTATTTTACGTTCTCACCGAGAAACAAGGCTCTACATTTTTATAAAAATGGTCATAGAGAAGACTCTTACGGTTTTACCTAGGCTACCATATAAGTACAAAATCAGTATGCTGAAAGATATTTACATTTAAACTAATCTACCTAGAACACACACAATTTCGATGGTGGGTCTCTTTTTAAGTGTTAAATTATGGTTGATTTTTCACCTCGAAGGTCCGTAACTTGGTAATAGAAAATTGATTTCAAAAGCCGCTGATACTGAAGCCAGCATTATGAAAACGCAGCAGCTTATACGCATAGAGTATTATAATAAGTAGGCTGTAAGATCGTGCTCATTGCCACGTGACTGCAGACGCCTACGACATCGTTGGCGCCAATAATATTTCTCTTCGTAGCGTAAAACGGATCTGGAATACTTACAGACTATTTTTGTTACTTCAGATCTTGTAATACTTATGACAATAATTTTATATACGCTCTTTGGCACAGTTTTGATGTACGCGCGAATATTTTTTTATTATTTATATCAAGCTAGCACTATTGGGTATCAAGGCCAAGGGCTTTTCTTTTTTTTTATAAAGTAGTATTCCATTTTCAAATAATGTTCGATTCCTTACCTGCCTCTTTACTCGCATGTTCATTTGATCAAAATCAGTAGATTACTAAATTAACTTTGAACCCTATTTGAGCTGTGGGTGGAATAAAAAAATCTTTTCTTAGCGCGTGCCTACGTTTTTTAAGGAACTCACTACATGTTTCTACTATCGGTAGTTTATGCTCCGCGATGAAATGTCTCTTTTATACTTATTACTTTTTAAATTGTTTTTATTAATTTCGTGATAAATTTTTTCTTGTTATTGTTTTGACCACTGCACAACGGTGGAATATTTATCTAATGTTTTGACATTTACTTACTACATTTTAAAAACAATTAAGCTAAAATATTATTTTACAAGACGTCGCCAGCGGCTTCGCCCGCGTCATCTATACATATAAACCTTCCTCTTAAAACATTCTATCTATTAAAAAAACCGCATTAAAATCCGTTGCGAAGTTTTTAAGATTTAAGCATACATAGGGACAGACAGACCGAAGACAGACTTTGTTTTATACTATGTAGTGATTAGGCACATTTGTTAGCGCAGTATTCTATCTACAAGGCTAATACGAACCTTGTAACAAAATATTAAAGATAGCGTTTTTATTGGAATCGTTGAAATTGCGCTATCGTAATTAACTACAAATCAAACTGGCATTTAAAAAGGTCAATTAAGTATGCTAATGTAGCTTTACGCTTGTACTTCTTAAGTAAATTAGGTAGAGGTGTATTGCACATGCATTGTCCGTGTGGTGACGGATTAAGAATACGGAATGTCACCACCCCATATCATCCCATGGGTGTCGTAAGAGTCGACAGACGGAGCATATTATGCAGAGAACAGCACTGTAAGAGAAGGAAAACTTGATACAAACCCTATACCAAACCCGTTTGGCCAGCGTGGTATAGTAGGCCAATTCCTCCTTTCAAAGGAGAGGCCTAGTCCAGCAGTGGACTGTTAAAGGCTGATGATGATGTATTGCACTGACATTTCATACTATCATGTAGGTACATGATTTATGTAGATAGAGTTGTCCCTACTATAACTATCAAACAAATACTATTTGAAAATACTTGATTGCAGTTCAATACACGTAGGTTTTTAAACTAATAAAATAATAGGTATTCTTGAAAACGATCACAAAAATATTTATCAGAACCCAGAAAGCAATCTTACACTGACAAACTAAAAAAATAAAATGTCGAAATATGGTACACAAATTCGTGCGTGAGAGCTCTCTCTAGAATAAAATTGTATCTAGAAAACTCTTGTCTACTCCATTCATAAGCAGTTTGCCTTTATATCACTGAATGTAAAATAATGTAATTACATATTTACTTTTATAATTACTACGCGTCGAGAAACTTGCACTTGCGTAAATATTTCCCTGATATACTTACTTATCTTGTACATTTTTGGCACAATATTTTTGTGAATTTCAATCCAATGGCGTTACTAATACGTGGAAGTCTTATGTTGAGACGTTTATTTTAAAGCATTAAATAAAGTTACTGAATATCTAAGAGGATGTCCTACATGGTACCTACTTGTTTCAAATGCTAAAATTCTGTAATATTTACCTGGCTAGACGTAAAATAGAGCTTGTGTGAAAGCCTTGAAGCTACCGGGAAAACGCTGGGATGATGTTGACGACATGTTTTGAAATCTATTTAGATAGTTTTAAAATTATTTATTTTCAATTATTTTACTTTACTAACTTTGTAAGCTCAAGGTCACTCAGAGGGTGATGGAGAGAGCAATGCTCGGAGTTTCCCTGCGAGATCGGATCAGAAATGAGGAGATCCGCAGGAGAACCAAAGTAACCGACATTGCTCTCCGAATAGCCAGGCTGAAGTGACAATGGGCAGGGCACATAGCACGAAGAACCGATGGCCGCTGGGGCAGGCGGGTTCTGGAGTGGCGACCACGTACCGGACAACGCAGCAGGGGTAGGCCTCCCACAAGGTGGACCGACGATCTGGTTAAAATCGCGGTGCGCGGTTGGATGCGGGCGGCTCAAAATCGGTCTGTGTGGAGAACCTTAGGGGAGGCCTATGTCCAGCAGTGGACGCCTCTAGGCTGACATGAACTTTGTACTTTCAACATTTTCACAAAAAGATGTTTTGTGTTTAATATGTGCTAACGTTTGTGTTTTTGTTTCACAGGGTAAGGATCTTCCTCATCTCTAGTTACCTGGTGCCGAGTTCCGCGAGTCATTGAAATTAACTGGTTTCATATTTGGCACCTGACATCTCATTTTGTACGTATGCTATCATTTTGTAATACATATAAAAATATTGAAATAAGTATTATAGCTTAAAATATTTATTTATTTATAGACTCATGCCTGTGTCTCCAAAGGGGTAGGCAGAGGTGTAATATTCCACCCACATAGCGCCATGAATTTTTAGGTTCCACGTAATAGGGGCGAGCCTATTGCCGTTACCGGGCACATCACCAGACTCCGGGCTGCTACTGAGTATTCGGAAAAATTCAGTAACACTTTTGCTCGACTCGGGAATCGAACCAGGGACCTCCGATCAGCAGTCGCAAACGCTATCCACTGGACCACGGAGGCAGACATTTTGTTTTTTTTTTACTTTTAAACAAAATTAAATTATTTAAGGGGTCGCTTTGGCATGTAGAGTCTAGATGCGAATGTTGTGGATTCGATACAAGAAAAACAACAAATTGCTCGTAGTCCGAATATTAGTTACTTATTTTGTTTATTTTATTTGTGTATGGTTATTCTCAACGAATCAACCTTTATTTCTAGAGCAAAAATAAACTTCAAAAATCTATAAATCGCCAAGCAATAACAGTTACATAAATGAAAATGTTGTAAAAAAAATTGACGTTCATAAGTGTTGCTTTTGTAACCTATAAGAAAAAATTAGTATGAAATTGAATTTGAAAATTGGAGGGCGTTAAGTATGCATAAAATAAAATTTTGTGAAGTAGTAATACATTAATATAATTCCACATTAACACAATGGTTAGCAGCAGAGACTTGTCGAACTTGCATAAAGTTATAATTCAGGGCGCGAGTTGCGAAACCGCCGCGGGCTGCGTTTGCACATTTGGACGTCTTCGCTTTAAACAATGCATGTTGCTCAATCGCCCTAGATATATGTGTGATTGCTAATTTCTTACTTTAGTACATGTATTTCAATTACGATTAAAAAAAAGCAGGCGTAGCTGCTGGCGTCCTCTAGGCTGTATACAAAAATTCTGACTGACTGGCAGACTACACACAGTCAAAATTATTGAGCGCAGTAAGCTGAAAGGCATGTATGTATTTTCCTAAAGGTGCGTAAGAATGCACTAAGTAGTGATTGCCTGAAATTCGGGCGATCGGGCAGAACAATGATATTACAAGAGAAGGGTAGATACGTTACCTACGTAGTAATCAATCCGTAGAAACGGTACACTAACGCACACATCGATAACTCCATATTTTATTTTAATTTCGGTTGACAAGGTTGACAGTTTCACTTTGACGCCGGCTCGCGGCGGACCACACACATATGTCAGACTTGCCAACTGGCTTATGTTTAGCGTCCTGCTTTTGGTACGCCTATAACATATCTACTGCTTTTTACTTTTGTAACATCACTGGGGCAGAAGCGGTAAAATATAAAATGTGTGCGGGCATAGCTGCAGGCATCCTCTAGTTCATCATCATCATCATAATCAGCCCTTAACAATCCACTGCTGGACTAGGCCGTTCCTTTGAAAGGAGGATTTAGCCTACTATACCACGCTGGCCAAACGGGTTGGTATAGGGTTTGTATCAAGTTTTCCTTCTCTTACAGTGCTGTTCTCTGCATAATATGCTCCCTCTGTCGGCTCTTACTACTCCCATGGGATGATGTGGGGTGGTGACATTCCGTATTCTTAATCCTTCACCACACGGAGTCCTCTAGTTACGCGTAGGTATATTAGCCAAAACATTCATGATAAACATGTTACATGAGCACTTACGTCAACAAACATTATTCCCGATTTATACTTAAACATAATATCCTAATACTTTTTGTACCGATTGTTTATCAAAGAACAACCCGGTCGGTAAACAGAGAATATCTGTGACGACCAGGGGCGAACCTTGAACTAATTTGGTCATGGCGGCAGATAACATTATTGGGTGTCCCTATTCGTTGCCATTTACTATAAATCGTTTCGAGAAAACTACATGGAGCGTTTTAAGGCATTATTTCTAGTAGTGGTTGCTTGCTAGAAGATAAGGAGGCCGAAAAAAGTTTTGCATGTCAAGTTAACATTGTAGCTGATAAATTAGAGTTTTGCTGACTAGTAGGAAACGCTTGACACTCTAAGATACAAAAAGAGGCGTTCATTTATCAGATGTTACTGTTTGAAAAATATTGTATTTAATTGTAGAGATGCTCAACTTTTTATGTCCATGTCGTGTAGGTACTAGCATTTGTTAACGTATTGTAATTTGTCTTCGGTAAAAGTGCATTGTAAATGAGACAATAGCAATAATTTTTGGACATTTTATTCAACCCTGACTGACTGCCTCTGTGGTCCAGTCGATAGCGTATGCGACTGCTGATCGGAGGATCGGGTTTGATTCCCGGGTCGTGCAAAAGTTACTGGGTTTTTTCGAATTCGCAGTAGCAGCACGGAGTCTGGTGATGCGCCCGGTACGGCAATAGGCTCGCCCCCTATTACGTGGGACCTAAAAATCATGGCAAAATGTGGGTGTAATGTAACACCTCTGCCTACCGCTTCGGGGATACAGGCGTGAGTCTATAAATAAAAAAAAGTTATTTAACCTGCTGGCAGAGGCCTAGCCTGAACTGTTTTATTTTTGTATTTTCGAGACTAAAGTATACTATATTAAATTTGACAGTAACTCTACGATATTTTACTGTGCTAAACACAAAAACATTGTGCTCGTTATCGGCTTGACGTCATATACTTGACGATGGTTTTGCGAGATAAGGTTTAATATTTTGTGAATACTACATGTATTAGCGATGATTCATTACTGATTGTTGCGAATTACTTAGCTTTTAACGAGGGCAACGGGTCATCGGGCCACTTGCATTACTCGTAATGTTTTAGTAATCAGTTTTACTAAATATGTATATGAACTGAGTATGAGTATATGCACTAGAAAGCAATATTATTATGGCTACAGTTTTGATAGATTTAACAGAATAATATTGAACAGAAATTTGGGTAAAATTACGTAGATCTCTAAATCGTAAGATTTACTTTGTCAAAGCTCATCATCATCATCAGCCCTAATATACTCTCCCGCAGCTGGGCACAGGCCTCTTCTCACTTATGAGAAGGGTAAGGCCATAGTCCACCACGCTGGCCAAGTGCGGGTTGGCAGACTTCACATGTCTATCGAGAAAATTATGGAGAACTCTCAGACATGCAGGTTTCTTCACGATGTTTTCCTTCACCGATAAGCAAGCGATAATTAACAATTTAATACGCACTTAACTTCGAAAAGTCATTGATGCGCGTCGTGGTTTCGAGCCCGAGACCCTCTGCGTAGCAGTCTGTCGGTCTCACCACTCGGCTATCGCTGCATAGCTCAGTGCCACAGATATATTTCGAGTGTTAATAGCAAACCATATGTGATGGCCTTAATGCACTTATTGCCACTTTCAGTTGTGCAGTAGGCACAGGACAAAACGTTGTGTTATCCACAAATTGTTCTTCCAAGTTCGCTGATTTTGCTGTCGTTGTTTGAATGTTTGCAAAATCCCTTCAAATTTCTGCTAGTACAAAAGATCCATTAAAGAAAGTGATATAATTCTTAAGTGCTGTTAATTGCTGTTTCTTTATGAGATAGTAGACCTCGCCTACGGCTCCACCCGCGTGTGAATTATTTTTCTTTATTAGTGTAGGCATTTTTTATAGTAATAGGCGGTAAACGAGCAGACGGATCGCCTGATGGCAAGCGATTACCGCCGCCCATGGACACAAGCAACACCACAGGAGTCACAAGTGTGTTGCCGCCTCCTGGGGGTGGGAAAAGGGATAGGATGAGGGAGAAGGAATAGAGGGGATAGGGCCTCCGGCACTTTCACTCACCGAACGAAACGCAACAGTTTAAGTGCTGTTACTTTACGTCGATTTTCTGTGAGGCATTGCCAAAAATCCTCCCTTGGTGCTTCTCTACACTCCCCAAGGAACATACATGCCGAATTGCAGCTTCTTTTGCCCATTAGTTTCGGTCGTGCGTCGTCTTTCAGTCAGTCCGTAACGCAATAATCTTATACTCTTATACTAATACCAGAGGACGCCCGCACTACGCCCGCATATTATTTTATTTTACCCGTTTTGCCCGATCCCGTGAATTTCGGAAAATCCCTTCTTAGTGCCCCCTACGGTCTTCAAGGAACATACATGCAAAATTTCAGCTTCCTGCGTCTAATGTGTAACCGCGGGAATCCTCTAGTTTTATATATAGACTAGACGATGCCCGCGGTTAGACCCGCGTTATTTTAGGCTACTGCTCAGCTCCCGTCGCTCATATCGTGATGTTATATAGCCTATAGCCTTCCTAAATGGGCTATTTAACACTGAAAGAATTTTTAAAATCGGACCAGTAGTTCCTGAGATTAGCGCGTTCAACCAAACAAACAAACTCTTCAGCTTTATTTAATAGTGTAAGATACCAATAAATAAAGTAACAAAAACATACTATGTACTTATAAACATTAATGAGCATACCTATATGTATAGCAACGTTTCGTAACAACGAACCTCATACTTATATGTCACAGTGTGGCCTGCCCACGTATGTACGCCGACACAATTTAGAGATAATTGAAAATATGTGGTATAATATAATTTCATTGAAAATGTTACACATGTCCCGTAAATAATGCGTAGAATGTGAGTATTTTATCAATTCATAAACAGCTTTTTGTGGTTGATATAGTATTAATTTTAGCTGATGAATGGCCGGGGCTACGTCCGCTATTTTTTTTATATAACCGTTTTTACCAACCTGCACGATTCCAGCTGCCAACGCCGAATAGTTTTGCCTGTGCGTTATGGTCTGTCAGTCAGTAACGCGAGAATTTTATTCATCATCATCATCATCATCAGCCCTTTATACTGTCCCACTGCTGGGCACGGACCTCTTCTCACTATGGGAAGGGTAAGGCCATAGTCCACCACGCTGGCCAAGTTGGCAGACTTCACATGTCTTTCGAGAACATTATGGAGAACTCTTTAGACATGCAGATTTCCTCACGATGTTTTCCTTCACCGTTCAGCAAGCGATAATTAACAATTTAATACGCACATATCTTCGAAAAGTCATTGGTGCGTGCTGTGGATTCGAACCCGAGACCCTCTGCGTGGCAGTCCGTCGGTCTCTCCACTCAGCTATCGCTGCTATTTTCTATAAGAATGTTATATTACAGATATTTAAAACATTTTGTAATTATTTAAAGTCTTTTGTCAAATATACTCGTTGCGAATCTAAGGCAGTCTAACTTTCCCGGAACTTGGTTGGTGTCAAAAATCGTTGTCTTAAAGTCATTGCTGTTGAGATTGGCTGCACAGGTGATACAGCAGTAGGAGTGGGAATGTAGCAAGCAGTGGCGGCTCGTTCAAAGGAGCGCTGGAGCAGTGAACTCCCAAAATTATAAAATATAATGTATACAACTCATATAAACTTTTTCTATAAACATACTCAATATTTTAATACACACCTATTCTCTTTTCTATAACCACAAATAAGTATTTGACTACTAAGCTGTTTTTCATAATTTTGTCAACACTCTTGAAACCTACATAGGCATTTTTGTAGAGTGGAGCGCTCATAGCAGCGCTCTTCGTTGACGAAAGCTTAGTACAACGCTTAATACTGAAATGTAATGAGTGCGAAAGAGAGAGCGTTCTATGCGCTGGGCGCGTGAGACAAAAGATTTGTATGAGAAATAAGGCAAATACGGAGCGCCGCTCCTGGCTAGCTTGACGAGGTGCGCATGCGCGAATATATTACCCGACTAAATGAAATGACCATTTGTCACGAAGAAAAATTAAAACGTGTGCGCCGTTTTTTTTTAATAGTGTTTTGCCGGTATCATTTGAAATTTGAATGTAAACAAAAGCAAAACATTTATCTGCGAGTGCGTTGGTTATTAGAAAAGGATTGGTGTTTAAAATATAGTTCATTGTATGTGTGATTGTGTGTATTTGTTTAAGAAAGACAGTTAAATTGTGTAACTAATATGGAATATAACAGCATAAACTTTATAAAAAACTGTGAAAAAACTTAAAAAAACGACCAATATGATAAAACGCTTTGGTTATGTGGTTGCGAAAATGCGAAGGAAGTAAGAAGTTGTTTTGTTTTCCGTGTATTTTGTTTAGTGGCGCCGGAGTTGATACTGCGTGGACGGTGGCGGTAGGTATCGATGATTTAGCACGTCTTACTATTAAGGGACTACAAGAGCTAACTTCGCTGTCCTTGTTGGATTGTATACATAAGAAAGAGAAGCGCGACGACGGCGGGACGTTCAGAACGCTTTACAAACAATAAAATAAATTAATTACAGAAAATGTATTGAATAAATTAAAGAAACAAAACAGTGTTTCGTTAGTATGTTGCTTGTTTAAATAATTTGTCAAAAAATCTGAATTATTGTATGTATTTTAATATGGTTTTTATTCGTTAAAATATATTTTTTAGAGGTATCTTTGTGATTTTTTTCTATCGAATAAAGTAAGTTGTATTATGTTTTCAACACAGTACTTAACTAGATTATATCCTGGAGAATATTATATATTTTTCTGATTGTGTTAACTGCATTGAATCATATACTTTAAAGCATTATAAAACTTGCGTTTAGCTCTTGTAGGCCCCTTAATAAGTATTGTAAAAGCATTCACAAAATTAATGGTAAGCAGTTTAATTTTTTTTTTAGTGAACACCCAATATAATCTTTCACGAGCCGCCTCTGGTAGCAAGCAGCGATAGCCTAGTGGAGAGACCGACAGACTGCTACGCAGAGGGTCCGGGTTCGAGTCCACGGCGCGCATCAATGACTTTTCGGAGTTATGTGCGTATTAAATTGTTAATTGTCGCTTGCTAAACGGTGAAGGAAAACATTGTGAGGAAACCTGCATGTCTGAGAGCTCTCCATAATGTTCTCGAAAGACATGTGAAGTCTGCCAACCCGCACTAGGCCAGCGTGGTGGACTATGGCCTTACCCTTCTCATAGTGAGAAGATGCCCGTGCCCAGCAGTGGGACAGTTTATATACAGGGCTGATGATGAGGTATGAGTGGGAATGTGGGTGGAATTAATCGTAAAAAACTTTTTGTCCTTCGAAGTCAAACACAAGCATTGTTCATATTAAAATGAAAATACCTTTATAAATACTGACAATTAGAAAAAAAAACAAATAAAATATATAATAAAACACATTTACAGAAACATTCCAATTTAATTATTATTGTTTAAATAAACAGAGATCTATCGTTTCAGCGGCCATGTAATTCCCGACATTTAAAGCCCTGATCTTTGACAAATAAAATAATAAATTCTCTATATTATTGTCACTATAACTCACTGAAATCAAATTATTTGCAACTAAATTGCCAACATAAACAGCCCTTGCATTAAATTAAAGAAAATATTATATATATATTTGGTTCACAACGCATGCGCACGGAATCCGGTAGTTATCATTGCAAACATTCAGAGCGAGAGAGATGGAAGTATGAGGTTGTGTGCAAGTGTGAGCGAGAGAGCGACAAGGTTACCCGTCAGGGCCGGACGTCACGAGAACACGGCTATCTATGCAAGTACACGCTGCCACACAGCAACTTATATATTTCCAATATATCCTGATCTTCGACTACCGCGTAAGCCTATGACAAGGGCAGGTCAACTTATGTTGGTATATGTAGTATGTATTTCGTATCAAGTATTTATCATTGTAAATCGTGTTAATGACATTAAAAATTGGGCTGAAGGGAACATTTCGAGGTTAGGAAAGTTATCTGATACTGCAGTTTGTTTATATACGTAGATATGTGATAACACCAGCCTTGGAAGGTATCGGTCAGGGAATTTCTTATTATTGAAGATTTTTTTCAAAACTAAGTACTTACTTTTAGTCTAACGTAGTAAATAAACGATTGAACTTTTTTGGGAGAACTATTTACACAGTAAAATAGGTCTTATCCTACATGAATGCTGCAAGAAAAATCATTCTTGCTAGGTAATCCAGAAAATTCTATCCGATACTTCACTATTATATTGCTGCACTATTTTAAGAACACCACCAGTAAAAAGTCTATGAAAATGAATAAAAAGTAACTTCAGTCAGCCATAGTGACCTTAGCATTGACTTAATAACGTATTTCATCATTTTATTGCAAATTTAATGCAGTGAAGCGCCGTGTCAGATTTTCGCAATTTTTTACAAAGTCGCTGTTGCACTGCACCTATGTGGATTTTATTTTACTGTAAAGATATAGGTATTTGTTGAATTATGAATAGTTTAATATACTGGCAATAATAGTAAGTAAATAATAAAGTATTTTAAATAATAATAATTGCATTGAATTACACATCTATACCAGGCGGACTCTGGTAGGTATAGACCGGGATTAATAATCTGCAGGCAGAAAGGAAGGCATTGCATTACACTCTAGATCTTTCTAGAATTACACTTTGTAGAGACATTTGGTAGACTGTTGTCTCAATCACAATATATTGCATTGGCGTACTACTCTCTTGACTGATGAGACCACCAACACATAATCACTACGACCAGGCACGGCTGTGGCCAACAGAACATCATGTTTTTAATATAATCACCTTTATATGCTAATTCTATTTGCTTAGGACCACAATAACCACACAGCAAAAACGGACGCCATTTGTTACGAAAATAACCGACAAATTCCTATTTTAAAAATCAACTCTTCTGACATTGTTCCTCGTTGTTGCCAGTAATTAAATCATATTTAAATTTATTATTAATTAAATACTTTTTTAAACTCCATGTGATCATGGTACACTTGATTCTAATAATCGGCTCTGTTTGACCTTCGTCATACTACAATCAAACAACGTTAACCAATATACAAATTTATTTAATTACACAGTAACGTTTTATCTTAACTAGTGTACATGTATACATTCTTGTGAATAAACACTACTCATATATTATTTATAGGACGTAATGTAGGGTCATGATTCACGATTGTCTATGACAAATGGCTACGTTCAATGAAGCGGCATTGGCGCCAAAATGTTTATCGATTCATTAATTTAAAACTATTCCGTTAATATTGAAAAATAATATTATTCTGACCTTTGTATTACGAATCTATCACAAGGTCATTTAGACCTAAGTCAATTTTCTTTTTCTGGGTACAGATCATAGAGAAACGTGACTTTTTTCGTGTAACAAGTGTATCAAATGTGTGTAACAGAATGCGATCACCGAAAAGCCCAGTGACCCCGCCGAAAGCGCCAAATAAGGCCACAAAACGTGCAGACATATCCCCGCGGCGGTAAGGCCGCGCTCGCTGACATAGACCCAGTTACTGTGACATTGGCACTACATTCATGCGCAGAGGTCGAGCGTTGCCAGTTTAAAAATAAAACGCCGCACTGCTTTGTGACGTTTGATTATTTTTTTGACACATCCATTTTGAAATTGGATTTTTGAATGCTTTTTAAATAAATTTTATTTCTCACGCCTTAGGAAAGGACATTTGTTTTAAATGTCAATTTATTTTTGTACACAGGTTTATTTTGGCGATGTCTCACAATAAACTTATTTCAATGACACACAGAAGTACTATAAGTCAATGATAATAAAACGTACCTCGTAAGCATTACTAAGCAGGGCCAAACGCATGTAATACTCTATTGTCAAACACTTAATTACACATTTATTTATTTGTAGAATAAGGTCGTGCACGTGTATATTAAGTTGTGAATACATTTATTTTTAAATCAAAAAGCTATTCTAAAGTAAATAATTATAAAAGAGACTTAAATTTAGTGGAAAATATGCTTTAAAAATTCCGTTTCTTATTCGCTAGATAATCATAGTACCAAATAAATTCTAACTAGTATCAGCTTACATCTTGTTTGACAACATAACCTAAAACTTTTACGTCACTTTTGACAGCTGTCAAGGCTGTCATATAGAATGTAACTGGTTCGGCGTGGCAAGTCATAAGGTCTCGTTACATAAGCGTAGGACCGCGCGCGCACGTGCGATGCGTTGGGAATTACGTCATGTTCCTGCGAGTCAGACGTTTGCCTACACGATGGGACATGTGGAAAAAAAAGTGTTAGTATGTCAAGGATCGCGAGATATCTTAGTGGTGGGGATAGCCTGAATGTTGCGGATTAGCAATATTTAACTTTTGTTGACCTGAAACTCTTGGGAGCTATTTATAGCTTAGTTGTTTTTATAGCGAGCAATATATTAATGGGAAAAGTATATAAATACATTTTCTTTATGCAATATTCAGTACTTACTGGGTGATCATGCGTTCTGATAGAGTCACACTGAGTATCGACGTAAAGTAACAGTACCTAAACAGTTGCGTTTCGTTCGGTGAGTGAGAGTGCCGGAGGCCCATCCCCTATTCCTTCTCCTTCATCCCATTCCTCCTCCTGTCCCTTTTCCCAACCCCAAGGGGCGGCAACGCACTTGTGACTCCTGTGGTGTTGCTTTCGTCCATGGGCGGCGGTAATTGCTTACCATCAGGCGATCCGTCTGCTCGTTTGCCGCCTAATTTTATATAAAAAAAAAGTTCAATTTTATATACTTTTTAAACAGTGAAACTAACTGACCTTATTTACGCAAATACAAGAAAGGCAATAAATAATGGACTTTTGGTTGGTAATAAAGGCTGAAACATATTACATATGTAGAGATGATGGTTCTAACTTTGTTTTTCTGAGCTAAAGGAGACTTAAATAGTACAATTATTAGTATACGTCCTGAGTCCAGTAATTTCCGATTACCGACGCATCAAAACATGCTTAGCAGTTTCCACAACACACATACCAACGAAGTATCTCAAAATGAACACATAACGTCGATAAATAATCGAAACCGTATAAATGAATAACAAGTTATACACATCATAGTAACTCGAATGAAACGAAAACGAAAGTCTCTCATTAGATAGTAACATATTCACAACAAATGTATTTGAATACGCGCTTTCTACAGAAAGCATCGGTTTAATCGTATTTATATAACTGCTGTGTATTTAAGAAATAACTCTTTATTAAATTATTCATCATCAAATTCAAAGTAGAATAATTTATTCAATTAGGTCACAAAATTACGCTTATGAACGTCAATTTTATAAGTGACGCTTATGATCGTCATTTTAATTCGATAATATGCCGTATATAGGACGCGACTTTTAATAAGCTTACATTAACATACATACATATCGTCACGCCTTTTATCCCCGAAGGGGTATGCAGAGGTGTATTTCTACACCCACTTTTCGCCAGATATACTTTAGTCCCACGTAATAAGGGGCGAGCCTATTGCCGTACCGGGCACAATTCCAGACTCCGTGCTGCTACTGAGAATTTCGTGACAGAAAAATCCAATAACACTGCCCGACCCAGGAATCGAACCCGGGACCTCTCGATCCCACGCGCACATTTATGGCGCGAGACCAACGAGGCAGTCGTATAGGGTTTGATGTCGAGTATATGGCTACTACTGCAAAGTAATTTGAAAAGCTAATTGTTTTGATCGTGATATTAGACCAATTTAATAGTTTAAAAAACAAAAACCAGAATTATTAATGCCAACAGAACTGTTATGTCTTTCCGATACCATGACGACATACCTGTTGCCTAACCCCGCGTTTTCACCAAGGTATAATACATGTATTTAACAAGTTTTTGACAATGTTTTCTTTTCTCATATACATGTATAAAACATGTTGTATACAAAACTATACACATGTATAAAACTTGTTGTACCTTATACAAAACTTGTAAGTAACTTGTTGTAGACATGTATACAAAACTTGTATGTAACTTGTTGTAGACACGTATACAAAACTTGTATGAAACTTGTTGGTTGAAAACTTGTAGTTGTCTGCATGTTTATGATCTCATGTTTTTGTCGTAGCTAAACTTGTAGAATTCGAGACAAATTCAAGCAGTAGTTTTATATTTTAAAAGAAAGAACCTGACTTCGTTTTTAATTTATTTATTTCCCTATTAAACTGGTTCTTGAGGTTCGTTATATTTTATCAACATCTTTAACACTGCCTCCGTGGTCCAGTCGATAGCGTATGTGACTGCTAAATAGAGTCTGGTTATGTGCCCGGTACGGCAATAGGCTCCCCCCCCCCGTTATTACGTGGCGACCTTAAAATTCATGGCGAAATGTGGGTGTAATATTACACCTCTGCCTACCCCTTCAAGGATACAGGCGTGAGTCTATAAATAAAAAATAAAAAACATTTATGTACATTTGCGAAGCAATTGCTGCCAATGCGTCTTTTTTCTTCTGACGATCTTTATATATTTTATTTTTCACATTCCTCAGGCATTCTTGTACATGCAAAAGCTCAATGAGTTCTAAAGTTTATTTTTTGACCACTCCATTCTTCTTCTTATTTCGTTTTCACGAAGTAAAAAGCGCGGTTCGTCCAGTATGTTAAAAACTTTTTTTTTCTTATTTTTTTTTAAATACAACTCCCGCATTAGGACTAAATCCTGTGTCGCGGCGAACTTTACAAACATACAACATACGGGCACAATTTATGGATCACACAAAGTTTTGTCTCGTGTGGGAATCGAACCCACAACGCTCAGCGCAATGTCAAGCGATGAGGCGGCCGCTTAAACCACTATACGCCAACCGTGCAGTAAAAAAAAAAACTTTATCCAACAAGCATGGATAAAGTTTAAAACTTGTTTAATACTTGTATAATAAAGAAATTGCAATAAAATAAACAATAGTTGTCTAAAACACGACTGTATTTTGTAGGTGAGAACGCTATCAATGTATAAGACATGTTTTAAACTGTAACAGACTTCAGTGTAAACGCAAGTTATTTGTGCAACAAGAGAGCAAAGTTGTTTTTTGTTTCGAGTGCTGATTTTGAGTCCCGAGCAAGCGAAGGATTCTATGATTGATTCACGAGCGTGGCGAGTGAATCAAAGTTAGAATCCTGAGCGTGGTGAGGGACTCAACAGCACGAGATACAAAAAACTTTGCTCTCGTGTAGCACACATAACTTTTCACCACAGCAGTGAGAACACATATTACTTAGGACACATAGAAATGAACAGGAATAGATTGAATTCTGCATAATCACTTGTTGATTTAACTCTTCTGGTGTTAAAGTACAGTCATCATCGCTAGTTTCACTCATCTTTTTAGATTATTTTATATATTAATATAATTTAACACGTTACGCTATACCTACTGTATCAGCATCAGCGAAATTTTTATTCCCGCTACTTTTTTAAATCGCGTTTTAATAACGCGTCCCTGATGTTTATTTTCAAATGTATGATTGTTGTAATTATAAATAAAAAATTATTGGTTAAATACTAATTTTATACTATTAATTAGACTTATTTTTATTAAAATCCAATAATAAATTAAACATGTAAACAATAACATATAAAAAAAGTAATTTCTTTATTACAAATATCTTTTATTTTGCGTTGCCGTAGGTATTTTCTTTGAGGTCGAATTCCAAAATCGAATTTCGAATTCGAAGGGGTTTGTTTTTTCACTCTCTTTTTATATGCATGTGAAAGAGACAGAGCACAGTAAAATTCGAATGTTTCAAATTTATGGCTGAACAATGTTAATTCGTCGCACTGAAGATTAAAAAATTAAAAAGCTACTTTGCCTCACGCTCGAATCAAAATCGCGTTTTGTTTACTGTTGTCTCGCAGCAAAAGCGGCATGTTTGAGCTGCTGTGGTGAAAATGTGTTTTATACTTGTATAGATACTTGTTGGCTACACAGTGTGAACGAAAGAATGTTTGAGACATGTTCAATACATGTATAAAACAAATAATTATGTTGTCTACAAGTTTTGTATAAAACATGTATTGGACATGTTTCTTGGTGAAAACGAGGGGTAAGAAATAAAGTTTTCAAATGCTAAATACACAGTTTCAATAAATGATTTAATCTCTTTATAACATCTTATGCATTCGACTATTCATATTTATTTCATTTGGGTTATAAAAGAGAGTTCATAAATTAATATCAAAACGTTTGCTTTCTGTTGCATATCTATCTTATATCTTATACTTCAATATATAAAGCTGAAGAGTTTGTTTGGTTGAACGCGCTAATCTCAGGAACTACTGGTCTGATTGGAAAATTCTTTCAGTGTCAGATAGCCCATTTATCGAAGAAGGTTATAGGCTATATAACATCACGCTATGATCGACGGGAGTGGGGCAGTAAGCCTTAAATGACGCGGGTGTAACCGCGGGCATCCTCTTTCTTTTGACAGTTCTGACTGTGTTTATGAACGCGTTAAACTCAAAGACCACCGAACAGATTATTTAATAGTTGTCACTGATACATAATGCGAATCCTGAGGAAGACTTATGCGTATAATACACACGTGCGAAGTAAAAATAAAACAATAGTATACTTAAATATTTTCTGATAAAATAGTAGAGATTACTGACAGCCCGCAGTTATTTTTTAATTCAACTGTTTCTGCCTGAACCTTCGGGAAAACCCTTCTTAGTCTTATTACGCACAACTGAAACTATTGGGTTGTGCGTTGTCCGTCTGTCAGTCAGTAACGCAAGAACTTTATCAAAGGGCTCAGATATTTACATAGAGGCGCATTTCATATACGCGCTCTAAGACAAACTTTCTGTGACCCAAATTGCCGCTTGGCGGCGTGGCAGTTGCGCTGTGACAGCTGTCTGTACGAGAGCTAGAGAGACGAACGTTCCTCCTGTGTATCTTAACTACGAGAGCAAGAGAGACGGAGAACGACGCCAGCGCCGCCACGGCGCCTACTACGAACTAAACTGGAGACAGTCTCCACTTGGAATCGGCACACGAAATCCTTAAGCACTGCGCCTCTATGTCAATCTGTATTCATTGACGTTATATATACAGATATAGATATTCTGTTATAATAATCGATTTTAAACTTTCACGATTTGTATACATCGTACAAAATAAATTAGCGGGTCTTAATCGCTTATTTAAGGTATAAATACCTATTTGGTACTGACGTTTCGCTCGTCTTGCACCGAGCGTGGTCGCGGAGAGTCTCGCCGCGACCTTCGTCGTAACGTCGGAACCAAATAGGTATTTATACCTTAAATAAGTTAATTGTACGCGATTAAGACCCGCTAATTAATTTTGTATTCTGTTACAAGTTACAGTATTCTGATGTAACCACGTGTACATATGTGATAGTAGGAGTAAATAATTAACGTCAATAGTTATAAAACATTAGCGTTTTCGTAAACAATAAACTATTTTGATTGACATTCATTATAACAGTTTATTAAGTGCGTAATTTACTATAAATAATGTAACGTAAGTAGAACTATAATATATTATGTATGTGGTAGATGTTTGCCACAAATTAGTATTTACTTTAGTTATGAAGACTGGAGAAGACAGAAAAGAAATTTAGTTAATTGAGAAGGTTGTTTATTTGTCGTTGCCCCGTGCTTCGGAGAGCACGTTAAGGCGTCAAGTCCTGGCTGTTATGAATATTTTTAAGAGACGTCTTAAGTAGTCAGTACCTCTATGTAAACTTGATGTAAACTGACACTATTCTGAACCATGGAATATCGCTTGCCCTGTGACAAAAAATCAACACGTTTGTTTACTTAGTTAGACGCTAAGCGACTCTTTGCCCAAAGATGCAATCAATTTCTCGGCCTGCTCCTTTAAAATAGACTCGCTAAAATAATCTCAAATATTCATAAACTAACAAAATTTAATTGTAAAAGAGAAATTTTCAAATATTGAAAAACTTTAAATTATGAAGACACCGAATCCCTTCTAAATACTGCTGGTTACAACTTTTCCAACTTTTGACAACCTAATCTCAATTTATTTTCATTTGTATTGTTGCTTTTATTTTGTTTTTGCACACCAACTCCACCTATTTGTAATTTAGGATATTATTAGCAAGAATGAACAGTTACCTTCTGAGTCACAGTCTAAGGTTCAGAAGGTACGAATATACTGCTAACAATAACCTAAAATCAATAATTATTTATCATCCGTATAGGTTTATCATGGCAATAAAGAATTTTGACTAGCTAGGCGCCAAGCGTGCAGTACAGCCGGTCCCGAACATTTTCGAACGTTCGTTTTACTAAGCTAGTCGCTTGGTGACTAGCTAGGCTCTAAGCGCTAAGTAAGCCACCTGCCTGTGCGGACTTAGGCTTAGGGTTGCGGAGGTCAGACAGGCAGTCCCTCTGCGGGAAAGCTAATACTTAGACAAATCTGGTTAGACTAGTAAGCGGACTACGGAATACAACTAGGGTAACGCTAGGAGGGTAATGAGAAGATTGTACTACATTGTCAAACAGTTCCTTGCCATTTGAGTTGGCAGGTTTCCTTGATTTTAGAAATGTATTTAATGGCAATTAACAGAGGTTCAAGTGTCCAGTTTTTTTCACCCGTTACGAGAGTACACATACGAACATTATACACACTACCATACTCACGTGGATAATAATATGCTCTTACGCAATTTGTGATATAATGCCGTAGTTTTATGAGCCTGAAAATAATGTTGTCACATTTTTAACTGTTCGGCACAATACGTAATATCGTTTTATTACTGAATTTTTATATTTTTGTAACGTTTTACATCAAAATGGGGAATTTCAAATGTGTTTTTAGTAGCAGTTATATAATATTTTTGTCTATGACTTTAAGTCACATTAAAGTAGAAGAACTGTGGAAGAACGACCTTTACCTATCTGGTTAATGGTTGAAAAGTATTTTTGGTATAAAACTGATTACGTATAAAAATACATATTAAATCGCAAATGGGTAAGCTAAAATCTACCTAGCAAGACTATACCTATTTTTTTTTTATTATTTTAACTTTATGCACAAAATTTTTTTGTTTCGCGAAAATACAAACTACCATAACAACTTCTTATGTCTGTGTGTCATCATCTCATCAAGATTTTTTTGCTACGACTGGGCGTAGCTTATGCGTAGCGCTACGGACGGCGTCGTAGCCCACCGCCACAAGTACAAAATAATGATTATTATTTTGTGTATAATGCATTGCATTTTCCTTTTGTGTTTTTTAAACAATTAACATATTGTTGTGGTGAATCTATTATGTGATAAGATGTCATGATTAGTATGATTCTCTGATTGCCATACATGATATTACATTCTATGCTTAGTTTAGAATTAGATGATCGTGTGTGAGTTTTCCAGAATATTGTTATTTTATCTTATTTGTTAATTCGGACTACCTCGTTGTTGTCGCGGCATAAATGTGCACATGGGATTGGGAGATCTCGGGTTCGATTCCGGTCGGGCAAAGTGTTATTGGGTTTTTCCGTCAGGAAATTCTCAGTAGCAGCACGGAGTCTGTTAATGTGCCCGGTACGGCAATAGGCTCGCCCCCTATTACGTGGGACCTAAAAATTCCTGGCGAAATGTGGATGTAATATTATACCTCTGCCTACCCCTTCGGGGATACAGGCGTGGCGTCTATAAATAAAATAAAAAAAGTAAATTCCTGGAGCTTTACCAACTATAGTTTCCATACACTTTCCAAATATTTAATCTTGGATGTAGCAAGCTTCAAACACATCAAAGCCCTTCCGCAGAATTTTCTGGTAATTATAATTTAGGTACATTGGCGACCCTGCCCTCGCCCTCTCCGTTTAGCAACGAGTTCTTGGAACCTTTCATTTGAATGTAACGCGTGTATATTAATGTATTTTTAATTACATTTATTAACTGCGTATATTGCGTGTTTCAAGTGTCATAGGAGGATAGTCGACGGTTTAATGAAGCGTTATGTGTATTTTACTATTATAGTAATTTAATTAGCATAATTATAATTTATGTTTTATAGTCTGCTACTGATCCATTTTTCAGCGAAAATAAGAATGAGTTTCGTATTGTCTTCGATCCACCCAAGTAATTTTATTAAAAAAAGCCATTATTGAAAGAAGATGTAGTGACAAGCATCGAGATCGGTTTGCTAAAATGGTTTGGGCACGTTGAGAGGATGGATGACGAAAGATTGATCAAGCAGATATACAAAGCAAGTGTGAATGGGACAGGACGAAAGGGAAGATCTAGGCGGACGTTCTCTGACCAGATTGGAGACATCCTAAAAACAGGACAGGTTAGAAGTACCCTAAACAGAAGAGCATGCATGAAGAACCTGATGGGAGTGAATGAAGCAAGAGAGATATGTCTGGATCGTTGCAAATGGCGTTCCGTAGTCTCTGCCTACCCCTCCGGGAAACAGGCGTGAGCCTATGTATGTATGTAGTATTAAGTATGCTGAGAATTTTACAATTGAGTTTCTACATTCAAAGCACAAGAATTTTCAGTATCTTGTCACAAAGAGCCGGATATCGAGCTTAGTGGTGTGCCATCGGAAAGGCACAATATCCAACACTGGACTGCAGTAGACTTAAGCTAGGTGATGATAATGTCGTGTTACATAATTTAGTACAATCTTTATTAAGAATGAAAAGGATTGGACCCACGACATCCGAATTCCAAGAATGAATCCTACTGTAGGCGTCTTCTCACTTTGATAAACAGCTGTAACACTTATTATATACGAATAATTGATGCTGCTCCTGTAGTACTAGTTGCTAGGCAACGCTACACGTGCCTTAGGAGGCGGGGCGGGAGAGAGGAGGGGACACTGCAACAACCTTCCATCAAAGTTGCGACGCCTTTGAGCCCTCAGTCGTTCGTTGAACGGGATTATTCGAACATGAAAGCTTATTTATTTGTTAGTAGAATTTGCTCGAGGCTTCCTCCACGTGGCGATCATTTACAAAGTAGCTTGTGTCACTGTGTCCGGTGTGACGTGAATGAAGGACAAACAAAAATACTTTCCCATTTCTCTATATGGCTAATTTGATTTTTCATCATCATCAGCCTTTAACAGTCCACTGCTGGACAAGGCCTCTCCTTTGAAAGGAGCAATTGATTTTTACAGGATCTAATTACACCATAGGCTACATACATATCCTACAGTTTGACTGCCACCGCTTCTGCATTTAAAAATGACAACCGATTTCTTTGCAAACAACTCCGTGAAGCGCTTGATTGCTGCTTGAAGCGTGATGCCACTTTATGGCTCAGATAGATGCAGGTCTGTGATACAGCTATTATTCTATTTTTTTATAGCCACACCTGTATCCCCGAAGGGGTAGGCAGAGGCGTAATATTACACTCACATTTCGCCATTAATTTTTAGGTCCCACGTAATAGGGGGCCAGACTCCGTGCTGCTACTGAGAATTTTCTAACGGAAAAACCCAATAACACTTTGCCCGACCCGGGAATCGAACCCGAGACCTCCCAATCCCACGCGCACATTTATGCCGCGAGACCGAGGCAGTCTATTATTCTATCAAGTATAATAAGATCAGAATGCGGATCCTGAATCACAGGACGTCTAGGATATAACCGCGATAACGGTATGAAGAGGATGCTGTCACCAAACTCTTTAAGAATAAAAAAAAAAAATATTCCTAAACTGAAATCAATCTAGTACTAGGTGTGGCGGCTGGCCAGAAAGAAGTTCTCCCATTTCGAATATGCCACCATCTAGCAAAAAAATAAAACCTCTTTTATTTTCCAGGGACAATAAATTAAAAAAGATATTTCCACTAAACTTTCTAAATTGGATTATGTTAATAACAAAACGGGAGTTTTAAACTATCGAGTGGGGTAGGCGGCACCCCAGGGGTGGGGTTTGAGGGGGTGGACACGTGTATCAATGAAGAACGAACCCGAGGCAAGGTGGGGTGCCATTATCGCCGGTAGCGATCGCTCTGACCTTGATGGCCAATTATATTGTAATATTACGTAAATACGTAAACAACAAACAGGTAAAATGATTCAGGTATATTTGTATGTGGGTGTATTTATTTTTAAAGACCACACGCGCACTTTTATTTATATAATGAAGCGCAGAGAACTTGAATAACATTCAATCAAAAAAAGTAAAAGTAAAGTTAAAGGTAGTAGAGCCTTGCTGATTTCAGCATGAATGGGCCGGCTCGACCGAGGTAGTACTACCCTCTCACAGAAAATCGACGTAAAGTAACAGTACCTAAACTGTTGTGTTTCGTTCGGTGAGTGAGAGTGCCGGAGGCCCTATCCCTTATTCCTTCTCCCTCATCCCACTCCTCATCCTATCCCTTTTCCCAGCCCCAAGGGGCGGCAACGCACTTGTGACTCCTATGGTGTTGCTTGTGTCCATGGGAGGCGGTAATTGCTTACCATCAGGCGATCCGTCTGCTCGTTTGCCGCCTATTACTTTAAAAAAAAAAACAACGGACACAAAGTAAGCACGGCTAGTTCTCAACATCTTTGACTGGCAATTTAGAGAATCTTCTTATAATGAAGCGAGCAGAAGACAGATGCCTTTTACGCTGGTAAGCAATAGGGAATATGCATGTGATTCAGGTATAAGCGAATATATTTTTATGACTTCATTTATCGGTAAAGAAAGACACCTCTTACATTATTTGATATTTAAACACTCCAAAATCGCGAATAATAATTAATAAAAGGTGGAAAATTTACGCGCGAAATTTAAAATGTGGAAACGCAACGCTATTGCCTAGATACCAACGTGACGACACGGTTCGCAGTGGATATGTCAAAAGTGTCAAAACAGTACCAGACATTTGACAGAGTTGACAGTTAACAACTCAAACGTTGAGAACGCTGACGTCACCACAAAGCAAGCTAAAATGTGGGTGTTTAAACTAGCGTTATGTCATTGCAATTTTCAACATTTAATTTAAAATAAATGTGAACTTCTCCACGAGTAATATTTTTTTATCGGTATCATGTTAACATAAATAAACGATAGCAACAATTTAAAAAAAATCATGCATATTCCCTCTTATCAACCCTTCAGAATACTTGCCTCACCAAACGTGAGGCGTCACTCCCAAAGTTGACAACACTATTCTTCTTCATCTTACAGGAGCCTTAAGACTCCATTCTATAAAAATACCAAATTAGTTCAGATTACAGCTATAGCCAAATAAAGCATGGTATTTAAAGGTCCAGAAATCATATTCACAACATATTTCATCAATCATAGTCAAACGAGAAGCCGTGATTATTTATCCACTCTCCCACTTTCCGGCCTCCAATTCCACCACTCGAAAGTTGATCCCAAAACAAACAAACTCTTTTAACAGAACAACACGTGCCGAAACTTTGTATAAAAAAAGAAACTTTGCAAAAACTTGGCGAGTGCTATTTCCGTCAACCTTTGTGTGTACAGCCTTAAAAGTGAACTTTCCGAATTCAAAAATAACTTCAGTGTATTTTTCCAACTTTGACAACGGCGCTGTTGTACGCTGCTGCGAAAATATTCGCAAATGTCAGGTATATTTTATAAATGTCGTCTGAGAGGTGACCATGGTTTCCTTATATAATTTGCCTTATAGGAGTAGGAAAAACAGGGATATTTAACATAATTCTTACCGCGTAAGATCCGGCCAGTCATTATATTTATGTAATCTTGAGTTTGAAAGACTTATGTTAAAAATAATATATTTATATTGAATGCAGTTTCCATTATAATGTTACTCACATTATTAATGTAAATCGCCAATCACCGAAAAAGTTTCATATCGCTACTCAGTATTCTCTGTCACAACCATAACATCCATTCAATCCTACACAACTTAATATATACTCACATAGTATCAGTTGAAGACATGAATAACCATACTTTACGAATATCTATACACATAAATAAAATTGGAGTGTCTGTTTTTAATATTAAAATTACCGCTTTTTACTAAATGCATATGGATGTACCTATACACGGTACATAGGTATACCGAAATTACATTTTTTTCAATTTTTGTCTGTCTGTTTGTTCTCGCTAATCTCTGGAACGGCTGGACTGATTTTGACGGGACCTTAACTGGCGGATAGCTGATGTACCAAGGAGTAATTAGGCCATAAATTAACCGGGTACGCGAAGCAGTTCCCTCTGGACGCGGGTGAAACCGCGGGAAACAGCTAGTACTCTAATAAGTAGGTAATTCTCAATTCTACTATATATACATCAAATTTCAACTAATATTTTAGATATATATAAGAACCAAAAATTTTCCCATCGCCTATATTTGATCACTTTCTACTAATGCTATTATAGAGCAAGATGTGGGCGTCGCGTTTACACGTGGATATCTTCCGTCTCCTTCCCTCACTACCCTCTACCCCCTCTGCCCATCGTCAAAAGATTTAATTCCTCTAAAGAAATATCTTATTTTCTTTTGTTACGGTTCATATTATTTATAAGAGACGGGCTTAGGAATCGTGTGATTATTTAACTTAGAGACAACTTTTATTACTAGATATTTTTTTCTTTTGTATTAACTGTCTTTTAGAGATGTTTCTAAGTACTAAATATTCTTTATTTTAAAATGTGTAGTACCTAAAGTACAACTGAATTAGACAACAAAGCAAATTTAAATTAAAGCTGCATGATTTGGTTTGGTGGCATATTAGGCGAGAATACAACTCCTGTACTGCGAGGTGTTAAAATTTCAAGTCGTCAGTATATCTTGGTGAGGGGACTTTTCAGAACTAACCGCTCTCGCAATCCATACATATTTATCAGCTAAAGTTTACCAATAGTCGTTCAAATTATCAATATTTTGCGACTATTAATCTAAGTTACTGCAGGTATTTTTTTTTAATGTCAAAGTCAAAGTCAAAATCATTTATTCATTTAGGCCACAAAGTGACGCTTATGAACGTCAAAAATTTAAGTTAACAACAAGATGATTCTACATTTACATTTACTGCCACGTTCGCAATGCAATAGGTAGAACCACGAGAAAGAACGGGCAATAAAACTCGTGGCCACTCTTTTTAACTGCCAGTATAATGGTTTTACAAGTCTTATCATTCCGACTGCCTCGTTGGTTTCGCGGCATAAATGAGCGCGTGGGATTGGGAGGTCTCGGGTTCGATTCCCGGATCGGGCAAAGTGTTATTGGGTATTTCCGTTAGGAAATGCTCAGTAGCTGCACGGAGTCTGGTAATGCGCCCGTTACGGCAATAGGCTCGCCAGTCGCCCCCTATTACGTGGGACTAAAATAAATCTGGCGAAAAGTGGGTGTAGCAATATACCTCTGCCTACCTTCAGGGATATAGACGTGAGATTATGTATGTATGTATTGCTCCCACCATATTTACCTCATTAGTATTTTTCCAATGTGTGCAAGTATCGTTTACGACGAGCTTGTTAACTAAATCTATTAATAGATCTACACCGATGTACAATAATCGATCGATATCTAAATAGCGACATGGAAGTGCTCTATATCAGTCACTTGTAACGAAGTGACACACTTCGAGTGCTAGATCGAAGATACAGTTAAGGCCTCTTGAAATATCCATCGGTATTTGAAATAACGGTTTTTTCCAAGGTAGTAGATCCATTTCAGCATGAATGGGCCGGCTCGACCGGGGCAGTACTACCCTCTCACAGAAAATCGACGGAAAGTAACAGTACCTAAACTTTTGTGTTTCGTTCGGTGAGGGAGAGTGCCGGAGGCCATATATTCCTTCTCCCTCATCCCGCTCCTCATCCAATCCCTTTTCCGAGCCCAAAGGGGCGGCAACGCACTTGTGACTCCTGTGGTGTTGCTTGTGTCCATGGGCGGTGGTAATTGCTTACCATCAGGCGATCCGTCTGCTCGTTTGCCGTCTATTACCATAAAAAAAATATTGTTACATAACATAAGTTCACGTCTTTATCGCCGAAGGGGTAGGCAGAGGTGTATTACACACCCACACTTTGCCAGTTATGTTTTGGTCCTAATTTAATAGGGGGCGAGCTTAATGCCATCTAAATTAATTTTTAATACGTACATAACTTCGAAAAGTAAGAGGTGTGTGCCCGGGGTAACAGTGGATCGAACCCGAGACCATCGTCTCGGCAGTCTGATAAGTACACCACTGGGCGATCGCCGCTATATTTGAAATAGTCATCGAAAAATGCTATGCTAGTTGTGATGTTGTAAGTTCATAACTATTACTGACTTTTCTTGAAAGTTTTGTGCGAAGAGAAAAGTGACTTTATTGCTCTATGGTTCACTAGTTTTTGCACACTGCCTGGATGTTGGTTATCACGACCAAAGGTAGCCTATGCACTATTCTGATATTTAAGCTATCCAACTGCAAAGTTGTATCTACTGATTTTTACTGATAGTTAAAATCCGGTCTAGACCATTTGCATGAAATTATATCAAATATCTATCCTCACAAAACATTCGCATTTAATAATAGGGCATTCCTTTGCAAGAAACATAAGTAGCGAAAAGTGGGTGTGTAATACACCTCTGCCGACCCTTTCGGAGATAAAAGGCGTGAAGTTATGTCATGTTCTTTGCAAGAATCACCGTGGGCTAAAGCAATAAGTTTAACAACAACTAAGTATTTGTAATCTTACTCTATCTGTTACCTTGTAGTGTTAACGTTAAGATACAGTATCTTTACGTTCAGTGCTAATTGAGCTAAGATAAATGAACTTAGCTTCGTTTAACGAAATAAACTAGCTTGCGCGGTGGCCTGGACTTCACACATCGACCCGTTGCTACGTAGAAGAAAGGCCACCCAACAGAGTCACTTTCACAACTTATACGCTAAGCATTAAATATTTACGCTCTATAATACTTACCTATTTTTTTATAGACTCACGCCTGTATCCCCGAAGGGGTAGGCAGAGGTGTAATATTACACCCACATTTCGACATGAATTTTAGGTCCCATGTAATAGGGGGCGAACCTATTGCCGTACCGGGCACATTACCAGACGCCGTGCTGCTACTGAGAATTTCCTAACGGAAAAGCCCAATAACACTGTGCCCGACCCGAGAATCGAACCCGAGACCTCCCAATCCCACGCGCACATTTATGCCGCGAGACCGACGAGGCAGTCAGACCAACGAGGCATATACTTACCTACTAAGGAAGAAACACTTATAACAGACTCTGGTTTTATTAAAAATCGTCAGAAATCAAAATACGTACATTAAAGCTGAAATTACTGTTCATAAGTATCACCATATGTAATTTAGCAATATAAAAGCGTACATAAATACATCACAAGTTAACTTAGGTACATAAGAATCGATTTATAGGCATTTAGTTTATGTTATTTACTACGCACAATACTTGAAATAGTCCCAAGACTCTTTGTATAAATAAATCAAAAGACAATAACCGATGATTCTTACAAAAGACGCAACATAATGTATCCATAATAAGTAGTAAGTGGCAAAGGTCATTCTCTATTTCTCTCGGTTCCGAGATGGCTACCAACGCAATGCGAAACCCTCCCTGCAATGCGCCATTTTGTTATGGGGAACTCCCATCCTATCCTACGCAATAGTTTTACTACTATAGGAAAAACGACAAGCTTTTTCATGTCTTAAAAATTTACGAAATATTTTACTTAAATATTTTACTAAAGTAATTACTGATGTGTAATTATTTGTATAGAAGGTTTGTAATTACTTACTGTAACTTAATAGGTATAGCAAAAGCACTCAATTCTAGAAGTGCATTTAAATTACTTTGTAATGTGTAAAATGTCGCAACAATTAAATAGTATAAATACATTATTTTAGTCATATTATAGTTTGTTTTCTGCCTTTAAAAAATAATTTGAAGCCAATGTTTGCGCATTCAATAAAAACTATGACTATGATATTGTCTGATAAACACAGAGTTTCAGAGCAATTAAGTCACAGATATGTTCTATAGTGAAACATGAAATCTTAGCGGGAATTCTAACATAGAAATAAAAATTAAAATGCTTCGGCTTTTTCAGAGATCGAAGCTTTGCCCGCTTATTTGTGGGATGATTAAAGGGAGGATAATTATGGTATTATCAAAACGGAAACCAATGCAAATCACAGTTTTAGGTATTTAGATACTTATCTTGGAAAACTTGACATAAAAAATAAGTTGCTTTATCTGACTAAAATTTCTGAATAAAAATGGCCGGAAATAAAATATAACCCATTTTTTCGAACGACTCAAAACCACGTAGCAACGTAAAAGTCACTGTTCAAGTCGTGTAGGTGGTTGAAACTTACACGTAAACATTAGTTCGGATCGATATTGTGTTTAAACTATGAACCAGCAGTAGTGCAGAGTCACAAGGTTGTGAGTTCAAGCGACATTGAACTTAAGCTTATTACGAACATTATGTCAAAATATTTGTATTAGCTTTTATGTAATTGCAGGTCAAACGAATTGTCTAACTTTTCACTTGTATTTTGTGAGCAACTGCACTCTGAGTACGTTTATTTAGCCTCTCATTAAGCGCCTAAATGATATTATATCAATTGGAATTCCAAATGGTTATTTAAAAAATTTATACCTTAGCAACCTGTGAAGTTGTCACAATAGGACCTTTGGTTGTGGCATAAATAGCATTTGGCCTACTACTTTTATTTTCAAAATAAGGCAACGATAGATAATAATCCTTAAGGAAACTCTAAGTAAGAATTTAAAACTCAACCACAATATAATGACCATTTAATAAAGCTGAAGAGTTTGTTTGTTTGGTTGAACGCGCTAATTTCAAGAATTACTGGACCGATTTCAAAAATTCTTTCAGTGTTAGACAGCCCATTCATCGAGGAAGACTATAAGCTATATAAAATCATGCTATGAGCCACGGCAGCGGAGCAGAAGCCGTACATAACGCGGGTGTAGCCGCGGGCTCATATAGTCATCTTTATAAATAGACTAGGTTTTAATAGGTTATATAAACAGCTGCTCAAATATTGACTTACACCTCTAGCAACCACATCAGAAGTACTCAGTCTGTTCAGTTATGAACGAACAGGACAAATTTCATTCCTATGTACTCCAAAGTCAAATCACCATGAAAAAACTCTTTCTTATATATCTCAGAGCCAATCTCTAAAAATACTCTGCAATCTGTGAGAACATTGTCCTCGCATATACGTGAATGAATGTTGGATACGTTTATTATTTTACGTAACAAAGGGCTGGTTGTAGTACGTACTACGGATCGATACGCCGCCGCTCAAGGACGGCTGTACGCGTACCAGCGCGTATCAGCGCGGTTAGGACGCGAGTACTGTGGCGGTACTAGCGGTTATCGCTTAGTATTTTATAGTTATGACAACTTTAGAGGCAATAGTAAAGTAGCAACGTTCCTACTGTATAAATAAGACCAGATTTCGCCCGCGATAACCGACTTACTGCGGTAAAAAGTAGCCTATATCACTTTCCAGCCTAACTACCTATCTACATACATAAAACATTTTTAGTCTCACGCCTGTATCCCCGAAGGGGTAGGCAGAGGTGTAAATATTACAACCACATTTCGCCATGAATTTTTAGGTCCCACGTAATATGGTGCGAGCCTATTGCCGTTACCAGGCACATCACCAGACTCCGGGCTGCTACTGAATATTCGGAAAAACCCAGTAACACTTTTGCCCGACCCGGGAATCGAACCCGGGACCTCCGATCAGCAGTCGCATACGCTATCCACTGGACCACGGAGGCAAACATATCATAACATTTCTCCTATGAGTCGTGAAAGAAAAATATGTATTTGTCCTACACATATTTTACTTTTTAAGACAATTCCCGTACTAGGAGTAGTCGTGTGTCGCGGAAGACTTTTACATACATACATAACGTCACGCCTTTTATCCCCTAAGGGGTAGGCAGAGGTGTATTTCTACACCCACTTTTCGCCAGATATACTTTAGTCCCACGTAATAAGGAGCGAGCCTATTGCCGTACCGGGCACGTTTTCAGACTCCGTGCTGCTACTGAGAGTTTCGTAACAGAAAAACCCAATAACACTGCCCGACCCAGGAATCGAACCCGGGATCTCCCGATCCCCCGCGCACATTTATGCCGCGAGACCAACGAGGTAGTCGTATAGGGTTTGATGTCGAGTTTTCCGTCTCTACGCAAAGATGGTATTTGCATCGTGTTATCCCTTAGTCGCCTCTTACGACACCCACGAGAAGATAGGGGGTGGTGACACTTGTATTCTATGCCGTCAACCACACGGCATTTTAGTAGACACAAATTATTGATATAGAAATTAGGGATGACTATCACGTTTTTCTGGACTTTAAATTCAAGAGACATAAGGTTGGATATTAATCTATAAAAATAATCAAGTGTATTTTTTTTCATGAATTTAAATTTTCATGTAAATTAACGTTTTTCGACCGTATCTCTTACACTTATCTTTATCATCTGCAAGTTTCTTTCACTTTTTGTTGAGTAATTAACATCATATTCATTAACACGCAATTTAATTGTACATGCCTCAAAATCTTAACAACATTTTTGATTAACAAGACTCGTTAAAATCTGAAGAATTATATTATATTCGAGTACTTGTGTAGTATTAAATTATCTGAGATTTCAAACGACCCTATCTTCTTAATATTATGGTCCATAAGTATTCTCTAAATGCCTGAATAAAGCTCATAAATGAAAGTGAAAACCACATTAAATCGGTTTAGAAGTTTAGAAGCGAATAGATAGACTAACGCAAACTCGTGCAACGACCTTTACTTTGTTTCTGTAAAGTAGCCACTATGTCATGACCCCAACTATTAAATTCACTAAATAACTTAAATTAACAGCTAAACTCTGCTTATCTTAAACTAATATCAAACGGCAGTGATCCCTCATCAAAATTACGAAATGTCACAACACAACAGACTTCTGACGTGCCTGGCGGCGGAAAACGCCATCTGCCGGTAATGACATAAACCTAAAAGCTTTCCGTTCCTCTTACTTGAAATGTCATTGAACTTTACCACCCTGTGATGTATATTAATTTGTTGTACATTAGGTATATCGTTTTGCTAAAGAAATAAGCCATTTGAGTATATAATTTTTCTCAGATCAAATATACAACATTGGGTCCTTTGATTTCACATGTAATATGAAACTTTGCTTTCCACTGTTCTCTTATTTTTTAATTTTAATGTGAGAAATGCGAAGTATTTACTCCGTGTCAGTTAACGTGCTATCACATGCTAATTTTAATACAATTGTGCAAAGGAGAAAGACCAAATACGGCCTGTAGCGGCCAGAAAGTTGTGAATCGTTGAAATTAAACATATAATTTTTAAAAATTTTACATCGTTTTCGTTTCTTGATAGAGTATCGGTGAAAGAATTTAGTTTTTAAAGATTAATTATTTTGAATAAGCTATGGTAATAGCGGATGAATGTCTTATGTTGCCAGCATTAAAAATAAAATGAAGTATGGTAGGCAGAAATTGTTTTAAGGAAATAATATTTTTATTACTATATTTGAAAACAATATATTTTATTTACTTTATAAGTATATTTGTAAAAAGAATCAAGAAATATATAATTTATTATACATTCCATAATTATTAATCGTTAAAAATCGTTTTGTTTTTAATCGATAGTAGAAATATTTTTTCAAACCATTTGCAACACTTTTTTTATCTGTTATGTCATTCGTGTTGCTACTGTGTATCGTAAATATTTTGCTCTGATTTATTGGTGTTTTCGTACGGTTTTAATGTAATGTAATTGAATATAAATTCAATAATAATGATCAGTACCCATGCTAAGAATATGCAGTGGTGTTTGTTATTGTGGTTAGCTTTTTTGGACGAGTATACATAGTACTTACGAGGTTCCCTAGTACACAGGTGATTATTCATTATTATTGGCCACTCTTTATGTAGTTTTTGTTCTTTAAGACGCAAAGACATACTTTTATTTACATCTAGGTATTATATTTATGTTAAAATTCAATTTTGAGGTATATTTAGTTGCGGAATAATTTCCATTTCAAATATCTCGTATCTTATTTCCACCAAAAGTTATTTAAAAAGAAATTATACAGGTTAATAGAGTAGTCATTTATCTTCAAAACACACATGGTGTTGTGTTTGGCCGTGCCAGGCCCATAATGTATGGCCAAATGGTACATCTCCTTTGACGATTATTTGAGTATCTGGATGTAAAATTTGTTTTGTCGTTCTTATAAGTATTATTCTGTCACTTAAATAAAAAACATATACGTTCTACCACATCTCACAACTCTTATTTATTATATATACGCAACACATAGTCCTAAACTAAGCAGAAATTATACTACGGGTCCTATACATGGCTTTGAAGAACTTGTACTGTAGGTACTATACATGGCTTTGAACTTAAATTCCTATCAGTAAATAATCCCTCTGATATTACGGAGCAACTAAAAAGGAATTAATTAAAGCGGTAGGTAGATGAGAACGAAAACAAAACTAATTCGTGTTTAAACTTTCACTCTCGCGCCAACAATTAACTGAGTGTGAGTGTAAGTCGCGCGGCGAGCGACAAGGTGCAAGGAGTAAGCGATTTTACACAAAACATTGTATGTTTGGCTGTAGGATTTTGAGGCGTAATGTGCCAGCTCTAAGGTAGAAAATAATCTGCCTGCCTAAGCTGCGATAGCTTATAGAAACTGAGAAATTTAAACTTTAGGATTTTGGCAAGTGGTTCAATAGCAGTTAAGTACAAAATGTCTTGTATACAGTAAGCAGTGATTGTGTGTATACAATCATGGAACAACACAAGAAGTTGGAATGGAAAGTATTTTGAGTATATGCTTTTAGAAGATTCCAATTGATACTTTATCCGGTGGTTAGAGCTACAAGACTACCATTTTACTTATAGGCATGTGTATCTTCATAACTTAGTCACTTTGGAAATCGCTTAACAAAATTATATTACACACTTCTAAGTCAAACGCCTTCTCTCATAACTTGCGCCGTACTTAGGTAGGTCTCGATAAGATCTGTCCGTTGTTTAATGCCAGAAATCACGGAACAGCTAGCTTGCACAATACGTGGAGATAGTTTTGTTACAGAGAGTAATTAAGCGCCGAAACGGCAACACGAGCGACCATGTTAACATGCGCGATGCATGAATGACACAAGCTTATCACTTTTACTTTTTAAACGGCTTCAAAAAGACGAGGAGGTTCTGGATCGGTCAGCACTCTTTTCTGTATCCTTTAATTACTCATAAACGCCTGCAGCGATTTGGAAATTTCTATGAATAGGATTCTGGAGAAATCGAGCGATCTCTACAAGTTTTATGATCATCTTGAGATGTTTATTATTTGATTTTTTTTTATAGACTAACGTCTGTGTCCCCAAAGGGGTAGGCAGAGGTGTAATATTACACCCACATTTCGCCATGATTTTTTTAGGTCCCACGTAATAGGGGGCTTTCCCCTTATATTATTCCCACGTAATATTATTTGATGATATTTCGATATCCCAAATTCTCGAAAGACATGTGAAGTCTGCCAACCCGCACTTGGCCAGCGTGGTGGACATTGACCAAAGCCTTCTACCATTGACCCAAGCCTTCTCATAGTGAAGGTTTCTCCATCTTGAGTACTAATATGCTTCTACAATATTCATATTAAATTGTGCAGTTTTAGTATTAGTCATGGTGGATAGGAATAATATTCTCTTTCCCTTAGGGCAGAGGTTCAATCCGATACCTTGCACTTTCTACAATGATACGATGTTTGTATGAATTGTTACTTGACTCAACTGAATAGCAAATCATAACTTAAGTCTGAACGTTTTCTCTTTGTAATGTTTTGAAATAGTTTCATTTATAAGCCAGAAATATGGCAAACGTGCTTCCAAAATGGTGGTTCAACTGCCAGATGCAAGTTTTTTAAATAGAATTACCGTCATGCTTTGATGTAATAGTTACAATTCTCGGAAAAATTGCAGCACAGTATACGTCAAAAACGCATTAAACTTTCATGTAACCGCCGCGCACAGCGAACATTATAAACAATAAACTTTTTATATCCCGTACAAGGGACGTCACGATATGAAACCGGGGGAAAAATACGGAAAATTCCTGAAAAAAAATACTGCGGGTTCACCGGCTCCGGCGAATAATAGTGCACGAACAATAAACCTTTTATTGACATCGTAAAGGTGAACTCATAAAAATCATTTAGCTCGGGCATTTACGATCACACCGATTTCCTGGTGGTGCACACTTTCGCACACCCCACCGCACCCGGCCGCTTTTCACGGCTTTCCTCAGAAAACTATATCCATCCAGCTCCCCCGTATAACACTATCTCCCTCGCGGACCAAGTTCGACGACCGGGGCAACGAGCGCGCGAAAGTACTTTCACTGCGCCGGCGCATGCGAGTCTCTAACGCCCGTCTGTTGTTACGCGCGCGTTTGCGTCTTTGTAGAATGGTGTTTAGTTCGGGAGATGGCAGATAACGTTCGCTGCTCGGTGAAATGGCCTTTGGTGGGTTTGCGCGAGCTCGCAACAGTTTAGATGTTAACTAGTTGTAATTCATCTAGGAATGCGACTTGTCTATCCGTCTGCTTGCGTCGTTCCAGACCGACTCGCGCAACCTGTCATGTGTCTTTGTCCTTTGCTGTTTATGTTTTTTTTACTCACACATACACGTCAACTCTTAACACGTTTAACTTAAAGTGCATTGACTAAAACTTTAATTAACTTTTTGCGGGTTAATTACTTTTATGATGGTAAAGAAAAGGTAAGTTTTCGCGCAAAACCACAATAAATAGTAGATAATAGGTGTGTCGTGTTGTATATCAATCGCTGTAGGAAGCGCGGGTGAAAGCCTTGCTTTCTGTCACGAGCGCACGCGCGCCAACTTAGCCCAAGTGCACAATGCAACTCGATGACTCGATGGGCCAGTAGCTAGGAGGTATTCCAGTCCATCACAAAGTCCTGGATTCGAGTCTTGTGTCAGTAGTAGGTACTGATTGGAGGTGAATAGCACACAGGTGATTATCAGACATATTGCATAATGTTATGTTATCTACTTATTTGGACACGCCCAATCAGATTTGAAATTATTTTCAGTTGACAATTACTAAGCTTATTTATAGACTACGTAACATCACGCTACAACACTTAGCAGCCGAGCATACCAAAGCTAGAAGGGAGAGGAGCGAAAAAATCATAGCGAAATGATGGTGTAATATTACATCTCTGCTTACCCCTTCAGGGATACAGGCATATAAAAAATATAAAGAGAAAAAAACACAACATTGTCGTGCTACACAACACTTTCTTTACTTATAATTATAGATAGCATTACGATTAACGATTGTGTCCAATCAACTCACGCGAAGACACTTGTTACTTTTACTTTTTACTCGGTGTTGCCTTACGTTTGTGCGAATGTTACATATGTATTAACTTTAATACTTTTATGAATGTTAACGCGTTTTATTTACTCGTTATACATATTTGGTAACTTAGCGCACATGAACAGTACACCACACAGCTTCAAATTCAAATAATTACAGATATAAAAATATTGTCCCATTGATTTAATCATATGTTTTAACACCTATTTTCTGCCATCTTGAAAAAGTATGTAAATTCTGCCATATACTATGGAAAAAGTGTTATTTAATAGATGTAATATGTTACGAAAACTTTCGCCGCTGCATTTTCGTGATTTGAAACTCAGTTCAATTCAATTTCTCATTTTCAACTGTATTAACTACCTGTTTAAGTAGGTACTAAATTGATCTTTAAAGGGAAAGGTAAATTGAAAATGCATAAACAAACTATTTAATATCCCTTAGTAGTTTACAATCTTTCAATGAATGGACAGTAAGTGTCTTTCCAAAGTTGTACAACAAAAACGAAAGTAGAGACTCCATCTGTGATATTCTCGGAGGTACAGCACCAATCAGATTATAATAAAGTTATGTATAAACACGACTTGAAAACGGTTGAGGCATATTGGAAAGAAAATTGGGAAAATTCAAGTCAAAATTATCCTATTGCAATAGAGCTGTCAAATTTATTTTTACTCGGTGTTTTTAGGAACGGAAGTGTTTTTAGCGATGATTTTAGGAACTACCAATCAGGTTCGAGATATAGCTTTTGCTGTTGACAGGCTATAGACCATATAACATAACGCTAAGACTCTTAGAAGCCTAGCATAAAGAAGCCTAAGCGTAAAATACATTTTAATCAAGGATCAAGTTAACATCTTGGAATCCCACTGCTATTATAACAGCGAAAGTTCATGGGGATAAACTTTTTCACGCATAAGCTACGAAACGGTTCTTGATGAGACTATATATATTATCGATTATAGGATATACATGCACATAATATACATGCATAATTATAATATATAGCACATAGGCTAATGTTTGAAACGGATGGCAGCACACTCGAAATCGAGTCTTAAAATAGTTTGAGCTAAGTTGCAGTTCATTTAGCATGAAACTCAATCACTTTCGGTAGCACGCCACTCATCATTACAATAAAACTCTGTTGTTTAACAAATTCTCACACAATTGTCAAGTCGCGGTGAGCGTAATACTCATAATAGTCGCTTTTATTTCCCTCTGCGAGTAAAAGTGGCAATTATATATGTTACGCAAGTGACGGCCCTCGGTTACGCTAAACATGGCTTTGCGTAATTATTTGACGCGTAATAAGCGAGATTTATTGACAGTTATTGTTATTGGTCAATTGGCGGGCTCCGTGATGTAAGGATTCGACACCTGTGTCGGGTAATTGCTCGAACACAATAAGACAGATTAGATCGCTTACAGGATTATGACACGCTGTCAAGTAAACTGTTAAGCGAGGAGTGGCTGAGATTGGTATTATGAATTATTTGATAACCAATAATCAGGCGTTAAACAACAGTTAACAGGCAGCAATATCCGAGTGGAGAGACCGACAGACTGCTACGCAGAGGGTCTCGGGTTCGAATCCACGGCACGCACCAATGACTTTTCGAAGTTAAGTGCGCATTACTTTGTTAATTATCGCTTGCTTACCGGTGAAGGAAAACATCGTGAGGAAACCTGCATGTCTGAGAGTTCTCCATAATGTTCTCGAAATACATGTGAAGTCTGCCAACCCGCACTTTGCCAGCGTGGTGGACTATGGCCTTACCCTTCTCATATAGAGAAGAGGCCTGTGCCCAGCAGTGGGACAGTAAGTATATATCTATACAGGGCTGATGATGATGATGATGAATAGGGAGTGTTGTCCCATGTGGGAATTGAACCCTCAACATTTGGCAGTCTTAAACGGCGAGCGCTTCAATTATTGCGCTATGTATATAGTCAAGTAAAAGTCAGGTAGAATTGTGCTGCTCATATATGTTATAATAATTGTAATAAAAACTCGGTAGCCTCTCTATATCATTGATTAATTATTCAGATAAATATTTACTAAATGAAGGTCCCAGATGCCCATCATAAGCACCGAACCCGAGACTACACATTACATTACATTGCCTACCTACCCTTCACACACACAACCAGTGCCCCTGATGTGAACGCAGTCGTGAACACGCCACACATCGCGTGCCATTTTTTGTCGATTACTAATCGCAAAGCAATACGATATCGATGCGTGAACGATTCAATATTCGATTAACTCTGTGTTGTAGAATTTATTAGCGGCCGAAATTATTTATCAATCTGATGTGTACTGATATAGTTAAATATCAAAATATAAGACAAGAATAATTATACCAATACTTATACCCTTAAAATAAGTATGTAGGTATTTATGCGATTAAGACCCGTCGACAAAAATATTGTACGTTTAAAGCACACAAGCTGCGAAAGTTTAAAATTATTCAGGAAAAATATTGTTTTAATCACTTGTCATTCCAATTCCATGGTCACTAAAGGTACAGATCGGTTCAAGAAAGTTGACCACAAATGGCGGCCGTCGCACATATGTACATTCGTGCACCAATGGCGTGGCTCCATTCTTGACGCATTTAGGGAATGCGTCAGGAACGGAGCCACGCCATTGGCATTCCACCCGCGCCTCACCCCGCACCTCCACGAGGACCTAAAAAATGATTTCTGCGCAGTGGTCATCTTTCATGAACCGACCTATATGTCTAAAAATTCCATACTACTTGATACTACCAAGTATTCATAGCAAAATATAAATCCTTACATGACAGCCAATCTCTCATATTACATAACCGATTTTGTTTTTTTAAACCAATAATATATCTGTGCAATCAATCAAATGTGCATCTAATTTAAACTGACCTAACCTACCGATCGCGATGTCCCAAAATTCAGTAACGACCTCCAAATCTCTTACCATTGACCATTGACGAATTTTGGGTTTAGCTGTACTTATTTGGAGAACGATTTAACTGTTCTCAATTGTATAGAGGCAACCTCAGTCACAAATGCCACAGGTATGTATATATTCTTTATACACATTGCAAGAGAGTGGTAGGTAAATACTTACGCTACATAATATCTAGTCCAGTACATATTTCTCTCGATGATAGTGTTATACTTACCACTAAGATCAATGCTGCTGTTGCTATTTAGAAAGCTTGGCTTACAGTTAATGCAATTGTTATAGTTTTAAATCGAACTATTACTGGACATAGACAATCAATACGAAACTGTTTATACCTACATCTATAGAACAAGGGTCTACAATTTAAAAACAAATAGTGAATTTTAAAAACGTTTTGTAACTTAGTACTCAAACTAACAAATACCTAATTAAATCTCTGAATAAAAAATGGCACATATCTATCTGTTTGTTCCGAGTTATCTCCAAAAGCGTTAAAACTGTTTTGAAACACTTTCTTTTTTGTTTACTAAATGAATAAAACGTACTATACATGTTCTCTACCTATCGAGTGAAACATACGCATTGTAATAAACTGACGTAAATGATTGGTATCGTTTTTTGTACATAAAGATGAAGCAGAAAACAATACAAAAAATATTACGACTGACAAGTGATTTAAGCGCCACTTTTTACGCGAATTCTGCTTGTATTACGCGCACGTAATAATACAGTGATATCTTAACTCTCTAGAAAAATCTTACCAAGTCTTTCAAAGATTTTTTTACGCTTACAACCTTAAACAAAATAACGTCCTGCACTCCATAAATAAGTACTTTCATTTTAAATAACAAATATGCTGTAATTTCGTTTAATACCTAATAAGTTTTGGGTTGTATTGTTTATTGAAACAAAATATAGCACAGCATAAGATATAATTGATCGTTCAGCGAAAACGGTACAAATAAAACATAGCGCCAATACCACAGACAATCAAAAAACAACCTCAAAAATATCCACAAGGCTCTCAAGTATAAAAATAAAACTCGAGCGTTCGCTGCAAACCTGAAAACATACAATCCTGACACATAAAATTACTTCGCAATCCTAAAAATCCCATCGAATAACATTAAACAAAGCTATCAGACATAACATAAGCCCTATAAAGAAAGCTCTAACAGGCAAAAATGTGTTAACTTACCACGAATGGTTGAGTCATCAAGAACCGTATATTTTAAACGGCTGCCTTAATCCTCGCACGTGTCGTATGGGTGCGCGTTTGAGTCCCGGCTGCATCTATTTGCGGTAAATGGGTCAAGCCAATCCCAAGTTAGCTGCAAGAACGAATACAAAAAGAGTAAAGCAAGGAGCGGCGGACGCGCGCGCGCAGTTACCGATTTTAAACTACAGTTAGAGTTTGTACTGCGTACACGCATAGTTAAATATGATTCAATATATTTTTTTAAGATTAAGAGGAGTTATTATTTACAAAATATTTAATTTTCTGTGAGCCTTATTTAAGAACAGTTACAAAATAAATGCTTTTCATAACTGCAAAAGCGTGACAAAACAGATTTGAAGAGAACTTCTCTATGAGAACAAATTGGTATCTCAAAAGTTTGGACAGTTATTTATCCTTTTTTTAAGGGCTATACGATACATATTGTAGATAAAAATCTTGACTGAAATAAAATTGTTAGATTATTATAATGATTTCGCCGATTGAATAAATTAGTGGCAATCTTACGTTGTTTGTTTTGTTTTTCGCATGGCATTGTGTTTACTACAGCATAATTAAGATATCATATCGCCCAACTAAGTTTATTATTACTTGGCACTATCAAGGTTGGAAAGAATAGTGGATGACATTGGAGTGACATACATAATGTATAATATAATATAGAGGCAAGGCGGAAGTGCCGCCTTGCCAACCAGTTTGCCTTACGAGTAATGCCGATACGTTCAACATGACTATATACGATCCAGACGTGTTTTTGATCTTGTAAAAATATACTGACATTATCCTCTGTTATCTAAACAACTAGTTATACCTTGATAATGGATTAACCTTGGCGCAGCCTTAGAAAATACGGAACTAGAAATTAACAAAAATCAAAAAGATACAAGTTTTGAATATGAAGGCTTTAGTGACAATTCAGAACTGCAACAGTTTTTTTATTGTTCTGTTAGTACGAATAACATTAATATGTCACAGGACAAGTAATAATTAATTTAAAATGCGTAGATTGGCATTCTATATGATGCATAAGTAGGTAATATGTTTTGACACACGACGCGCAGGTTTTTTTAATACCTTGTAAGTAGCAGTTAAATGAATTACATATCTGGATTTTATTTTATTAGCATTAAGTGCAGTTATAATTTAACGTTTTTCTAGCCCTAAACAGTATAAACCCATGAATTGAAGCAGACTCATCCCTTAATTCTCTATTGATTTTCTAGACCGCTCTTCTTACTTTTATTTTAGTTTCCAATAGAATTTATATTTTTCTAGAAAAACACTAAAAATACCTTACACAATTTATCTTCAAATACCTAATAATATCCTTATCTGAATTCTATTACCAGTGAATTTCCACATTCCGTTAATCTTAGATGTATTTATAAAGCCAGCATCAGTTAATCCCCGGTTAGCGTCGCACGGTGTAACCCGTCGTCGCAGCGCGCGGTGCATCGGCCGCGTTGCGCAACACTTATTTATACCCGCGCCTAACGCATCGCCCGACCGGTGAAAGTTTGCACTATATTCTACACTCACTCACATTTTATTCGGGAATGCCTACTATTATCGTATATTAGAAATATTTTTTGGTATATCTTTTATATTTTTTACTCCTGTTTGTTAAAAGTTACAAACAGGCTTCAAAAACCTCCTTAATTAGGTAGTAATGGAGTACTAGGCTATGAACCAATTAGTCTTTGAATTATAGGTACATATTTACCTTATACATCAAATTGGTTAGCCTATTAGTAAGATAATTGGCAGAAACTGCGCACTTTTACTTTCTACAAATAAAATTCTCCACAACCTAAAGTTTACTGGAAAATTCTTTTTAAAACGTTCCCTGACAATCACGAAGAATCTGAAAGCTTCATCGTACTATTCATGAACTTACGTGAAATGATAATCCGCACTTAGAAAGTACCGTCGATGGCATTAAGTTTCTCCTGTGGAACGACCGCGCAGCTTTAGGGTAATTCAGGCAAACGTTAGAGGTTTCGTAACTTACCGATTTAATGGTCTAATAGTGGCTTGCAATTGGAATCATCGTTCAATATACGACTGTCTTTAAAAAAATAAGAAAAGGAGTGTAATATTTTCATGTATGTAGGATGTGTGTTTCTTTATCCCATCGTAACTTCTAAATACCTGAACAAATTTAGATGTATGGCGTTTCATTATAACTTCTCGGCCTAACCAATGTAAAAATCATGGAAGGCGTAATTTATTACTTTGTGGTTCAATTTTGTCATAGCAGGTATCATTTATTTAAGTAATTATAAATCAGATGCGAAATAAGCACAAAAAACAACTGTCTAGTTATTTATTGAGCAACCGGTAGTTACGTAGGTACTACGTATGTGCAATGTCATTAATCTTAAATACAAAACTGAATAGATGATAAATACAAGTAGCTTGATACTGGATGGCCTTCGATTTGGGCGTGAGGTTAATTTCTTATCGTGCAGTACCTACAACGATTTAAAATATTGTTCTCATACACATATATGTTACACTTTAATATGCATACATCTGTCAAAGCCTTGATCGGAGGCAGCATTCAAATTATGTTGTTTGGTTTTTGTTCTGCAGTAACACGTTGTTTATGCTTGCATTTTTTTATTGTAGTACAATAATAAGTTACGATTGGGTTGACATATCCTTACTCAATTGAGGACCATTAATAAAAATAAAGACTAAAAACAATACACATAGGAACATAAAGTTTATAATCAAAGCATACTTCATGAGTATACTTGCCCTGACTTGAACATGAGTTCTAGCAGCAATACGTACACATTTTCATCAGATTAGTGTTTTTCCATTGGACGGCTAGTGGCGAGCGACTGGCCATCATCTACTCGATCTCCTTACATTACTCTGTCTTTATGAGTCATTTGAAGAAAATAAGGCTAAGGCTGGCAAGCGACTAGATGGTCAGTGGAAAACACGGATATATTTTAAGACTAGAACCATAGCTATGGATTCTAGCGCGTAGAGATTCATACTATAGGTAATATGCACCTTTTCATCCATTTTACGATCATCTAATCTAAACAAGGTTATAAAACCAATAAATAATATATAATAATATTATCTCACAATGCTTTATCATTCGGTATAAGACGTCCTTATGTGTTTATAAACAATATTAATATATTAATTTGTTGTTAAACAAGGTTGGCAACATTTCCGTGTTCTATTTCGATTTAGTCGGGTGAGGCCGCCGCGAAGGTTGCTTACGTGACAGTGGACAATTCACCTTTTACTATGTTTCATGGAAACTAGACTTGTAAACAACTTGTAAGCGAATCTTGCGATGTGTTTGCGAAGTAAACACGTAAATAATATTACTAAAACTGCAAACGTCCTTTTCAAATGTAGAATGACACTACCATTTTGACCAGAAACACACGCCTTTTTCAAATTAAGAATGATAAATGTTGCCATTTTATTTAAACTTTATATACATACGCAACTTTTAACCATCAAAATTGTAAGTGTAGGTACGTTAAAGAATAACATAGAATGCCTACTGGGATATCTGAACAACAAGCTTGCTTAGTAAGAAACTGCAAATCAGCGCACGCATATGGCGTGCGCTGATTTGCAGTTTCTTACTATATTATATAACATAACATATCTTCACGCCTTTTATCCCCGAAGGGGTAGGCAGAGGTGCATTACACACCCACACTTCGCCAGATATGTTTCGGTCCCAATGTTATAGGGGGCGAGCCTATTGCCATCTACCGGGCACACCTTTTTAAGCGAGCGATAATTAATATTTTTATTTTAATACACACATAACTTCGAAAAGTCATAGGTGTGTGCCCGGGGTAACTGGGGATCGAACCCGAGACCATCGTCTCGGCAGTCCGTTACGTACACCACTGGCCTATCACCGCCTTTTATATATTCTTACTATATAATTAGTAAACCCGAATTGTTACTTTTGCATCATTTTGACGTAGGTGCTGAATAGGCAAGGCTATACACTATTTAACTATTGGTTAAAATTATGTAGTAGTTAAGGTTATTTAATTACTATTAGTTAACTCTATAACTTAAGAAAGGGTCGGGCAAAGTGTTATTGGGTTTTTCCGTTAGGAAATTCTCAGTAGCAGCACGGAGTCTGGTAATGTGCCCGGTACGGCAATAGGCTCGCCCCTTATTACGTGGGACCTAAAAACTCATGGCGAAACGTGGATGTAATATTACACCTCTGCCTACCCCTTCGGGTATACAGGCGTGAGTCTATAAATAATAACTTTGAACTTAAGACTGCATTTACGTAATGCGAATGTTAAGGAGGAAAACCACGAGGAGCGTTGAGCTCACGCTCACGTATCAGGGCGATTAAAAAATATAGACAAAAACATGATTAATGACTTCATTCATCAAATCTATTCGCAAAAATGAGACAGTGAAAACTATTTTACTCCGTGACAAGTGGTCCCACTCAACTTGCCGACAAGTTGCACGAAATCTTTTCGCGAAAATGATGACAGAATCGCAATGAACGCTATTTTTCCCCGTGACAAGCGGCTCCTGCCAACTTGTTGTACAACTTGTCGGCTGTGGTTGAACGTTATTTTACACCATGACAAGTGGTCCCTCCCAACTTGATGTCCAACTAGTCGGCTGGTGTTCCACCCCCGCGTGGGAGCTGGCGCGTCTCCAGGGTGCGTCGCCCCGGCCGTTGTCTCATCGATCACAACAGAAATAGACCCGATGTACAATGTTTCACGTGACGTCACACAATGGGTGCTTGGCCTTGTTTAGACGCGAGAAACGATATTTGGAAAAAATAATTTCAAACGTATGTTTTTATTTGACCTTTTGAAATTCGAAGGAGTCTTTGACCGTTTGACACCAGTAGGCAGACAAATGATGTTGCAATTTCTAAGTTGTAAAACTGTTTAGACCACAACTGCGGCTCTCGTAACACTAAAATATCTGAAGAAAGCTCGAAGTCACTCATTCTTGTTAAATATCTGTATAACATAATGTAGGTAGCAAGTGGTAGCTAATTGGGGTTACAAAAAATAAAAACCTTGCGTAGTAACATTTCAAAAATGCATTTACAGCTGACGTTTAAACTCATTAAGCAACTAGTAACAAATAATTTAATTAGTCGCTACCTGCTCATAACTAATTTATATAATAAGTAAGCACTATACAGACGGCTATGATCATAATCTCTATAATATTACACAAGTTAAGTAACAACACACCGAGATTGCATGCAGAACTCTCACTATTATCTGTGCATTTTATAAAAAACACGCTTATAATTAATGAAATAAATACTTGTTTGAAGTGCATCTGACGTTTGATATTAATAACCTTTCTAAATAAACGTGCGTTTTACTTATCGTGTTGCATGTATGCGCTTTGATTTGATCTTAATTTCAAATGTCATCAATTTATACTACAAACACTGAGCATGTTACAGTCAATAAGGATGGAATAAAATACTTTCTTACAATCTTATGATAAAGGTTTTCCGAACTTAATTTTCTCTAGATAGGTAGGATTTTAAAACTGCAGTTCTGTCTCTGAAAGAATGGATTGGCTGTGAACCCTTTTTTGCAATTCCTCCTCTCCTCTCTCTAATACTTCTAATAGTAGTGTACTTAGTGTAGTGAAGCTTTGCACCCGAAAATTATTTTTTCTTAACCAACTTACGTCGTAACATCACACAATCCATAAGGACTTAAAATCTGTCTTTCATCACACCATCAAAAAGCTCCATTCAAAAGCTTTATATAAAAACGTTTGCGAGTGTGTTTGGGCGGCGTGCGCGCAAGAAAAGCGCGTTGCGGCCGGGGTGAACGCTCTGCCGGCGGTCACCGGCCGGGCGCGCGGGAAAATCGGAAAACTATTGTTGCCTTGTTGGCCACAATGCGTGCGCGTAACGCTTCCGTATCGCAACCGGGGATGCGAACTACCGTTGTACATCCTATGAACCCATGGGAGCCTGGTACCACGACGGGAGTATTGCGAGTTTATAGGAGGAGCTGCCGGGTCTAACTGAGAAATATAGTAGTGGGTTAAGCAAGTCTAATTAATATCACTACAGTATTATATTTATTTAAGGGCTTTATTTATTACATTTTAGATGCATTGACATGATGTGATATTTTATAAATACTGAGCGTTCATGACCCGATATTACAAACATTTTGTGTCATCATAATTTTAAGGCATTTTATAAAGATGACAGTCTCTGTAAAGCTTCTTACGGAAGTATTAAAAGCTTTAAAACCACGGAAACATGACGTGGAAAACATCTTAAGTATTATTTTGCCAGACATAAGGTCAAACCTGTACATTTCAAGCCAGCAAGATGATGACTCAATCCACTGAGCCACTCGTGCAGTTAAAAATAACATCGTTACGTTACTCATTTCGTCGTGACGAAAAAACAAACCATCAAACTTTGCCATTTATAAGCGTATACGTCATCGGTTTCAGCCAAGGCCTCTATTCCTTAGACTATTTACTTTAAGCTCTATTCACTATTAAAACTGTGGCAATAGTTATAGAAGTTATATAAATAGTCTGCTAATCCCTGATATCACGTGATAAAGCTTTGTCTGCCATGATTTCCTCGTATTTAAAAATATATAGTACTATAAAAACTATGTCAACAGATTCTTAACACGAGATAACATCAGCACTTTTTTATCTATGACAGAAGTGTTCTAAAACAACGTTCTTCAACATTCTTAATAACAACGAGCTTCTACACTCTAAACAATTTGGTTTTACAAAGGGGCGCTCCACGACCGATGCCGGTGTTGAGCTTGTAAAACATATCTTTGATGCCTGGGAGGATTCACATGATGCTTTAGATGTCTTCTGTGATTTGTCCAAGGCCTTTGATTGTGTAGAACATGATACATTGATCAGGAAATTACATCACTATGGTTTAAGTAGTTCTGCTCTGCATCTTCTTACTTCATATTTGAGTAATAGGATTCAGAGAGTTGATGTCAACGGGACGCGTTCGCATGAGTCTGTAGTCAAAATGGGCGTCCCACAGGGTTCAATCCTCGGTCCTTTTTTATTTTTAGTTTATATTAATGACTTACCACACCTCGTCAATGACAAGCACGGGATAGTACTGTTTGCTGATGATACCTCACTTTTATTTAAATTAAAACGACAGCAAATTGATATGGACGATGTAAACATTGCTATCTCAAAGGTGGTTCGCTGGTTTGAGGTTAACAACCTGCTTTTAAATAGACTAAAAACTAAATGTATTCGATTTTTGATGCCTAACGTCAAACAAGTGAACACCTCAGTAAAGGTTAAGGATGATGTGTTGGATCTTGTGGATAACACCAAATTTTTAGGCATTACACTAGATTCTAAGCTGCAATGGGGACCACATATTAGTAAATTGTCGAATAGATTCAGCTCTGCAGCATACGCAGTCAGGAAAATTCGCCAGTTAACTGACATTGACACTGCCAGGCTTGTATATCATAGCTATTTTCATAGTATAATGTCATACGGTATTCTCCTGTGGGGAAATGCTGCCGACATTCAGACCATCTTTGTTCTGCAGAAAAGAGCTATTCGAGCAATTTATAATTTGGATTATGGGGCTTCGTTAAGGAATAAATTCAAGGAAATAAACATTTTAACAGTTGCAAGCCAGTACATTTATTCCAACTTAATATATTTATTCCAAAACAAGGCCTCATACCCAAAGAAAAGTGATATCCACAATTTGAATACTAGAAATAAGAGGAAGCTAGTAGTGCCGGCTACCCGGCTAGAGAAAATAAAAAAATCTTTTCAAGGCCCATGTGTGCGCTTTTACAATAAAATGCCAAGCAATATTCAAAATTTAAGTTATAATAAATTCAAAAAGATTATAAAACGTAAACTTTGTCAAAAAGGGTACTATTCAGCGCTAGATTATATTGAAAATAAAAATGCTTGGGATTAATTTGCTCGGTCCCACAGGCTACTTATGTTTGATTAGTGTTAAGTTTCATGTGAGTGTGAGTTATTGTGTCTATATTATGCTAGTAAGTACTTTTATATTATTATTAAAAAAGCCTTATTAATTGACAACAACATTATAGACACACCAGCTCATATACTTATGAAAAATTCAATGTAGTTACTAAGTTTTTGAATTGTATAGAATCAAGACGTAGAAAAGAGTGGCCCGGAGTTTCTTGCCTGATTCTTCTCACGAGGCTCTACTTTCTGAACAGGCATTTTTTTTCAATGCTCAACTATGTTAATATGCATTTAAAGTTACTTTTTATTTTTTTTATTTGTATGACTTTCTGACGTGTCCAAAAAATTTAAACATTTTGGAATGGAAATAAACATATTTGAGTTTGAGTTTGAGTTTAAATTTTATTGTAGCGTTAACGTAACTTCATAAAAATACTGTCAAAATTTTAACGATTTAAAAAAGAATATTCAATCTTTTTTATTTTTACTTTCGTATTGCTGTGCATTTAACACTGCAATTGGGCAAAGGTATCTTCCACATTCAGCCACTGATACTACTCTCGCCAGTCCTCCATAAAATTATATTTAGTCCACCAAATATCATCATTTCTTAGGTCTGCCACTGCACTTCAAACATTCTAAACTAAATCTATTCTTAGACTGCCTCCGTGGTCCAGTGGATAGCGTATGCGACTGCTGATCGGAGGTCCCGGGTTCGATTCCCGGGTCGGGCAAAAGAGTTACTGGGTTTTTCCAAATTCTCAGTAGCAGCACGGAGTCTGGTGATGTGCCCGGTAGCGGCAATAGGCTCGCCTCCTATTACGTGGGACTCGTGCGTGGGACCTAAAAAATCATGGCGAAATGTGGGTGTTCTATAACACCTCTGCCTACCCCTCCGGGGATACAGGCGTGAGGCTATAAAAAATATATTTATTTTTATTTATTTTTTATATACTCACGCCTGAGTCCCCGAAGGGGTAGGCAGAGGTGTAATACTACACCCACATTTCACCATGCATTTTTAGGTCCCACGTAATAGGGGGCGAGCCTATTGCCGTACAGGGCACATTACCAGACTCTGTGCTGCTACTGAGAATTTGGAAAAACCCAGTAACTCTTTTGCCCGACCCGGGAATCGAACCCGAGACCTCCCAATCCCACGCGCTCATTTATGCCGCGAGTCCAACGAGGTAGTCATAAAAATATGATTATTCTTATTAATCCGACCGATAGCAAAAAGATTCTAAAGGCTATGGAATAATAATTCCTTCCACATCATCTACCTCTGCATATCAAGCTTGCGTTCCCAACACCAGAATGCGACCACAAGTTACCGTTCCGTTCGCAAGCCGTGCCATGAACCCTGCGTCTCGTTAGGAACATATGTTTGCATATAGCATGTGTCCTGTCGTGCTCCGCTGACTTCTGCGTAATCATTACCCTATTTATATCGGCTCTGTTACATTGTACTGTTATAATGGTATCCTGTTAGGGTTCAAAGGCTTAAGCAAGTTTTTTAATCACTTTTAAAAGCCGCTTTAACTTTCAGAAGACAAACGTACTTTCCAGAATAAATTTTTATTCTGGAAAGTGTATCCTCTACATTAGAAACATGTTATAGTCCTTGAGCAATATCATCTGCGAATTTGACTTCTGTCATAAATTTTTATCATAGTAGCAAAGCAAATATCATTATGCTGAAAGCTGAGGCTGTTCTCTTACGCCGAAAAATAACGCTCATGTAATTTTCCGGTAATTTTTACCGATCGTCCTAAATTCGCAACCACTGAGTATTTTTCTACTATCACATCATCAGCCTTTAACAGTCCACTGCTGGACTAGGCCTCTCCTTATTTTTTATATTCTCATCATCATCCTCTTAGCATTATCCCAGTTTTCAATCTGGGGTCCGCTTTCTAGTCTAACCGGATTTGGCTGAATATTAGCTTTTCCACGGAGCGACTGCCTGTATGACCTCCGCAACCCGAAGGGATAGCGATATTCCATGGTTTAGACTAGTGTCAGTTTATTTAGAAAGTACTTACGCCCTGTAACGACTGTCAAAGATTTTCATGACAACTGGGACCGACGGCTTAACGTGCTCTCCGAGGCACGGGACAAGCGATAATTAACAATTCAATACGCACATAACTCCGAAAAGTCATTGGTGCGCGCCGTGGATTCGAACCCGATACCCTCTGCATGGCAGTCTGTTGGTATATCCACTCGGCTAACGCTGTCAGCTTATATTCTCTCCTTATATTTTCCTACTATAGTATCAAAAAAGAACCTGTTACTTGATGCAGAAACCCTTTCATCACCACACAATCGATAAAACAAATTCATCAGTAGGTATAGCTACTGGCGATCGACACAAATAGGTATTTAAAAATAAAACAACGCTTCAGTAAAAAATATTTATTTACAGTATACAAATAACGAGAAAAAAGAAACTCAAAAATAGTGACTAATTACATTTCCATTTGTAAGGCGCGCGTTCCCATGAACATATCATGTATAAGATCGCTCAGTTCCCCAAAACATGTATTGTGTGTGAATATATTTTATTTTTTACGCTGACAATACTGTGATACGTGAAACGCCTGGGAATGCCAGTGTGGAAATTTCATATTGTTTTTATACAAACTTTTTGACAGATAAAAATAAGATTTGTCGTTGGTTTGTCTTAATCTTTCATTGAGAAAAACTTGTGAATGGAGTCTAACACGAGAGCACATAGATTATATCTATGCCTACATATTATTATATATATGTTTACAATATAATGAGACAACGATTTAACTGTTAGGCACATCATTTTGGCTTCGATTCTCTTTATCGTCATAAAAATACTCAATTCTAATAAATATAAATAAAGAAGCAAAATAGGAAGACACTCGCTTAGAGCAAACAAGCTAGACATAACGCTTTAAGCCTGTCTCACTAGCTTTGGCATTATCTACCGGATAACTAAAAATATTTATCTATCAGATAACTTAAATAACACTTATCGAAGAGTAACAGGCTCTTAGTACTACGTAAAACCACACAGTCAGCTGTGAAATCTTGTTAAAAGTACCAGGGCTGCAGATCACACGAAGAGGTTCATCGTTCCACAACATTCACTAAAACAATATGTTCTCCGCGCACCATGAGTTGTGGAATATGCCTCGAACATTCCCATACACCGTTGCCAAGAGGTGTCTCCAAAACTTTAGGTATCGGTGAGATCTTGGCGGCAGAACCTTTTGCGACCGGCGTACCTAAAAACGTATTATGTTAGAGACTACAAAATTATTAATAAGCACATAAAATCGACATTCGTTCGAGTTGGGAGGCAATAAAATAGTATTAAAGTTTATAATTGGTAATTCCGCGTAGATAATGGACACGTTTCTATGTGATAGAGTTGATATGTCTTAGTGAAAGATAAATGTTAAATGGTCCGCTTTCATGTTAAGTACAGCTAACAAGGGCCCAATTCTACTAAATAAATTTAGTTTGGATATGATGTCAGTGTCATAATTACGTCACAAAAAGCGTATTCTTCTAAATTATCTGATACTAGAGGACACCAGCAGCTACGCCTGCATTTTTTTTAATTTACCCGTTTTGGCCGATCCCGTGGGAATTTCGGGAAATCCCTTCTTAGTGCACCCCTACGGTCCCCAAGGAACATACATGCCAAATTTCAGCTTCCTGCGCCCAATAGTGTCGGCTGTAGCGTGTCTGTCAGTCAGGCAGTAACGCAAGGATTTTATATATTAAGATTTGAATGAAATTGTAACGAGATCGTATGTGTCAACGACGAACTGTTTATTTTAAATTATACGATAATGACATTAGGTTATCAGAATACCGCTTTTAAATCCATACAAAATATAATATCAATGTCATATTAAAATAGCAGAATTGGCCCCCTGTTTATTTTATTAAACTATGATGACTATCAGCTGTCGTGGGCAATAAACGCTTCCAATATGTCATACACCTAATTTCTTTTTTAATTTTATTTTGTGAGCGATCGTATAATTATTTCTTAAGCGAAAATTCAATAATAGCGCGGCACAGTAATCGAACGCTACACGTCACATTCAAAATCAGCTGTATTCAAAATCATAGACCTATAGTAAAAAAACCTAAGACTGCTACTTGATGTTGTAAGTCTATTAACTCACCTAATCCAGGAGGCGCTTTCCTTTTCCGGGCACCCTTCCGTTTCCAAATCTCGACAACGTCGCTTAACGCCATGTTCCACTGTTTGTCGAATGCGATCACTGTCGCATGTAGTACGCCTCTGATGCCGGTGTCTTTGCGGGTCGTTATCTGCGGAAAAAATGCCTGCATTATATTAAGATAGAAAGATTTGACACATGCATTTAAGAACGAAATATTTTTTCCATCGAAGTACACAGTCTAATGTGCTTTTTTTTTTGTTTGTTTCAGAACGGTACAGTGCAGTGCATGAAGCGTGCGGAGTCCCAAACCTATGTGTTCATATCTGCCTTCCAGCCTAATTTCAAAACCTATCTCTCTTTGGTAAGTATCTAGTTATTTTTTTATCACTATAGAAGAAAGACTTCATAAATAATTCAGCAATTTAAACTGTGTACCAATTATCCAAATGATGTCTCATTTGGATAAATGGTACACAGTTTTAATAAGAAAAGACAGGAACAGCGAATTGGACCCGAGATTTACGTTTGGCATGCTTGGAATTGAACTCAAAGATAATGGAATATGGAGTAGCAGGATTGTTTTATACTTTATCGCGGTAGTTGTCTATAATATTTCTGGACAAAATTGACAAAAACATTCCGAAGAATAAGACAGCATTGCCATAAAGGATGGCATATAAATAATGATTGATGATATACGTTCAACTACAAAAGAGGTTCAGAACAGAGGGTTTTAAAAGGTTAAGGTTATGAACACAATATATCACTTATATTGATCTACGTTGTTAGTTATCTTAATGGCGATACGAATTGATGGATCCATAATTCAAACTATCGATTAACGTTTGCAGTCCTCATTTCGAAAGCTTTGAAATACTTAAATGGGTTCAATCGATTTTGAGATAACATTATTTTTATTTAAATAAATAACTAGAGGACGCCAGCAGCTACGCCTGCATTTTTTTAAATTTAACCGTTCTGGCCGATCCCGTGGGAATTTCGGGAAATCCCTTCTTAGTGCACCCCTACGGTCCCAAAGGAACATACATGCCAAATTTCTGCTTCCTGCGCCCAATAGTTTCGGCTGTAGCGTGTCTGTCAGTCAGTCAGTAACGCAAGGATTTTATATATTAAGGTTAATATAAATATTGCTTTTGTAAGCCTAAAGTGCAGACCACGGGATGCGAAGCTAAATATGGTAATGTAAGCTTTTGTATTAAAATTAGTGCTATGGAGAAATTCTATGTAAACTTTATTGTCCTTTGAACCACTGGTCCTTCGAGCCGGATGTTGCCGTAAGAATCTCATCTTAATATTTATTACTTGTTGTTGTTACCAAAACGTAGCCCGAATATATAATAAACTTAAGTGACAATGCTATTTCAAAGAGGGTTCAGCCTTAAGGTAGCTAGGAGGTTTAGCTAGATGAGCACACGATCGAGGCAAATGGCAAGAACAAAGATGATGAATATTATAAAAGTAAAAGTACAAAAACATTTTTCTATCGTGTACTTTTACAGTGCAATCATCGAACAGAAAACAATACCTAAAAAGAAAACCAATTCGATATCCTTAACCGGCAAAGGCTGAATGGGCCGATAAGATACTGTTTCTTATGATAAGCATAAATTCTAGCAACACTAGGTTAGGAGGCTGTTAGTGACGTCATCGGCATCGTTTATAGACGGGAAGAGGCTACGTCCCCTTATTATAATATCTAGCTGGCAATCGGCCAATCCTATCTGAGTTTTCTACGAGTCACCGCTTCTAGTACATTCCTTATCTTTTTTTTGCATTGCGTCTGCATATAAATAATTCTGGGGAAAGTGAATGCTTAATTTATTGTACTAAGGCTGGTGGTAATACCCGGGTTCTTTTCATGTGTAGTCATTATTTTGATAAACTGCTCCAACGTTTTCCGACTGTAATTAATTGAAAATATAGCTCACAAAATGCAATGCACACTTTCATCATTAAATGCCAAAGACTACGGTTTCAGTAATTGAGTTACCATAAATTTGCCAAAGAAATCCCTAATCCAATTATAACATCTTATATTCAATTACGAATACTCTTTGAAATGCCATCAGCACCATCAAACTTTTATCGAAGCATTAGCCAAAACCTGACACGCAAAACCGCCGATATAGACACATTTAAGTGGTATAATTCAATCAGTTGGAAACAAACAACGTTCTGGCTGGCGGAAGGCGGTGCGACCTCGACCGGGGCCGATTTAATTCGTAAGTACCGAACCAAGGTCTGACAGATACGATGTATGGAAACTTTTTGGATTTTTCCTCCTCTGTGGTTTTTGGTGTTTGTTTAAGGCTCCCATGGCAAGGTGAAGGAGGAACGCGAGCAGACTTATAACAAAAACAAACAAAGAAAATTAAAAATAGTAATGGGAATCGAGGAAACAGTAAAAAGGCAATGTGCGAAGAATTTTTTAAAGTCGATTACCATTGACTGGTGAATTCTACGCCGAAAAAGGTCATTGATAGAATGAACAAGATACAAAGTTAGTTGTAGTGCCCCATATGGTTGGAAGGTGGCCAGGTGTAACTGTGTGCGAGACAGATTGCACTCCACGGACGTATCACGAGCAGCCCGCGGCGGGCTCATGCTGTAAATATTTTTATAGAGTGGAAATATACTCACACTAGCGAAACGATGAAAATAGCTTCAGTTTTTATTCGATCTTTTTTGTCACGTCCAAACTGGGAGAATTTGACTGGACGGTAATCTTACGCTATCATTGGTAAGTAATTACAACGATATACTACCATGATTGAAGACATTTACTGAGAAAATATTCAAGGATGATAAATGGGTCGTCGGATTAAGACATAATTCAAGACTTTACTGCATCTCCAGGATCTTAAGATGAGATTAAAAATTGTATATTTCAGGTCACGAAGGTCGATTTCGAGGTAAAAATTATAAAGGGTACGAACTTTAATGTGTAAAAGCCATTAAAATATCCATTACCACTTATGTGCTGGCCATTTGCTGAGGTTGCACCAAATAAGGGCAATGTAAATAAAACTGTGCGGCTGTGTGACAGCTAGAAGGTGAGCTTCCGGGTTGAAAGTTGCTTTTGGCCCAAGGTCTGCGACTGAACGTCAGAGGGCACTGCTCTGCACCGACTGCTTACGTCATCCGTTAAGGCGACCTTATGTGTAGTTCGTATTTTAATAGCTTATGCCAGTCGTGTCGGTAAGTGCTCGGGAATTAACGCTTGTCTGGAGAAGGTATTTATTTATTCCAACGATGAGATAATCTACTAACTCAGTCGGACACTGGTGTTCTTAATCCAGTCGTTGCAGCAATGAAAGGAGTTAATATACATTAAGTCGATTTGTTCCGACATTTTTACTTGGTAATTTGCTTTAGAAGCTATATTTGCGAATATATCGCAAACATTATAGCAGCTGAAATAACGTTAATAAAGAGAGGATTGTTATACTGCAAAATTTGGAGCAAAAACAATACACGTATGCATGTTTACATTGAACATTTGGTAAAAATGGCTATAGTGTAACTTACTGGTGATTTAAAACATTTAAAGGAAAATAAATTATAGCAGAAAATAAGACGCATTTTGTAAAAATGTAGTACATTTAAAAGTTATATAAGGCAAGTGTGAATGGGACAGGACGAAGGGGAAGACCTAGGCGGACGTTCTCTGACCAGATTGGAGACATCCTAAAAAAAGGACAGGTCAGAAGTACCCTAAACAGAAGAGCATGCATGAGAAACTTGATGGGAGTGAATGAAGCAAGAGAGGTATGTCAGGATCATTGCAAATGGCGTTCCGTAGTCTCGCCTACCCCTCCGGGAAACAGGCATGAGTCTATGTATGTATGTACTTAAAAGTTATAGCTGAAATGTCATGAGAAAATCTTTCAAAGTTCAGCGTCCACATGAGCTTAAGGTGTGTGGACATAAAACGCGCAACACTCTGATATAAGGGAACAGGTGCACACGTCGCGTGCACTATACCCGTTGTGCGCGCACCTGCCACCGTACTGCACATATGTAGACCCACCTTACGTTACCTCATACGACAAAGAATCATACTGAGGGTTAAGCAGGGGTTATAATACTCCTAAATCATTAACTAGACATTTCTGCTGTTGAAAATTAATAAATAATTACAAACCTGAACTCATACAACAGATAAAATGTAATTCTGTAGCTTCATAAGGAACTACAATTAAGGTAACCACTCATAATGAATTGAAACGCCTTAAAAGCTTTTCAGAGGTCATATCACTTAAGATCTTTATCCAAAGAAAATACTTAAAATGGTTAACATGCCCTCGGTGTCGAAGGCAAATTTTCCAGTTACATCCCGAGTTTTAAGTAGCACCAATGAAATGTGGAAGCGGGCCAGGAAGATCATTGAATGCAATTTAGCAATCATAGTTGACAAGTGCAATTGCAAAACACCTTGGACGTGACACTGACAATGGCGGACTGACCTTAAATCAATTACGCAATCAAAATACTGGGGTACTGGAGCATTAGGCCGACTATGACGAGACATGACAATGGAACGCGGACTATGTATGTGATATAAGGCCGAAACTTGTGAATTTCGGCAATACACGTCGAAAGAGTTCTTATGTAAATGATTTGGTCTTCCGTTGATCCAACAAAATATCATGATTATCAATCCAAGGTTGGATATGTGAAACCTTGAGCAAAGACTTCTAAAATATTATCACAATCAAGAGATGCATAGATGCCGATGCATACCTTAAATCACTTAAAAACAATCACTATGCTATTTAATAATGACGTGACGCTCGTAATGTATATTATCGCCTGACGTAGGCACTTAGGCAGGCCTTCACTTTAGCAATCAAGAGAGACAATTGCAGTGCAGGTAAAGGGACAACTCCTACATTCATCGGACCAACAATGCTGATGTTGACAGCGATATCATCTTTATCGTGTATGTCAAGGTTGCAATCCAAGACCAAGTCAATCAAATCTCGATTTCTAATCCCAATTCCCGATCGCTAAACCCACTAAGCCAGATATCAGCTTTCTGATCTTAACAGATTTCTCACTACTAGCTTTTCCACTGAGAGTTCAGTGTCAGTACAGGACACAAGTTCAGATTGCAATCTGAACTTCTGAGGCCAAAAGGTAAAGCGATGTTCTATTGAGATTTCTAATCAGGCTCAAGATATTTGAGGATATTGACTCCCAATAACTCAAAGATAATGCTAATGCTGATGGTAGTGTATTTGACAATATTCCTACGAGATGGACAATTCAAGGAATGTTTTCCCGCTAACCGACGGAATGTGTCGCGCTATTGTTGGCAACGGGCGCGATGCCTCTAACACTGCACACTTGATAAAACCTGACGCCGCTAATGCTTTATATGAAGCAGTTTACAGAAAGTCTTATAAGAGTTAAAATCTCGAGTAGTAGGTATTCTAGTCCAAAAATATTTTTGACAATTTTACAAGACGAACAAAATGTTTTGGTTAACTCTTCTGTGATTTATGAGCAAAAAATCTAACAAACTTGTGGAAATGTCCAAGAGAGGTTCACAGTATTGTTGATATTGAGCAGTCAAATTTCAAAAAACCATAAATCAAACTTTATGGAACAAACTATATGCCCATATATTTCGGCCGAAGCTAGATCCGTTGCTATTCTTATAAATAGAATTGATAAATCAAACCGAGGCGAGGACATCGGTTATGCAGCTATCAAAATCAAAATTGGCAAGGGGAGAATGCAGATACATTTTAGAGCACTTCCTAAAGATCCGTCGTAATATCCAACCGAATCAGGAAGTGAGCGAAGTAAATGATGGAACAACATATACGAAGACATTTGGCTCGGGCAGATCAAGGCGAAGGGCGTTGGGCGATACTACTGCCCAGAATTACGCAATCATCTATTTTCATGCAGTATGTTGTAGGAATCCACTGGCAGATGTTTAAATGTCTGATACTCAGTACGACAGCACGCGGCGACTACATTATCGTACTTATTTATGAGACCCTTCACAGCTGGGAGACGCCTGTATTAGAAACGTTAGGAACGAATAATTAATGGCGATAATTGCAGTACTTGTAATAAAGATAATATTGTGTATTTATGCGATTTCGTTGTTACGTTTTGCATATCTATTTTTATTTGAGTTTGCAGCTTTTATATTCCCGCATATAAATTCGATAGTTACGTGTTATTTAAGTATCAGAAAAACAATGAAAGGATGTACCGTACAATTTGTTTAATTCGATGCGGTTATCGGCGATATGAACTCACGAAAATAAATAACGTAAGATTTTTCACAATCGAATTATAAGTTTCAGAGACCACTTTTAACCCTATACTTGACGATGTGCATTTAAATGCACACTTTTTTTTTAATATTCTACAAGCAAAATTAAGTACATTTTTTTTTTTATTTACTACTCATTCACCCATGAAATGCCCTTATTTAACATAAAAAAATATTACTGAGCACTGGCGACACTTGGTGTACGCAGTATATCGCAAGATAGTGGAGCGTGCGCTTGCGTCTACTGCCTATAAGGTAAAAATCGATTGAAATCATATTATTTATTAACGAAATTTAATAAAAAAGTGATAAAAACAGTACCTAAATATACAGTCTTGTGAATTAAATATAGATTTTTTCAATTTGAAATAGTTTATTCGGAAAATTTTTCATTTGATCTTGCATGTGTCTTTAAATGCACATTGCCAACTATTAACAGACCTACCAACACTAGGCTGTGTGCATTTATAGATACATTGCCAGTTTGAAGGACATTGCTTTTAAAAGAACATTATGAATTTCAATTAAATTATTTCTTTCTATTAGCTGTTTATTTTTTATATTTCTTTATTTTCTAGCCTTCTACAAGGACTTCGAGAATTTTGGCGTTGGTACCTAAGTCTGCAGCTAGTTCCGACATAGAAAAAGTAGTTCTTTGGAAAATGAACTTCATTATGCATGTTCAGTGCCATACTTCGACAATTTATTCACTTCAGTAAAATTTCTGGAACATTTGAGAAATGTTTATCTACGGTATTTTTGCCTTAGGGACTATCAGGCAAAACAGGAGCTGCAGCCAAACTACCTACCTACTGATAAAAACCTAAAAAAAGATCGTGGATCTTTTGCCCAAGTCGTTTCGAAACCAAAGATATAAAGCGAATGAAACTAAAAGACTTTCGATGTGCCATAAGTAATGATTTCACCACCTTTCAAAGAACTAAGAAGTTTTCGAATACGTCCAGAGGTTCGAAATTTGTTACACCGCAGACGTCTGACTACGGCAGATATGACCACTTTGGACACTTGCCATCATTACAAATAAAGGCAGATGCAAGAATTGCATAAAAGTCAGACTAAATTAATATGTGTAAAATGCAACGTGAGGCTTTGTTTGGTATATGGTCGTTATTGTTTTTATGATTATCATACAAAATAATAATAATAAATTTCATTGTTGACATGTCTGATTACTGATCTCTCATTATTAATAGTATTTTGTGTGTTTACAACATTTGTAGTACTTAAAGATGTTTTTTGGTGTTTAAAAGGACCTTAAAAGTCATAGACAATTATGTTGTTGTCTTTATTGCTCATATTTGATCTCGTTACTAGTAGTTTTTTTTTAATAAACCGTTGTTTCATCTTAAATAAGTCACGTTTCAATTTCGTCTACACATGGCAATGTGCATTTAAATGCACACGTTTTTTTTTCGACGAAGCTGGCAATGTGCATTTAAATGCACATGCTATATTTCCAAAACTATATATGTATGATTTTTTTTTGCATTTTTTAGATGTATTTGACACGTATTAGACGCGATATATGTGAAAAAAATAATGAATATATACAAACAAAACCTTTGCCAAGTAAAGGGTTAACATACAAACTCGCATTTCCTTTACAGTTACAATGATTTGCTATTATCATAACTACGATTGAGACAATTCAGTAGCACCTACGTACGTTGGCCTTAAAATTTGGTTTTCCAATTTAACGCCTTTCGACACAAGTTGGAGAACTCAACAGCTTACGAACTCGAACGCTTTTCTCGAAGCGTCACTTCTCTCGGACAACGCATAATAAGTTTTACATATGCAGCAGCACCGGCTCTACTCATTAGTTTTCCTCACACGTTACATACTATTACAATAGCAGAATAACGCGGCTACCACTGGAACTCGAACGGAAGGAAAAGGCTCCGTTTCGTAACAACTCGAAGGTTAGTACGGTAAGGTCGAGATCGCAATCAGGGATGTACAATTGGGTAATATATTACTAGTAATGATGTATTATTATTGGTGTAATTATTACTCATCGTAGGTCAAGTTGCGCAATGTTATGGTCTGTGTGATCCGGTTTTTATGAGAACTCGTCTAATTATTTAGATCGATAATACTTATTTTTGCTCTTACTGAGTACTGACAGTCTAATAATGTATAAATGGCTGTTGCGCGCAGTTTTATAGAGCTTGCTTAAAAAAATATACATTTTGTAAACATCTTTTCAATTCCTTTTTGCCTTCTTAGGGATGGAATACTAAAATCTTTTCGTAGTAGCTTACTACGTCATCACTTTCCAAATTACATGTGTCAAACTTCAGAGGCAATATACAAGTAGGGTGGTAGTCAAAACCGTTAACAAATGTCGAAAAATAAACATAACTAGTCAAACTTTAAAACCATACACAATGGTTTTAAAGTTGGTTTTTATTTTTCAATAAAAAATCATGATATTGTGTACATAAATATTTGAAACGTTTGTTTACGAAATGTCGATAGCCTAATGGCTGGAACTAATAATCGATCTTATCTATGTTCCGATTGTAACAATCACTCAAACACAAAATGAACGATTCAATAAACTGAACTCCAGTCAACATACGCCTAATAGTAAACATAATATCATTTGGTTAATTTATTGATTTCATAACTAAGAAAAAAAACTGTTCTTTTAAATACCAATAACCCTTTGCATCAAGCATACCATACCATGGTAAATATGATCGAAGAAAATTATAGAGTGAAAGCTTTATTATCGCTTTTTTCAATTACCAATAGCAGTGAAGAATACGGGGGGATCGCTGTAAAGTATGCTACAGAACGTCGAAGAACATAGCTGTAGTCTTAGTGAGTAGGGGAATGTCTGACACATCTCCCTCCAGACTAACTCGAATCATCAATTATAGATTCGCAGGACGAACCGCAGAATTACCACCACAAGAGCGAAAAACGCCAAAAATATGATTTAACCAAGAAGACCACTCTTGTCTTCCACCTCTGTCAGTAAAAGCTCAGGGGTATCTTAAAACACACTGACATCCATATATTTTTGACCTCTATACTTTTAATATGTGTCAGTAATATGTTCATTAGTTTATTCAATAGTAATGCAGGGTGTGAGTGAAAGTGCACAAAATATGCGCGGCGGCACCTCGCCGGCCGCACGTTTCTCTCCGCATACATCTAACGTTCATCTCCACATATGTAATCGTGCTTGTATCTGTGTAATGCAACTTGCAGGTGTAGGTACCAAGTACTTTAGTTTCAATGGTTTTAATAGCAATACTAGTCTTCATTGATTTAAAATGATCGCTTGCCCCGTGCTTTGGAGAGGGCTATAAGCCTCGGCTGTCATAAAGATCGTTGAATTGGGAGAGTTAGAAGTCCCTTAATATACCAACAGGCACGGAGATATAGCTGCCCTTATGAATTGCGGAGGTTAGACGACAGTCTCTCCGTGGCAGAGGTAATATTGGTTAAGTATAACATAATGGTTTTAGGATTAATTTTCCAGAACCCACTATAATCAACCCAACATAAGAGAATCACGATGGGACAAACGTGTACGTTGTGTAAACGTTCCTTTTAAAAAATTAAAGATATAAAAAAAAACATAAGAGAATGATATGAAAAATTCAACACGACTTCTGTTTAGTTATGTCACAAGAATTACCGTTTAACAACGCTGTTATTTTCTCTCGCACGTCAAAGTCGAAAGCTGCTGTCGTTATGAGATTTTTATTTATTTTGAACAAATCTTTATGACGAAATGTTATATCATTGACAATATGATTGGTTTACGTATATGTTTATAATTATTATCCGGCCTGTAGATGCTTAAGCAAAAAAGGTTATAGACATAGCAGTAAGTAAAAATCAAAATCACTTTTTTTCTTTGGATATATCTGCAAGTGCAGATTCCCTTGCGACGAAGTTTATAAATAAAAAAATTGGGCAAGTGCGAGTCGGACTCGCGCACGAAGGGTTCCGTACCATCAACTTTAAAAGAAAATCACGTTCGTTGTATGTATACTTAAATACTTTATAAGTTTCTACCTGTTTATTAAGATCGAGTAACAAATTGCTTAAAAATTACGTTTGTTGTATGGGAGCCCCCCTTTATTATTTACTTTTTTAAATTTAATTATTTATTTTGAAAGGTAATATACAACTACATATTCTGTGAAAATTTAAGGCGTCTACCTGTTACAAATTTTGAGCAAAAAATACGAAAAAACACACGTTTTTTGTATGGGAAAAATAAAAAAATGAAAATATTAAGGGGGGGGTATGTTCATTTTTTATTTTTAGTATTTGTTGTTATAGCGGCAACCGAAATACATAATTTGTGAAAATTTCAGCTTTCTTGCTATCATGGTTTATGAGATACAGCCTGGTGACAGACAGACGGACAGACGGACAGACAGACAGACAGACAGCGGAGGCTTAGTAATAGGGTTCCGTTTTTTACCTTTTAGGTACGGAACCCTAAAAAACAGTTGAAAATACCACAAAATTAAGACAGCAGACAATCAATTCCAATTTCAAATATTAAACTAATCGAAACTCACTGTAAAAATAATAACGGTAAAAAAGCTGTCAAAATAACTTTTTAATAACACATTAAGCGATGAGCCTGCAACTCTATTCCGAATTCAAACACACCATAAACAAACAGAGCTCGACCTTGTCATATATAACCGAAACATCCTTGACTACGTCGCTAAGGCCAATATTCACGAACCCAAAGTTCAGTGACGTTTGTTTTGCATATACATGCTTAAATAGGTCATAAGTCCCCAGTCACACGGGCGAACGCGTGCGATACCGGTGTGTCACTCGCGCGATATTTTTTTTAAGATAATCTGTCAGATTTTGCTGATAGTTATCTAGTTATTGATGAATGTACCAGTGAACTCTATCTAGGTCGTTATAAAGATCTCCAAGAAGTAGAAGACGCTATAGGTAAGAAAATATATTATTAACCAAATTTGGGTTATATAAAAAAACACAACATAAGAGTTTTAACGACATTCATTTTTGGATTTCCAATAAATAGATTTTCAATCCTTAAATTGCCCTCAGTTATACCATTCACGAATCACTGAGTCACGATATCGCATTGCAGTCGCAACGATACCGTCGTTTGCTCTCAACAGTTTCTCATGTGTAAGCCACTAACATGTTAACTTTTTAAACAGGTCACGAGCAAAGGCTAATATTATAATGACACTCGATAAAAGGTCGCTATACTCATATATTTGTCGATATCCTTACCGAAAGCTATATTCGGTAGCAGATTTATTTGGCTTTAAGGGCCATCAAGTTTTTGAATGCCAACCATTTTAATTTACTCAAGATTAAAATAAATAAAAACCTATTAAATACACGTTTTATGAACACAGAATGGCGCGTAAAATATTTAAAAATCTGACACAAGGAAATGTATAACGAGATGCCTTTGATCGCATCGCAATTTATTTAGACGTAAATAACATATTTAAATATAAAACTGGGTATAGCGAGCTCCCACGCGGTTTTCAAGAGTCATCTACGAAAAATCTCATGTACACTGTCACAGTTGGAAGTAATGGCCGGCCTTGAATAGTCTCCAAATATTCCGCCATTTTCCCAGCCTGTGACCGTTGACCGCTAGAGAAAGTAAACAGACCCGACGCGCGGCCTTGGCGAGGCCGTCATACGAAAAGAAACGACCAAAACCGTACTTTATTTATAAACGTATTAAATCCATTTTAGTCTGTAACTTGACTCATTATTCGAAAAAAATTTAGGTGTCCTTGAAAATGACACTTTGATGCGAGCAGATAGAGTGTATATTCGGTCGTTGACTAGGCGGGGAGCCGGCACCAGTGAAAGTGAACGTTGACGGTACACGCGGAAGCGTAGCGCAGTAGCCAAGGTAGAGGTATGATAATGTGATTAGTATTTACTCGCATGCCTCGTTCAAGTAATACTGGATAATAAAACTGTTTATTTATAGTCGTTGCACTAGGTTGTGGTCGCGTTTTGACAGCCAACTAGCGCCATGAAAGTGGTCCAGCTGCTTAGCGCGCGATTCTTAGCATCGTGCATTTGACATGCGACGCGAGAGAATGTTGTAAGTCGGAATTTCTCAGTTATTTATAGGGATTACGAATGCTTCAAGGCAACGCTGGCAAATAGGAACTTACTTCTTTCTTGTCCACTTGTTCAGTTTTGCTATATTGAACATGGGATTGACTTTTTAAGAGTCAGATGTACAAACGAGTCATTCAGAATCTAGACAAGTAATTGTATGGTTTCTGAATTTAATAATTCTGCGACAATCTTTAGCCAATCTTAATCCTATAGCCACTTAGCTAATATATCAGCTGGTTTAAAAAAATTAATAACTAATTTACTTAAAAAGCAAAAACGAGTTTTATACTTTCCTATGATACGATTATAATCTTTTCAATCCCATAAAATGTTTATTTAACAAACAAATATCCTGAATATTAAGTAAATATGTAAAACTTTCACTGCCAGAGACAACGCGAGCGTATAAACAACATTGCAATAAAGGCACGTGCCGACTAGACAGATATCAAAACCGTAACGAATCCGGTTTTTTTTTTCATTGACAGATACAAATACGTAACGGATATCCCCTTGCCAAGGTCACTGTCAAAGCCGAAATGCAGAAAGTCAATCGTATTTCGTGAACCGGACATTGTGACGTAATAGCGTCTAGAAAATAAATGTTTTAGTAGCAAATTGTTTATGACAGATCGTAAATAAAGTGCGGACGTCTGTGTTAAAGAAGTGTTGAAATGTGGAGCGTAGGTTTCAGTTGTAATGTTCATACATTGTGAGATGAATCATTGAGTAAGATCTACTGGTCACGATACAGCATCATCGAACCTTACACGTATGTAAATAAAATGGGTTTTATACCACAACAACTTCACCGATATCCATCTATCAGTATGCCGTTATTTGTCAAAATTGTAACCTTTATTATTGACCAAAAAATAAATAAATAATAAATGAGGATAAAATAAGAATAAACACTATATTCTCGTTATTTATAGTCTTAGTGATATCTACCTACCTTATAAGAAACTATAAAATGCATTTCCATATATTGATGGTAACGCTATTTATTTCTCGCACGTAGACAACTAGTTTATCCGGCATATAAGCTTGCTATATTTTAAAAAGGAAACTGGTTATAGTGGGTGGCGCTTGCACAATACCATACATATTCTATTTAACCCCTACTATAATGCTGACACGTAATTGATAGTAATACGAGTCATAAACAGCACAGTTGCGCCATCTATATCCTCGTAATAACTCATAACGTTTGATAAAAAAAATCTGCATAGAAAACTGAGCTAACATGTTCTTTCATTCACACTCAAAACGTAGTAAAGGATATCTTTGCGATGTTTAATATTAAACCTTAATGTGTATAGTTTTAAAGTTTAAAATTAAAGTGAGTAAAAAAATAGGCAGTATTATGACGGCAGTCGCGAAAGTTAACTCGGTCGTTGCGCAAACGTTCCAGATACACTCTCGATTTCGGCAGCCACGGTCACGGACACCTGACGCGGTGGTTTTGTATCGCGCGCACTACTGGTGACGTCACCACACAGTGGGCACCTGCCTTTACGTGATTTATGTGTGCGTGATCTTGTGTTAGTGTGTTGTGAAGTGTACTAGTGAAGTGCGTGCGAAGGGTGGATGGATTGGATTTCTATTTTTGCTGTTTTTTGTATGGCAATGAAACATCATGGCCATGTCTGAGGATTAAACAAAGGTATTGTCTTGTCCTCTACTTTCAATGATATTTATGGTTTAAAATCTAATTCGATCATAGCTTACAACCACTTGTACTATTAAAATTATAACTACAAATATATTTATTTCTTCGGAGTCTTCAGCTTATTTTAGAAAACCCTTGGTTTGATGGAAAATAATAAAAGGCAGTACATTTATTAAGCTGTCTAAAATTACTTCCGTACTTTTTATTGATATTCGGGACCTTCGGCATAAAAAAAAATAAAACAATATACGATATAGTCTGTGCACTGAGCCAATAAGGCGGGGCATTCACGTGACACGACGATTTCTTTCAACGATCACGCTCCGTAGTTCTGCGTGAAGTTGTAAAAAAGTCAATCAAGATCATTTAAGTTTTACAAGGCAATGAAGACAATTTCAGACATTCTTAAAAGTTCACTTTTTATGACAGTTCTATCTTGTAAGAAAAAAAGAGATGAAAATGAGATATCCATGCGTGTGTTCTTTAATTTAAAAATTAAATTTTATTTTAGTAAACTATTTGTTCAAACTATTGATCAAATCTTCTCAAAATATCATCGCAACCATAGGAGTATAAGGTTTTTGCTTTAGGATTAAAATTAAAGCGTGAAGCAAGGGAAAATTAAAACTATATGAAATATAACAAATACCATTAGGTGGCAATAACATCAGCAAATCCGAAGTATTTTTAAATATTTCAGATTTGAATAAGCGGGTGAAAAAGAACGGTATCTATACCTCCATTTACTTTAACATTAATTATGTAGTAGTGATGAACTTACGGCTCCCACTACTAAAGGTTCTCAGTAACAAGAAAAAATACAACTGGAAAATGCGCACATTCAAGCGCAATACGCAAAAGAATACAACCGAATGACTATAAAGTATTGTGAAGCACACAAACAAAGGCGTCCGAATATCCAGTCAAAAACACCGACCTTCAGGAGGCTGCATCGTAGTAAGGAAGGAAAATGCAGGCGGAAACTCCATCCGTGCATAAAGAAGCGTCGAAAAAACTACGGAATCCAACCGGTGGCCTTCCTCGACACCATTCAAGGCCAGGCCCTTTATCTACTGATAAAAAAACTTACAAACAGACTGATAGCTCGCCAAGGTCTCGGCCCTACCGCTGGCTAAAGGTCGAGGCGTATTTGTTTTTTTATTATTTGAATATCGGCCTTTTGGGTTTTTTTCCGTGAGATCTTCAGTTTGTTTACAATGTGCTAATGAAGGAACTGTTTATTCTACACGTGCTTTCTTTGACAGCTGATGTTTTTTTAGAACATGGCTATCCCTTACTGTAAATTAATTTGTTTTCTTGTTTTTGAGTTTGATAACTATAAAATTATATGTAAACTTTTACAGATAGTATCGCGATTAAATAATGTTATTGATGAAGTTTTCGATAGTGACGAAAATATCAAACATGCCGCTATAAAGTTATTGTATTCTAATTAGTCAATTAGTGTTTTACTAGTAAATCTACATATCAACAGAAAACACACTTTAGATAATAGCATATAACATTTTATTTTAATTACATTGATTATTATTGATTTTATGTAACATAACTTGATGTCTGGTCGATTAACGCATAATCATAATAAAAAAATATCAAACTAATCCAAATTAACAAACATTAAATGCCTATTAAAAATTACTACTATTAGGTATTACTTTATAATCGTCGAACATAAGGGCGAGTCCACACTACTGAAACGATGAAAACGATAGGCGCGTAGCGAATGATGGTCAACCGACTCAAAGCGAATTCGCGAATATTTTGTGCTGTCACCTTACAAATGTATTGACAATGTCAAAACGTGTTGCACCACCTCTTTGTTTACCTTCACACCCCCATTGTCAGCGCCACAGTAACATTAACACAGCCATGTGCAAAAGCACGATTCTTTTTTTACTGTGCAATTCTGTGCCAATATATTTAGGCGTGCAAGCCTTTGAAGAAACTGGACTACACTGTGACGTGGGCAAACCATAGTTATTTATCATTAACATCTTAATTAATGATGTCAGTTTTTTATATATTCTCGTAATAAAATCGCAGGGAAGTACCATCATGCTTAATACTACATGTATAAGACATTCATAGAAGTAGTATGGAAAGAAAAGCCTTTGAGCCCTTACAAAATAAGGACTTACTAACAAACTTTTACCCAATTTGGGGTTATGTACTTATTTTGTAAGGTTTACACTATTTTGACGATATGATGGTGTCTATCAGTGGTTATTATCTATTCCAGTATGTCTTTCGCTTTCATGAATTTTTGAAGACCGATGATTATAGGCAAGAAACATTTATTTTGGTTAAACGTTTAACCCAGGGCCTATAAGATTTTTTTATAGACTCACGCCTGTATCCCCAAAGGGGTAGGCAGAGGCGTAATACGTATTACACCCACATTTCGCCATGAATTTTTAGGTCCCACGTAATAGGGGGCGAGCCTATTGCCATTACCGAGCACAGCAGCAGACTCCGTGCTGCTACTGAGAATTCGGAAAAACTCAGTAACACTTTTGCCCGACCCGGGAATCGAACCCGGGACCTCCGATCAGCAGTCGCATACGCTATCCACTGGACCACGGAGGCAGTCTTAAGATTTTGTGTAAGCTAAGTCATTCGAGGATGTGCATGTATCTATAAAATTCGGTTTAACACCATTAAATAACCAACGTCCGTATGTCCTTGTGTGCGTCACGAGCACCAAAAATAATCGTAATTGTAACTCACGAGAAATAATCCCGATGTAGGAAGTACAACATACACATAATAGACGATAATTACAAAAGCAATCAGTCAAAATCAATAGGTAACGTTTTTTTTTTATATTTCTGGTTATACTTTCTACTCTTACAAGGTTGAGGTTCATACAAAAGCGGAGTAGTAGGCACCACCTAGGTCTAATGCGAAGCTCTTAAGACTAGGGCAATGAAAACTTTCTATAAGACCTATAGACGCAACTTATATTGTACTAAACTTCGACCACTGATCCGCCTGCGTGGGACCCCCTGAAGCGGGAATTACCAAAAATTCTCTCTTAGTACTCTCCTACACTCCCCATGAAAAATATATACTTACCAATTTTCTATTTCTTGCGTCCAATAGTTTTGGCTGTGCGTTGTCTGATAGTCAGTAATGGAACAATTTAATATCCACAGATGTGTGCTTAAGTTCAGAATACGTCTCTTGAAATATAATAACAAGAAAATGATTGGAAAACGCAAAGATCAAAGTGATCATGTTTCAAATTAATATACCAACAGTTATGATTTGTGTTTCGAGTGACATTAAATTATTTGTTAGATATGAAAGGTTCGTATTAGGAACAAGATAATAATTTTATGCTGATAAATATTACAGAGTGGACACAAATCTTCAAATTGATGTCCATAATATAGATATTGTTTCTGTCGCTAAATTATATTAGCTTTGTATTTACAACGGAGTCTGGTAATGTGCCCGGTAACGGCAATAGGCTCGCCCTCTATTACGTGGGACCTAAAAATTCATGTGTAATATTACACCTCTACATACCCCGTCGGGGATACTGGCGAGTGTCTATACATAAATAAAAAAAAATCACAACGCTATTACCCTATTATTGTTCAGTGGACGAACAAGAGTAGGCAAAGGAATAAGAAAGTAAAAATGTTTGCCTCATTTTGTGATTCCTAGGTTTGAATGTAGTACCTACTTACTGTTACCAATTATATTAAGGTAAAGGACCTTCATACAATTGTTAAAATTTTTATATCTACAATCTCACCAGCTGTTAGTACCTACTATTTATATTGGAACAACTAAAATAATTAACATTCGTTACAAGTAATTATAACAATCTACTACGACCTAGAGAACAGCACATGTTCTATATCTTAATATATAAAATCCTTGCGTTACTGACTGACTGACAGACACGCTACAGCCGAAACTATTGGGCGCAGGAAGCTGAAATTTGGCATGTGTGTTCCTTGGGGACGTAGGGGTGCACTAAGAAGGGATTTCCTGAAATTCCCACGGGATCGGTCAAAACGGGTTAATTAAAAAAAATGCAGGCGTAGCTGCTGGCGTCCTCTAGTATCATATACGCCGCAAAAAAATCAAATTAGATATTTTCATCAGAGCAAAATTTAGTTAGTTTCTTAAGTACAATTATTATCTAATTAATATTTTCTCGTACTGCAGAGTGTAATGAATAATATTTGTGTGTGTTGCTCACGCGTAATTATTTAGTGGCACAACCAGAACGACGCTAACGCACTTTCTAAACATTTTGTAGTAAAAGGACTGCTTTACGTTACAGTAGATATTTTGTATAAGCAACAGTGTAGCAGAGATTTGCGGCTTATGGATAGGCATGTCGCATATAAATCTTCACAGCGTTTTAGACACAACTCTTGCGATATATCCTGTATTGCAGGGACTTTACAAACAGCCAACGGATGCAAAGAACGCCTAGACTTTAAACAATTTGTGGATCACACGAAGTGTTGACTCGTGTGGGATAAACCTTTTTTTTATAGTAATAGGCGACAAACGAGCAGACGGATCGCCTGATGGTAAGCAATTACCGCCGCCCATGGACACAAGCAACACCACAGGAGTCACAAGTGCGTTGGCGCCCCTTAAGTTTGGGAAAAGGGATACGATGAGGAGTGAGATGAGGGAGAAGGAATAGGGGATAGGGCCTCCTGCACTCTCACTCACCGAACGAAACGCAACAGTTTAAGTACTGTTACTTTACGTCGATTTTCTGTGAAAGGGTAGGTTTTTTTTTTGTTTCCCCGGTCCAGCCGGCCCATTCATGCTGCAATCAGCCAGGCTCTACTACCTGGGAAAAGAACCCAAAAACCACGCAGCAGCAATGACGTGGCCGCTTAAACCACTGCGCCAACTTCAGTCAACAGTCATATACGTTTGTCCAAAAAGCCTTACGTGCAAAAATGCAAGTAAAATCTGCATTTGCATGTAAGTGTGTTTTTTGTAAAGCTATAAAAAGTGCATAATAGTGATAACCAATACTTTTAGATCAGTATGCACACGCGAGTGGGAAAACCTGGGTGAATATTGAGAATTATCGTGGTAAGGAGCATGTAATTTCTTACAAAATCGAAGAGAGAAAAAACACATACATCACAAATCCAAGAGTCAGTGTAAAGTTTATACTCCAAGCAAAAGTCAATAAACCTGTCATGAAACCTTTCTCATATTTTGCATGAAATTGATCGTTAATAGGAACCGCAGTACACCGACTTTATCGTCTATCTCTCACACCAATTATGCACCTTATCAGATGCAGCCAAGCTCTTCTGTCAACTGTTGTTTGTTGTACTAGAAAGCGCACCCCAGTGTGAAACTCTTGGATGGAACCGGGATAACGCTAGGACGATGATGAATCCAGCCAACCTTCCACTAAATTGTCTAACTTAGATACTTAAAATTTCGCGATTTTTACACATTAATGTAAGGAAACTGAATCGCGGAAAACGTATTAAATATTTCTTCTATTATTACAAAGACCCCGTGCGCTTCTTAACGCACTAGAGGACGCCAGCAGCTACGCCTGCATTTTTTTTAATTTACCCGTTTTGGCCGATCCCGTGGGAATTTCGGGAAATCCCTTCTTGGTGCACCCCTACGGTCCTCAAGGAACATACATGCCAAATTTCAGCTTCCTGCGCCCAATAGTTTCGGCTGTAGCGTGTCTGTCAGTCAGTCAGTAACGCAAGGATTTTATATATTAAGATTTCTTCTATTATTACAAAGACCTCGTGCGCTTCTTATCTCAAAATCAAGAATACCGTTTCATCAGTCGTGATCAACATCCAAACACTCCATTACCTTAATTAAAATATCTGCAGCTAATTCCGATTGCACTTTTTACTTCCGCTTTATTATTTTTTAAAAGGTTAACCGGAGAACGCAATTCGTGTCCTTGTTATTTCATGTTAATTTCGGATTTTATTAAACCAACTGACCTCAATAAAAATGATCAGATAACATTTTGATTTACCGTAAAAATAATAAAATAACGATACGTGAAAAGTATTTCCGCGTTCTTCAATTAGTGCTGGAATAAATATATATGGTATTACCGTTAGCCTTGCACGAAATAGTTACACATTACAACCTTAACCTTGCTCTACGCTTAAATAATTAACAAAAAAATAAATAAATAAAGAAAATATTAGTTTGACTAAAATTTTATTATTTGTAAGTTTTGTAAGACCTCAATTTTTCCAACTTATGCCTACATGCAGCCTATATATTTATGAATAAGTTGCATGCATGAGTTTGTTACTGGCTTCATAAAGGGAAGGATTTTTATGCGATCAGATCTATCCTAATATACTTTTGTAGTTAAACTTGTGACTAGTATCTAAGGTCAATTTTACTAATTTATATAGAAATATAAATTTAATTATTACAATATTTGTGAAAGTAATCTGATTCTGAGAAAATATCTAGAATCTTGACCACGAGTTCATAAAGATACCAAAAGGTGTTCGCAGTACCAATAGTCATTCCATAATAGTACGACACGCCATCGAGGCAGCCGTAACAAAATTATATATTCAAATAAATATACAGCATTGATACTGTCAACATTACCATATAAAACGATGACAAACGAGCTCAAGCCTAATTCAAGATAAAAACAAACCTTTTTATAGGCCAAACTGTTGAGGTCGCACCAAAGGATGCGCATTTGATATTATAATATCAAATTATGAACCATTTCAATAACAAATCCTCATTAATAAATATTTGATCATCTCCTTATGTTAATATTAAGTTAATGCATTTAGGAAGTGTTTATTTTATGTTAATTTTTAACATTGGCCTCATGAACGTTTTTGGTATCGTTTTATAAATGGAATTTGCGAATTAAAAAGTCGTTATTAACAACGATGTTGCCATGTTTTTATTCTTTAAACTTGTATAAAGCTTTGTTTTTTTTTGCATGAGTTTTTTGCCATAAAAGATATGTAGCTACCTTAGAAGTTTTTGGCACAAACTAAATAAGGATATAAGCTCTTTAGGAAGACGACCCTGTAGTAGAAATAAGATTACTATATCAGACTTAACAAACTCTGGTTTTACATAAGCCTATTGCGACATAAAACAAATAATAAGTCGAGGACTAGTGGCACAAAACAATGAGAACTGGACTAAACAGCCAACTGATCTCAATACTGCTTTATCCGTTCCATTATTAGGGTCACCGTCAACCATACAGCTCAGAAATAAGCCACGAGTTGTAAGAAAGCTTACTTTACAACTAAGTGTTACTGAAACACTCCTAACTCGTATCAATTATGCAACTGACGATAAGCAATCTCACACACACTAACCCACATTAGGAGTTATCGCAATCAAAACAATATTATCGGTGTGAGAAGTGCATGGTATGGCGTGTGGAGCAGGAAACGCGCAGCGGCCATGACAGGGCGCCGCGACTCCGCCGAGGCCACCGCCATCTACAGACCGCGTCACACTGATGCGTAACAATACTATGTTTATCATTTATATACTACGATCACCCTTAACAGATGATCATCAGAGATATACATACATTCATATTTATTAATAGTACATGCGAAAGTGCAACTGCGCTTTCACGACTAAATTACCTTCCTAAGAGAAGACATTGTCATCTATTTCGTTTTTTTATTCAATGCGAAAAGATTTTATTAGCAACACAGGTTTAGCAAGTGTAGAAATCTTAATATATAAAATCCTATAACCTAATGTCATTATCGTATAATTTAAAATAAACAGTTCGTCGTTGACACATACGATCTCGTTACAATTTCATTCAAATCTTAATATATAAAATCCTTGCGTTACTCACTGACTGACAGACACGCTACTGCCGAAACTATTGGGCGCAGGAAGCTGAAATTTGGCATGTATGTTTCTTGGGGACCGTAGGGGTGCACTAAGAAGGGATTTCCCGAAATTCCCATGGGATCGGCCAAAACGGGTAAATTTAAAATAATTGCAGGCGTAGCTGCTGGCGTCCTCTAGTAGATCTATAAAACTAAACTTCATAATGCTTGAAAAGTTTTAGAGAAATGCATCTATCTATTTAAAAAAGTGAATGCATCTTATGTCGCATGCATGCAAAATAGTCGTCTTCATATTATGACGTGTTACATCAATAACTACTTTGTTTAAAAGCCAGACATTCTCCTCTCCAAATCCATTCTCAATTATCAACACTGACAATCACAAATGCAATAACACTCGATAATCCATTATAAAAACATCTAAAATGAGATTTATATTGACATGTTGCGCAATTTAATATGAAAAGAAAAATATAAAAATGGAGAATTCTCTAACATTAGTCAGCTGTTCAATCTCATAAGCGATACTTTCTCAGCGTCTGTTGCGCCGGAGATGCAAATTGCGCCAATCATTGGTGAATCAGCAGTATCGTATGTAATTCTGATTGTACTCTGGCATTTTCTTCAGACCCCCTGCTTCATTGTAAGTCAAAGACCAACAGGGGTATAAAAGGAAAGTCTTTTAGAAAGAGTGTGTTAAATATGTGTTTGGAACTAGCGAAATGTCTTATATTTTGATGGGCAATAGAAAGATGACTTCTTTTGAATAGTTAGATGCATAAAGCGGAATTAGGAAACAGACTGAACGTACCTTTATATTTTATGCATTCCTCCTTCTTTGCCGTGATATTTTCCAAAAATTCCACAATTATAGGCACGGGAAGAAGAAATGAGACCGCCGAAAAGGCATTTCACCTCTTCTTAAAGATATTTACGGGCTTGTGACTATATATAAACATACGTATACATTCGCAGACTTAAAGCAACTACAGTAGGCAATCATAATGTGAAATACCATTAGAAGCGAGAAGTTATGTAAAGCCTTACGTTCAAACACAACCAGCATTCTTTGACGTAATAGCTCTTGAAGATTAAAGCGATATGAGAAAACCAAGCTACTCAATACATAAGCTACTGAAATGACCACAGACTTCAGTAAAAAGCCTTCGAAGGCAATATTATACTCCCTAAAAAATGCCTCGAAATGTATTCGCCAATTTTGTCCAGAAATGTGCGGAAAATAGTCCTTTAAGAATCTTCATCAATAACCTAGAGCAACTAAATATCACCTTACAAAATGTCAGGCGTGACACGCTCGTACAGCCTCTATATCAACAGGCTTAAAGGTCAAAGTTGAATGCGATAATTCTTGAAATAACGAGGAAAATCCGCAGAAGGAAAAGGTGACAAGTTATCTCATAAGTTAATTTACGCATTTATGGAACATGATACATCAGTTTACAGCGCATATAAAGTTCATTGACGAAGATTATATGAGCAAAACTGGCAGATTCTCGCTGTATAAAAGAAAATGCAAGATGGAAGCCATATATGGTCAAATAGCCTCGGTGGATACAAGATTTTTTTCACTGGACAGATTTTATGACAGGTTGCAAAGACAATAGATCCTGTTTTTCCAGTAGAGTTTCATCGGTCGCAGGGACGCAAGACTAAGCGTGCGTTTATTAACATTTAACATGATCGTTCTTTGTCTCTGAGATGGCGCATTGTAGCCGGGCATCGGTACGCATACGCGTGGGAAGATGGAACACACAATATGATTATGTATGAACAATATTCAAGTTCGTATTTCCATTACAACTTTTGTATACTGGGAAGCTTATATTCAGTTTTAATGCTGAGGTTTTTCATAAAACGTATGAGCTTGTTTAAAAGGCGACTAACATTTGTAGAGCCCCGCTGTAGTCGTAAGTCTACTGTCAGATAGAATTTAGAAAATCAATTACAAGTAAAAGTTACGAGGCACATAATAGTCATTTAATTAAGTCATAAGGTGTGCGGTAGACATAACACGTCCGTCACCGTCGGCGGTCGGGCGGCGACTGCGCTTTGCGTGCGCGTCGGCCGTCGGCGTCGACAGGCGGAAGCGTTCGCGCGCAAGGCTACGCTCATGACCTCGCACCGTCTTTGTCTAGCGCTATCTAGCGTCTGTTTACCCGCGAGGCCGAATGCATCATACCTTTGCTTGGCGCGTACTTGAAAACTAAATGATTATTGAAACCATAAATTTATCGTTAGGGTACGTTTCTTTTTGATGAGAAACCTTGTAGATAAATTGAGTGATAATGGACGGAGGTACGGGCGTAATTTTCAACAGCGCGCCTTTAAATATATTTAAATTGTTCATACTTTTTGTTTGTATAAAGTATTTATGTGTTTTGGTTATTTTCAGATATGGCGCGATTTACGTGATTGCGCCGATCGTATGACCCAGTGGGAGCTGTTAAAGAGATGTAAGTACTATTTATACAGTTAGTTGAAACTTGCGGAAAATTAAACGTCAAAGGGCTTGAAGTAAACAAGCGATTGCGTATCTATTACAGCGTCAACATAAAATAATAGAGGAAATAGAAACATCTAGAATATATTACCAAATAAACCATAAATAAGGGATAAAAGTAAGAAAAATGCTCACTAAAAACACGCCTATTTCAAAAGGCCTTTGCCTGGGTCAACTTAGCATCAAAACTGTTCAGACCAATACATATTTGATATTAAATCTTTATCCAGTCCAGAAACTTTTGGTTCAGCATTACACCTGCCTTTCAACGCTCGTTCGTAGCCTTTCGTTAAAAATTAGGGTGATATCAAAACTGCCAAACAAAACTGGACATTTACTACAATATATTCCTTCAATAATACACCTGACTTTTAACATCATGTACAGACTTCACTTTCAACGACCACAATGTACCAGCTCTCTTGATATTTTATAACTTCATTACATGCCGTCATACAAGGCGGCAGTGCGTCGTGTATTTTTTTTAACCTCAGCGCTTGAATGTAGCCGACCTTGTCATTGGCCACAATTCGGGGTGAACCGCTGCCTAAGTAACGATAGCAAAAAACGCCACACATTTATATTGTATGACTCTACTCTCAATAGATTAATATAAGCTATAGTAACTCAGTAAGGATGGTAAAAAAATCATAATGGTAAACTTGTCAGGCAAACAATTTTACCAAATTAAAAAAAAAACGAAATCTTACGCTTAAAATTTAAAAAATAATTAAATAAAACTATAGCTATGACTTAAGGCGACCTTCTAACTAAAAAATTACCTACATTAATTACTTTACTATTAGACATTTTATTTCAATTTTATTATTATTTCAATGTATTTCCGCAATATTTTTAATAGTTTACATAGTTCACAGTCTATAAAATGATTCACCTAACCCGAGATCCTTGGAGGAGTCAATATACTTAGACGCTTGGTAAATTTTCCAACCGCTAGAGGATAAAAGTAAACTATTATTTATACTGAGAATCTATTATGCATTAGCTTGCATATGCCTATAATAATTATCTTCCGTAATAAAAATTGTTTGCTAAAGGTTGTTAATAATATTGCATCAAACAAATTGAAATATGTTTTTATGATGAATACTTAATAATAATAGCTAAAAAGACAAGTTAACTATACACTTATATAAAATTGAAATGTATTGCCAATATCGAAGTTTTCTTTTAAAGTAAAAGTTCGGTTCAGTGACAGGCTGACGAACGAGGGGGATCGATACCTTTTAGCAAATTTTAAAACGAATTATTTCTGTAGGAGCAACGTCCGTCTAAGTCTATTAAACGCGTCACGTATTACTACGAAGATAAAATAAACCTGAAATGACCTGTGACAGTCTACGATATACTAGAATTAATTAAAAACAAACCATAGTCCATCGTCCATAACCTTTATCTTCAGCAATTTGATGAAAATACTAGTTTTCAAAGTCACTTAAAAACCTCTAAACACAAGGTTAGTACTAATTACAAGAAAGAAGACCAAAAAATGTGATATCACATTTTTTCTAGAATGATCATGAACTAGATATTTTTTCTAGAAACTTCTGAACGAAACGTTGTTGGCTAGCTAAGATTACGTCACTTTCAGGAAAAACAAATATTATTTCCTGTCGATCAGCCATGAACATTGTCCCTTTGAATTATTCGTTTTTTTTAATGAAAATTATCATTATTGATTTTTCTATTAATATATTATCGTAGCTAGGCGTACTGTACTTGTAATAGAACATCATGTATTTGATAAGGCTGACCTCTAACGTATAACAATCAACAATAATACGCCCTTTTTGTTGTAAATAGATTGATAAAATAAAATAGACAACGTATTAGTACTTCAGCGATTCTTTTCATGGAAATATCATTAAAAAGAATTCTTTATTTTCAATTAAAATACAAGGTTTTGCGCCTTATTGAACGGTACAATTACAATAACCAATTTCGTACATTCACACAAAATACTTTTAAGGAGCCCTACTTCCATTAAAGTAAAGAAAATATATATTAAGGTTATATAAATTTAATTAAGAGCAAATACGTTAATGTGTATTATTGCGTAATTATTGACAGAAACTATGGGCACAACTATTGCGGGCCGAACTATTTGAATACCATCGAAGGCTTTATATCTGCTGACCGTAAAGGACACTGCTTGATCGTTAATGCTACGAAAATTATCTCCAGTTTAATAAGAGAACAAAAAACTTAAACAAAAAGTACATACAAAAAGCCGCTCCAAATATAGGCGCGCTTACTCCTCGGGCCTTTCATGGTAACGGCTCAACTATAACTAGAAGCAATCAATTACATATTGAAGTGTTTCGTTCAAGGCGAGCTACACCGAAATCGAATAATGACAGATAAATGTCTTAAATCTACTAGGAAGTATCGTGCCCGATTCGTCCTAGTAAGCCCTTGTTAACACGCACACACGCAACAAACGCACGCACACACGCGTGCACCACACACACACGTTAAGAAAAATGGCCATGAGATAACTGACATCACAGCAAGGTCCCGCCGGTCGGTACGGTCAACAAAATAGCTTTTTGTTAGTCGAAAATATTAGTTTATCGACGCCAATCACGATGTGATGACGTCACTCAGTTCTATTCGAGCGAATCCTTGAACTTTACTGAAAAGACGAAAATTGTGCATTTTATGGCCGCATCTAATAAAGTAAAATAAATATTTACATTTTACGACTTGTGAGTTAAAATAATGAGACATTTGCATATAAAATCTGGGTTTTGTGGATATTACGCACAACCTAAACTAAGGTCATCAAAATATACAAATACATTTTAGAAGAAACGAATAAATTATTCGCTAATTTGTCCTCGATGCCTAAATTCAGTTTTTATCTCCTTAAATTGACTTCCAGATGCATATAAGTCTAATATCAACGCCCAAAACAGGACATATTTTGACACAGATACAAATTTTGAGTACATAGCAAGATGGATTTTCTTCCCACCTTCTTTGATCTCATCAAGTGGACAGCAGGCTCCTTCATATTTATTTATATTACAAAAACGGAGTACACCTTGCCCTAAGTCGTAGTATCGTGAAATATTCCTTTGTTCCTTAGCCCTTCAGTTTGTTTTGCTGTCTGTACTCACGTGCATCACGCATGCTGCGTAACATATAGTAATGACAGTGTTGTAGCAGCGGCAGCCGCCGGCCTTCGGACCCGGACCGATGAATATTTTTAACGTAGGGCCCACGCACTCGAAACTTTTCATTCCTGCATGTAGTTGAACCAAATCTGTTACCAGTTGACAATGAATTTGAGGTGACCAATTCACCTTTACGGCTATAGGCATAGGTTTATTATTGACAATCTATTCTAAATACAATGGTACACTTTTTTGGTGTCACGAGGTTTTCGTAGCGTGTTTTGAGCGTACGGAAATTCAGATTCACTTGTAATGCATTTCTCGTTGGAGGTGGACTTTCGATGTTGCCAATTTAAATAACACATTGCCAAAAATATATAAAGTCATACTTCAGTTGACCCTCAAAAATATTTTAGGTTAAAAATTTCATACTAAAGAAAACCCAATACTGAAGTTTTCTTTATACTTTCACGGAACCCTATATCAAAACTCTAGAGTCTAGCGTGTGCAACACACAAGACTACTTTTATCCTGTGTTTCCCCTATTGTTGTAAATTCATTTAAATACAAGCAAACAAAGAACTATTTAAACAAATCAAGTAATCAGTATTCAAGGTAAATAGGGCTCAAAGCGGCGATGAGTACGTTTCGTTTGTTCTTATATTTTGTACGAACGAGGAAACGTAAAATAACAACATTATTACGAGTTCTACAAATGTTTGTCGGAGACCTTCAAGGGCTAGAGGAATAATACTCTAATTATACCTACTGGTGTTTACTCAACAAACACATAAAACTTTTAAATAAAATAGAAACATTTTAAACCTTTAAAACGTAATAAAATCGTAATATAATCTGGCAATACTAAAGACTCATACACAAGTAGGTACTTATTTTTCTTTTATACGTAAGTACATAATAATAAGTAAGAAAATAAATAAAAATAAAATCATGGGATATAAAACTCTGACTCAAGTGGAATGATTCAAAACAGGAATAATGAATCATACGTTTAATCAACTGTAGCAAACAATATCAAATAAACATAAACTGGGTACTTAAAACCGAAAGCCGATCGTAATCGTATTATAATTTTAACGGCATCAAAAATAGGACAACTGAAAATAGCTTCAAGCAAGCCGAAATGAAGCAAGCATAAACTATTAAAATGAGTAAAAACATCGCGTTTAGGTAAATATAGCCACCAAATAATTTAATTTCAGCATTTAGAATTTTTCTTGTTGTTAAATAAAAGTTGTATGTGCAAACAACACAAGACAAGAAGACACTATTTATATTTATAAATAATAACCAAGGCATTAACGGCAATTTTCAATATTCGAACTAATAGATAGATCTGTAGATTTTAGATTCGTGTTTGACATATTTTGTATGGAGCTTATGTCAAAAACGAATCTAAAATCTACAGATCTATCTTTAATTCGAATATTGAATTCCGTAGTAAGACCGCCTGTTTACCTGTTTACGCTGTGTATATAAAGATGCAAATAAATACATGTAACTTTGTGACCTACCACTGTATGCCACACACGAAATGGCACACTTAAAGACTCCTAATGATAAACTCCCTATATTGATAAATATCGCCAAGAAAATTTACAGCAAACATTTACAAATAAGCGATACCACCAAAATTAAAATAATCAAGCAATAAAGCATCTTATTTTCATTCTAATCTATGTTTATTTTTATGCAATCTGTACACGAGTGCAGTTCGCAACTCATTGCTCGGTCCCGATATAGACGATTGCAAATTGCTCAGCGCAGACGGCGACACCGGACGCACGGGCTGAAGGCTCTTCCTAGACGTGACTCAGCAACTTGCACTTCTACACTTCTAGAAAGGTCTAATCACCCGCCCATCATTTAATTATCATACTTATAAACTACTATTTAAGGTCTAATTAGGATGAGCAAAGTTGACCTATGGCAACAATTACATTGTAGTTCCGGTTGCTAATGAGCTGTTCAACCTAGAATAATACATTTACTACCTTGTTCTCAAAATGTCTAATTTCGGGGTAATAATGGATGTGCCAGCGAAATCTGGTTTACGCATTTCCTACCACGAAACTATAACTGGCAACACCTGGCATCAATATTAACTGTAACAGGTAGCATCTGTCAACGACGTTTAAAAAAAGAATGTATTTTAATAGGAAGCCCAATTCAGCACGGCAAATCTTACAAAACAAAGTAGGCCTTGTAAGCGCGACTATTTATACAGCATGGAGCAAAATAAACAATTACATAAGATAGAATAACAACATAATCACGCGCCAGCACACAAGACAACGCATAACTCATAACGTCCCTTCCACATTAATTTGCGACTGAAATCTGCCACTGCGCAATAATGCACGCGGGCAAAGGTCAATTAACACGAGCTATACGCCGAGGGTACTTACAAAAAAGATACTACAAAAAGTTTTACCACCAAATGTTGTCAGTTGCCATGTAAAAACTGTACTATATATAGTAAAATTTAAATGAAGCATGTATATTGAAGTCGTTTTGTTGTAGATTGCTCTATCTGGACGCTTAGCAGCTGTTCTTTGAGTACTAATATTGTGTCCTACTTGAAATAAACCTCCGTTCTTTACCAAGCTGGCTCAGTATGAATGTCCTGGTAAAAGACCACCTTGAAAGGAGACCGACAGTTAAGATCTTTAATGAATTCGAATCTAACAGTTGGTACCAAACAATCAATGGAAGTACCGATCGCCAGTCTCGATATATCCAGCGTCCATTTCACCCAGTTTTGTCCGTTAATGCTCGGCGATTTCCAGTAGAAAGGGCTTTGTACTATTTCGGTTTTGGGCAAACCATCAGTCATCAAAGCGGCAGTTTGTTCCGCGTTGGCAAGCCGCCAGCGACGCACAAAGGATGCATTAAGGGCCCAGAATTATGACATGCACTTCTAAACACGGATCGGACAGGCATTCGATGCCGTCCTAGTTTGGTTCTATCCGTTTTATCGTCTCAGATGGATTACAGATTTCAGTTTTCATTCACTTTAAATCGTTTCATATAAATCAAGTCCTTAACATCACAATTTCGCTGACCATCAACCAAGATTATTTTTATTAGATACAGTTTTATATATCTAGACGGAATTAATATCAAATTGTAGAAAGGCGTACTAGGTCTATCTATATATAGAAAGAAAATCTAAGAGCGTCTGTTTTATTTGATAGCAATAAAAGTAATAGCGGCTCTAAAACGTGTTCTTCGTAAATTTCTTTAGCGCGAATTAATTGAAAAAAATGTGTGTCAGAGATTATTACGCCGACAAGAGATTACAGGGTTGGCACAGCTGCAGGCCGGAGAATTTCAAGCGGCGGGAGACACTTGGCTTGAATTCCACTAAAATAATGCATTATATGTAAATGATAACCCAAAAGGTGCATCATCATCATCATCCTTTGACAGTCCACTGCTGAACTAGGCATCTCCTTTAAAAGGAGGAATTCGCCTACTATACCACGCTGACCAAACGGATTGGTATAGGATTTGTATCAAGTTTTCCTTCTCTTACAGTGCTGTTCTCTGCATAATATGCTGCCTCTGTCGGCTCTTACGACACCCATGGGATGACATGGGGTGGTGACATTCCGTATTCTTAATCCGTCACCACACGGATAAAAGGTGCATATATGTATCAAAAGGTGCATGTATGTATGAAACTTAACCAAAAGATAGATAGTTTATTGAAAACAGGAGTAAGCCGGATAATCTATAAATAAGCTGCACGTAAGATAAGCAATCTCCATTGAGCAAACTTGCTGATACAGTGCAGATACTAGTTATGTGTTTGTGGAAGCTGATGCAGCCGACCTAAATCCGACATCCAGACTGCTAAACTACCATATTTCTTAGCATTTCCCTAGGTAAACAGTTTTGAAAACAACATGGCTACCGTAATAATACCGTAACATTGCATAATGTGATAATTTTTTCGCGTAATAGTTCATATGGTCATCTTGCCAAGCGGCGTGCAGATAGCAGCACCGGCCAAAAATGTGTTTGATCTATAGATAGCTTTATTTAGACTCGAAGACATTTGTATTCAATAATGCAAATGACTGATGCGTGCGGCTCAAAATCAGTTGGTGTAGAGAACCTTGGGGGGAGGTCTATGTCTAGCAGTGGACGTCTCTAGGCTGACATGATGATGACTGATGCGAAAATAATGGAACTTCTTCTTTGTTGAACTGGTGAAATAAGATACCCTACCACAGTACCAGATGTATAATGTGGTAATAGCTAAATACTTTCTCTTTTTCTTTTAATTTTCCCATGATCAGTTATTGTCAAAAACCGTCGCCAGCCGAATCTACCCCACGAACTCACAATTACCACTCTTGACAGCGTGAAACTGTCTACTACAGTCAAGAGTGGTAGAACCTGTCCAAAATGCCTTAAAGAGTTACCTTGACTCTTAACCTCTTATCTACGCAGTCTCGCAGTACTCCCAATGGACCCTCCATGTTCTCCATCCGAGTGAGGATGTTGTTCGCCTTCCACTGTCGCTTCGAAGGCATTGCATCTGCAACAATGATTAGCTGTCATCAGCCACTAAAATGAGCAGACGTTATAAGAAATCACAAAGACATGATTGAAAAATATCTTTGTAGCTTCAGATTTAAGATACAATATTTTAAAACTATCCTCGTTGGTCTCGCGGCATAAATGTGGGCGTGGAATTGGGAGGTCTCGGGTTCGATTCCCGGGTCGGGCAAAGTGTTATTGGGTTTTTCCGTTAGGAAATTCTCAGTAACAGCACGGCGTCTGGCAATGTGCCCGGTACGGCAATAGGCTCGCCCCCTATTACGTGGGACCTAAAAATTCCTGGCGAAATGTGGGTGTAATATTACACCTCTGCCTACCCCTTCGGGGATACAGGCGTGAGGCTATAAATAAAATAAAAAAATATTTTACATTGAAGTCTTTCTTTTGAACTTGAACGTTGTTATTCCGGGCTATTAAACTACAGAAAGTTCCTTAAAAACCTAATATTCTAGCTAATAACTACTCTAGCTATGATAATAAGAGGTTTTTAGAACACCATCAGTATATACTAAAAAAGTGACACCTAGTCTGTGGCTCCGGTGCTGGGCTGCATGATTTTTTTTCTTTTAAATCTGAATACGGCTTATCAGTAATTATACTCATTTGCTGAGAAACAAGATCGTAAGCGTATCTCTTAAAAATACTTCTCGTTCTTTAAAAAAATACACTTTTATCCCAGACAGACGTTCATTCCGACAATAAAAGCCAAAAGGCAGTATCGTAACCCAAAGCCACGCGACTAAAAGCCCCCGTAGACGTCTCACAGAATCACGTGCATTTTGGCAACAGCTTTGTGACGCATCTGGCTTTGTGATGCGCACCGAAATCTCGTGACGTCACGGTTATAATTAAAACAACGACGGCTACGTCTGTCATGCGAATGTAACAACGATTGGACGACGTCAGCGTTTTCCTTGAAAATATATGTAATACTAGCTTTGACGCCCAGCTTTTTATTTTGCTTACAAGTAGTGTACTTGTTCAATCAAAAGATCGCTATTAACAGTTGATGGGGGAAAACTTCCTGCAAATGTACAACAATAAGGAAAGACAGAGAAGAAAACTGTTTCTTACTCTAGCACAAAAAAATTAGGTAACTTGAAACCGAGAGACTACAACCAATGATCAATAAATCATGAAGTCAAATTTACACCTTCAAAACGAAAGGGTAAGCAGGAATAGCAGACTTTCTCTAGCCACGACGTTAACATGACGCATATTATCATATTCTTCACGCATGCTCTTTAGTTAACCTAGCCTTTCTACAGACCGCCTGCAATTGAACATTTGAACCTAACACTAATTAATGACTTAGCCCAAAATATTACACATGTGAAAGTCTGTATGTTACCTTCTACGGCTAAACTGCTGCAGCTATTTTGATAAAATTTCGCATGGGAAGAGCCAAACATAAGTTACTTTTTAATTCAAGAATCAACCTCTAAGGGCTTAAAAAGAACTGTATGAAATTTTGCACACAGCCGTCTATCTGATTTTACAATTACTTTGCTTTTTATCGGCATAGTACGCAAGCGAAGCCCTATCTTAAATCTAGTACCTAACGACTTACATTATAAAATTCAACTTAGCCTTTGCGATTTCACACAAAAATGACATCAAAATGAATATAGCAATTACAACTATATTAGCGTTACGATAGCAGAGTAGAAAAAGTCAACGCACCCAGGCGGGGCGTTATCACTGCGGCATACATATGACACCTGTGGCAACATCGCAAGAACACTTGTGTCACCGCCGGGCACAGCCGACGAGACGCGCAATCACCCTAACTCGTACACAAATACTTTTATTGCACCTTAAAGACTAATACTTCAATTATTTGAAGTCTTTTTCTCTTTCAACCAGCAACCCATCTCGGCTTCGTCAAAGATTTCATTTTTTTTAACAACCTGTGACGTCTCACTTCTAGGCAACAGCCTTCCTACTATTCTTCCATTAATCTCTATCTTTGCCCTTTTGGAACATATCCTTTTTCAAGTGTTCTATATTTTATAAAAAATAAATCACATGTGTATATTAAGGATGTATACCATCGGCCATAAATTCTCTAAATTATAGTGCAAATTGCAGTAAAAGCCATTAAGTAGCTTAGAAAGTATGAGCATACGGACTTTTAGATGCCTAGAACAACTTTGTTATAAATGACGTAAAGATTAATATTTAAGAGATATTGTCAGCCCTACGCCTAATGGTGAGGATTGGATAGGTCTTGCGTAGATACTTTATGTCTGTCCATCGATTCATATTTGGAAAAAACACCACAATTGTTCGTTGTACATTTGAGAACGAAATTGAAGTTAGTAGAGCCTGCTAAATCAAAATTTTTGTAACTGTCTGCTTAATAAAAAGTTTCATGACGAAATCAAAGATTCGTCAGAAGCAAAACGTAAAACATGATAATTTAGAAGGTACAAGAAAAAATATTAATGGCATATTATGTAGAAGCACCTGTAGGCGTTCAAGAGTAACCGGCAGACAAATATGCAATAATTTATATTTATAGTTCTAATCATCTAAATTAGTGCAAAATTACTATGGCAGGCCTTTCATGTCAAAATACATATAATATTTGCACAAGTTAATGTCTATTATCATTCGGAAAGCGCATACTTATTAGTCAATCATTCCAAAATGATACATCATAATCATTCTCAAGCAATTGACTTTCTAAACCTGCTAGCAAAAAAAATATCTGCGTTGGATGTGACTAGGCGCTCAGAAACGCTAGGAGGTATTCTTTTCGCAGTTCTAAAAAACTAAATTGGGCACGATGTCTTACGAGCCGCGAATTTATTACAAAGCTCACAGCTACAGTAAGATTATATCATAAACGATGGATGATAAATGTATCTAAATATAGTGGATCTAAATGAAATCAAGAGCCAACGAGAAACGAGTTTCTTCATTAGAACCGAGTTAGAAACCAGATTATCGACACAAGAGAACAGTCGGATCGCAAGTAAACGCGACAAAACTACAATGATAGATCACTGCGACATTTAATATCGATTTAGAATATTTAACGATCCATTGATTGCAAATAATTTGAGTCTCGATTGAAACTGAAACCGCATGTTAAAAACTAAATTGTAAAGCTAGTCGTTAATGAACCTGGAAGTCAAACATCAATAAAAAATAGAGAGTAAACAGAATCCATTAAGCAAACTCATCAATTCATCACAGTTTAAAAAAAACGTAAAGTATCAACAAATGTATGCAGCGCGACGCGGCGCGGCGCGGACGGTGCGAGTGCGACGTACCAGGGAGGCATGGCTCGCGAGCGGTCGCCGATCGCGAATTACTTTCACTCAACTATCCCCGGGCGCTGACCGCGCGGCCGGGGTCGTCGGCCGCGAGCGAGCGCGGGAAACGCCACCCGCCACCGCGCCATTCAGAAAAGCGCGCTATGTTTACACAGATGCACGCCGAAACGCGTGCCGTTGCATCACTTCCGTTTGCGTTCCGTTTCGCCGCTTATTGGCGACGTACCGATTTACTTTTATGCGTTTAACACAATTATTTTATTGCGTAACAGTGTTTGAATGCGCAGCTACTTTGCTCATCATGTGAGCTGGTTTTATTAAGAGTGTGCTCTTCTGTATGAAGATACACACGTTAAGTTTTAAACGTAGGTTTGCTTTTAGTATACAATTATAATACTAATAGATAATTTGCGACGATAGTAGTGAGTACGGCGGTGTCGGGTGGCGAGTGCACGCGCGGCCCGCCGGCTTAGCGTGATAGATAACAGAACACGCAACTATTTGTTATCTTCTTTTATAATTCTTAAACATTGTAACACACGTAATTGTGTCTTTTCTTCGAATTTGAATAACATTTTATTGTAGAGTAACGGCTTATATGAAACGAATTGTGTACGAAGTTAGTAATACGTCTCGTTATCACAAATGAGTCATTTTCTTCATCACTCACTCATAAATTGTGCAAGCTGCATTAATTATAAAGAGTGTATTTATTATTGAAATGTTTGCTTTCAAACAACACAAGCCTTCATTTTCGTTTTCTTTATCACAGACAATTATTTAATCAGTTTAAGTATCAGACATACGTAAGTAAATATATTTGTAGACAATAAAAAATCTTAATAAACCACTGCCATAGACAAAACATAAAATGAAACAATTTTTATTGTTTGTTATCTGGGATGACACTATTGTTTATCGACACTTCTTAGTACGTACTGTAAAAATAAAAATAATTTCGACTGGCAACACAAGTTTTTGAGATAACATTTCGTCAGCAGGTTACAGGGTTGCCTTAAAGTCTGATTTATAACGATTCACTGATGTATGCCTAACAGCCATTTTCAATATTCAAACTATAGATAGATCTGTAGATTTTAGATTCTTGTTTGACATATTTTGTATGGAGCTTATGTCAAAAACTACAGATCTATCTATAATTCAAAAATTGAATTCCGTAGGTAGTTAATAAGTTCTAGCAAAATGCAAGACCACAATATATTTACCTTTTCTATTTTCTGAAATTAGAACTGGACAGATACCTAATTATAATGATTTCTAGCACACCAATTTATAATAATACGTCTACTATCGACTGTTTCAGCTTGGTGAGCTAGAAATTTGATACTCTTAATTAATGAGATACCTGATATTTCACAGATTTCTTTCGAATAAGTTATTTCTAACATGTTCTTCTTTCAATTTAGCAAAAAGCTTGATGTAAAACGAAGTCTAGCGGCCATTAATACTTTAAGAAAGTCTCACTCTCCCTAAACTCGAGTTCGTTGAATCCAAAGATCGAAGCTCGATTTTCGTCCAGTGCCAACAACCCTAGGCGCAAAATCTCTGGATGGCATGTCAACGACCGAGACTCCAGGCCGCCGACTGAGTACGCCACTCATGTGGAAAGCGGTTATGCAACAAATGTACACGCGAAAGTCTAGCGAACGACGTTACGTTCGCAGCGATGCATCTAGATGAACGCACAGCTATTTATTGAGATACTCAACACACCTAACATCAATTTGATATCATATGCAAACTTGTCAGTGCGATGATTTCTTCTCGACGGTGGTAAAGACTCTTTGAATCCAATTTATAAAACCGTGAGAGTACTGATCAGTAATCAGTACAGTGAAAGTCTTCATAAATCCAAATTCTAGTGATGTAGACTTATGTCATTAGGGAGATCGGTAGAGATGCATATAGTACCGACTTCAACATGTTTTAGATCACGAGGAATAGCAAAATGCCTATTGTAGACGGTCGGGCTTTTTCTAGATTTTTCTTTTCGTATGATGCTGCTTGGTCAGCTTGGTGAGAGTGCATGTGCCCATGTCGCACTAGCTATTCTTGTCCCGAGACAAGAAAAGGGGCTTTACGTGCCCTCACGGCAACGCTCTATAGTAAATATACCTACTACAAGCGGTAAGTCAGCCTAAGTGTGACCTGCGAAAACGTTACTTAACTTTTCCGATCTATTATGAAAGCCAATTTAAAAGTAATACATAGATTTCTAGCGTTCAAAGCCAGTTCATCTACTAACCATAACGAATATAGGCAGTTGAAATTCTATTCAAATTAATACTAACTGAATCACTACGGATTCAAATTCCAGGCGGTAAAGAATTACACCAAGTATTACCGTTCATGTTAGTCTACTTTCGAACAAGCACTTTCTTAGATAAACTCAATAGATGTAAATGCACCACGATTGTTCAGAGCTTGTTTCAGTATTGCAACACAATATGGCGACTGCAATTATACTCTACAATCTACCATTACGCTTATATTAGGCTTAACGATTGCACAAAAGTAGCCGATAATAGTGACCAACAAGGAGTTTACAAGCCAGCTGTGTTTAATCTGTGGCACGTTGGTACCTGTCACTTTCCACTGCGGCCATTTTTGCCGATTTGGCGGGCAAATAAACGGGCAATATTGTCACGCGATCGCGTGTTACTATTTAATGACATTAAAAATATTACTAGTTGCTTGATTGAAGTCCAAGGGTGCTCAGATGGCGATTATAAGTAGAAATCACCATGCATTGTTATTTAATTGATGTTTGGCCGTGGTGTCAATGTTACTATCTAAAACTGGTGCAAAATGATAAACTTAGGACCTCTTTTATCTCAGAAGAAATTGCCAAATTATAATAATGATAGCTAAGAAGCACTGACCTACTTGAGCAGTATACTTTAACCAAACCAAGTCGAAGATCTAATGGTTCACCTTTCCGAATACGTACAACATCCGCATGCTTATTAACCGTTTCGAAAAAGGGCCACGACCTTTCTAGGCGTGACACCTGTCTCGCAGGGCGCCGTATAAACATCGAATTAGAGGCGTATTACGACGCGTGCCTCTTATATACGATATTAGCAATTTGGTTTGCAAATAACTCATATTTTTGCTAAGCTCTCCAGCTGAGCGTCGCGTCGGGTTGATGTCAATATTAATCTAGCTGGCAGGAGATTGAACGCATCTTTTGATCGCCTCTGATCTTTTATTGTGAGGAGCGAGCCTTATCTCACTAAAAACAGTTTTTTTTTATGTAGAACACTTGTCTAAGCACAAAGATGTAATCCGCTCCACGGCCAGCCATTACCGAAGTACGAATAGACCTCAAAGATGTCGACCTCGATAACACGGATGTAATACCAGCCCCGCTAGTGAATGACTTGCTATCAACAATGGCATCAACTCATTTGCATGGCCCGTGACCTGCTGCCCCGGCGGCCTTGCTTACATAAACCTTTTTTTCCACAATTTGTTTTGGCTCGGACTGTGACCACGTAAAGTTCAGCAGACGATTATGGTATTGCGAATCTATTTGTGGCCGTGGGAGTGTCATGGGAGCTGCAAATGTCACTTTAATGTTAGACTTCATTAGGAATTTATGTGTAGTTTTCGGACGGATTACATGATGTCATATGTTTGTTTTGGCGATAGTGGCTGACCATGCCAAATTGCATGTACATTTATATTCCTGGGTCAGATGGTCATAAGTTCGGTATGATACTGTGAAGTTGTATTTCCGTCTTAAGCTATGTTAAATATAAACGTTAAAGTTAAACATTTTTTTTTTTATTTATAGTCTCAGGCCTGTATCCCCGAAGGGGCAGACAGAGGTGTAAATATTACACCCACATTTCGCCATGAATTTTTAGGTTCCACGTAGGTTCCATGGGGCGAGACTATTGCCGTTACAGGGCACATCACCAGACTCCGGGCTGCTACTGAGTATTCGGAAAACCCAGTAACACTTTTGCTCGACCCGGGAATCGAACCCGGGACCTCCAATCAGCAGTCGCATACGCTATCCACTGGACCACGGAGGCAGTAAACACAATACAAACAATAATAAACCGGTACAAATTACCTGTTAACCGTTACGAATACATTATAAACCTATGATAATTTAATATCCAAAACGAGTTAATTGGGCTAACTACGTATGTACACAAGAATAGATGGAATCGCTTTAGTCCTACTGATAACCAAGCATTATTATACTCAGAAAAGTATGAAAGAAAATTTATCAAACATACATTTGACGTCTATGTATTTACGTAGTCACCTCGTCAGAAACAGATAAGACCAAGAATTTGGTTCAATATGTCTACGAAATGGAATTTTACATACATACATAACCTCACGCCTGTTTCCCCGAAGGGGTAGGCAGAGGCATATTAAACGCCTACTTTTCGCCAGTGTTTTGATCCCACGTAATAGGTGGCGAGCCTATTGCCGCTTATTGGGACATTTTGTTTGCCAGAGCCTCGTCCGTTGATCGGCAGGTGCACCACTTGCAGGTGAGGTTGGCTTGGGACCCTAAGTTCTTGGTGGGAACCCTATGCACCACCATGAATTTTTAGAAACCATGAATTTTTGCATTGAGTCTAGGTATTCATTGATACTCATTCTCTATATCTGCCTTTTCATTTTCATTGCGAAACATTAATTTACACAGAGTGCCAAAAAAGATTTACGCACAAAAACATCAAACTTACACTTTACAAAATTGACTTCCCACCAACAAATGTTCATTAATCGAAAGAGTTAACCTTGATCCTTGGACCGTAGCCACACGTCACACCGCTTGGGTGGTCTGCGTAAATTATCCCGGGGGTTCCACGGGTAATAAGTCGTAAAGGGGGAGGGGAGGGTAGGTGAACGTCCTCGGTTGACATAGAACCGCGTGCGTTCAACGCACGGCCTAGACTGACCTCTCGCGTGACCTGCCTTACGCCGACAATGCGAGGATTTTGGATGATAAGTGCATAAGAATGATACACTTATGCAATGAATAAACGTAAAAACGTATTTTTTTTGCAATGGTATTGACCAATTAATGCAAAAAATTTTAATTAGGCACTAGGATGACTAATATTTATTCACCAATTTTAAATTACTAGAATTTATTATTAAATATACCTGGGAGAAAGAGACATGGGTTAAATTTGGCTTTGCAATTGTGGTTTGAATTCATAATCTCTGAACCATGTGATCAATGTCTTGAAAATTATGTTAGAGCTTTTAAATATAAACATAAAATTGATCTATAGACTGGTTTATATTTATTGACATTTATTGTTTTAAAAATTACATGTATTTGGTATCATAAATTTTCTTTGTGATAATGTAAAGCAGAATACGAGTAATGAATGTAGAGGAAGCGCATAAGGTTTGCAAGGATAGAAGCAAGTGGCGTTCTGTTGTCTCTGCCTACTCCAACGGGAAAAAGGCGTGAGCATATGTATGTATGTAAAGCACCACTTACACTTGTGTCAGTTTTATTATCCCATAACTGACACAGGAGGCTCTGAATAGATCTGCGTGGAGAGCCTTGTGGGAGACCTATGTCCCGCAGTGGACGTCTGTAAGCTAATATGATAATATTATGATGAAGCAAATAATTTACTAATACTCTAATTTTCTAGTGGACGTCAAACTGATTTAATAATTCACAATTTCTATAGGGAGTATGCAAAGAATTGATAAAACATACAAAATAATATATTCAGATAGCAAAAATAGTTAGTATTTGTATGTAGTTGAACACAAGGTGTAGCTTAGGCATAATAAATCATTTCTGCATACATTATTAAAGCAGTATATAATCCATTTAAATAGAGCAAACAAATAGAATAAATTATTTTAATTTCAGAAGCATAATATGTTCTTTACATGTAAATTATATTAAAATAAAAAAAAATACCTAGCCAATATGGAGCTCTGTACCAATCCTCCTACTTTTGTCGCATATTAACATCCTTTAATTCTCATCTCTTTATATGAAAGAAAGATAGATTAGTAAGGGTTGTATAGACCTCCATCTAGTAGGTAAAGTAAGTAAGCAGACCCTTACCAAAGAAAATTCAAAGTATGAATGATGCTACTGTATGATGATATTCTAAACTCTAAAGACTGGTACAAGCAGTATGGACGGCTGGTACGGACACTTCCTTCTTTAAAATAACTAGATTGGCTATGGCATTAAAATAACATACAGTTTCTAAAGTCAAAATAAATATTCATAGTTTAAGCATTGGTTTAATATTCAATTTAAAAAGTGCAATAATTTAAAGATTCAAATTTCAATTATTAATAAGTTGTGTCAGTGTTGGTCTGTAGTGAGCGGGTTTAATACCTACCTAAATGATAAAGTGCTTTTTGGTTTGGTGAGTATCACTCTTATTCACATATTATAAAGGTTAAAATGTGAACACTATTTAATGAAACCATCGTAATAAATATTTAGTCTAGTCCTTTGTTTAAAAAGTAGTAGGTACTGAGTACCATAGCAGTAGTAGCACAGCAGTTAAAGATGAAACTGATAAGAAGAAACAATTTCAAATACACAAATATTTTAAAGTAATGTAATTCTTATGATAAAACACTTTGTTTTCAATCTGCTGTACCAAACTCAAACAAAACTTACAAAATCATAACAAAGAATTGCTCATAACACAACCTCAAAATACCATACCTCTGTACTGAGCGAAACGCTGCTTATTCTTTTCTAACAATTGTTTCTCCTCTTCAAGCCTCTTCTTTTCTTTTTCTGCTTCTCGTTTCTTGAATAATTCTTTCTGACCAAAAGGAATAACATTGGACTCTGTTTGTGCCGACTCAAACTGGCTAATATTTTCGTACATCGGAGCATTTTTAACAGGGATATTCGATTTCTTAGAGTAAAGTGCCTTCAAAGGATTAAAAGTAGAACTACAAGCACTAACTTCTGACTCAGAAGTCGAAGAATCAGAATTATTTTCTGCCGACATTTCTTAAAATTCACCAAACAACATAACCAAAAAAAACTGAACATGAGATCACAGACAAAAATGTTGCTGTCATTATCAGCTGTCATCTGTCATGGCGGCCATGGCGAGGTTGACGTTACGTTTCACGCATTTAAAATTTTACTTCTTTTATTTATTAAAAATGATATTATTAACTAAGCTTTTTGAACTAAGTTGATGCGGAAATTGTTTTGGAAACAATTATAATTTATTTGCCTCGAAGTAAATTGGTATAATTGCGCTTTTTATTGGCATTGCAATTCATATCGATCGCGTGGCAGCATGCTGAAGGTTCTTCCTGAAACTGCATAATGCAATCACAATTATTAAAAAATACACTTGCCTACGAACAGTACATATTAAACATTACAACACACATTACAATATATCACTAAGTAGTTTATTAAATCCTATTTAGTAATATTAAAACAATAACAGGTTGTGTAAATAAGATAAGTATTAGCAAGAAGTTAGCTCGTCGGTAATTACGCCAACTCAATGCAAGGTCCTCAGAAGCAATATGCAATAGGAAGTAAATAACACAAGGTTGCGTCTAACTAAAGTCTATAAATCTTTCAATAGGAAAATTTATAATCATCTACAGTACCTAAATAAGAAAATAATGCGTTCACGCTTGAAAATTGATTTTTAGCTATCTAGGACTTTATTCAAGCAGATCTGACGCATATAAATCCCTGTGTTGCAAGACCTTAAATATTTAGAGTGATGTCAGGGATGGCTATTAGGTATGTATGAAATCCTATGGATTAGTATGGATGGAACCTCGGCGCATTGTTAGTAGTATCAGGTAGTATTTAGTTTGAGATAAGTTACTCAAATTAGAATGTAGGAAAATTTTAAATACCCTGCCTTCACCTTGTAGTATAATAAAACGTAGGTAGTTGTTTTTGTGTTGTTTGACTTGTTACAAAAGGAGAAACCCTGTGTGTTGGTTAACTTGTTAGCTGTAGCTATTCGCCACTAGATGGCGCTGCAACATAATTACTATAAAATATAAATATTCTATGGCATGATCAAATATAATGGTTATTTTATACTTATAGGTTTAAAATAAATATTTTGAAGTGAATATTTATCAGAATAAACACGGTGTTCGTTGTCAAAATACACGAACGACATAATCTGCTTTTATTATTGTAAGATCAAGGTGATTTACCTACATGTTTTTTATAAAAAAAAAACAAAAGTAATTGCATCTACACGTCTTCGCCTATAAATGACTAGAGGACGCCAGCAGCTACGCATGCACATTTTTTTAAATTTATCTGTTTTGGCCGATCCCGTGGGTATTTTGGGAAATCCCTTCTTAGTGCACCTCTACGGTCCAAAAGGAACATACATGCCAAATCTCAGCTTTCTGCGCCCAATAGTTTTGGCTGTAGCTTGTCTGTCAGTCAGTCAGTAACGCAACGATTTTATATATTAAGATTATTTATTTATAGCGTATCGATAAAATACTGCGTGGGGTAAACTAAATAAAGATATAATGATGAATGCGTTGACTGCACGAACGATGCTATGGCGTAAGTGACGTCATCGCCAGTGCCTTGGAGGTAGTAGATTCGATTTACCTAAAAAATATTTCTACCATTATTTGGTGCAAGTATTTAAGGCTTTTGTTTTAAACGCTTATAAAATCGGGCGCGATACAGGCTCATAATAAACGAGATGACCATTAGAAATGAATGGCATAATAGTTAAATGATATGTTGATATTTTTAATATTTATCCTCTGCCACATGTGATTTCATATTATATAACATTATTCAATTCCAATCACAACCATCTCAATAACAATCACACAACCGAATCTATTACGAAAATAGTTACCGCACAATAATCATAAATACATGTTCATTACAAAATTAATATTTGCGATTACAAAAGTCGAAGAAAGCGGTACGAGGAAGTGTTTAGAAAAGAAAAGTTATTCTTTATACTTTACACACGACAATTATAGTGAAAGAGTTAGCTGGCATTGTTAGACTTTTTTACGTAGCGAGCGCTGATTGGCAGAATTTCTTTGTTTCGCGGCGCATGCGCGCTCTTCCGTGCATTGTGCGTCGCCACATAATATGATTACGAGAATGTCTTATGTTCGTTACGTTAATACCACTTTTCTTTGTGTTTTTTAGATGAGCTTTTAGCATTTTATGGTCAGTTAATTTAAGGAAATATTAGATCTTTTATATATGTTTTAGGAGTAGAATGATGGGCTATTTTGGTCTAGGCCGTTTGTTAGGAGTTTTTGAATTATGTTGGCTAATGGTACCCACAAAGATAGTATTGTTATAACAAGGTGACTAAATACTCGTCTTTGTTTAGGGATTTATAAATAAAAATCATACCTCTACGTTAGCCTCCTTTGTTTGTAGCTTGTTTCTTTTGACTCAAACTCAAACTCAAATATGTTTATTTCCATAAAAATGTTTAAATTTTTTGGGCACGTTAGAAGGTCATACAAATAAAAAAATAAAAAAGTAACTTTAAATGCATATTATCATAGTTGAGCATTGAAAAAAAATGCCTGTTCAGAATGTAGAGCCTCGTGAGAAGAATCAGGCAAGAAACTCCGGGCCACTCTTTTCTTCGTCTTGATTCTATACAATTTAAAAACTTAGTAACTACATTGAATTTTTCATAGGTATATGAGCTGGTGTGTCTATAATTTTGTTGTCAATTAATAAGGTTTCTTTAATCATAATATAAAAGTACTAAACTAGCATGATATAGACACAATAACTCACACTCACATGAAACTTAACACTAATCAAACATAAGTAGCCTGTGGGACCGAGCAAATTAATCCCAAGCATTTTTGTCTTCAATATAATCTAGCACTGAATAGTACCCTTTTTGACAAACTTTACGTTTTATAACCTTTTTGAATTTATTAAAACTTAAATTTTGAATATTGCTTGGCACTTTATTGTAAAAGCGCACACATTGGCCTTGAAAAGATTTTTTTATTTTCTCTAGCCGGGTAGCCGGCACTACTACTAGTGTATATTATGTATATTGACGATATAGACTTTAGTCTTCAGTCACTTTTCAGGCACAGCATATTGGTGATGCTAAGATTCTAACTAGCGACTCTAGCGCCAAATTTGGAAGTTGTCAGCTCAATACAATTACCACTATAACCTCGAAGCAAAGTTGTATTGAAAGCTGTCAAAAGTGTCATACCCGGACAACTTCCAAATTCGCCGTTAGAGGCGCGCGGATAATCTTTGCATCGCCAAATGTTTAGCGAAACAATTTGAAATAGGTGGAACTATTTGTCAAGTTCAGTGCTTTGCGAAAGAGGCACTAAATGTAGATTCATTCAGTAATTAACTTTAAATGTTTGACTTTCATAAGCGTCACTTTGTGACCTAGATGAATAAATAATTTTGAATTTTTAGTGGCTGTCCGCAGTCGAAGGCCCATAGCTTTTTGCCAGTCTTGTATTCTTTATTTGCATTGCATTGACCAACTATTAACATAATATTGTTTGTTTACTTCCAGAGCAGCGCGAGCGTGTGCGCAAGTGGTTGAGCGCCGCGCTGCCTCTATGCTGTATCGACGCAGATTCGACATTCACCGGGACGTCGCCAGGTGATCTCGGTGCATCGCCGTTATCACACTTACCTTCACATTAAACAACTTATTATCCCGAAGAAAAAGAAAATGTTGCTTAAAATTTAATGTAACCAAATTTTCTATTTATCACCGGTCCCGCTCTCTAGTGGTGAGAACCGGAACTAAACGCACTAACATTCCACTAACCAAGTTTTTATTGTAATTGGCAATTTATTCACTATAATATTTTATTAACGTTTGGCTTCGTCTCTAAAAAGCTATATTTATAATGTCAAAAGGCTGGTAGCTAACTTACAGTTCACTAACACTTACTCAATAGCTTCTATTCAATCACAAAGTACTTACTCCACATATTTAACTGTAAGGAATGTGTTAAGAGACGTGAAAGCCTACGCTCGTAATCTTAACAGGTCGCTGCTGAAGAAGAGTGGTATACGAGGAGTGAGGTAACCTGGCCGGGAGGAGACAAGCAGCGCTGAAGGAACAGAGCCATCTGTCGTCCAGCGGCAACAACAAACATACCGATATGTGTTCCCCCGTAACTAAGTACCTAAATTTCGCGTAATACCTACATCGAATAATGTACGTTCCGTCCAAAAAGCTGCCAAACATTTTAAACGAATTTATTAGTGTAAATACATTTTTGGACTTTATATATTGTGTATAGTTCGCGAGTGTTCGCGTGTGAGAAGTGTGGTGTTAACAGCGCCACCTAATTTATAAAACTGACAAAGGTGGCGGGGACGCATGCGCCATCGGGAGCGGCGCTGGCGATGCCATTTATTGAAGACGAATGGTGGTCCGCCGAGAATGAGGGCAGGATGGTTGACCTCTCCAATTGCCTGCAGGTAATTTACAAAACAGTACACATAACCACCCACCTCCTCACATAGATGTCACTATATACGGAGATTTAAAGAATGAGCAATAATCAAAATAAAAATTTAATTCAATTAAAATTACTGTAATAAACATATATACACATATATTCATTGTCCAAGAAAAGTAATTAATATATTATTCATTTTACTAATTATTGGAAAATAGTAGTAGTAAAACTAACCTTTACAAATAATAACAACACTGAGTTATAAATAGTTTTATTTAAAAGAATGCACATAAACCTGTGTTAGTTCCAGGACGCGGTAGTGGCAGCGGGCGGCCAGGCGGCCGCGCAACTGCAACAAATGGCGACATCTCTCGGTGACCTCTCGCAAGCCGAGCTTACCAACATCGTCGGTGGTCTAACCCTCGAACCCGACACCGGGGAAGCGGCAGATCCAGATGATATTCTGAAACAACTAGGAGAGACCGCCTTCGACAACTTTGAAACGTTTTTCACCGACCTAACGAATGCCACCGCGTCGGTAGTACCACCAATTGAAATAAAGGTGAGCCATGTTTGAATTACATTGAGTAATACACTTTATATTAAATATATAATCAGTAATTCTAGCCCTTTCTTACTACACTAGGTATAATTATGTTGCTCATGCGTTAGTGATTGAATGGACGACCCACATGCCATCGTAAGTAAAGCAATAAGATTCAATAAAGTATATGTACCTACCAGGCTTACTAATTCAGACTCTTAGGGCCTGCCCTCGCCGCTTGGACCGATCTCGTGGCCAGTACGCCACGAGATCGGTCTAAGCAGCGAGCGGCGCGGCAGGTAGGGTTGCCAACATTTTTTTGTTTGAATATAGTATATTAAAAAAAGCTATAAAGATATAGTACCCTTCAAAAAATATAGTATTTAATAAGGGTAGAATAAAAATAGACTAAAGAATTTTTTTACTCATTTATTTCTGTTAAAAGTATATTTTTGTGCACTTCTGGTTTTGTTTAATAATTTTTTGTCTGTAATAAAGCTGTCACATGCCTTATTACAGTCAAATTTTAAATTTACATAAATCATGAGCTCATTTTTGATTAAGAAATGCTTGATCTATTTCTCTCTTCACGCCATTTCAAATTCATTATAGAAAATATCCTTTCTGTAAAGGCTGAAGTGGCAGGAATAGAGAGCAGAAATGATATAAGTAATCTTAAACAAATTTGGTAACTTATTATCTGTATTTTTTAAAATATGTTGCCATTTTTGGGACGTGGTTCTAGAGTGAGAGTAAGCAAACATAAGCTTGACGTTTGCAATGGTATTGACGTAGGTTTAGGAGCGATTTATGCGTTCAGTTTCGGTTATATGCATACCTACATCGAATGAAAGGCGCGTTCAAAAACATTGATATCGTGAGTGATATATTGCACTCGCAAATCGGTAGTAGTAAATCAATGGCTGAAATATAGTATTTTCGCGTACTATATATTTCTTCAACAGTATACAGAGTGTCACAAGACCCATCACCAAGCCGAAGTCTACTCGTTGTGGACATCATGCCAAGTCGTAATAACCAAAAATAATACCTGGGAAACGGTTTTTTTTTAGTTTTCCCTTTTTTTTAATCGCAATTAAAAGCGCGCGCGTGTAATGCTCGAAAAACCTTATCCATGGGGTCACAGGGCATCTAAAGAACGTATTGGCGGGGATTAAATGCATCGATTTTGTACCTAATTAGAAAAAATCCAAAATAAAAAATGTTCGTAGTGATTAGTACAACATGGGATTTCAGTTTTCGTTAAGGGTCTTTTTACACCCTGTATAGTACGGAATCTCTAAATACAGTACAATACTATATATTATAGTACAGTTGGCAACCCTAGCGGCAGGGGCGATGTACATGGCGCGTTTACCCTGAGGCGACCGCGCGCCGCGTCACAGTAGACGCACTATGTACATCGAAAACGCTCGCCGCTGCCGCCCGCCGCTGTACGGCCCGGTCACGAGATCGATATAAGCGACGAGCGGCGCGGCAGCGGTGATGTACATGGCGCGTTTACTCTGAGGCGGCCGCGCGCCGCGTCACAGTAAACCCGCCATGTACATCGAAAACGCTCGTCGCCGCCGCCCGCCGCTGTAGGTCGTGCCCGGGCGCTTAGGCCGTGACCGGGCCGTTAAGCTTAACGATAATTAACTAAGAATTTATCAAATCAATTAGTAGCGAAATATTTATCTGTCTAGACTGCCTCGTCGGTCTCGCGGCATAAATATATGTGCGCGTGGGATTGGGAGGTCTCGGGTTCGATTCCCGGGTCGGGCAAAGTCTTATTGGGTTTTTTCGTAAGGAAATTCTCAGTAGCAGCACGGAGTCTGGTAATGTGCCCGGTACGGCAATAGGCTCGCCCCCTATTACGTGGGACCAAAAATTCATGGCGAAATGTAGGTGTAATATTACACCTCTGCCTACCCCGGGAAATCAGGCGTGAATCGGGAATACAGGCGTGAATCTATAAATAATAATAAATAATAAAATATTTATCTATTGTCAGGCAGGATTGATGTTACCGATGATACCGTAAGTATCATCATCATTATCGCTTTAGTGTTGTTGCGATAGCCAAGTGGTGTACGTAACGGACTGCCGAGACGATGGTCTCGGGTTCGATCCCCAGGTACCCCGGGCACATACCTCTGACTTTTCGAAGTTATGTGTGTATTAAAAAAAAATAATTATCGCTCGCCTAATAATGTGCCCGGTAGATGGCAATAGGCTCGCCCCCTATTACATTGGTACCTACCTAAACATAACTGGCGAAATGTGGGTGTGTGATACACCTCTGCCTACCCCTTCGGGGATAAAAGGCGTACACTTAGATCATGTATGTTATGCGTTGTCCCGGTTGCATTCGAGACTTTTCACCTTGGAACCCGTAATCCGCTTTCTAGTCTAACCAAATACGGCATAACATTAGTTTTTCCACAGAACAACTGCCGCTTAAGTTCCACAAGCCATAGGGATAACGATATTTTAATATAGGTTTCGACCAGTATGACGTATGAGTAAATTGAAGAGTACTGACTCCTCATAACGACTGTTAAAGATTTTCATAATAACCGTATATTTTAAAGTGACCTCCAAGGCACAAGTTTAAATGATAATTAACTATATAATAATGTTACGGCATATTTACTAATATAAATATTTTTTACTATTTCAGCAAGAAGAGAACAACAACATATCATCGCCAGCGTCCAGCAGCCAACTCCAAGGCTACTATCAACAAAACAGTCAATTAGCACTGCCAAACAACGGCCAGCAACGGTTACAACAACTGTTGAGATCGGGCACGAGTGCCATCAACAATGCCGTCACGAATAACATCAACAACGGACGATATAATATCGCGTCCGCGAACCCTTTGCTTGCTGAGAAATTATCAGCGACATCTAGCGGAATCAAACAAGAACCAATAAGCTCGGACTACAACACAGCGAGTATGAACTACGGGAGCGCGTCGCCGATGCAGAGAATGCCGAGCGGGAAGCCGCAAGTTCATGACGCTGGTGGAGGTAAAGGTACGTTTTATTATTTGGTAGTGTGTAAGTTTCGTTCTGCGACATCTAGTGGTAAAGTTTAGAATTTTCACAAAACAAAATATCTTAGAGATTTTCCTATTCACCACTAGGTGGCGCAATAACAAAGTACGGAGTCTATAGTGCATGCATCTTACAATAGATGTCGCTACGAACAGAAATGCAACTGCAGTTTGCATCACGACTTGATGCATTTACCATCGCCATCTACGCAGTTTTCTCTTCGCGATCACAATCCACTTTCGATTTCCGCTCGAGGAAGTGCCGACGATTTTCCTTTCACGATTTGCCGCTTTTACTCCAACAAGTGTTTAGGCTGGCGGCGGCAACGAGAAAGTTTTATCGACTAGACAACCAATATAGGGTCATTTCGCCTGTTCGCGTCCATCCCCCTATTCGCGTCCATTTTGCGGACCTCCCTTTAAAAATGCTCGGAAATAAGTATACTAACACACTAATAAAATGAAAAGTCAGTATCGCCAATACTTCGACGTATAAGAGACACGCACAAATAGACAAAAGTTCCGTGCGCCCAGGTTATCCTGTTTAAAAAAATTAGTTAATCTCGGTTGTTCAACAAAAGAGTGCAGATGCGCGGGATATAAATAAAAAAATAGTGTGCAGCGGCGTGTTTGACGGTAAGTATTTTATTGTTTTATGTGAATTTTAGGATACATAGCTGTTTCTAGACATTAATAATGAAAAGACGAATAGTATGAATTATGAATTAGCTTGTTATTTTTATAGTTAACAATTAAAATAAGGTGGACGCGAATTATAACACCAAATTTATAAAACTTCCACTTTGCGTCCACAATGGACGCGAACTCGTCTATTTATGATTTCTTAAGTTCTTTATTTTTATGTGGTTAAAATATGAAAGAGAAATTGGGATTTTGTTTATTTTAACATTAATAGTATGCAATTGTAATGACCAATTTGCGTCCACATTATTATGATTGTAATAAAAGATACAATCGATATAATAATCGATCACAAGTGGACGCAAACTATACCTGCAAGGGATAATATTATAGCAAATTGCGTCCATATTTTCATAAAATAGAAATGATCGCATAAATACATTCTATATATATTTTTTTTATAATTTAAAATGCATTTTTGATTAAGACTGAGTTTAAAATTGAACTATTACATTTAATTTCTTTTATTCCATATTTTTCTATTCAAGATGAGTTCTTAGGAGACAAGAAAGAAGAAGGGAAAAAAATACAAAAGATGATTAAATAAAGAAAGCGTTTTGTGATATTCGTGAGAAGAAGAAATCGCTAAGACAAATATGTACATAATTATGTAAAAATTATGCTATTCCGAAGACCACAATATTGGACAACATGTATCGTTATTTTTTTATCTTTGATTTTAAGTTCCATCGATGTTGAGAACAATAAAAAGTTATTTATAGTTTCTATAAAGTGATTTAATAATGATAATAATGTAGATTTTTTATAACTTTAATCTTAAATGTAGAAATTGTTAAAAGCCAATCTTTCTTTAGATTGTCTTAACAATATCACCCTTATATGAAGGATTATAAGGCTGATATTGTTAAGACTAAGCTGGTGGACGCGAACTGGTCCACAGCTGGACGCAATTTGGATTTTTTGGACGCAAACTGGGTAAAATGCCATATTTTGAAGTTTGTCTATTTAAAAAAAACACAACATGTTTCGAACAATACTGAAAGGTATTATTAAAGTAGACTATATAATGAACGCATTACATAAATTTTTCATTGAATCAATTTGCTGGAACATTTTTATTTTCTCCTTCAAACTTGCCAACTGCACTAAATGGACGCGAACAGGCGAAATGATCCTACTTGAGAGACAGATTAGCAATCTAAATTACTTCAGTAATCGATTCTGAGAACACTTTATGTTTATGAATCCATCATGTACATAATTATTTGAAGTTTGTGGTGAAATTAAAAACGAGAAGCCAGTCCTCAATCGTCGATTTTAAATAAATAGGCGACGTTAAGTATGCTTTTAAGCAGCTAGAAACTGTCTTCATTATTATCTACCGTACGTTTGATTGAGCTATAATCATAAAACACTATTCATTATATATTATTGGAATTTAATTGTATTATTTTTAAATTGTATGATGTGTGAAATTTGTTAACTTTTATGGGTCTAGTTACCTGAAATAAATAAATTATTATTATTATAATTGGGAAAGTGTGCCCATCTTCCACCATCTTCACATGTTCAAAAAGCCCGCCAACGCAACATAAACTAAAAAAGCGTCTATAAGTCGTAACCTTAAGGAAGAATACAGCTGTTGTAGTAATTATATGAAACTTTATTTCAACAGAAATAGCAATCTTAAGGTAAGCTCCCACATAAAATATTCTCGTATATAGTTGAAACATCTTGTGAGTAGGTCAGTGGCGCCGCCGCGCGGGCGGAAGCGAAAGCGTCGCGGGCTGAACGCGCGGCTACCTAACCCACACCTGCCGCTTTCTAGAGTTGGATCCTAAACATCTCTCGTTACACGCTACAATTACGTTTATTACGAAACTGTTAGATTAATGGTATGTAATTAGCTAGCATATTAATAATTAGACATATATTATAAGAGAATTTGACGTCCGGTTGGCGCAGCGGGAGTGTAAGCGACTGCTACGCCGATGGTCGCGGGTTCGATTCCCGCTCAAGTCAAACATTTGTGTGCATGAACATGGATGTTTGTCTTGGTCTGGGTGTTTCTATGTATAATATATTGTATTTATTTACAAAAAAAAGTATATATGTATGTTTATCCATTATCCAGTACCCATAGTACAAACTTCTGCTTAGTTTGGGACTGTTGTGTGAATGTGGTAGAATATTATTATTATTATTATTTCTCATTTTCTTTGACTATGATCAGATTTTCTTAATAACAATTGAGACCGCTACTACCGACATACTAGGAAAGGAGAGTTAGTTAGGCAGCTGGGATATAGATATTCTAACTAAATAGTTCATCTCTGTGTCATGCTCTGCTCCTACTTATGACTTAGTTAGGTTCTTCGACCACAGATAGTATCATCCATTTACTAATTACTCTGATTACTTAGTAATTAATAAACTTTACTTATTATTACTTCTACTAGCAATGCTTCTTCATATTATTAAATAAAGTGATTAATGCGACACAAGAAGGCTTAGAGATTGAATCGTTTCAAAAAGCCCTACCTAAACGATAAACAACGCAATTTTTTATACTTAAGCAGATTTTCTAATTTTCTTTTCATTTAATTTTACTAGCATTTTGGTTTGATGTTACTAATTTACCTTATTATAATACATAAGTGGTTAACTTTGGATTGAAACCAATATTTTGGCTCACAAACCCTGTGCGTCAGCTGTCAAGCTTCTTCACAATACTCAATTCTTTTTTATAGTCTCACGCCTGTATCCCCGAAGGGGTAGGCAGAGGTGTAAATATTACACCCACATTTCGCCGTGAATTTGTAGGTCCTACGTAATAGGGGGCGAGTCTATTGTCGTACCTGGCACATTACCAGACTCCGTGCTGCTACTGAGAACTTCCTAATGGAAAAACCCAATAACACTTTCCCCGATCCGGGAATGGAACCTGAGACCTCCCAATCCCCCGCGCACATTTATGCCTTGAGACCAACGAGGTAGTCTTTATGCCGCGAGACCAACGAGGCAGTCAAAAAAAAATAAAAAATATTGTTACCTAGTTTCCAACTAATCGTACCTTTGTGTGAAATTTTGTACGTTATATATTTGCTAAATATGAGGATAAAATGTAGTTGCACCAACCCTATTTTCAACAGTTATGACTCACTTATTTCAAGAGTTATTCACAAATATCCACGTAATTTAATTATGACGTATATATCGCAAGGACAACGTAGGTAATATTATTTCTGTAATTTTTCAGTCTGTTTGCAGACACAGTGTAAAAAATGCGGCGTAAATACGATCATGAAATATTTTAAAACGTCACAGTTTTTACGCCCAAATAAATAAAAAAGTTTTAAGTTTCGCCGCTACTTGTCAAGCACTTAGGACTTCGCCCCTCGGGACCAGAGTAGCAAACCGTCGGCTGGTATCTTTTAGGGAAGCTCTTTTTTATCCACAAACTTTGAAGAGGTTTTTTTTCAAAAGACGTAAAATTTGCCGCAGTTATGTTGTTTTTATGTTTGAACTCAATAAATTTAATAATTTTAGCGACTATCACAAATGGCATAACGTTTTTAAAATCTTTTACAACTAATCTGCTTAGCGGTGAGAGGAAACATAACTCATTTGTTTTTATTTACAATCAAATTTAGGACTCAGTGAAATCAGTGTTTATAACAGAACAGCACGGCTTTCTGAGGGGTAGGTCGACTGCTTCCAATCTGTTGGTTTTTAACGAATATTTAACCAGTTATATGGATTGTGGTAATCAGGTTGACGTGGTCTATACTGATTATAGCAAAGCTTTTGATCGTATAGACCACAACATCCTACTTACTAAGCTTCTGAATCTCGGTGTTCACGGTAGACTCCACGACTGGTTTTCATCTTATCTTCTGGACAGGTCTCAGGCAGTAGTGTTGAATGGTTATGCTTCATCGTGGGTCAAAATCCCTTCTGGAGTCCCTCAGGGTTCTTTGTTGGGCTCCCTGCTCTTTGTTATTTTCATTAATGACATTGGCTCCTGCTTCAAAAACTCAATTTTTACCTATATTTTTATTACATATTTTACCGTTACATGTTAGACGAAACATTTCAGACATAACTTTTCTTCTCAATATTGCTCATGGTAAAATCGACTGTCCTGATCTTCTTTCGAAAATAAAATTAAGAATACCAGTAAGAAACTTACGTAAAAATCTCTTGTTATCCAGACCTTCGTGCCACACCAATTATAGAGCGAATAGCTTTCTGCCTAAAGTATTTAGTGAATTTAACAAGTTGAATGTCGACAGTCGTTTTGATCTTTTTACTACTGAGGGTCTAGTCCGAGTTTGCACTCGATCGTCACGATCGACGATAGAATTGTCGCCGGGAACAATTTCTATACATTTTCCAAAAGCGCCACCTAACGGAGTGTTGCGATCGATAGAGACCGCTAGGGGGCGCATTTAGAAAATGTATGGAAATTGTTCCCGTCGACTAGCTATCGTCGATCGTGACGATCGAGTGCAAACTCGGACTAGACCCTCTGGTAAACATTCTGCCAGATCTTGTCTAACTAAATGCTTTGTTGATAATTTGTGAATTTTGGATGTTAAGTGGGCTTAATCTTGTTAACCATCTGTTAAGTACTTTTTCATTCTCATAACTAACTGTGCTTAGCTGTTCAAAGATACCATCATGTTGCAAAGTAATTGTGGAAGCTTGTTATTGGCATTTATTGATCTAATTCATATAACTATTTGTTTGTAGCTGTACGCTCCCCTAATATAATGTAATAAAATAAAATAAAATTTCAAAACGCGAAAAAGCAGAATGATGATTATTCTACAATATCGCGATCATCTCAGTCTCAGTGTTCGGCGTAGCGATAGGTCTCATTAAAGTAAAAGAAACATTAATTAAGTCCTAATATCATACCCTTGTGTATGGTATTTGTTATTAATAATACAGGTACCAATCAAAATAGTCTAGCAGTAGAGCACTTTTACCTTACAGTTCTATGGCAGAAGATAGTATTAAAATATAAGTATATATTGGTAGCATACGAGTCGGCAACCAAGTCCAAAATAAAGCCGTTATCCTAGAGTGCATAATATGTACAGTATGTACTTCTTACAGAAGTAGTTATATGAGGTAATCTGCTGTCTACAGAGCATCCAGAAGTTGACGAGCCTAAAGCTGATCGTACGCGACGCTCCGGTTTATCCAAATAAAGAAATGTCAGTGCTAAATACAACCATTTTTATTTATTTATTTATAGTCTCACGCCTGTATCCCCGAAGAGGTAGACAGATGTGTAAATATTACACCCACATTTCGCCATGAATTTTTAGGTCCCACGTAATACAATATTTTCTGTCTAGAAAAGCATTTCTCGTGTAGAGTCGTTACCCTGTCTATCAGCGCAGCATCTAATGGATATCCCGTCTCCACAGAACTATTTGACATCATTCGAATCCTGACGAATTCACAATCAATAGTACTCCTTCTTGATAAGCTCTACCTTCCAATCCTCTAAAATCTTGAATCTACTGTTGTAGCAAAAATTCATGAGAGCAAATTGGGCCGATTTTCTCACTTACATAGATACATGTATGCTACTGTTATGGGCCAAACTCATGAGCATGTTGCAGTCCACTGCTGGACGTAGGAGCCAATATATGTATAAATTAGATAAGTCCTTATGCAGGAAAAGTTAACTGTCCAAAACGTGCATAGCTGAAGCACCTAGCTAGTTTATAAAGACATTACGTAGATTCAAGGAAGAACTCAATCTTACTTATAAACAACCAAAACTATAACACTATACCTCATCCAACCCTGACATCTACTGTTAATTGGATGCGCTAATTTTACACGGAAACTCATATTATAGGAAAATCATGCAGTTTGTCTGTTCATTGTGTACATCTAGTTTCTTCCTAGTACAGAATATGGGGCGATATGTCAAGGTAACTGTGTCAAACAGGCAGCCATGTTGTGACGTCATAACACACTAGGGCAGTTCGACGCAACACGGGCTCGGATTAATAGTGAAATGTTTTATGATTATATCATGACTATACGTATGGCGTAGTGGTTTAAGTAGAGTGATAGTGCCAAATGTAGTGGGTTCTATCTCCATACGGAACAAAACATGTATGGTACCACAATTTTTGTTTTGGCTCTGGCTATCCTTTCTGGGGCTCTAGTACGGGTTTGCATTCGATTGTCATGGTGGACGCCCGCGAAAAGCGCCCCTAACGGAGAGTAGCGATCGATAGAGTCCGCTAGGGGGCGCATTTAGAAATTGTATGGAAATTGTTCCCGTCGAATAGACTATCGTCACCGTGACAATCGAATGTAAACTCGTACTAAGCCCTCTGTACCTATGAAGTAGTAGTTTAAGTGAAGTGGGTGGTTATGTTGAGTGTTGTAGGTTCGATCCCCTTAAGGGATACACTTCGTCTGATTCCAAGATTTTTGTTTGGATGCTGAATGTCCTTTCTGTCCGTAAGTTGAATGTTTGTAACGTCCCGTGATACAGGAGTAATTTCTAACGCGGGCGTTGTCTGGTCTTATACTCATTGCCGTCGTAATATAAAACAATTAAAACATGTACTAAAGATAGTTCAAAGTTTAGCCCTAGTCTTGTTTGTGCAGAGTTCATCATCAATGATTAAATATATATTTTGCAGACTGCCTCGTTGGTCTCGCGGCATAAATGTGCGCGTGGGATTGGGAGGTCTTGGGTTCGATTCCCGGGTCGGGTAAAGTCTTATTGGTTTTTTCCGTTAGGAAATTCGCAGTAGCAGCATGGAGTCTGGCAATGTGCCCGGTACGGCAATAGGCTCGCCCCCTTTTACGTGGGACCTAAAAATTCAGGGTGAAATGTGGGTGTAATATTACACCTCTGCTTACGCCTTCGGGGATACAGGCGTGAGTCTATAAATAAAATAAAAAAATATTTTGCAGAACCTTTGTCTCCAAAATTCCTTGCATCAAATGTCGAATTAAATTTACACATTCTTATAAAAGCAATATAAATGTAGAATTATCTGGTTATTTATTATTTTAGTCCCTGTTTTGTAAATAGATTTTTTGTGTGTCTATTGTAGTCATGAGTAGAATGTTTGATTGACATTTGTTTGACACTATTCCTCCGTTATCTTGTGAAGTAAAAGAAAAACAACTTTAGTGTGCCGGAAGTGGATCATAGACAAGGAAACGTACACACGTCGATAACCTACATACCTACTGGCGAAGTAAAAACCGAATTACTGCGAATAATTATTTCACGTGTGCGACTATTTAGAACTCTTCGACCGACTTCATGACGTTTTAAATGCGAAGTAATTTTTATGTGTATGTAAATCAGAACTAAGTACATCACTGAAAAGAAAAATCCTACAGATTTTACCACAACTAACCCGTAAACGTAAGCAAATTTTTATACCAAGTTAGATTTTACTCGCGTAAATTATATACCTACTATAAAAGCTTCCTCAGAAATGACACTATCAATTGGTGAAAACCATACAAAAAATTCATTCGGTAGTTTTGAGTTCATCGTGTTTGTACAGACAGACAGGATGAACAGCGGACTTCATTTTATAATAAGTATAGATAGGAAACGAGACATTATGCGAAGAGATGATATGTATCTAGGTAAGCAAGTGATGAATATGAAGGTAGAGGGATGGAAAGGGAGAGGGAGGCTAAGGAAACGATGGATGGTCTGTGTGAGGATGGATATGAAAGAGAAAGGGGTAAATGATCAGATGATGGGCGAGAGAAACGAATGGAAGCGATGGACGTACTGCGCCGACCCCAAATAAATTGGGACCAGGGCAAGAAGATGATGATGATGCGATAGGAAATGAGAGCTACCTACCTAAACGATCGTAAAGGCTACTGTTCATTCCCGGTTCTGAAAAATGTTATCTTGTGTCTTGCTCACGTCTATTTAACTTATAAATAAGATCTTAACCTAAAACATAAAGTCTATAAAAGGCGGCGTAATTTTGACCTAGTTAGAGGCAACGCGATGATATCATAAGGACAAAAACTAAACATTTTTCTTCAAATGACATGACGCCATTCAGTAAGAATTATTACTGCGAACTAAAAAGACAATAAACTTCCTTCAAATAATTGAAGGAACTTTATTGTCTTAGGTTAACTTAATAGTTCAGTGGCAGAAGAAAGTGATTTCGTAATCAATTCCCGGTGCAGTAAAGTTTATTGATGTAACAACTGCGTTATATCTTATTTATTTCTTTTTATTTATAGTCTCACGCCTGTATCCCCGAAGGGGTAGAGAGAGGTGTAATATTACACCCACATTTCGCCATGAATTTTGAAGGTCCCACGTAATAGGGGGCGAGCCTATTGCCGTACCGGGCACATTACCAGACTCCGTGCTGCTACTGAGAATTTCCTAACGAAAAATCCCAATAACACTTTGCCCGTCCCGGGAATCGAACCCGAGACCTCCAAATCCCACGCGCACATTTATGCCGCGAGACCAACGAGGCGTTATATCTTATATCTACTATTGCAAAGTCATTTTATAATCTGTGCTTACTGCTTGTAAATTAACGTTATAAAAAGAAATTAATTTAAAAATCGTGAATTGATAACAACTCCTGAAGCCGATGCTAAAGTTGTTTTCTTATGTCTGTTTGTATATGTAGGTATATCTTACTTTTAAGCAATATTCTGTCAATTTTGTCCAAATTTTACAAAAGTTGGTTAAGTGGAATCCTAGAGATACAGCATGATTTCCTGGACATTGACTAGGCCACATAAGAGAACTCAAGAAAAATGGTTATCTTGTATTAACATATAGAGCCAATCGTGGCAACTAGAAACTAGCAATTCTGCACAGCTTGTTACAACGAATGCAGTGTCTAAAGAGTTTTCCCCGAACCCTTTCTCAAAGAAGGTAAGTAGTATAAGGGGTTCGAAGTTTAAAGTGCAAGTCCGAGATGGGCTGCTGACTGCAACCGCAGGCGACATTGCGGCTAGCGGCTGTTCACTGTAGTGTTACCGGCGGTCGTGGTTGCTTCTATTCCCTAGATTAGTGATGTCGCTTCCCGTCTGCTGTTGCAGTTTGCGGTCTGCAGCCCATCTCGGACTTCCACCTTTAAGTGAAAGAAAATATAGGATGCGTACTGTATGCTTAGGTACAACATTTTCTACGTATAGGTGGTATAGTCCACACGCACGAAGTCTCAAGCATAACCTATAGTTTTCTGAGGTTATGTAAGCAAGGCAGTCACCCTTCTGTTTTTGCATTGTCAATCCTAGACAGGGACTAGAAAATGATTCCCTTCTCATTGCTAACACACGTTGAAGTCTGCCCGGGATAAGTGTCAGTCGATATAGTGGCTTATCAGGAATACCTACAATATGTGTTGTACTGATGCACTTGTAAGCCGTATTACTGCAAATTTTCATCAAAATCTGTACAGTAAATAGGTAGTTTTTGCGTGAAAGGATTACAGACATCCATCGTGAGGATGAATGTCTGAATTTTCGTGTCACACGTTTTCCCGCCATCTAGCCGGTTGTTACTGTTGGTTGCGAATGTCAAAAACAAATGTCCGTACGTCCGTAGTAAAAGGCCGAGGCGCGTTTCCCGCGTTTTTCCGTTTTACTAACCAATAGTAGCATAAGCAAAAATATATTTACGTTTATTTTTAACCCGTAGTATTAATAAATAAATGACTGACATACAGAAAACCGTATTTCCTTTAAATTTCTAGAAAGATCTCACTTTATGAAACGGGAAAGGAAACTACTGAGGTAGTTATTACGAATAGCAACTTTATTAGGTTTCAAATGAAATAATTAATAAATATGGTGTTCAGTCGTCACCGGTATTTTTTTTATAGTTGACTTTGGCATTTGTTTATCAGCCTACATATGTAAGTGATTTTTTTTCAGTGGCGGGAAAATACGCGTTATTCCTTGTTACAATATATGGATCTTCTTTACAGAAGTCCTTTTTTAGTATTTACGCAAAAAGTGCGTTTTGAACCGCATCCGCAATCTTGCACTTTACAGCATGCGTCACATGTTTACGTGTGTGCGTACAACCATGACCCCGTTTTCACTGCGCGCGCAAACATGCCGGCCGTGTGTGTGTGTGAGTCGTGTACGTACACAGCGGCTATGTGTGTGTGCGTCACATGTGTTTGTGTTATGTCACACGAGATGGAGCGTGCGTTCCGTGCGTGCTCCTAAAGACGTGGCTCTGTTTTGAAAAAGGAACAATAAAAACATTTTACCTTTTTAATAAATTTTGCCTCTATCGTTCGGAAACAGTCGTAACTAAAAGTAGGTAACGCCAAGTACTGACAAAAATCGTTTAATCGAATGTTGAAATATCAATTAAAAATAAATAACACGTTTCCTGTACATGATACAATAAACTGTTTCAAAATGCCTTTCTTGTCCGTTCGCTCAAGGTCCTTTATTGACCCGAAGATCACGCATTACTTAATCTACGGTTATCTATTAAGAACCGGACGTCCGGTTATTAATAGTAAATCTATAGCTGTGGAGCAGAGTTCGGTTCGTCTCGGTTGCGTAAGCGCATCCGCGGCAACTCGCCTTGAGACCTGTTAGCAGACGCAAGCGCCAATGGTTAGGACTACAAATTTATAGACTTGATGTGATTTTAAAGTAGCACACTGAATATAGTACTAGGCGACGCGGGTTTACTTTGTTCTTTTACATTCTAACAACGGAGACAAATAAGACTTAAATAAGAAATAATAATTTCTGGGTCAAAAAAATTGTCTGAAATAGAACCTACAACAGGCCGCGCGATACTTGAAAAGGTGGCTTAATCCACTGTCATCTAAAAAATCAAATAACTTTTCTTCTTCTAAAGAACTTCAAAGCCAGGTTACAGTTCTTGCCATAGTCAGATTTTTCCAAAGTGCAATAGGCCGTGGATCGCGTTACAAATTTTGAGCCATGATTTCGAAAATGTCATTTGGTGGATGATCCAACCGTGATTAAAAAAAAGGCTATTAGGGTAGGGGTGTGCAAGATTGCGCAGTGTATAAGATTGCGCAGAGCGATTATCCAGTCAGCAAGCAGTTTTTGGCGGCCTACTTCAGTTGAAAGCGTCCTACCGACATTCTAACTGTACCGGCACAACAATTTACGTTTTTAATACAATTTCCTTAAATTTATTTGAAAATAACTAAATTTGATACCATTCTTACATAATTTAGGTATTTTATAAACGTGGTTGCAGTAAGTATAAACCAGGTAAGCTGTTCTTATCTGTTTATTTCTATCAAATTACTCTCGAAGTGTGTTTCGCCTGAGCCAGTACGACATTCAAGTCAATAGATGGCACTTGTGGTATTTTAAAGCTGTTTAATACTCATTGTGCAAGAATGCGCATAGCTATCGTGTACAAGACTGCGCGCGAATTCTTGTACGCTGAATTAAATTTTATTTGGAATTCGTTTCTCATTAGCTATATGTAAGCTGTTAAGCTTATTAATAGCTTAAAAGAAAAGTGTAAAGCCTTTACCTAAAAAGAATAAGACTGTTAAGCCAAAGAAGCCAGCCAATGCACCCAAGAAAAAAATATGGTCATGTTCAGGTTGCTCAGAAGTGTACATTGAGCCAATTACCGAAGACTGGATTGAGTGTATTTGTTGCAAAGAATGGTGGCACGACAAATGCACAGCATACGTGGGTCGCGGGAACTTCCAATGTGATGTTTGTGAGTAGGTAATGCGCATTGACCAATATGCGCAAACTTGCACACCGGGGCCGCGCACTTTTGTCCGCATACTTTGTGCAAGAGTGCGCATTTAGGACGCAGCAATTTTTTGAAATATTTCCTAAAATGTTACCTTTATATTTTTTATAATATTTTTTCTTAATAGGCAGATAACCTAAATAAACGAATAAAGACTGAAGTTGAGTCTAAACTGCTGCGTATTTTTTGTAGAAATCATAGTAGCAAAAGTGCGCAGTCCTGCACACCCCTACCCTATGTGTAATGTTTTCTTACGCTATAATATCTAATTAATCCATTTAACACAATGCTTATGTTCTGAGTCGTAACTTATACCAGAAGCTAGAATCCACTTATAAACATACAAGTAAACAGTAGGTACCTGCCCTCATTTTCTGAGACAAGGAAAATCTTGAGTGCGGAATTCTAACAAATTTAATGAAACGCAATATTCCAGGAATACAGTATCGTCATATTCTCCGTTCCTTACCTTGACCCAGAATCGAAGCACAATACGTAAATAGATGGCGACGGCATGTGCCCGCTGCACTGTCGTATCAAATGCTGATAAAATTACAGAGTGCATGTTGAAATTGATAAAAATGGGTTTATTACTTGTGTGATATGGTGAGGATTGATTTTCAAGCGCGGTTTTGTTAGGTTTTAATTTGTTGGGGAAATATCAGTTACAACTCTGCTCAGCCATTCAGGGTAGCTTTATGATGACGAATAATTTTTATGTTTGTGTTTATGATAAATTTAGTCTCATGTTTCGTAACTTGATGTTTACTTCCTAGATTATTTTGGTACGTTTTTATTTATGTTGCTTTTTCTGTAACATTTTTTAGTTGTAACTCTAATATTTAACTGCTAAATTCGTTGAACGGAAATAAATATAGCTTCATTTATTTCTTAGTATTAAATTTCGATAACTGCTAACTTTATAGAAGGTATAAATATACACATTTTCTTTTAAAAATAAAGTGGTTTCGTTCTTACACTAGCTTCCACCTATCCATTCTCATTAGGTATGTATATTTGTCATCGTTGGCTGTGAAATACATAATTTTATTCTGCGGCGATAGTTCAAATAAATAAAAATAGCAGGCTATTTGTCCAGTAGGTTGCGCTGCGAGCGATCGACGGAAACTAATATATCTACGTACAGACGTTAACTCACGCAATTATATGTATAGATATCTTGTACAATCAGAACGGCAAGTGTTAATATATTATACCATTAAGCTGAAGAAGTGTTTCTTGAAGGCGCAGATCTTTAAGGCTTCTTAAAAATATATTTAATTCAAAAACTTAATATTTATTGATGATTTTTATTTACGGGTTTTAATCACGTAGTTATCTAACAAATATTAAAGGTATAAATACCGGTTTTTGTGCCGATGTTTCAAGCGTTTATATAATTTTAAAGTCTTATTGTTATCATCTTAATAAGGAGCTAATGTTGTCACCTCGTCTCCTCCATGTGGTGACGGATTAAGAATAGGGATTGTCACCACCCCATATCATCCCATGGGTGTCATAAAAGCCGATAGAGGGAGCATATTATGCAGAGAACAGCACTGTAAGAGAAGGAAAACTCGATACAAACCCTATACCAACTCGTTTGGCCAGCGTGGTATAGTAGGCCAATTCCTACTTTCGAATCAGAGGCCTAGTCCAGCAGTGGACTGTTAATGGCTGATGATGATGAAGGAGCTAATGTTGTCATCTCGGCAGGCCTGATTGATTAGTAATGTTACTCATTTTCATGGCCGAGGTGACAAAATAAGTTTTTATATTTCAACAAATCTTGGTCTATATCGAACCGGCTGGCACTCTAACAAAACCATTTTTAAAATCAAACCAACAGCATAAAATTCTTATCATACATAATCTAGATATTGTTAACCCGACTATACACTTGAATCTAAGCACTCCTTGAGTTAGTACGACAACCTTAATCATGTCAATGACGACGTAACACACACATGAACACACATGTACTCACACATACGCACACGCATGTACACACGCACACAAATACCGCGTATCCTGCGTTAATGCACGCGACACGGCGCGACTGCATGCGATGATATACTTGCGAATTTATACGTTGTACGCAAAGGATTTTTAGTAATAGTTTCGTTACTATTGCAATGATAACTAGGCATTGCGGGTTCGATATTAGTAGGACGGAAAACTTCGTGGTATACCCAGGTCACCCTATTTTCAATGTTAGCTTACTATAATTATACAAGCAGAAAAAAACTATAGCTTACTATATTTTTTTCTGGTTGTACACGTATACCTATGAGTGAATAAAATTTCGTAGAATACTTAGACAATCCCATTTTCAATGTTAGCAATGGCGGACACTGCCTAGCCTATCATTTCTTGTTACAAAATATGAGACATAGCTCGGGCAACCAGCCTGAAATCTCCGTTTTAGGACAATGGATAAAATAAATATTGTTTAATTTAGAAATGACTCATATTCCTGTTAACTCCATCTAAGGTAAAATAATAGCGGCGACTCTAGGAGTGTCAAATTAAGTTGCAGTCCATATTTGATCCTACCATCTATGACACCAAGTTCAAAGTCTGCCTTTGGACCTTTGAACATTCAGTCATATAAGGGACACACACATAATTTAAAACACTTAGCAATAAGCTAATTTTAAAAGCTAAAAAAATACCAGAAGTACTTAAAATTTTACTAGCTCACACAATTTGTTTAGCGGGTCTCACTTGCGATAATTAACATAAGAATGTTGAGGAATATATACCACTGTTAGTCAGACGTTTCAACCGGTCAACGGTCGTGGTCGCAAACGTGGTTGAATGATTTGAAATCCATTATTTCTGTACCACATTAGACTACGCAAGCTTAAAGTCCCGTTCCTTTATAATCATTTCTAAAAGGCATATTTAAAGCGTATGTTATCTCATCCACGCTAGAGCCGCCATATTGGCTGCAGGTTTCAGCCACGTGAGCCGTGAGTGGATGTGTGCCCGTTGCATAAACGCGTTACGCCACAGGACGCGAGTTTCGCAACGCATTACCAACTGGGACGCGCATGCCTAAACTCTCGGCTTAAACACATCACTTGGGAACCACGCGTAGTAACATGACAAGGACAATTTAAATAAAAAAAAAATTACATTAAAAAAACGAAACTTAAATATAAAAATATGTAAGATGTTATCGAAAAGAATTTTGGTTTGAAATACACCACCCGACCTTTTAGGGCTTCATATTTTTGAAGTCTACACTTAGCTTTTGCACGGGTCGTAGTTCTTAGGGGGTTATTGTTGTACAAGGGGTTTAAGACTTCGAATTAAAGCAAACCGATAAAAATCCGATTTCAGATTTAGAAATCTATTTCAAAAACCGATTTTAGAAATCGATTTCAGTAGCGGATGTTGGAGCGTAGCGGACGACAAACGCAAACAATCGAAATCGTGTTGTAGGTAATTTTAGGCATGAGAACAATCAAGTCAAATAAAACTCTCCAAACATAAATTCCTAATAATGATTTGCAATTTTCAAAATAATAAGCATTAAATAGTTGCAACCTGAATTAGATATTATCGCCTCGATATTTAGTTTTATTTTTTCTATTCAATCTGCAATTCATAAAACCGCCAAAATCCAAACCGATTCGCTTGCTTGGCGACAATTCGCTTCATCTCTTTCACTCTTTCAACGTATCAGTAAGTTAGAAAGAAAAAGAAATGAAATTCGCTCTCTCTCATTCTAACTAACTAGTCGTTTGGTAGTGTGAAAGAGAACGAAAGAATATGCAAACTATCGAAAACGTAAGCTGTAGATCATTTACTTTGTAGTTTGGTTGCGCTTGCACCTTTTGGTTCGGATTGGATTGTTTGCGTTACCGTGGTATCGTTTTGCGTTTTCTAAAATCGGTTTTCTCACGTTGGAATATCGATACGATACGATGTCTGACTGCAATCGGATTTCAGATTCGTTTTGATATATCGGTCTCATGCCTACTTCTAAATTGTTTAAGTTCTATTTGGCTTTTTGTAAATTTTTATCAAAATGTTCTTAGGTCTTATGCCGTTTGTATTTTTGGAAGATCGTGTTTTTTTTCTGTCTTATTATGACTACTTTTTTCAAAAGCGTATACGTTCGACTGTTTAATGTCAAGTAGGTAAGAAGTGAGGCCCTTTTTTATAAGCTTAAAACAATATATATTATATACCTGCCGAAGTATTAACATCTAAAGTTACTCGTATAATTGTGTTCATTATAATTTTCTAGATACCGTTCGTTCGTTACGTACAGTTTCATGTAGCATTTTCCTCAACTCAAGGGTTTTTTATAAAACGCTGCGGTGGATACAATCATACGAATCACCTTGGCAGCGAAAGATACGCCTGTAAAGGCTTTGATAAAACTCGAATAAGTTATACCCTGTTTTATCATAGCAACAAGCCTCTGTGGTCAAGTAGATAGCGTATGAGTCAGCTGAGGAGGTCCCGGGTTCGATTCCTGGGTTGGGCACAAGTTTAACTGAGTTTTACCGAATTTTCAGTAGCAAAACGGAGTCTGACAAATTGCCCGGTAACGGAAATAGGTTCGCCCCCTGTTACGTGGGTCTATACAAGACAGTAAGGCAACAAACAGTACCTGGTGTTACTGATTGCTTTTATAGGAGTAAATAACTTTCTCTGACCAGATTGGAGACTTCCTAAAAACAGGACAGGTTAGAAGTACGCTGAACAGAAGAGCATGCATGAGGAATCTGATGGGAGTGAATGAAGCAAGAGAGATATGTCAGGATCGTTGCAAATGGCGTTCCGTAGTCTCTGCCTACCTCTCCGGGAAACATGTGTGAGTCTATGTATGTATGTATGTATGTAAATAGCTTTAAGAAGTTTCTAAGTTAAGTTAAAGTAGCTTTGCCATTCACTTTTAGAGCAATGCTATTTTTGAACTTCCGCCTGTTAGGATGGCATTCTCCCATGGCTTTGTCTTCTATTATAGATTTCTATGGTGGGCAGTCAGGTTTCCACTTCTCTAGCCGAGTGGTTATCTTATCACATATTGAAGTCCCGGGAAAAGTCATACTGTCCTGTAAACCACAATTAATTTATTCAGCAATGTCTTGAAAGAGTTATATAGAATAAAAAAATCCACATCAGCTGTCAAAAAAAGGATAAACAATGCCGAATCTTTGGGTAGCATTTTAAAATGTCCCCGTATAAGTGACGTCCAACAAATGAAAATTGACATAAAATGTGCCTTGATGGATTGTTTTAAAATTAATATGAACTTTGAATTAGAGAGGCGAATAACGGACCGGCATGCTAAGTACATATACACCCAATGAACTACATTTCACGAACGACTTTGAAAATTATATGGAGAGACGAAGAGGAACGTTTCGGAGGAGGTAATGAATAGGCTTTGAATAAAAAATCGTAAATAATATTTTTTGTGCGGCCTTTAGAAAGCCTAAAGTGATAAACACTCCTCATCTTGAGGTGTCTACGAGGTAATCACAATACCTGTGTTTGGGTAAGTAGCGCATGATCGAGAGGTTTTATCGTCGAATATAAGTGCAAATATATTTTAATAGAAAATAAATTTTCTGCACTAAGAATAAATTCTTTGTCATCCGATGTAGAGATGAAACTCACAACATAACGAGGTGGTCGTTAAAACCACTACAGCATCCATTCAGTCAATCATAACATAAAAAAAGATTTTGATTCAAATTGAAATAGGTAGCTCTTTCATAAAGCGTAGATTAATTTAACAAAATCGCGAAGCCAGTCGTTCATACAATGTGTTTGGATAATCTATGAATTGAGCTAAACTTTCTAGGCATAGCAATTCAGTCTAGACTCTAGACATTACTAGCTGTGCCTAAAACAACAACGGAAGGTATAAGCCCTAGGAAACGTAGACAGAGATAGGTGTCCTGAATGTGTTTCGGAAACCGGACGAGACCTAACTAAGCTATGTTTATTTCCGTCGTTTGAATATAAATACAAAGAGTTTTAATGATTGTTTTACTGGCTTTATTATCATTTAAATAATGGAAAACATTTGAGGATTGTGATGTAATCTAAAGATAATATTTCTCTATAAATATACAGAATGTTAGATTATTTATTTAATTAGTATTGGTTTTAAAGCAGCAATAGCCTAGTTAACCAATGGACTCCTACTCAGTATCTCAGGTACAAATCCACAGCGCACACCACAGACCTTGCAAAGTTAAGCGCATATGAAATGATCACTACGTAAGCGGAAGGGTGAGGACCATGTACTGTAGCGCGTGTTGGGAGACGCCTATGTCCAGAAGTGGACAACGAAATACTGTTTGATTTATTGAAACGTTGAAGCAACATGATAAGCTTACCTGAATATTTAAAAGTTCTCCAGAATGGGCTCGAGAGACAAGTGAAGTCAACTCACAACACTTGGATATCGTTATGGTCTATGGCCAGATCTTTCTCGCTATGATAAGAGGCTTGCTTGCAGTGGAACAGTTATAGGGCAGACGAACTCCTTATACGGGGTTTCTTTCTTTATTTAAAAGACAACTCTCTCATCGGAAAACTATTTCTATTGCAATCTTAGAGTTGTTTTCTTATGGTAATAGGCGGCAAACGAGCCGACGGATCGCATGATGGTAAGCAATTACCGCCGCCCATGGACACAAGCAACACCACAGTAGTCTCAAGTGCGTTGCCACCCCTTAGGGTTGGGAAAAGGGATAGGATGAGGAGTGGGATGAGGGAGAAGGAATAGGAGATAGGGCCTCCGGCACTCTCACTCACCGAACGAAACGCAACAGTTTAGGTACTGTTACTTTACGTCGATTTTCTGTGAGAGGGTAGTACTTCCCCGGTCGAGCCGGCCCATTCATGCTGAAATCAGCAAGGCTCTACTACCTTGGAGTGGAGTAGGCAAAAAAAGATTCTCCTTCACTCCTCTCTTATCGGAAAATTATTTCTATTGCAATCTTAGAGTAGGGAAACCGATGATGCATCATGCGAACTGTCCATAATTTTACAATCAGCCACTTGTAACTATTTATAGTAAATATAATTAATGGAAGTAATCGTATCGTATCGGATAGAGATGACCCTGTGGTTATCAAAACACTTAAAGTGCTAATGTCCTTACGTTTCAATGTAACTGTGTCTGGACACTTCCAAGTGTTTCTATATATTATCTAGGGCTTAAGAGTTTGGTTTACGCTAATGTCTGTACCTGTTTGGTAAATATTTGACTAGGTATTTGATAATAGGTATATTTATCATTCAAAGGCATTAGTCATTAAATGAAAAATCAATCAGCAAAAAATCTTACTGATTAATTTTTTGCCAGTAACTTCGAGCCTTTTCATTACATAAAAAACCGGCCAAGTGTGTCGGGCCACGCGCAATGAAGGGTTCCGTAGTTGGCCATAATGGCCATTATTGATAATAACTTCTGTTTCACATGGGACTAAAAACGGGCCCACATTGTACCTCGTAGTACATTACATACCAAAGTACGTATATCTTTAAGATTAAGCCAGCGCTACCAATGTAAACTCACAGAAATAGGTATTTATAAGTTAAACGACGATTACTCGTATACTAGTGATGTCTACTTAGCCGTGATAGTTTTCCATTTAAATTCGTTATATGTACTACATTTGTGATTTTTTCCACCTCTTCCAAATTAATAGTTTAGCCGGCAGAGGGGGGGGGGGACACTTGAGTATATTTTTCACTTCAAAGCCTGATATTTGACAAACCAATCACTTGATCAAAAAATGATTTGATTTGATGAGCAAGCTAATAATATTTTTTTAAAACCTATCCAATGATACCCCACATAATGGGGTACTCAACCAAAAAATATTCAACCCCACTATATATATATATATATATATATATATATATATATATATATATATATATATATATATATATATATACATATATATATATGCCCTACATATCCCTACATAGCCCTACATGCCCTACATATATATATATATATAAATTACCGCTGCACATTAGGCAAGCTAAGACGGTAGCTAAATTTAAATCCTTAGTGAAGGAATATTATCTTTCATTATAGTTTACAGTCCATTCTAAAATATTCTATAATTGAGGCATTGCTATAGTTCATGTGTGTATAATTATGTCCTTTATATATTTATGTTTTGTATGCTTATGTATATATGTATTTGTATGTATGTATATGTATATATGTATTTGTATGTAGGTATATAGAGTATATGAATAGGTATATATGTATGTGTTTAGAGATATCTATGTATTCTAAGTATTATGACTGTTACACCTACAACTACCACTATTTTCCGACCAATAATATTTCCATCCAAAGGTTGCCTGGTAGAGATCGCTATAAGCGATAAGGCCGCCCATTGTACTTCGTTTATATTGTATGATGTCTTATGTAATATTTCTGGTGTACAATAAAGCATAAATAAATAAATAAATAAAATAAATATATATATGTAGGGGAGATACCATTAAAAAAATATTTTCCTAAATTTTATTCTACAGTTTTGTTGCAATATCTTATGTCTATATTCATGTCAAATATCAGCTTTCTAGCACTAGGCGTCTTTGAGCTAGGCTGCGGACGGAAAGACATGACGAAACTATATGGGTTCCTTGTGGACTACGGAACCATAAAAAACGATTTTATACAGAATCCATTCCTATTTCAAATTAAAGATATAATTTTACATAATTATCAAAGTATTCATAAATCACACCATTTAATCTAAAAAGAAACCATTTACATAAAAAAATATTGTCACCGGACTCGGTGTAATTAAATGAGCAAGGCAAAAAAAATCGTAACAAAAAAGCAGTGTTTGCATGTCCTGTCGAGGAGATGGCGCCACGTGTCTTGTTATATTAATAAGGCACATCGGTCGGAGGGCGGGGCGCGATGCCTCGGATGAGTAATATTTATCGTCTGTGGTTCCGCATGAGGTACCGTTATGGCAAGCATGCATTTAGGGTTCTGTAAGATGGGCATTTCATTAATAGATGGGATGGTGTAGTGGTCACTTTTCACTGCCAATATAACTAAGTTTGGTCGCCATAAAAATGTGAAAGAACTTTCATTGATGCTTTTAGATGACCAAGTTAAAGACATGTATCCATTACTTACCAAAAAATCTTTTTAGAGCTACGTTAATATACAAATGTATGTGTTAAATTCTTTTTGGAATAAAGAGTATTCTTCATTCAACAATGAAACCTTAGGAAAACATATTGTCTTTGTATACGGGATGACAGCTAAATGTCTTCAAAATTAATAAAATTCCAACAAAAGATATTAATATGCAAATATCAGTACAGAACCAAAACAAATCAGGACACCTGACGCTTCCAACACGTGTTGCGCCCGCGCATGTCACCGTCACACTCCATCGCCCACGCCCAGGGGTGTCACTTGACAACCGACCTGTCACCCAACAACCACCGCCATCTAACAACCCAACCTGTCAAACACATCCATCTAACAATTTAACGCTAATGAATTAGCGGAATCGCTGGAATTTCACGTTTAAATTATGTGTGTGAGAGCTAAATGTTTTGCCCTTTGTAATTTAAGATACATAATTTGACTTAGAGTTAATTAGGTATAATTTATAAGCTGTCTTGTATGAAAGGTCAAGGGTAGCAGGAAATACTTTTACACGTGCGTGAAAATTAGGTAAAATATGATCTACATAATATATTAATACAATTGAATTGGTTACTAACCTGCTTTGCTTATGTACACGGTGTACACCTACGTTACGAGAGTGCTCCTAAGTCCTAAATAAGAATGAGAGCTATATGTTTTAGCTATACAAAGCTTTTGTATGGAGACTAAGGTACAGTTTATCAATTTTAATAATATTTTTTACTTCATCTCATAATCTCTTAATCTCTCTCATAATCTTAATTTAAAATAGCCAATATACTTAGTTGACTATTTTAAATGAAGATTTCACGTATTTCCTTATTTAGCAGTAACAATTCTGTATTTCTAGATTTGACACACTACCTACTAGTCTAGCTTACTTCAAAACATATATGTATGCCTATGGAAAGTTTCCTTCGATTACTAGATTTCTTATAAATATTTGTAACATAGAGCCTCTTCAGTAAACTACGAAAAACGTTTGGTGTGGGTGTGTCTCGCAAACATACAGTAGACAGACGTGGGAGTACTGTATGTTTTTTATATGTTTAGTTGTGTACATTTCGTATTATGTACATAAAGACGATAAGTATCAAATTTATTAAAAATATAGGATTTGAAAATAATTATTTTCTTCTTAATCAGAAGATGGCGTTGGCGTAGCTTAGAAATAAAGTTTTGTAACTATTATAATATTATGTGTATTTTTTATTTTATAATAATCAAAGGATTAGTCAGACCAAGTTATTTTATAATTGAAATCAATAAAAATGTACTTAACAAAAAATAAACCCTCCTCTTTTGTAACACCATTTTTTGTACCACTTAACCTGAAATGATTTTCTAGACAATGGTGTGTACTATAACTTAATTATTAGGTAAAATATTTCGTTTATTTTAAGAAACATATTCGTAGTTTTCCTTTGGCCTGAGACTTAGGAAGCTGAGTATTATTACTGTTCATATTTATAGTATTAGTACTGTTCTGAGTGCTATCTAAACTTAGAACGAACATACATATCAGTTGATAAGTTAGCTCGCTAGAAAAGGTTACCGTTCCATCCTCTCACAATACGGTCTTTTATCCCTTTCCCTGACCTTTAGCTGCAAGATAACATCTGGTTTGATTGTTTATCTGCCACTGTGATCGAATAAATCCTTTTATAGAACTGTCTGAAGCTTGTTACAGTAAAATGTGTCACTATACATTTAGATCTTATCACGACATCAGAGAAAAAGCTCGTAAAAAATGTAGCGTTTTGAAAATTATAGCGATTTAGGTTGATCAGGGAAATATATAAATATTACGTTGAAGAAAAGTGATTCATAAACTTCATAATTTGTGAGAAAGGTATAATTTTAAATCTTAATATATAAAAGCCTTGCGTTACTGACTGACTGACAGACACGCTACAGCGGAAACTATTGGGCGCAGGAAGCTGAAATTTGGCATGTATGTTCCTTGAGGACCGTAGGGGTGCACTAAGAAGGGATTTCCCGAAATTCCCACGGGATCGGCTAAAACGGGTAAATTAAAAAAAATGCAGGCGTAGCTGCTAGCGTCCTCTAGTCCACTATATTTCTATTGCATAGTCTCTCCATGATGAATAGGAAAAAACATTGTTAAAGTCTGTAAACTTTCACGATTTGCATACATCTTGCAAGTTTATTTCATGGGTCTTACTCTCTCGCGAAAAAAAAAAAAAAAAAAACACAAAAGCTTTACAAATTGAAGGTACATATATTCAACTTCAAATTACATACATTTAGACGATATTATCTTAATATATAAAATCCTTGCGTTACTGATTGACTGACAGATACGCTACAGCCGAAACTATTGGGCGCAGGAAGCTGAAATTTGGCATGTATGTTCCTTGGGGACCGTAGGGGTGCACTAAGAAGGAATTTCCCGAAATTCCCACGGCATCGGCCAAAACGGGTAAATTAAAAAAAAATGCAGGCGTAGCTGCTGGCGTCCTCTAGTATTATAATAAGGCGACATAGCTTAAAAATAACCTATCCCTACCTTCAATAATGTCCCGCCTCAGTGTGTAACGTTTTCCCGCTGAATTGCCAACCGTTCAGTACTTAGGTAATGGTCCCTCGTATATTAATAGACACCCATTTATATGGTAGTCAATTACTCGCATTTAACACATATTGACTGTCTGAACCCACCTCAAGCCAAAAAAATATGTCGTGAGCATTTAAATATACGTTTTTGTGATGATTAAGTGTTAGTTTTGCTATTAGTTTTGTCATTGGTTGGGGTAGGTCATTCTGTAAAAGTGTCAAGTTCTCTGTTATAAAATGAGAGATATTCATTGGAAGCACTTATTTATCGATTCGTTCTGTCTAGTTTATAGATAATCACAAAATAGTCAAACCGAGTAAGTGAAAAAGTTGGTCCCAGTTGTCACGACGATCTGTGACAGTTGTTAGGATCTGTAACAATCGAGGATAATATATCCTCATAAACTATCGCGTTTATCTTATCTTATACTAATATATAAAGCTGAAGAGTTTGTTTGTTTGTTTGTTTGGTTGAACGCGCTAATCTCGGGAACTACTGGTCCGATTTGAAAATTCTTTGAGCGTTAGATAGCCCATTTATCGAGGAAGGCTATAGGCTATATAACATTGCGCTATGAGCGACGGGAGCGGAGCAGTAGCCTTAAATAACGCGGGTGTAACCGCGGGCTCATCTAGTAATAGATAAACTCGATAGTTTGCGAGGATGGATGACTGAATAAATAGGCATGTATTTAATGCGGCAAGTAAGTAAAACGAATACAACTTTCAAAAATAATTAGAGTGGGTACCATATATAATGGGTTGGCAGCTAATAAGGAGTATCATAATAAGTAAAAGTTAGCATATTAATATGTCAGTTATAAGCTTCGTTTTAATTTAAACTGGCAGTATGTTTTTTTCGGAACTGAATAAGTATCTAAGCGGAAACTTGATGATGAATAAAAAATAGAAAATGGGTATTCATAAATAATACAAATTTCAATATTTGGCTAAATTAAATATCTTAACCTCTTGTATGCCGGAATACCAGACACAATTAAAAAGCTATTGTGTCTCGTTGAGATCTGCGTTCCGGCATACAAGGGGTTAAATGAAGTGTTTCGTATGAGTAAATAAGACGCTTCAGTCTTTTAAGCCAAGTTGACGGAGCCCTGCTTCGCAGGGCTTTTATTTTTGGGTACAGGGTCACAAGAAAACCTAACATAACCTACTACTAACATTATTAGTCGCCAAGTCATTATTTATAGCTCCTCGGCTAATATTTCATTTGACTTGTATAGTTTATTTGCTACCTAAACGCAGCTGCTAGTTTCTGGTTTTTATAACACCCTTAGTTTTGAATCTTATTTAATACTAGAGGACGCCAGCAGCTACGCCTGCAATTTTTTTTAAATTTACCTGTTTTGGCCGATCCCGTGGGAATTTCGGGAAATCCCTTCTTAGTGCACCCCTACGGTTCCCAAGGAACATACATGCCAAATTTCAGCTTCCTGCGCCCAATAGTTTCGGCTGTAGCGTGTCTGTCAGTCAGTCAGTAACGCAAGAATTTTATATATTAAGATAATAATAGTCGCGAAAATATTTAATCGCTAGCGAGTTATTTTATTAGTTGCAAACATTTAGTCATCTTTTAAGTTATTAGTCACTTGCAAAATAATAACCTGAATAAATATTTGTTTTGATGAAAATTTGCTTAAATATAATACATCATAATATAACATAAATAGAATATGATAAAGTGTAATAAATCGGGTACATATGGACTTTCTCTTTTCCTGATAACCGGTGACAGAAATTAGTAATTTATATTTCTGAAAACTGTAGGCGAATGTCGCCTAATAAGTCTAAATATTTAGCAGTTAATATTTAATTTGGCAAATAACCTAGCTGCTGTTCACCACAAAGTATCCTTATATAGAAAGATACGTCAAGTACTGTGGCTTTAAGGTTTTCTTACTAATTATTATTGTTCATGCATCACTGTTTTCATCCACTATTTTCGTTCGGCCCAAATTAACAGATCTCCTGTCCGAATTAAAACAATTGAAAATAAATGTTTATGAATCATACGTGATACATGGCACTGGAAATGGGTTAAATGACTCTTTGATTGTATAGAGATTTTTAAATTTTAAGTACATTTATCAAACTAGTGTTTACGGATTTTAGCGCGATATATTGGTTTTATGGACATAAAGTAAAAAAAAGAAACTACGTAGATGGTGTAGTGTTGTAGGTGGCTGTCTTGCTGCTTACTGCGTCAAGTGTTGGGTTCGATTCCCGCAGCGTGCAATAATTTGTGTAATCCACAAGTGTTTGTTACGAATATCTTTGTATTCTTTTGTTGAACGTTTGGAAAGACTCCTGCTATACTGATTTCATTCCTAGTGTGTCTTTAAGAGAAAAGTAACATTAGCAATTAAATAACTTAAAAAGGAGGTATGACTTTTTCCAGGTTCTTTCTTCTTTTGTCCTAATAGGGATGTGAAACTTGTTTTGACGTTCAAAATTGTGTCGCTAAGGCCTAAATAACTTTGTAAATATTATAAGTCTTACATAATAAGAAACCTTGAGCAAAACCGATAATATAATTACCGCATTTCCACGTACTAATCCGTACTCATTATTTTCAGGTAAGTCGACAAATGCCAACCATGTGGAGTATTTTCTCCGTGACGGTAAGTCCGTAATTAAAATAGCTCATATAAACATTTCACTTACGTTTTATTATTAGGCCAAGATTAAGTGCCCTGAGGAATGGCCTGAAAAACTGCGCTTTTTCACGCACAAGCGAATGACTTAGGAAATAACCTGATATTATCGATAAGGCTGGCCGTTTTATACGGTCGTAATTTTGAGGCTGAAAGTTTCTTCCTATAACGTGGAATGTGTTTTTGAACTTATATGAAACTTTATGGTAGATTTTCAATTCGGTAAGGTATGTTATGTCGATTAGGTATAGACAAAAAAATGAACTAAAATATATAATTTTCTATCGATACATCAACCTTAGAGAGGGAGTGAGAGGATTAGAGTAGGACGCAAAACGATAAGTGATCAGACATTCTTTTAAATGCCTCAGGCAGCTTGTAAACAGTAAAATTCTATCAATTGACGCGAATTGTGTCCGTTGATGAAAGCCTCTGGTGTTGTCTTTTGATAGAATAGAGAGTTTTTTTTTATGTTAATAGGCGGCAAACGAGCAGACGGATCGCCTGATGGTAAGCAATTACCGCCGCTCATGGACACAAGCAACACCACAGGAGTCACAAGTGCGTTGCCGCCCCTTGGGGTTGGGAAAAGGGATAGGATGAGGAGTGGGATGAAGGAAAAGGAATAGGGGATAGGGCCTCCGGCACTCTCACTCACCAAACGAAACGCAACAGTTTAGGTACTGTTACTTTACGTCGATTTTCTGTGAGAGGGTAGTACTTCCCCGGTCGAGCCAGCCCATTCATGCTGAAGTCAGCAAGGCTCTACTACAAAGACACAAATCATATTGTCATATCTACAACAAAAACACGATGACTCAAAAGCTCTGAGCGGTATTACGCGGCAGATTTCCGTCGTTACGCGTTCTTTGCGGCATTACGCGATTTTTGCGCTCGTACCTAATGCCATACGATGTGTTGGTCTCAGCATTGCACTTGCTTACGTACTATTTGGGTCAGGGTTACGCGCGCGCGGAAAGCGCGCAACAGACAAACTAACCGACAAGTCTTTTCATAGTTCGGTTTTTTACGTTTTCACCTTGATGCATTTGCTTGTCTATTATGAATGCAGTTTGTGACGAAATGTGATTTAATATATAGCTTTTTAGTTTTACAAATTTATGCTGCGGTTTTTGTCTAATGACGTGGACGAAATGTGTGGTTGGACGTTTTGTTTTTTATAGGATTTCCAATTTATTTTTATTAATGTACACACATAATGCTAAAGTTATATTACTTTGGCACGATATCGTCACTTGTAAACTAAGTAGCTAGAACTCTATACTTTCAGCAATTTTTTTATTCGACGTAACGAAAGGTTTTATTTTATAGGACTCATTTCCAGACGTATCGATCTCAAAATAAAATAATTATAAAACTATTTCTATCTATAGCACTTTACCTGACCCTGGACTCGAACCCGAGGTTTCATTCGCTGTTATAAACTTAAGAAAGAAACCTGTGCTATGTAATTTCAATATCACATCAAGTGCTAGGCTGCAAAAGATTACCTAGGTATTAATTTAATCTGAAGTCAAATTAGACTCAATTATAGGTATATTTTTGAAAGAATTAAGACTGATTTATAAGACAAATGACCAATCTTATCACTACCAATAATTTTCTGTTCTAATGACTGCTCAAACTACATCATCTCATCATCAATTGTACTATCAAACTCATAACATAGCGATCGAGTGAGTACATTTTTACTGCGATTAAGTATCTACTCACGCACTATGTCATGTAGGTAATAAACGCTTCCTTACTCGGACATCAAACTGAATACCCAGGTAGGTTTAAGACATAAACCACAGGGTCAGAACCTTTCCAAGCTAAGTGTGACCGGATCGAACATACATGCAGGTATACCTATATAATTCCGCTAACACAATATTAAGCATTTAGCGCCCAATCGAGTCAGTCTCAAGCCATATCATTAAGCATTACATAACACACGTTCACACACACACAAGAAACGTGAGCGTGTGTGCGTACACACACATGTGCATACATACGCACACAACATCCTGTCCCACTTAGTGAGGTGAACTGGTCTATGTATGCCTATGGCGAAAAACTAGAATTCGCTACATTCATTAGGGTTCAATATTGTTTACCAATAAAATTAAATCGATAATTCTTAATAAGAGATCCGTAGTTCCAAGGAATCTCTACATTTTCCTTCTTTCTCACACTGTGGCAGTCTTCCCTCTCTCTCCTGCTGTTTCAAACTCCATGCTTGTATATGAAAGACGTCTTAAGATTTGCTTCAAGAAATCCTCATAGTTTATCCACATTATAAATTAAAATATAAATTATAGTGGGAGTAAAATATAAATTATAGTAGTCCGTGTGGTGACGGATTAAGAATACGGAATGTCACCACCCCATATCATCCCATGGGTGTCGTAAGAGTCGACAGAGGGATCATATTATGCAGAGAACAGCACTGTAAGAGAAGGAAAACTTGATATAAACCCTATACCAACCCGTTTGGCCAGCGTGGTATAGTAGGCCAATTCCTCCTTTCAAAGGAGAGGCCTAGTCCAGCAGTGGACTGTTAAAGGCTGATGATAGTATAGTAAATTATAGTAATTTAAAGATATCCTGGCGCGTACATTTTACACGCATGTGATCGCAAGCTAAATCTTTGAGAACATTGATGCCTATGTATCTCAATCCTTTGACTAGTTTTTAAAGAGGTAAGCAGACAAGTATAGCACGTTCATAACTTGCCTTTAAAATGTTTGTGTCAAATAGAGTAAAGGCAGTTTTGCTGCATCTATCCTGTATGCGTCGGACTTCATATTGCTTTTGACTCATCTATGGTCTCGTGACTTCGTGCATCATGTGTGCATATACTCGTCAGACTATGTGATAATCCCTCTATTACATTAGGAATATAATAATTCCTTGCGTGTTAACACAATCGCAAACCGCAGAAGTAGATATAGTTATACGTAATAACCGCTGTACTTATGTTAATTAAATAATGCGTCCATAGCAATACTGGCTCGAGGAAAACGCTAATAGTATGTATTTGCAGCCGTCATATAAAAACTAACGTCATTTAATTCGTCATATTTAGTTACATTTAGTTTTTATTTGCTGAAGTGTCGTCAGTGGAGAGATTCTGGTAGTTGAAGAGTCATATAAAAAGATAATTAATTAGAATATGAACATATTAGAACTTATTTTTAATTTTTATTTATAGACTCACGCCTCTATCCCCGAAGGGGTAGGCAGAGGTGTAATATTACACCCACATTTCGCCATGAATTTTTAGGTCCCACGTAATAGGGGGCGAGCCTATTGCCGTTACCGGGCACATCACCAGACTCCGTGCTGCTACTGAGAATTCGAAAAAACCCAGTAACACTTTTGCCCGATCCGGGAATCGAACCCGGGACCTCCGATCAGCAGTAGCATACGCTATCCACTGGACCACGGAGGCGGATCTAATTGATTTGTCATTATTTAGCACGTCATTTGAAAAACGGATGCAGTAGATTCATGTCATCAGCTAATGGTATATTCTCGTTAAGAATTATTTTTTATTTTATACATATGGTTTAACTTCTCTGCCACCGATAAATCAAAAACTTGATGTAGGTCTACATGTACCAAATCATTTAAAACCTTATCCCTTTTATTTAAATTTCGTAACGACCAGTCACTCAGTATCTAGGTGCAAGAATTCGCCGTGCACTCTAAATGTACCACATATGGGTGCCGAAGGCCACGCTAACGTGTCGTGTACTGGTTCAACTAAAATTAACATTGAATTATTTGTGCAGATACTGCGAACATTTACATAAGTGAGCTTCTTAGGATACTGTTTGTTGCGTTCTGATTTGGCAATTTTAGGAGATGTATATAGAGAGGAACAGGGCCGAACCGTCCCTATGTGCAATGTGCTCGGCGCACACAGGCGCCAGGGTGACAGAGGCGCCGCGTGCCGAGATATGCGTTCATTATAACAGTTATTTTCGAAAAAGGATGCCAAAAAAGGCGCTTCACAGATTTCGCACACAGGCGCAGTGACGTAGGTGGCGGCGTAAAATAAACGACATCGAGAGTTAGCCCGGAATTGTGAGGTATGGACTAAAAAAAAAAGGTCATTCGCCAACTTACGGGTGCCACCTAACAGGCGCTTCATGGATTCCGCACACAGGCGCTGGATTGGGTCGGCACGGCCCTGGAGAGGAACATCTCTTCCATATATTTGTACGCAATCACTTGTAACTAGATTTCCTTGCATTGCAGGCAAATCCGAGGAATTGCCACGTAGTTACAAGCTGCGTGGCAATTCCTCTGAATGTGAGTGTTAGAATCAAATACCTCAACAGGTGATTTTGAGGTTGTGATTTAAATGAGTAATTTGTGGTGCTGTGGATACTCTTCACCTCACTTTTAATATGAAAATGCGTAAATTAATTCCTTGAAATGTTCCTTAATTTTACTGACAAATCCGTACTAATAGAATATTTCTAGAAATCTGTCATATTGATACTTATATTACCATTTAAATGGTCGAATCAACAGGCCCCAGGCAACAAATCGCATTTCACAAATGGAAATCCCCCAATAACGCGGTCTAATCTGGTATTCCCTCCAAGTACGCAAGGCCTTCATTCTTCTGCATTTATTTGTTGTTTTAGTCTCCAAAATGACTAACCTAATTTCTATGAAAATTTGAAGTGATAGCTGAATAAGGGCATTTTTACTGTGAATTTATGTAATAGGGATCAGTTAGTTTCCTTGAATATAAAGCCTGTTTGTTTGAAAGTAGAGTTGAATAATTGGTGTTTACAAGTCACATACAAAAATGGTGTTCGATCGGGCGCAAGCGCATGTGTGGCCCAAGGTCTTTGCCGGCGTTTCGCAACAGACAACTCTCGAATATTGCACAAACACCCGTTAATTGCTGCCAATGTGATCTTCCGATTGATACGGTCTCTAGGGACATTCTCCTGAAGGCTGTAAGAAAAAAATACCAAAATTTGTTTATTTATCTTATTTTTTGCATTCGCATGTATCAATTGCACATGCATGGAACTTACTTTACCATTGCAGTCACTACAAAAATGTTCCATAAAAGAAACGCCAAGCGAAAACAAACCTCATTACAGGAGCTCCATCGTTCACTTTTCATTTCTGTAGCAGCTCTCGACATGCTCTTTGAACATCTTCAAATTTCACAACACGCTACATACGGTCCCATCCGTATTTTGCAATTGTAAACATTTTTTTTGCAACAATCATCTGGGAGCATTTAACTCGAGACTTATTTGTGAACTCTTGCGCAAGCCAAACTTGTACAAGATTGAGAGCTAATCAACAGCATCAAGGATTTGTTGTTTGTTGGCATAGGAAATATAGATAATGGCGAGGAAGGAAACTGTGCGCTCTCGGCGTGCAATGCTACAGCGCTAAGGCCAGGGGAGCAGCGACCGCGCGAGGCCATGTCATGTAAATGCGGCTCTCAAGGCACCCGCCCTAGTTACGCTACAAACAACAAACACCTACTATCACCTTCAACCTTATCAACTAGCGTTAAGAGCCAATTTCTATTCCACCGACCGCATTAATAACCTGGCCGCACTAATGCGTAATTGCAGACGAAATAACCCTTACAGAGTAAATTATAGAGGCTATTTTTGTTTGTGTTTACGCTATTGTTAAGGTTGTGTAGCTAAGAGCGATCGGACGGAGACGGCGACACGAACGCGATCCTTTTTAGTAAAATCATTTGCAGAAAAAAATGATTGGCAACACTGAGTTCATTAGCAATTAATGAGATAACGATAGCATTCTTGAAATTTACTCTTAGCACAAATATGTGTTCACTGACAAGGGGTATATACCTAGTATTAATTACTATAATCACAAATATTTTCGCCGACGCAAAGTATTTTTATTCACATTACGTAATTTAACTTATTGTTCACGGTTTTGTATTTACTACGGTATGCGTATTACTTAAGTAACTTTTAATTAATCAATTATAACTGCTTTTAAACTAGGTTCTCTTAATAAATCGGTATGGGCCGATATTGTGATAATATTGTACATTGTTTTTGCTATTAGGTAGATATTAGTTCTTGGGATACTAGTATTAAGTACTAGTCTCTTCGCTAACAGAAAGTTGTTTCTCCTAGTGAATGAATAACCTTTAAACGGCCATATTAATATGAATATTTACATAAATATGAATGGTCATCATATGCTAAAGGTGTTCAAACCATATAGTGTGTGTGTTTGGCACCTATGTCGGTATATTACAGTTGCGCGTGCGTTGAATTGTATAACAGTTGCTTTACTGAATAGAACTGGCGTTAGGTGAAAATAATCATTACTTTTTTGCCACGTCTTATAAATTAATAGCTAAACCTATTTAGAGATATAGGGACATGGACATACATAATTATATTTTCAGTAAGTATAGGTACCATACCCATGTTTTGTATATATAATCTGAAACAAATAATTCCTCGTTGGTCTCGCGGCATAAATGTGCGCGTGGAATTGAGAGGTCTCGGGTTCGATTCCCGGGTCGGGCAAAGTGTTATTGGGTTTTTCCGTTAGGAAATTCTCAGTAGCAGCACGGAGTCTGGTAATGTGCCCGGTACGGCAATAAGCTCGCCCCCTATTACGTGGGACCTGAAAATTCATGGCAAAATGTGGGTGTAATATTACACCTCTGCCTACCCCTTCGGGGATACAGGCGTGAGTCTATAAAAAAGAAACATATTTGTATTTTTACTCATCTTACCTTATATTTGCCTAAATCTTGTTTGTCCGGTTACGTATGTAGGTACGTTTACTGTTCGCATGTAAGTTCGAATTCCGTTCCAGTAAGATCCGATTAATAATTCAAAGACTTCAAATTTTGTCTAGTCAATAATATTAGATCGATATTATTTTAATCTTTAAATTGTGATACTTGTCTGCTTATCACTACGTACAAGAAATTATACAGCGTGTCACAAGTCCCATAACCAAGCCGAAGTCTACTCGTTGTGGACATTATCCCAAGTCATACTAACAAAAATAATACGTGGGAAACGATTTTTTATAAGTTTTCACATTTTTTAAACCTCAATTTAAAAGCGCACGCGTGCAATGCTCGAAATACCTACTTATCCATGGGGTTATAAAGATCTAAAGAATCTAAAGAACATATTGGCGGGGTAAATGCATCGATTTTGTACCTAATTATAAAAAATCCATACTTACTTTGAGCCTCAATATCTCCTGAACCAGTCATTTCCCAGGTATGATGCCAAAATGAAAAATGTTCCTAGTGATTGGTACAACATAGGCTTTCAGTTTTTACACCCTATATAAGTAAACTATTTCTAAAAGTGGTAGTACGATATAGTGATAATGAGCGTCTGTAAAGTTTTTGTCTAAAGCCTACTTCGTCCAGTACATGACCTACCTATGTCTATCTTAAACTCACAACCAAAGAACTAAAACCGTCTGGACTAGATACAGACCTCTTAAAGCCTGCAGACCCGATATTTTAGTATAAAATGTGTGTTCTCGAAGAAACTTATCGTATTTAAATAAAAGTTGGTCAATTTAAATGCGGCGATTTATTCCAACAATTAGAAACGATGAAGATATGTGAATACAAGTGCCCGGTAACTACATAGACCTATAGAAAATAGCACAGTTCTTTGCAAGTTTTTGAGTTATATACGTATGTCTGACATGTTATATAATATATATTGTTCACTTGAATAAAATGTTCTCCAGACAGGGTTTGGGTATTCTGCGAATTTTCTCATTACATGTATGTGTATCGATTCGAAGTAGGCTAACCAAGTATTAGGAACAGTATTTTATTACAAGGTATTTCTGACGATGTTTTCAACTATATCTTATATAGACTCATTTTATTTTTATTTATAGACTCACGCCTGTATCCCCGAAGGGGTAGGCAGAGGTGTAATATTACACCCACATTTCGCCAGGAATTTTTAGGTCCCACGTAATAGGGGGCGAGCCTATTGCCGTACCGGGCACATTACCAGACTCCGTGCTGCTACTGAGAATTTCCTAACGGAAAAACCCAATAACACTTTGCCCGACCCGGGAATCGAACCCGAGACCTCCCAATCCCACGCGCACATTTATGCCGCGAGACCAACGAGGCAGTGTATACTATATCTTCCTCCGGATAATTAATTAATAAATGGAGCTCTATTGATTACTTGTTAATTGAGTGAGAGTCAAATTATGAGACCAAATATGATTCTTGAGAGTTAAGGTACCTATTTATAGTTATTCAAACGTATAGCAATATATCATGTCATTTTCCAAATATTTCAAACAAAACTTAATCAGCCATTTTACAAAATAAATTTAAGTATTAAACAATGAAAAGGTTTTACAATTACATTAGAGACTTATTAGACCTCTGAGGCGCCACACACTGAGGAGGTCCTGAATTCGATTCCCGGCACGTAAATAAATAAAAAGAGCACGTAGACAAAATATGACCTTGACAATGAAACGTCTGGGCTGTTCCCGTCGCGTGGGGACATTTTCGAATGCCGAACCGTCTGCCTGGCCCGTTTCCGAGAACTATCGCATGGTCGTCATGTATTAGTAGACAGGCAGGTCTGTAGAAACATGTTCCATGTGTGAGGTTTACTTCTAGATTTCTAGACTAGTATACTGTACTAGATTTAAAGCTAGTTCAGGCGTTGATATTGTGTCTGTAGTCACAGTAAAGACTATTTTCAGACACTGATTTATGAAGCTCTATTCAACTTTTAAACACGATCATTTATTCAAAACTAGCGTTCATGCCTAGCTATCGCTTTCATAGACACAGAAAAAAAAAACATTTTTATATTTATAACGATTTCTTACAAAATATAATCTATGTAACAGATTTCTTGTGATTGTGTTACTCTGAAAAAAATTCGGGCAAGTGCGAGTCTGACTCGCGCACCGAGGGTTGCGTACGCATTTTACTTTATTTGAGGTTGGTGCTAATTACGCTAGTCCTCTAAATCTGTATGAGCGCCCATACAACTCAGAGGACTATCTTAAATGGAGTCTACTGTGTATGTATGGGGACACCCTTTTTACCACACCCACACACAATTTTCCACTTTTTATTTTTTGTAATTTTTCCTTTATTTGTGCTGTGAGACCCTGCTTTTGGCCAAATTTCGTGATTCTAGTTCAACGGGAACTACCATATAGGTTTTCAACCCAAAACCTATTAGGGTACTTACGGTTGACCTAGAATTGTCAATTTTGGTTAAAACCAAGGTCTTACAGCACAAGTAAAGGAAAAAGTCCGAAAATTAAAAAAAGTTGAAAATTAAGGTTAATTTTGGTACTTACAAGTTTTCGCAAAAATCTAATTCTGACCATATCTTTTTATCGGAATGACCCAGGACCCTGATTTTTATACACCTAATAGGAACCATAGACCTCAGTATCTGGTATAAATTTCAATTTGCTAGATCCATCCGTTCCTGAGAAAATCGGTGGTGACACACGGGCAGACAGATATCACAGACAGACGGACAAGAAAGTGATCTTATAAGGGTTTCTTTTTTTACCTTGTGAAGTACGGAACCCTAAAAAACGTTATTTATGATAAAGACTACTAAAAATATAGCGAAACCCGAGACCTATCTCTTTAGGCTTTTTCCTATAACCTAGATTCCTATTTATATCACAATAATATTCCATGTTTACAGGTATTTTTTACATCAATTACCCAGAATTGTCGCGGTATTATATAACCTCCATTTGCCAGGTAGCCATGACAACCAGACGGGACCCACTCGCACGAGACGGCGGGGGTGGCAATCCTTTTATTTTTAATTTTTATTCTTGCCTAGTAGACGGTGAAAATATCGAATATTGTATCAGAATTGTATTGAAGAACTTGTTAACTGTTATAAGGTCAAATTAGAAAATAGATTGGCTTGAAAATCAGACTTTTGATACGTTTGGCCTCAAAGGACCTCAACCCTAACAAATAAGGTTTATTAATACGTGTTTCGTGTCTGAAAGTGTTTGTCAACAAAGTGACAGAATATTAAATGTGTTTCGACTGAGTTGATTTTAATTAGAATGTCTTAGAAATTGTATTTCTCTTGAGATTGTTGAAGTCGTTGTCTTTCCACTTGGATAAATGACAACAGCAGTAGTGTTAACAAAGTGTATTTTTTAAAAGACTCTAACGTGTCCCACTATTAATAAAGTAAATATCTTATCTAATACTAATATATAAAGCTGAAGAGTTTGTATGTTTGGTTGAACGCGCTAATCTCAGGAACTTCTGGTCCGTTTTGAAAAATTATTTCAGTGTTAGATAGCCCATTTATCGAGGAAGGCTATAGGCTATAAAACATCGCGCTATGAGCGACGGGAGCGGAGCAGTAGCCTTAAATAACGCGGATGTAACCGCGGGCATCCTCTAGTATAAAATAAAGTGCATATCGAACTTTACGGCATGATATTTAATCTAATCAATAATAACTATCCTCATTGGCAATGCTTCACAAATACTAAAAATACATGGCAATAATGACCTATAACAAGTAGCAAATTAAACATTAAACGTTACATGCTACTGTTATACTGCTTTAGCTGCTATTTAATATGCTACAACCGCAGACTGCAGGTAGCGCTTTAAATATTCAGGCCATAACTTGAAGACTAAAGTACTACCTCGTTATCAGATCTGAACTAGCAGTTGCTACGATATAATAGCACATTTCTATACGTCCGTTGTCAAATATTTCACAGTACTATTCAACTGTAGGTATTGTGCAAGCGAAGCATCAAACCCTGGACTCGTTTGAGATCTGGCTCACGATTAGGTCACGAAAGTCATTTGACTTTGACGTCAGTGTAAGGTGCAGTCTTACAAGTCCTTATTTAGTTTAAATCGTAATATGATTATAGAAATTCTAAGGATTTTTTTAAAGGAAGTTTTTATGAGATGTCCTACATGGATAGTTTAAACGGTCATCTCGGCTATTACTATTACGCCGACTGGAAAAGGATTGATCTCTGATCAATAAGTGTTATTTCGAGAGATTTTTGTGTATAGGTGTTCTTTGTGCCTGTAGGGTAAATGTTGGTAAATTCACCTAGCCGAGCTGCTCCATCCGCTACTGGAAAATACCCAAAGGCAATAGGTAGTTATGAACAGAACTCAAAAGTCACAGAGAATAAGACGATGAAGCTATACGCCAGGCTATTTTACTCACCTAACAAAATATTACTACAGCAATTTTGCCCATTACTTAGATAAGCAAGTGATGAATATGAAGGTAGAGGGATGGAAAGGGAGAGGCAGGCCAAGGAAAAGATGGATGGAGGATGGATATGAAAAAGAAAGGGGTAAATGATCAGATGACGGGCGACAGAAAAGAATGGAAGCGAAGGACGTACTGCGCCGACCCCTGCGAAATAGATTGGGACCAGGGCAAGAAGATGATGATGACTTAAATATTAAGAAGAAGGTTTCTCACCCCCCCCCCTGCTCCTAATGAATTGATATTCTGATAAAAAGCCTCCTCCCTCATAAAATCATCAAGCCCACCGATGACGTCACTGCGTCTTCTGGCGACTGGAACTTGTCTCCATTACGCTATCAGTTATCCCACTTATATAAGTAATGGTGCTCATTAAACTGATGTTTTCCTCGACGGTATAAAAGGAGCCACCACGATCTATAAATAGATGGATGTGACAAAATAATCTTAATATATAAAATCCTTGCGTTACTGACTGACTGACAGACACGCTACAGCTGAAACTATTGGGCACAGGAAGCTGAAATTTGGCATGTAAGTACCTTGGGGACCGTAGGGGTTCACTAAGAAGGGATTTCCCGAAATACCCACGGGATCGGTCAAAACAGATAAATAAAAAAAAATGTGCAGGCGTAGCTGCTGGCGTCCTCTAGTTATAGATAATTTTATTTGCTTTGATAATGTATGTGGGGCTCGGATTAGTTTTGGTGGTGATATGGATGTGGCATGTGAGTATGGGTTTCGATTGGTTGTTACTAGCTTTAAGTTGTATACGTATACCGTATATTTCCGTTAGGCAATTATCAGTAACAGCACGGAGTCTGGTAAAGTCCCGGTACGGCAATAGGCTCGCCCCCTATTACGTGGGACCTAAAAATTCATGGCGAAATGTGGGTGCAATATTACACCTCTGACTACCCCTTCGGGGATACAGGCGTGAGTCTATAAAAAAGTATACATTACTATATATGTTTGCATTGATAAAGAATACTATTTAAGATTTGTAATAGGTATTTGCATTGTTTCGTGTATATCTACAGATATTTTCGTCATCTCTAATAAAGAATTCTACGTAAAATTGCAAACGCAAATAATTCAGTCATACTACGACTCAATTTGGGTGTCACCTTAATACAACGACAACCCAGCCTGGGTTGTCGTTGCCTTAATATGATAATTATTTTCCAGGGCAAAACTATCATTCTTATTTTTAGCCCTTCATTCCTCAACAAACAACTCATCAAAACAACACAACCATTTCAATCATGTTCAATTAAATCCATACATCGCGTTACTTCATCTCACAAACAAACCGACATATTACATAGCTACATCTCCCGAGTTATAATCTGGCGCGCCACTCTCGCCTTGACTCCATTTTCTAATGCGCAAACTCGACCGTAACTTCCTGATACATCTTGTCTCGGTGGACGTTTTGATCTGTATCTTTATAACCCATTCTAGAATGGACTAAGTCTTCTAACTACACGTAAAAAAGTCTATGACGAGGCTTTACCAAATTCAGAAATGAAGATATGTAAATAGGTATAGGTACTGTTCTTCTATTACGATTTATATAAAAATATTGTTAGAACTCCGTATTTATTAATTTTATAAAGAAAATAATACAAAGCAACATGCTGTTTTTTCAATGTCTGTAGTTGAAGGATCATTGGAAACAGAATAGTACAAAAGAACCAGTTACCATACGTTCCACATTTCACAATATGGCGGCAAAGAAATAAAAAAAACAACATTCCAAATTACGCAACACACCGGCCAAAAAGAATGCGTAAAATTGAAAAGATAAAAAACAAAAAAGCGGGTAAAAAATTGTTCGAACGTAGAACGAAAAATTCGAGCGTTGAAATGATACTTTATTTTATTTATCAAGTCGTCACCTTCAGATCATTAGTAGGTCTGCGACGTCAAGCCAGTCGGCAGTAGTAGGGACGTCGCGTGCTGCATTGACCCAGTTGTGGCGGGTTCGATACCCGAGTAAGGTCGGCCGCATAGATAATAACTTTAAACGCCTCCGCTTGCTTGTGAGTCTTCTCTGCGAATCTGCTTTATCTTATGACGTTTTGTTTTTAGTACCGAGTTATTGATCAACGCTGTGAGATTATTGCTGGCGTTTGAATTAAATAAACCTACATACCAAATGAAAATATAAATTATAATTTTTATTATTAAATAAATTTATTTATTAATGTTCTTGCGTATTAAGAAATAGTTACCTACCTAATTACAAATCTGTTATTGTCACAAACTAGCATTAATAGGCACATTCTAGGTTGTTTGGAAGAAATCGTAATATGCGATAAGACCGCCCTTGTACTACTAGTTTTCAGTAATTTATTTTAGTAATTGTATCCGTATTTTTACTAGTATACAATAAAGATTTTATCTATCTATCTATTTGACAATTATAACCTTGAAGTCTTATATGAGTTTTTAAACGTTCATATAAATAATTTACAGGTTGGGGATTTCATTTAAAATATTAGAACGCTTTTAGGATTTTTTCATAACTGCTTCTTGATTATTTAATCTTGGGTTTCATTCATTGACATCACACGTAAATACTTAATTTACGTGTGATATATGAACTATGGTCTTACATAATGTCACCATTCAAGCGCCGGTATATTCTATTAACTTTTTTCTATTCAGGGGGTTTTGTGTGAAACATTTTAACAGCTTTTCTTGAACCATTGCTTAGTTTATTTATTAATTCATAATATAAAAGCCTTTGAAAATATCAAGGCCTTTCTACTTGACTATAGAAGACCGTTTTTAGTTTGATTTGCGAAGCCTCTAGCCACTTTACGTACCTAAATCTTAATATATAAAATCCTTGCGTTACTGACTGACTGACAGACACGCTACAGCCGAAACTATTGGGCGCAGGAAGCTGACATTTGGCATGTATGTTCCTTGGGGACCGCAGGGGTGCACTAAGAAGTGATTTCCCGAAATTTCCACGGGATCGGCCAAAACGGGTAAATTAAAAAAAAATGCAGGCGTAGCTGCTGGAGTCCTCTAGTTTAATATAATAGTATTCTCGTAATAGTTAACAGATTGTAACAAATATTCGAGAACATTCTGTCATTGACTGTTTTTCACTATTTGTTGCAATCATTCAAAAAGTTTTGTTATCGACTAAGCTTAAAACCTTGTAGTAGTGCATCTAGAAATCTAAGCAAGTATATTGAAATAAATAACAGTGTCTCTATAAAATACATTGAGTTTTTTTTTATTGCGAGAGTGAGAGTGGCGGGAGGCCAATTTTCCTCCTCATCCTTGGTGCATGGTGGACGGTGGTTGACCTTAAAATTGCTATAATTTCCCCACACCACAAGCACTCAATTTTATAAGCGCATATTTGCGGTAATTTGCTATTAATATTAATAGTATGCATCCATAGACATAGCAATCTTAATATATAAAATCCTTGCGTTACTGACTGACTGACAGACACGCTACAGCCGAAACTATTGGGCGCAGGAAGCTGAAATTTGGCATGTATGTTCCTTGGGGACCGTAAGGGTGCACTAAGAAGGGATTTCCCGAAATTCCTACGGGATCGGCCAAAACGGGTAAATTAAAAAAAATGCAGGCGTAGCTGCTGGCGTCCTCTAGTTAATACATACACGTACATGGATACAATAATAATTATTTCATTTTCTTACGTAACCTCTATATATGACAATACAATTAAAAAAAAACAAATAAATAACCATGACAGACAAATAATCAAACTGTCAGATTATTGTCATTGACATTCTAATTGACAAGTACATAAGAATATGCAATTGTAATATACGCCCGCAAAATAATTCGACTTAAATCAAACTCAAGTGTACACAATCTATTAAAAGCCAACAAAATCAATATAAGGTACACCCTTTTTGTTAAAATACACCAAAAATATCATCACGATTTACTCTACAACTAATAAGTAAAAAAAGCAGCTAACCCATACCCCTAACAAAGAATTCAAAACGAACCAAATGTCTATCACAACCAAGTTTCAAATACAATATCCAATACTAAAATACAGGTACATCCGAACTCAAAACACGTATCTTTCAATCACCAATACAGCACTCACAATATCACTCCTCCCAAAACAATTAGATAATTTCGTCCAAACATTGCAACACATAGGCGATTACCGAAACGCCGCACACTAACGCCTACGCATGTGTGTATCGTGAATACATTTGGATGCACCGTACACAAACGCCGAAACGCTCAAGGGCGTATCATCGTCCCAGGGGTAAACGCTCTCTGCGTCTGAAGGGCGTTTTCAGCGTACCCTCGAACCTTTTTGACATTTGTGGGCCGTTAGACTAGTATTTTTTCAGGTGGGTTTATTTCCATATGTTTCAGGGGTCACTTTATTGTATGAAAGATTAAGCGACCAATTTTCAGTAAATAAATGTTAATGGTTATACTGCAATGGTCATGTTCTGAAGTGTCAAGCTCGATTAATTTGACAAAACTTTACAAACGCATACATGGAAGTTCTAGAATCATTAAGATAAACTTCACTCCAAGACATCTAACGATTCAATTATAATACCTAATAATAATAATACTTTTATTTTCAATAAAACGTTTTACAACGGTTGTTGAGGCCTTCTTTTAAGTAGGTATTAAGATACTTGTGTCAGAAGACCACAAATCAATCACACCGTTATTCTTCCCTGACGATTAAACAGACTTATAACCACATCATCCGCCTACTTAAACGAAATATTATTTATTTCAACTACCTTATCCTTATAAATCAATACTTATATAGAATGTCTAAAATTACTGTACCTGAAAATAGAATCCGAGATTTCGTAAACAATTATTAAGCATATTTTTTTCCTCAATATATTAAAACAAATTTTGCGCCTTCCTTATTAAACCTTTTACTGTATATAAAAATATTGTTACAAAATCTTACAAAACATTCTTACAAAATAAGCATATCAAAATTCTCCGTCTTAAAAAAATACCCGCCATATTTGAAATACATATGTCTGGAACAAACACCGATAACTGTCTACTTACATAAACCAGCATAACGTTCAATACATAACATTGTGGGCCCTTGAAGTCACCTAATTTTCCCCAGCCTTCCACTTGCACCAGCCGGGCATCGACTCCGCAGTCTAGAGGTCGACCGTACCCTCTACCCGGGAGGTTAACCTGCAGACTGGCATTAGGATATAATTATCTAATATAGGAATATGTACTTAGCAGTGGCGCGAAGCCTTTTGGGATTATTAAGTATTAACCTATGATTTAATTTTTATTTGTATTATGAAGGGAATAAAGTATAATAAATTTAAGGATGTGTATGTTTGTATGTGTGTCATAAAATAGTAAGGAAAGGTAAAACCTGTTTCCGTGTCCGGTCTATTATTTCCGGATTCTTAAAATGAACTGCAATAGCCAATTTCAAATCTGTAAATGAAATCATACCATATGTAAAGATCGCCTTATTTATCGATTAAAATAGCATACGCCACTTTAAAAGCAGTTAATTTTTCATATTGTAGCTATTGTTAGTTAATATTGAATAATAAAACGGTTTCAAAATCACTATGTACATAGTATAAAACAAAGTCTATCTTCTGTCTGTCAGTCCCTATGTATGCTTTAATCTTTAAAATTACGCAACGGATTTTGAAGCGACTTTCTTTAATAGATAGAGTGATTCAAGAGGAAGGTTTATATGTATAATATACTAGAGGATACCCGCGGTTACATCCGCGTTATTTAAGGCTACTGCTCCGCTCCCGTTGCTCATAGCGTGATGTTATATAGCCTATAGCCTTCCTCGATAAATGGGCTATCTAACACTGAAATAATTTTTCAAATCGGACCAGTAGTTCCTGAGATTAGCGCGTTCAACCAAACAAACTCTTCAGCTTTATATATTATTATAAGATTATAAGATGCCTATTAAGCATTGCACCCGTGCGAAGCCGGGGCGGGTCGCTAGTAAATACATAAAACAATTTTACCACATTCAAATGCCTTCTGAAATTGAATGACACTTATGGCTCTGTGAGTCTCATCTAAACTGCTAAAAATATTGAATTGCTGATGTTATTTTAAACCTAGATAATATAATTTACATAATCATCATTAACAGCCTACTGAAGTCTTCTGCTTGATATATGTCTCTCCCATGGCACACCATTCAGCTCAACAAACATCTTCTGTACACCATATATCATATTTTACAAACAGCTTCATAATACAGTCTTCTGTCTACAAAATCAATAGCTATTATTGTTACTTAATCCACTAAAACATTCTTCAAACAAACATTTTGCATATGCTGTAACGCCGCTCTGCTGTAACGATCGCATCTGTCAGACAAGCAACTCAAACTTTCATAATAAAACATAATCCACAAAAACGACGTCAAACGAAAGCTCCAAAAAACATTTTCATTTAGAATTACACAAGCCGCACCCTATTACGAATTTCCAGACATTTCCATTGCGTTCCCCGGGCGTCGAACTTTAGGACGTCCTACGAGAGCAGCCCCTGCATCCGAAGTCAAAGACCTGAGGCCGATTCGACCCTAGGACGTCCTAGCTTCACTCTAGCTCCTGGACGCCTATGCGTATCCGTGCGTCGTGTTCGCCTGGTCAAAGACCCTAGGACGCTTCGCCCGCCCTTAGGTGGGTGTTCCGTGCGACTAGAGTCAAAGACCGTGGGTCGCTCCGCCCGCCCTTCGCCGGACGAGTGCAGCCTCCGTCTGGGCGGGTTTATTACGTATTTCGTGGAAGTTTATGCGGCTGCTATATTAGGGGTTTTATGCGTCAAGTGCTGTACATATTTTATGCAGTAATGTTTTATTTAACTGAATATATTCTTTTTCTAGCTTTGAAATTGTAGACTGGTTGTTTATATATTCTAGAAACATCAAACATAAATACCATACGATTTCCTTTTCAAAAATAATTACTTATTTTTCTAAATTTTTGTTATCAATAAATTTTGAATGATTATTCGTTATTTCGTCTCTTTTATGAAAGCAAGTTATAACATAACAGATATAACAAACATAATCGGCACAACAACTGACTCAGACATTGTAGTCCCCTGACAGTGCGGAACCTCCGTCACGTGGTGCATAATGACTGTGTGACCACAAAACTATTGCACCTTCTCGCTGTATTTGGTTTTCCGTTCGGCATAGTTAGTAATGTATTATATTGTTGTTCCTGTTAGATAAATGAACTAAGCAATTTACCATCCAAATAAAATTAGTTTATGAGACAACACCCGCAATAAGAATATATCCTGTATCGGCGGATTTTTTTTTATTTATTTATAGACTCACGCCTGTATCCCCGAAGGGGTAGGCGGAGGTGTAATAAGACACCCACATTTCGCCATGAATTTTAAGGTCCCACGTAATAGGTGTCGAGCCTATTGCCGTTACCGGGCACATCACCAGACTCCGTGCTGCTACTGAGAATTCAGAAAAACCCAGTAACACTTTTGCCCGACCCGGGAATCGAACCCGGGACCTCCGATCAGTAGTCGCATACGCTATACACTAGACCACGGAGGCAGAAGATTTATAGGCATTCAAATCAAAAACAAAAAGATTCAAACACAAAAACTATTTGTGAATTGCGAAAAATCAGGCCGGGTAGGTGCGGCGACTGTTTTAACCACTGCGCCTATCATGTAGTAACACTATCTTTACATTATTTAATCAATAACAGTCATTTTTAATTTGTCTATTCTAGTATATATTCTGCTAAGTGTAGTCTGACACGGGTTGACGCTCTTGCCGCCCTAGGAAGGACGCTCCGCCCGCCCTAGCTTGCACTGTACGACCCGTTTAAGTGAAATAACGTTAAGATTAGACCTGTGTAGATATCGGTTGTGTCATTCAGGTCAAAGGGAACGTTGAACTAAAGGCATAAGTGGAATTAATACTACTCAAATCAATCTGGTAGTCCGTACTACGAATTTGAATCGGGGCTAAGCTCCTTACAAGAATAAGGGTGCTTCTCCACTAGAGAAATGCTGGTCTATATTGCTATTGATGCATTAGATACCAAACAATTTGACTGCACGATTGGTGTAATGATTTAAGCATCTGACGACCGGTTGGGGCTGCGGGAGTGTAAGCGACTGCTACGCCGAAGGTCGCGGGTTCGATTCCCGCTCTAGTCAAACATTTGTGTGCATGAACAAAAAAAGTTTATATGTATGTTTATATACAAGTATATAGTACAAGCTCTGCTTAGTTTGGGACTAGATGGTGTTGTGTGAATGTGATAGAATATTTATTTAAAAAAAAGCGTCCTTCTCACTTGACACCACGCTGAGTGTTATGGGTTCGATCCCCATATGAGACAACACTGTTAGATCCAAAATTGTCAGTTTGGGCAACCATTGGACTGTATACCCAAACTAGTACTTTATGCCCAATGGTTGTACTATTGTAAAGTCCCCAGCCACACAGGATTAATTCTTAGCGCGGAAGTCGCCTCTAAAGAAAATATAATATATTCATTAACCCAGTGGTGGAAACGGGTTCAACTAAGCTATGTTTTTTATGTGGACTGATACATGCCCTATAAGCCTGCTGAGTAGGTGCCTACAAGAGGTGTGCCTACGTTTCTACATAGTACATCTTACTCGCCCAGTAGAAACGGTCCCATATTTCTGAACTTAGCTTTTACATCCTCTCATAGCTGCTTAGTATCTCCAGTGGAACAGCTCATGCTTAACTTTTTGACACGCCAATTAACAAACCAATGAGCATATTGCTGTAACATTCGTCGACCAAAACCAACGACAATCCAGCCTATCAATCCCTTGATCCTGGGTCCTTTAAGCGGGGCGTGAAAAAGCATCTCTCAAGGCCGTCAAAGTGAGGGCCGCCATGTCACATTGCTTAACCAGCAATTGGGGATGATGGCCTTCACAATAGGACTTCACTGTCAGCTTACCATCAGGCAGCGTGAAGTCAATTCGACAGGTTTTTTTAATAAAAAAAAAGCCTAATAGACACCTAATGTTTTCGTTTTTACAAACAAACAATTCTGTCAAAGCGGTGAGGTATGGGGCGAAGGGGGCTACAAAAATGCATTCTAATTGGCCGGTTCTTTGCGGTACATCATAATTCATAACTAGTGTTGGGATTGGTCTTATGTAAGACGTAAAAGTCTAACGTGTTGTCAGAAAGTGTTCGCCTTACGTTTGCCGTCTAGTAGGCTGGGTTGTCGTTGACCAAAACACAGCACATTTTCCCTGACATTTCCACAAAGTCAGAAACTGTTACAGGTAAACGCATACTCTACGTCAGTTGCACACCACACGTCAAACGCAGCGTCATGCATTCACAGAAACAATGTTACGTCTCTTGGAAATGCTCGAGTGTGTACTCACCATAAAATGTCGAAAACATTGACTGTACTAATCATGCACCGCGGTTTTACCCGCCACACCTACTCTATTGGACCGTTGTGTGTTGTAAACATGGATATAGAAAGTGCTGTAACTTCCTTCGCGCGTGTTTCTTTTTTTGTTCGGCTCCTAAAGATCAAAAATAATTTTCCAAATATTATTAGTCGTTGCAGAGATAAGCACGTTCAAACAAAGAAACAATCCTCTTTATTTATTATCACACAACAAATTATTCTTACTGGCGAACCTAATGCAATGGATGCGTAATTACTTAATATAAATCTGTGCAAATAACATTTTTTATAGACTCACGCCTGTATCCCCGTGGCTAAGGGGTAAGGGGTAGGCAGAGGTGTAATATTACACCCTCATTTCGCTATGAATTTTTAGGTCCCACGTAATAGAGGGCAAGCCTATTTTTGCATGACTGAAATATTAGAAAACCTTTATTATTATATTGATATAGATAGATCCTATCATCTTGACAATGATCTTGTTCCGGGTATGAAATATATACATGGTAAATTAAATAAAAGTAGTTTCAGAACACAAAAATTATAGATAATCAAACTATTTATTTTGAAACTGTTTTTTATTACATAACTATTCATTAATTCCTATTAGGCAGGAACATAATTAGGTATATCGAAATACGTCATTAATTATTTCACAGAACAAAAATATAAACATTATATAAAATATAACGTGGAAAAAAGAAACACTAGTAAAATTTTAAACCCTAAAAATACAAGTTGGTGCGGCACATAAAGGCTTTGGGCGCAGGTTGACGCCCGCCCTCGGAAGGACGCGCCGCCCGCCCTAGCCTTCCACTTGTCCTCACAGCGGTTGTACAAGCGGTTACGTGCTATACTAGTTGTTGCACCTGGGGTGGCTTGGGGATTTATTGTTTTAGTGAATAACCATTCTGTTTGATGATATGGGTGTTTGTATGTCTTTAAATGACCGATTGTAATGAGTGAATAAGTTAGTGTATTAAACTATATTAACTTTACATACATACATACATAGACTCACGCCTGTTTCCCCGAAGGGGTAGGCAGAGGCATATTAAACGCCCACTTTTCGCCAGTGTTTTGATCCCACGTAATAGGTGGCGAGCCTATTGCCGCTTATCGGGATATTTTGTTTGCCAGAGCCTCGTCCGTTGATCGGCAGGTGCACCACATGCAGGTGAGGTTGGCTTGGGACCCTAAGTTCTTGGTGGGAACCCTATGCATAACTTTACTGTAGAAGTATTTTTAATTATTTATGTTATTTAACGGCCAAGAGTGCCATATTGTGGTCTTATTGAATGTATAAGTTTGAGTTTGGTCAAATTTGACTATTTAGCAAAATAATCTGGCAGTTCTAAGAATATTCAAATATACTAAAATAAATAAACAAATAAGGAAAAACGGTTCAGAAACGAATGAAAAATGTATACTTGTTTTGTCAATGTATAATTAAATCTTTAAATTATAGAAATTAACATAATTCGTATAGGTCATGGTTTTAGTTCTGATTAATTAGCACTTCTTTAAAAAATATCTTCTAGGTTGATTACCTCCTCTGTTTTGAACACCAGATTAATATTAAGTTATTTATTTGAATATATGTACAAATAAAATACATTACAACTAACTAAATTGAACGAACTCTAGGTTCTGAAAGAAATTACGTACATTTGACGCAATTCCTTTAGGAAGAAATCGAACATACGAAATATGTTTTATTTTTAATCTACAGAAGATATAGTTTATTATTCTCAGCACAAGTAACCGCACTTGAACCACATTCAAACCTGATTCTTTTTTTACCCGCATTAAAAATGAATCCAGGGGTCTTCCTTCCCTAAATCATTAATTACTAAACAATTAATTATAGAAAATTAAATGCCTAGTAAATAAGACATTCAAGTAACACCTTCCAACATTCAATATACGTACAGATTACCTAATTCATATTACATAAAGCCTTCGAAAGGTACCTGAACTCTAACCCAAGTCACCTTCCTAGCCCGGCGTAGCCCGTAGCTCGTAGCGTCCTCTACGAGCTACGTGGGTCTACGACCGAACGCCCGGACGGCGGACGGACCTGTCGTAATACGCAGTTTTTACGAGTTAAGTAAGTTTTTGTTTGGTTGTTTTGAGTAATATTGTATTATGTATACTTTAAAGAAGTGTATTAAATAATTTTGTGGACCGAATATTTATTATTAGGATTATAGGTTCGGGGTTTAAGGAGTTTTGGGATACCAGCATGATTATATTTATAATTTGAATGTAAATAATACACATACTATCGTAATTTACTTTTAGTTTACATATTTTTAAATTATTTATACTCACATGGGCTGGTGGTTAAAAAATATAGAAAATTAAAACAACTTATCTGAAAAATACATCAATAGTTTTGTTTAAAAACGAATCCTGTTTTTCTTGTGTTTAAAATCAGTTTTAATAATTTGGAAAGGTAATAATGATAAGATAGTTAGGAAAATGTTTAACAAGTTAGTAGAAAACGACAATAGAAAATCTATCATTGCCTTAATGCGTCATTAGTCATAAAGTATCAATAAAGAGTGTATAGCGCACCCACATTGGGCATGTTGATGATCATGTAAAACTGTATGACGCTCATAAGTGTAACTATATAACCTAAGTGAATAAGACATAAAGACTCACGCCTGTATCCCCGAAGGGATAGGTAGAGGTGTAACATTACACCCACATTTCGCCATGAATTTTTAGGTCCCACGTAATAGGGGGCGAGCCTATTGCCGTTACCGGGCACATCACCAGACTCCGTGCTGCTACTGAGAATTCGGAAAAACCCAGTAACACTTTTGCCCGACCCGGGACCTCCGATCAGCCGTCGCATACTCTATCCACTGGACCACGGAGGCAGTCCCTAAGTGAATAAATGCTGTAAAATTTATTCTCGAATTAAAAACAAGATTTCACTTATTTTTTTTTACAGTGGAACCAATAAAAGGAATTAAAAATCCTTCTCTTCACATTCAAATAGAGCCACAGCCTTTTCGTTACTCATTCAGTTACGCGTTTAAGGAAACAGTTAGAAGAAAATATTCTGTTTAGTCACTTTTCAACGCAGCCTCAATATTTTTCCTCAGTTTATGACTACTGTTATGGTAATCAGGAGCCGGCAATATCACTGTAGTCAATATCTTAATATATAAAATCCTTGCGTTACTGACTGACTGACAGACACGCTACAACCGAAACTATTGGGCGCATGAAGCTGAAATTTGACATGTACATATGTTCCTTGGGGACCGTAGGGGAGCACTAAGAAGGGATTTCCCAAAATTCCCACGGGATCAGCCAGAACGAGTAAATCTAAAAAAAATTGCGGGCGTAGCTGCTGGCGTCCTCTAATTCTACATATATAAGTGCAGCTTGTGAGCCGAAGTCATAAAAGTAACTACTAAAATGTTAAAAATAATATAGGACGCAACAAAATTATTAATATTATTTTATCTACAATATGCAACACTCACGTTAAAATAAGAAATCATTAATATTTAATATAATTTTGTTTAAAGTTACGATAAAAATACATACATGTATTGCTTAGTCACTTCTATAACCATACACAGAGTGCTGACGTAAGCCTATGCACCTACCGCCCACGATGCGCCAAAACAGAACCATAGCCAAAAATATAGGGGTGGTCCCCCTTCACCCCCCTTTCACCTTAGCGCTCAGACGGACGTCCCGGACGAAGTTCAACGGTCCACCTCGACAAGGGCGACTTGCATAAACCATCCCTTACTATGCCTATGTGTGCGTTCGTGTATACACAATGCCAGCGTAAATATACATGGTGTTTGTCAAATTTGTCAATGTGTGGGTTTCGTGTGCGTGTGGGTATAAGTCAAATTATTTGGTGATATTTTGGTAGCTTTTCTAGAAAGTCTAGGTTTGAGTTGATCAGGATATTTTTAAGTATTTAGTTTGTGCTGTAGAACTATTTTCATACAACATCTTGGTGTAATAAAACTTAAATATTTGGAGACTTTGCCAAATTGTTTTGTTAAGCCGAAACCATATTGGATACAACCTTCTGAATTCATTTTGGCTCAGTGAAATCTTGATTTCACATGGACTTAAAATAATATTCTTTCTTTACTTAGACAAGAATACCGCTATTTACTTAGTCTTAAAAATACTTTGCCCTTTTTAAATATATCAGGAACATGAGAAAGTCATGTACAATTTCAGTTATTGTTGAGAGAAAGGTTAAGGTTTAGGCGCCAAGGGAATAAACAATAACGTGTCATTTTACGTACCTAATATAACAGGAAAACATGCGGCAAACCCAACAATTGTTTTTGTTTGTGTCCCTGCTAACTCTTTGATATGACTAAACCTTCTTTGAAGTTAAAAAAAGCAGTAACACGCACCTGTATGTCTGTAGTGACAAGCATCGAGAAAGGTATGCTAAAATGGTTTGGGCACGTGGAGAGGATGGATGACGAAAGACTGACCAAGTAGATATATAAGGCATGTGTGGAAGGGACAGGACGAAGGGGAAGACCTAGGCGGACCTGACCAGGGGGGCGATTCAGAATCGTTCGATATCTCATTTGACATTCGATTCCGATAATTTTCAAATGTGCTACCTCATTTTTTTTCAAAGCTATCGCATTTCCTATCAATTTTATGCATTCAGTATGAAGTAAATTAATAAATAAACCGAATTCAATGAATATTTGTTCAAAATATCTCTGATAGGCGGCTAAAAGACGAGGACAATAATTTGACATATCGTACGATTACTTGTCGTGACATTCTGAATCGGCCTGCAGATTGGAGACATCCTAAAAACAGGACAGGTTAGAAGCACCCTGAACAGAAGAGCATGCATGAGGAATCTGATGGGAGTGAATGAAGCAAGAGAGATATGTCAGGATCGTTGCAAATGGCGTTCTGTAGTCTCTGCCTACCCCTCCGGGAAACAGGCGTGTGTCTATGTATGTATGTATGTATAAAAATCTTGCGTACTGACTGTCTGACAGACAACTCACAGCCGAAATGAGGCTCCAGTTACTGAATTTTGGCATGTATGTTCCTGGATCAAAGGGGTGCGCTAAAAGAGGATTTCCTGAAATTCCCACGGGGCGGGCAGAAACGGTTAAAACATTTATATGTGGGCGTAGCTGCAAGAATTCTCTAGTCTATACTAATATAATAAACTTGAAGAGTTTGTTTGCTTGTTTGAACGCGCTAATCTCAGGCACTACTGGTGCGATTTTGATAATTATTTTTGGTGGATAGGCCATTTAACGAGAAAGTCTATTAGCTATATAACATCACGCTATAAGCCACGGGTACGGAACAGTACCCCTTAATAACGCGGGTGTAACCGCAGACTCATTTAGTATCTTATAAAATGAATGTATTTGCATAATGCGATGCCTCTAATAAGTAAATGCAATATGGCGTTTCAGGCGATGAAATGACTACTCTATTTAGCTCATTACATGACGTAAGTTTGCGGTTATATTTGCGGCGGTAAGGCCTTGGGTTCGAAGCCTGGTTCGGGTTAATTGATACGCACGATGTTTTGAAATGAATTTCCGGTAGAAGGAAATAAGTTTACTGTATTAAGTAATACTTCTGCCTACTTTTGTATTGTATTTAGTCTACTTTTATATTTGGGCTTCAATTTATTCGCTAAATAATTCGATTTTACAAATTACATGTAAAATTTTCCTCTTGGATATCCTTTGTCTTAATGTTTCCTCTGCTGCTATAATAAAATGTTCTAAGATCTCATGTAATTTTCTTTTATAAATATATTAAGTATGCACTGCTATAGATACCTACCCCTTTCTTGGAATTATCTATTTATTTACTACAAGAACAAAAAAACGTTATTTGTAGATTGTAGAGAAAGAAAGAGTCTGTATAACAATCACTCTGGTACAAATCAAATAGGTATATAACAAAATATACAAATATCAATACCAGGTATTGACATCTTTTGACGTCAAAGCGCGTGAATAACAATTACATATTGTACATTTCCAGACGTTTCTATCTCTATAAAACACCGTTAGCAACCGATAAAAGTGTTAGAAACATCCCTTTGCTAAAAACTTGCGAAGCGCCATCCATGAGGAATCAGACATGGCGATACCGTACACACACATAGCCAGAAACCCCGTGTACGTCCACGGCGGCTATTCACAGACGCACTCACACTAACGCAGCCGCGTTATCCGACTCACGCACACAGCCGCAAGGTTACGCCCACATGCGCAACTGTCTAGACAACTTGTTAAAACGCGATGTTCCGGGGCTCGACATTCGTCAGTAGGATAGGTCACGGACCACCACGGACATCGGCGTCCCTTTCCCACGTATAACCGCGTCCCTTATTTACAAAAGAACGCGGTGTAACGGTGAAATTTAGATCTTACTCCTTTAAGTTAAAGTTTGTTTTAGGTGAGCATGTAGCCAGGTATAAATTTCGCTTTCAAAGCTGGCTTGCTTTGAGACACGAAAGGATGTAACTCCTGAAGAAATTGAAGCGATTTTGAGTCCTAAAATGTTGTGAATAAGAGTGAACACGTGTAGCTTAGCGTAGAGGCAGTTCGTCCTTCCAGGTCTCCTAACAAAGCGTCCTTGGTCGGTCAGGACGAATTAGTTTTGGGAATAATAATTTATGTAAATGTTAGTACATATATGTACATAAAATTGTACATAACGGTGGCTGGTCTAGGCTCCGCTAGGTATGCTAGACCAAGTCCTACAATAATATAACATAGACGGTTAATAAATTTGGCTTTTTAGAATAATAGATAACACATACTTACTATATGACCTTTCATTGTTTCATCTACAGAACTTTTTGACTATTAGGCACTGAACTGTAAAATAATTTTATTGTATTCAATACAAAGCTTTGCTTATGTTTTAAAATATTTGCCCTCGTAAAGTTGAAAAGGTTGTATATTTTTTTTTACTAAAACCAAAGTTTCTTGTGATGGCGTGAAACGAAATGGTAAGTTTTTGAGCAGGCCTGTGTTCAGCAATGGACTAAGGTCTATAAGCTGATCTGATGATGATGAACACCAAAATGGCACTTGTCGATTTTTTTAAATTTCTTACTTGCTAACATTTATATACCGTCATCTCGATCTAAGAGCTTCATCATCATCATCAGCCTTTAATAGTCCACTGCTGGAGTGTGCCTCTCCTTTGAAAGAGGAATTGGCCTACTGTACCACACTGGCCTAAGAGGTTGGTATAGGGTTTGTATCAAGTTTTCCTTCTCTTACAGTGCTGTTCTCTGTATAATATGCTTCCTCTGTCGGCTCTTACGACACCCATGGGATGATATGGGGTGGTGACATTCCGACGTCGGGCATATTTCGGCGTGTTCGCTCGAAACGGTAGTGACATCTTGTCAGTGTCAACATGGATTGTGACGGTTCGCGCCGGTTCGCGCTTATACGAGTTCATAGGATATACAAAGGTACTCTGTGTTCATAGGCGCGTCAACGCTCGTACGAGTTGTGCGTGTGGCAAAAGGCGCGCCTTTACGCGCCTACAGGCGCTTCCAAAAACGAGCTTATACGCGCGTATAAAACGCTAATCTGAAACCGCTCTTATGTAGCTAATGTATCGCCGTAAAGCCTATTTTGGATGTTCACATGTTGTAAAATACGACCGTCAGCTCCCAAACGATATATTCAATCTATCGTATAATAATTGAGGCTACCGATAGTCCACTATTTGCTATTGCTATTATTTAAAGACAATGTGTGGTTGTAGAAACAACTGTCCCTACATTTCCGTGTACAGGCAGCCTGTGCCGGTTATCGGTGCAGGTTTCCAATATGGAAACTTCGTCTCCTGCAGGTTATCTGAGCGGCAGTTTCTGTAACAGTTTTCCATATAGGTAACAATAATGTTAGAGGTATAAACAAGCCCGCCAAATGGACTTAAATTATAAGGGGGCTACCTCGCTCCTGGAATAGAAAAATCCAGCTGTATTCTTTCCGAAAAAATGATTATCATGAAATCTTTTTGTGCCTTTTATTAAAATACAATAAAGTTATGGGACAGGAAAAATATGTTTTATTATAGTAATCATTTCTTTATACACTGCTGCTTTAACTGACGAAATCGCCTGGCAATATGGCCCTATTGCGACATCTCTTAATTACACACCCATCCATAAAATAAACTATAATCAAGCCATAAAAGTGTTTTGCCATTTTGATCGATATCATTGCTAAACACTTTTAATTATTTATTAACGTTTATGTTTCAAAGTCTATACTAATGATTATAAAGGGCGAGTCTACATCATATCTTCTTAATATATAAAATCCTTGCGTTACTGACTGACTGACAGACAAGCTACAGCCGAAACTATTGGGCGCAGGAAGCTGAAATTTGGCATGCATGTTCCTTGGGGACCGTAGGGGTGCACTAAGAAGGGATTTCCCGAAATTCCCACGGGATCGGTCAAAACGAGTAAATTTAAAAAAGAAAATGCAGGCGTAGTTGCTGGCGTCCTCTAGTATGTATATAAAACTTTTGCTTGACTGTCTGACAGGCAACGAATAGCCAAAACTCTTGGGTACACTACTATTAACATTTGTACGCCATATAATGGTAGAATATGGCTAGCACTATAATATGATGTACACCCAGATCTTTTGTATTACCCATATTCTGACAATTTTTTTTATTTTATTACTATTACAAGAAGCTGTAATTTCGCATGTGTGAATGTGTGTTCCTTGGGGACCGTAGTAGTGCACAATGAAGGGATTTCTCACAATTCCCATGGGATAAAATAATGTGGCAGCGCACTGGGGGCATCTTCTAATCCAGTATAAGACTCTAGTTCACCAGACCCTTGTTTGCGATATCGCTATATTAACCTCAAGGGTCTTACTATTAAACTGCCAATATACTAAAGATGTACATACATACATACATAGTCTCACGCCTATAACCCCGAAGAGGTAGGCAGAGGTGTATTTCTACATCCACTTTTCGCCAGTTATACTTTAGTCCCACGTAATAAGGGGCGAGCCTATTGCCGTACCGGGCACATTTCCAGACTCCGTGCTGCTACTGAGAATTTCCCAACGGAAAAACCCAATAACACTTTTCCCGACCCGGGGATCGAACTCGAGACCTCCAATCCCACGCGCATATTTATACCGCGAGACCAACGAGGCAGACCAAAGATGTGCTTTAAGCAAATTATTGGTAGCTAGTAGGCATACAACTGAGACTTATAATTTTATTTGAAGCAAGATGATATTGTCCAAAAATCTGTAATGAGAAATATTTTAAAATTAATACGGTTTTGCAAATAAAAGACGCATGAAATTATTCAATTAATGTATAATTAAACCAAGACTCAACAAAATACAAAATATTACTAGTTATGTAATAAAGACTAATGTACATACATACATAGTCTCACACCTATAACCCCGAAGAGGTAGGCAGAGGTGTATTTCTACACCCACTTTTCGCCAGACATACTTTGCTCCCACGTAATAAGGGGCGAGCCAATTGCCGTACCGGGCACATTTCCAGACTCCGTACTGCTATTGAGAATTTCGTGACAGAAAAACCCAATAACACTGCCAAACCCAGGAATCGAACCCGTGACCTCCCGATCCCACGCGCACATTTATGCCGCGAGACCAACGAGGCAGTCGTATAGGGTTTGATGTCGAGTTTTCTGTCTCTACGCAAAGATGGTATTTGCATCGTGTTATCCCTTAGTCGCCTCTTACGACACCCGCGGGCAGATAGGGGGTGGTGACACTTGTATTCTATGCCGTCAACCACACGGCTAAATACTAATGTGTGTCTAATTATAAATACTTTGAGGAAGTACCTACCAAGCAAATATACCTACCTCCCGAGATATTCTGTGCCTAAAACTTTTGTCATGTACAGGAATCAAACTGAAAACTGAAACAGATAGTAACAATATAAAAAGAAACATATACCTTTGATCAATATTACCAAGACGAAATCTGACAATTAAATTGAATAATTTATTTTATTTCAAATAGAATATTAAAAATTTCAGTACTGTAGATCCCCTTTGATGAAATCCAGGATAGATTTACTAGTGCTTAGGTCTACGCAGCTCCCTATAAATTAGATTCTAGAAGACCTAATACGAATACTAATGCAGAGTGCCGGTGAATAGGCCAGAAATATTGGCAGTGAATTCGAGCGATGTATTCCAAACACATTTATTAGTTATATTTCCAGTACGAGAGGTCTCGATTTCTAACACACGAAAAGAAAAGATTCGAAGCGCATGTTTTTGCATAATACATTTGAAACTACATACTGTCTTCTGCTATACGCGGGTATCGACTAAAGCAACAATGTTTTTGTTCAACTACGAGTACATTACACCAATGGTGCATCAGAATCCATTGAGTAACTTCTGTGTTTTTATTTTTTATCGACTCACGCCTATATATCTATCCCCGGTAGGCAGAGGTGTAATATTACACCCACATTTCGCCAAGAATTTTTAGGTCCCACGTAATAGAGGGCGAAACTATTGCCGTTACCGGGCACATCACCAGACTCCGTGCTGCTACTGAGAATTCGGAAAAATCCAGTAACACTTTTGCTTCTGTGTGATAGCGTAAAAAACGGCTATCGATTCTTAAAAAAATCGCGTTTGTGATAGTTGTAGGATGTGTAATAATTAGCTCTTACAATTTATGTAACAACCCTGAAAATTAATGACATACGGTAAAAACTGATGTCTTAGCATCAGAAATATCAATCACCCTCAAGTCCGACTCCAAAAAAATGCGACACACCGCGCTAAAATCCGTAAACACAAGAAAATTCAATAACGAATATTGCTTGCAAGCCATAGTAAAAAATTGGCTCATAAATTTTAAATTAACTGCGAGAGAAGATGCAAAATTTTAAAACTGCACCTTCGCCATATATGCAGCCACTGAAAGAACTAAAAGAACTATTCTCGAAATTGCTTTTTAAAATATTCAATGTGCAAACAGGGCCGTAGCTATCTAGTTTACAAATTTGCATACAAAAATGCTCAGGGCTAGTTGGTTTAATTAAAAAATATATCCGACTTAGTGCTTATGAAGGCCTGGGGCTAATTGTTTTGGGCCCGATTAACGAAATGAGCTGATACTGCGGTATTTTAGCTTTCCTCTTAGAACCTACAAAGATAAAGACCTTTTATATATTGTGAGCTTGGTAAGTGCCTTAAATACTAAGCTAAAAATAATTGACTGATTGGACTAACACGGGTACTATCGGATTGCACAATGACGCACATATCCTTAATGATTTAAGTTTGGTAACTACGTCGGTCGCCTTGCTATACTACAGGGAGTTTTGGCGCCAACACTGATGTATGGTAGTGAATCATGGGTATGGCAGAAAAAGCATGAAAGTAGAATCAATGCTGTGGAGATGAGAGCTTTGAGGAGTATGTGCGGAGTAAGGCTGATAGATAAATGAAAAACAGTGTTATACGAGAGAAGTGTGGTCTAAAGAAGATGTAGTGACAAAGATTGAAAAAGGAATGTTGCGTTGGTTTGGACATTTGGAACGGATGGATGAAAGAAGAAATACGAAAGGAGTGTATCGTACGAGAATGAATGGAAATGTCGGTAGGGGACGCCCTAGGCGGACGTACGCCGACCAAATAGGTGACGTACTGAAAAAGGGCCAAATTAAAAGTACCCATAACCGACGCGCATGCATGATGAGGTTAATGAATGTCGAGGAAGCGAAAGAGGTATGTTTGAACCGAAGCATGTGGCGTTCTATAGTATCTGCCTACCCCAATGGGAGACAGGCGTGACGATATAGATAGATAGAACTACGTCGGTTTAAGATTCTGTCGTCCTTAAATAACAAATTTATTATTTCGAACTCCATTTACAGCAGAACAAAATTTTTAGTCTGTGTCCATGTGGTGACGGATTAAGAATACGGATAGTCACTACCCCAAATCATCCCATGGGTATCGCAAGAGCCGACACAGGGAGCATATTATGCAGATAACAGCACCGTAAGAGAAGGAAAACTTGATACAAACCCTATACCAACCCGTTTGGCCAGCGTTGTATAGTAGGCCAATTCCTCCTTTCAAAGGAGAGGCCTACTCCAGCAGTGGACTGTTAAAGGCTGATGATGATGAATATTTTTAGCGTCAACAATGTAAAATTTAGTAAAAGTTACAACGGGAATCGAAAACCACTCAGCAATCCCTTTTATATTGAGCTATCTTACACATGTCTTGGTATCTGCATATCAATCTGCGATTACTTCATAAACATTATCATTTTGCAAGAAAGGGATAGCACATCCATTTACTAAACTATCTTTAAACATGTGTTCTAATCGATGAGCTATCATTATAAGCTAACAACTTTAATCACAAGGTAGGAAGAGCTCGATCATCACTGTAGCGATAAATATTACGTTAATCTTAATCTGCAAACTCTCGTTGGTCTCACGGCATAAATGTGCGCGTGGGATTGGGAGGTCTCGGGTTCGATTCCCGGGTCGGGCAAAGTGTTATTGGGTTCTTCCGTTAGGAAATTCTCAGTAGCAGCACGGAATCTGGTAATGTAATGCAATAGGCTCGCCCCCTATTACGAGGGACCTAAAAATTAATGGCGAAAAAAAACAGCAAACATAAATATGTAAGTAATCAAGTGCTCTGTAATGTTTTATCAGAATTTGAAAGTATTTTATAATCTATCTTGCTAAAACTGATAAAGGTAATATTAGAACGCATCTTGGAAATACACAAGGATTTTATTGGATGACTTATTAAAACAGTGAGATATTTTTTTTATATAAGCTATTAATTATTATTAAGGCTATTATTAAGTGGATATACCAACAGACTGCCATGCAGAGGGTATCGGGTTCGAATCCACGGCGCGCACCAATGACTTTTCAATTATGTGCGTATTGAATTGTTAATTATCGCTTGTCCCGTGCCTCGGAGAGCACGTTAAGCCGTCGGTCCCGGTTGTCATGAAGATCTTTGACAGTCATTACAGGGCGTCAGCACCTTCTAAATAAACTGACAATAGTCTAAACCATGGAATATCGCTATCCCTTCGGGTTGCGGAGGTCAGACAGGCAGTCGCTCTGTGGAAAAGCTAATATTCAGCCAAATCCGGTTAGACTAGAAAGCGGACCCCAGATTGAAAACTGGGATAACGCTAAGAGGATGATGATGAATTATTATTAAGGCATGAAAGGCTCTTACTGACTGATATTGTTCTAGCTTTTATAATATATTTCTGTTTAAGACTTTGCTTGTATAACTAGAGCCTACACTAGACTACATAAATCATAACAACTCCTTAATAATTCAAAACAAAATCACCAAATCAGTGTTTCACACGGGCACGTTTCATTACAAGATCGTTCGGCGAATCTCGAGCATAAACGGGGCATTATCTATTAATTACAATGTAGCCTATTGTGGGGAGCTTCCTAGACAGCCCTCCTCCTCCCAGCGCGTCTGAAGGTCGGGCCGTTCACCCGCAGACAACCCCCACACCCCTCACCTACACAAGTCTAGCTCCTTTATACAACGTCTATGTGTGCGACCGTCAGTTTTTGGTAACGCTTACATTGCTTACACGCTTGCGTGTGTGCGTTTTAGACATAATCTGTGCCTGTGTGTGTGCAATTTTTCAGGTGTTACAACACAGGCCTTTTTTGTTACCGAAGTGTGTGATCTAATTAAACTGTTTAAGCTGTATTCACCCGTTTTGCTAGTTGTTAATAGGTTAGGGAACAATCATTTTATTATATTATTGTGGCTATTTCAGCTTCATTGTGCGATGAGGATTTAATCTCCATTGTTTTAATACTTGTATGTTTTGTTCGCTTTAATGGTACCCTTTTTGTTGTCTTGTTGAGCAAGGAGTACTTCATATTCAAACGAGACTAAATAATTTATTTAGATCGAAATAGATGATTGGCGGTCAAAATTGTATTCTGAACTCACCACCGAAGATCATTTTAATTTTATATCCATCAATGATTATAAACCTAACACTTTAATTGACAAATTACGGTCGTGGGAAATAGCCTAAGGGGTGATTAAACAAAAGTATATTACACCTAATGAATACATATTTTAGGTATAATATTAAAAGCAAGGCTGGCATCGACGGTACCTATTATCATTTTTCCTTACATAGAGAATATAATAACTTCAGCCAATACAGGTCTGAAAGCAATACCACATAGTCGCATTTAGGTACCTACTTTTAATAAATTAGTTGAACCATTAATTATGTAATATAGACACGTGTAAGTTCTGCAACATGTCATAATTATTTTAAAACTAGTTGAGCCCGCGGTTACACCCGCGTTATTTAAGGCCACTGCTCTGCTCCCGTCGCTCATAGCGTGGTGTTATATAGACTATAGCCTTCCGCGATAAATAGGCTATCTAACACTGAAAGAATTTGCAAATTGGCCCAGTAGTTCCTTAGATAAGCGCGTTCAAGCAAACAAACAAACTCTTCAGCTTTATATATTAGTATTAGATCCTGAAGTTAGTGAGTAGGTATAGTGACGCTATTAATTTGCAACAAACATCCCGTATATGGCAAACGGGTGATATTGTGGTTTTGCGATCACAAGAATACCTTCAATACCTATGTTTGTAAAATGAAGGTATCACTGTTAAGAGAGTCTTACTGAATCCAGGATGAACTGACGCATTTGGCCGCAGAAATACGCATGGTGCTTACGTAAACGGGTAGTGGTACCTTTTGAAAGGTTTCAAAGTAATACAGTTATAACGATATCCTTATATTTTGGACTAGGCAGTACTAAAAGATAGTCATTCATAGGGACGACAAAACGCCAATGAATTTCCTCACCGTGGTTCACTTTATACAAGGCTGTGTCTTCGTACTTTTTTTTTATAGTAATAGGCGGCAAACGAGTAGGAGGATTGCCTGATGGTAAGCAATTGCCGCCGCCCATGGACACAAGCAACACCATAGGAGACACAAGTGCGTTGCCGCCCCTTGGGGTTGGGAAAAGGGATAGGATGAGGAGTTGGATAAGGGAAAAGGAATAGGGGATAGGGCCTCCGGCACTGTCACTCACCAAACGAAACGCAACAGTTTAGGTACTATAACTTTACGTCGATTTTCTGTGAGAGTGTAGTACTTCCCCGGTCGAGCCGGCCCCATTCATGCTGAAATCAGCAAGGCTCTACTACCTTATGGGGACAAAAAGACACAGCATTCGGAAACAATCGCAATACTGAATACACTACAACTATATAATCTTTTAGATATTTCTCGATTACTCTTTCACGGCAGGGAGCGGCTTGGACGTGCCTAGGCCAGGAGAACATAAACAATGCCTAAGAGGTTCAGTAATAGATAATAGACTGTTGTCGCTACCGCTAATGATAGCAACATATAAATAACAAGCTCTATAAGCGTCTCCTCTAAGAACAGCCCCTTTTAGGTTTAGGCATCATCATCATCAGCCTTTAACAGTCCACTGCTGGACTAGGCCTCTCTTTTGAAAGGAGGAATTGGCCTACTATACCACGCTGGCCAAACGGGTTGGTATAGGGTTTGTATCAAGTTTTCCTTCTCTTACAGTGTTGTTCTCTGCATAATATGCTTCTTCTGTCGGCTTTTACGACACCCATGGGATGATATGGCGTGGTGACATTTCGTATTCTTAATCCGTCACCACACGGACCATTCATGGGGACGACAAAACGCCAATACGCATAGGTTTAGGCATCAGCAAGTAAATTCACATATGTGAATATTCTATATACATAGACTCACGCCTGTTTCCCGGAGGGGTAGGCAGAGACTACGGAAAGCCATTTGCAACAATCCTGACATACCTCTCTTGCTTCACTCACTCCCATCAAGTTTCTCATGCATGCTCTTCTGTTAAGGGTACTTTTATATTTTGATTACCTTTTGGGATATGTACATATGTAACTTTGTTTCGAATATCTAATATTACGAAACTTCATATGCTAGATTTTCTGCAGATTGTTTCCTAGTGGATGTTTAAAAGGCAATGCTACATTTTTAAATTACCGTCTGTTAAAAAATTGCTACATATCGTTCCTCTACAGCTCAATAGCGACGCAGAGCATATTCTCAAAAGCACTTAATATTCCCCTCATATTCAGTTGGTAAGACGTCAGACACACATAAATATATGTAGTACATATACCTAGAACCTACGTAGGCACCTTAGGCACCCTGATATTTCTAGAACTCGAATCGATAATGTTGCTTCATTAATTCTAATATAACAAATACAAGAGTATGTTTTGGTTAGAAAATGTATGGTTTGTACAATACCTAGAAGATATTCTAATACTTTGGAAGTGTTTGTTGTTTTAGACGATAACAGTTCTAGAATTGGGTTAATAGTTTTAAAGTCTAGTGTTTGTAGAGTCGGGCACTGTCAGGTTTAGTTTTACCTACTCCTCATGACAACAGTCAATACCTAAATGTATGATCAAAAGTATCATGCATCATCTAGATTTAAGCTGTTCTCTTAATGACAGAAATTAAATAGGTACATAGTTAAAATACAACTTTGATACAAAATACATATAAAAAAGCTCACATGCGTTTTAGCTCTTTAGCATCGCAGTTACATCAGTACCTACCGAATCCTATCGAACAATTTAGGAGTATTAGTTCTTTACACGTACAGAAGAATTATATTGATAGGGATAACTAGGTCCTGCAAAAATCTTTCAGGAATTTGTATCTTCGTAAGATGTGATATATATGTTGTAAAAAGTACCTACGTCAGTTTTTTTTCCACCTATGACAAGCAAAAGCCGTTAGTTTACACATGAAGGACAGCGAACTGGCTGCGGGGCTCGTGATGCATAAAAAATACCAGCGCCCTAGGGGACGCAGCAAAAACCCTAAATAATACAACACTGAGTTTCTTTACGTGAGTGCCGTACTAGAACGCGACGCGTTCAAACATTGTACTGCTAGAAAAAAAATAGAATGACAAATGCTTCTTTTGAAATGTTGGTGGGAGTACCAGAAACGTATTATTAGGTTTGCTTTTTGTATTTAAAAAGTTAACTGCCGAATTATGTTTTGTTTCTGTGAAATACTTTCTACTCGTCTCGTCGTTTTTTAAGGGTAGTTCATATTATAAGTAATGTTTTGCTTTCCTTGACGTCACTGTACGTCGGGTTATAGTCACCAACCCTTTTCCCCAGTTCAGGTTGAACAGTTTCCATCTCTGTTTCGCGTTTTAGGCAAACATCTAACTCAAATTTTCAGTCCGTGTAATGACGTTCTTGCACCAATGTTACCATGCCTTTGCCATGAGCTAATGCTCTGATTATCTGGTATCTGGCTCGAGTAACCATGATGGCAAAAGGGCCTGGAGACTTATACTCCTACTCATAAAGTCCCAATACGATCCTAACATTCCCAATATTATTTATTTAATTCATAATGCTAAACGGTTTAGGAAAACATATTGACGAATCCTGCATGTCTGAAATTTCGCCATAATGTTCTCTAAAAACATGTGAATTCTGCCAACGCGTACCTGGCCAGCGTGGTGGACTACAGCCTTAAAAACATAGTGAGAAGGAAAGGGAAAGCCCCATGCCTAGGAGTGGGACAGTTTATATATAGGGCTGATGATGATCTGTATAATGAATACTGCTTTATCCATTATTACGCTCGTGTAAACCAACTGCTACCTCAACCAGCCGACTAAGACTCGTGTGAGGCTCTAATGAATAATTTAGTACCGCCGCACACGAGCCAAAGATTGAAATAATAAGGACTCGTCTAGACGGGATTATTAAATGTTAATTATTCGATGGCTTTGTAATCATACTCATAAATAGCGTTACTTGTTTCTTATCTGCCATTTTGCTAAAATTCATGAAGTGTGGGCACGTGTAACCCACTTGAGCTAGACAAAGATACCTGATAACCCTTTTTCATTCCACCGCTTTGTTCTTGGATTGTAGTATTTAGTGGAAGCTTTTTTTGCAATCTCTTTTTGGATTACGAAACCATTATAAACGTTTTATAAAACAAAAATCGCTTACAATACGACTAAAACAATTAAAACCGCTCCTACTCGCAAACCTACAACTTCCTCAGAAAAAGTTCTCTATTATCAAATAATTACCCTAGAAAACCGTTAAAAATATAAAAGAAAACTTTTCTGTTCGACGTCTTTTAATGAAAAAGGTCTAATTAACGGGCAGCGCCGTCTGGTGGAGGTTACATAAAACCTGTTTCCTGTTTCAACGAAAATAACTCGTCGCTTTTCGCAAATATTTGACGTCGCCTTTCAGACCTCCGTATCCTGTTCCGTACTTCTTAAGCTTTCGTGTAAACAGGCTTTCTATTTATACAATTGATGTAATCCTTTCAAAATGGCGTATAGGATTTCATCACATAATATTATAAAATAAAGTCTCCCGCCACGTCTGTCTGTCTGTTCACGATAAATACAGCAGCTTCTACACGGATTTTCATGCGCTTTTCTACAACAATTAGAGTAAAAAGGGACAGGACGAAGGGGAAGACCTAGGCGGACGTTCTCTGACCAGATTGAAGTCATCCTAAAAACAGGACAGGTTAGAAGTACCCTGAACAGAAGAGCATGCATTAGTTAGGGAAAAAGATTGAAGAGAATTTAGCTCTTCTAATCATGATCTTCAAAGTTTTTTATTAAAGAAGGCAGAATTGCATCAAGCCTTTAAGACGAATATAAGCGACAGTATGAGTATGATCTATCAACATCACCTTAAAATAAATACAATCATGTATCTCATCTGAAATGAAATGAAAATGAAAGATAGTAACTTAACCTATGGAGCTGTTTGTTAGTATTGATACTTTTGCCGATAGGGGGGTTCAAATTTAAAGTCAAAATCCGTTATTCATTTAGATCACAAAGTGACACTTATGAACGTCAAATTTAAAACATTATTACTTTATGCTTCTACATTTACATTTACTGCCACGTTCGCAAAGCAAGGGCGTAGAAGCATGAGAAAGAACGGGCAATAAAACTCACGGTCACTCTTTTTCATCGCCACGTTTTTAATAAAACATAACAATTAAACTTTTGTAAGGTACTGCAACTGTTATACCTTCTATGTTATTTGTATATATTTTCCTGTACATAATACTCAAGCATAATCAAGTTAAATTTTGATGTTCATTTAGTTAGCCTCCTGAACATAGACATGGTGAAACAGGAGCATCCACTTACATTATGCACCTAACAATGCAGGCAATCCGCGCAAATGTTCAGAACCATGATGGAAATGATCAAGTTAAATATTTTAAAAAAATATACGAAAGGCAGGTTTATTTCGAAACTACTCATATTCAACTCTACTTGTATCTCAAGTTACGTCTGACATAATAATTTTGAATTCGATCGATTTTATACCATTCATCACCATGTGCATATAAATAACGACTCTTTCAACGAATGCTCAAATGCAAACAGCAGATTTATTATACATTTTCGTATAAATAAAAAAGATTTTAAAATATTCGTGTTGAAAGCACGTATCCGCGATGACTTGTCGATGGACTGACAGTAGTGACAGCTTCCTAGCGCTGCTGTCACCGCGATGTCAAACAAGACGTTTGACAGTTTGAGAGATACGCGTATGCGCAACAGATGATATTAGCCAAATGTCACAATTTTTTTTTTAAGAATCCAAGCTACAGTTATCTTTCATAGTGCCAAATAGATACACAACTGAATGTGTTAAGAGAAGTACTTTATTAAAATTTAGAAAGTATGCGTCGATACAGGATCGTAAACATGGATGACTTAATATATTTCTCACGAAATAGGTTGTTGTTTTCGCAACTTGTGACCAGCGTTCACCAATTCACGTTAGAGAGGCAAATGAAGTAGTCACAAAACGTTTTCCTTAAGTTATTTATAGAAAATTGCTCGAAAGAATCACAGGATAGGTACGTCTATTTTGTATAAATTATATTTCTTCCGGAAGTTCCTTAAGAAAATTCACGAAACCAATTTCCGGGTATTAATATTAATATAAAAGAAATACTGTAATAAAACAAAGTCATTTTGTTTTTGCTTGTCCTCAAATATTGTCCAAGCTACTTGGCTTTGGATTTGGATTAGTCATCTTTACTGTAAGTAGTCGTATTTTGGTAGCATTTGTTGTGTTTGTGAGATCTATTCATGGTTGACAATGCCGCAACTCAATATCCTTTCAGATACATACATACATACATACATAGACTCACGCCTGTTTCCCCGAAGGGGTAGGCAGAGGCATGTTAAACGCCCACTTTTCGCCAGTGTTTTGATCCCACGTAATAGGTGGCGAGCCTATTGCCGCTTATCGGGATATTTGGTTTGCCAGAGCCTCGTCCGTTGATCGGCAGGTGCACCACTTGCAGGTGAGGTTGGCTTGGGACCCTAAGTTCTTGGTGGGAACCCTATGCCCCCTTATTATTATATTTTTATTATTATACCTATCCTTTCAGATAATCGATTTTAAACTTTCGCGATTTGTATACATCATACAAAATAATTTAGCGGGTCTAAATCTTAGATAACTTAACTTATTTAAGGTATAATAAAATACCTATTTTTTTTCGACGTTTCGCTCGTCTTGCACCGAGCGTGGAGGATTCTGAAATGTGGTCGCGTAGAGACGAGTCGTCTCTACGCGACCACATTTCAGAATCCTTTCCGATATTATTTATTTGATTATTTATCTGTGATAAAGGCATCTAGCAACAAAGTCAAGAATAAATGTTTAAGTTAAAAGAGCAGCTGTTACCGTGCGTGATTCAAACACGAACGATAATTGCCGATTCTTTTGTAAAGTGCTTGTATAATATTCTAGTTACAAAAATGAACTATGCATACATACATACATAGACTCACGCCTGCTTCCCCGAAGGGGTAGGCAGAGGCATATTAAACGCCCACTTTTCGCCAGTGTTTTGAACTATGCCATAGTTAAAAATTAAATTGGGAACATGCTATTTTAGATTTTGACCAGCATCAATATAGCTAATATTACTCGTATTTACTCGTATAAAATATTAAAGTCTTAATCAACGACATCTTTCGAGGAAATAATATGTATTATTGCCAAAAACAAATTAGATTAGAACATTTGACAAATTATTTTCATGTTTATTCCGGAACACTCGATATTAGTTCTGAATATTTTCTTCGAAGCGAATGTGTGTCGAATTAACGGAAATATCACTACAGTAACAATCTTTTAGAAGCATCTTGCTTTGAAGTAATCAAATAATATTTGTAAGACTATCAAATCATCTATACTAATATAATAAAGAGGAAAGATTTGTATGTTTGTAACGAATAAACTAAAAAGTAGTGAACCGATTGTAAAATTCTTTCACCATTATAATGCGACATTATTCCTGAGTAACATAGGCCAAATTAATTTCTGGCGCGTGCCTATAAACGTTATGCCTGTGCGAAGCCGGGGCTGGTTGCTAGTTTACTATACAGGGTGTCACAATACCCATCACCAAGCCGAAGTCTACTTGTTGTGGACATCATGCCAAGTCATACTAACCCAAAATAATACCTGGGAAACGTTTTTTTTTTTAAGTTTTTACATTTTTAAACCGCATTAAAAAGCGCGCGCGTGCAATGCTCGAAGTACCTACTTATCCATGGGGCCATAGGCCATGTAAAGAACATATTGGCGGGGTAAATGCATCAATTTTGTACCTAATTAGAAAAATGCCATACTACCTTTGAGCCTCAATATCTCCTGAACCAGTAATTTCCCAGGTATGGTGCTGAAGTAAAAAATGTTCGTAGTGATTGGTACAACATGGGATTTCAGTTTTTGTTAAGAGTCTTTTTACATCTTGTATACCTATTCATAATTTTATTAATTAATTTGTAGTGCTATTTCTTTATCGTGATATTAGCTTACGACCTGATTGAGACGAAAGTTATTAGACAATTGTCGGTTACCGAATGTGTTTATTGATCAGTTCATGAGTGCATTCTGACCGCCGTGGAAAATTACAACGAAAGATCAGGCCGCGCGTTCGCTTAATACGCCTTGGCAACCAGATGCTAAGAAATTTTTTCTGTATGGTAATAATAATCGCACTTTAGTTTCAATTCCATTATTATTTAATGTAACAACATCGCCCATAAAACAATTAAATCAATAGCAACCAGACATAACGGTATTGTTATTAAAAGCAACATGACCACTATAGATAGAACTTTGAATGATACCTTGACTCTCCCCTTTTTAGGTCAGTGTTCACTGGATAGATCTCGCTTGTATTGTTTACACTGAGAAAAACATTCGCTTTTAGATAGTAAATTGCAGTGGCGTGCATATCCTCTCACTCTGTCTCTCATACGTTGTGTATCGTTGTCTCTGTCGCCGAAGAAATGCAGTTTTCACTGTCGGTCACGCGAGTATGACTCTTTAAATTGGTAGTACATGTAGTTAGGAAACGTTGAGGAGTTTTTAGTAATACCTGCTTATAAGGAGAGGTTTTTTACAAGAGTACCGTTAGCAGACAGTATGGGGTTGTAATTGGACGAAAGGCAGTTCCCGTTGCAGAATATTAATTAATTGTTATTTGTACACCGCAAAGTTGCTGTGCTGTCATCCATATAAATAAAAGACATATTACTATTAAATATACAGTTAAATTTGTACGGACATGACTGATAGGGCTAATAATAGCCTTAATATAAAACTTTTCTTGGCAAATCCTCGTGAATTGTTTTGGCATTTTCTCATGCAATTTTGTATCACTTTAGCCACAATTATAAATATTGGATACATTGCATCCAAGTGTGTCCGTATCTTTTATACGATATTATACCTACCTAGTCCGTGTGACGGATTAAGAATACGGAATGTCACCACCCCATATCATCCCATGGGTGTCGTAAGAGAAGACAGAGGGAGCATATTATGCAGAGAACAGCACTGTAAGAGAAGGAAAACTTGATACAAACCCTATGCCAACCCGTTTGGCCAGCGTGGTATAGTAAGCCAATTCCTCCTTTCAAAGGAGAGGTCTAATCCAGCAGTGGACTGTTAAAGGCTGGTGATGATGATGATACCTACCTTTTACCTTTCTAGTAATAAATCTATTATACGTTATATACTAATGTGTTTGTTTGTTTGTCCACAGGTAAGTTCCAGTGGATGGCATGCGCGCTGGACTTTATTATATAAACCACGATCAACCCGGGTTTCACGCCATGACAGTTGCAAGCTAACTCTACCGCTTACTGGTAACAACGCAGTATTTCCATTGTATAGTAACTAACACAGTAAGTAAATCATTAGGTATTTGGTATCTGAAGTAGCTATCTTCTTATAGTACAGTGGTTTAAGATGTCATGTTTGGAGTACAAGGTTCAAGGCTTGGAATGGTTTTAGACTCCGAAAAAAAAACATTTATGTTTTTAATCCGTTGCAAAAAGGAGAAGGTTTTAATTCGATGTGTATATTTTTTAATGATACCTAAACGTTACTTAATAAATATGTTTTTAAATAAATACGTAGGTATGCTAGTACAATAATTGTCGTAAAGTAGGTATAGTAGGTTGTAGTGTATTGAAAGCTGTACTAACATACTAGTAAAACACTTGCAGACCTGTGTGCACAAATGTTTTGCCTCAGGCATACAATGAGTTACGCACGTCATCGTACATGGAAAATTGAGATGATTTGTTGACGTTTTAAGCATGTAATTATAGTGAAAAGTAATTACAATAACATGAGTAGGTACTTCTTAAAACAAAATGGCTAAAAATATAACAACAATTGCTGCTCTTCTACTATATTTTGGTAAATTAATCCTTTTCTGTTCAGTTTCTTCTTTGTTCTGCAAAAATAAAACAATCGATTTCCAATAAGCCTCAATATATTTAAAAGATTTTCGAATTATTTCCGAAACCAATTATCCTAAAGCATCTCACCACATTTCTGCGACCCATTTTTTAAATTTTTTTACAAAAAGAGCAAAGGCGGAGTTCTCCTGTGCTCTCTACATTTCAAATTTTAAACATCTATCAACCGCCACAATATCCTCTCTCAATAAAAATATCTAGCCCTATCACTTCCTCCAACAACATCATAAACAAGCAAGTTATGGTCAGAAAAGCTAGCTAATAAAGTGTATAACGCCAAAGCGATCGAGAATACCGGTCGGTTAATATGTTAGAGGCGCTGAGCCGTGGGAATGTTGCCAAGGACACGATGCACCGGCTAAATAGGCCGACACACTTTCAAGCGATACTGCTCTATACACTATACCTAACTCTATGTAATCTCTATACACTATAGACTATAGCTCTAGCTAACCACCTATCTGTTTATGAAGCAAGCAGAGCGGTTGTGTATTAGGAAATGTACTTATTCTTCGAATGGTGTCTTTGATGGTATGGTGAAATATCCTGTTTATAGGTTACTTGAAAATGTGTTTTTAATTTGGGAAAAATTCTAAAATTAGTATTTGTTTTAGAAGTTTCAAAGTAGTACTGGTAGTACTGGTAAGGTAGACTGGCAGAAAATGCCTAAGGCATTAAGTCCACCTTTATACCTTTATGTGTATATAAAGATAATAAATAAATAAAATAAATAGTTCAAGGCAAGTATAGGTAACTGTCGACGGTATCTTGCTGTTCTTAAGTTTTGTTACAGGGAGAATAACCTGCTGGGTGCTTCAGAGATAAGGATGTATTTTTATACCGACATCAAATTGTTTGACGTGGTAACGCCATAAAGTAAGAAAGTAATAATATATATAGTCTATGGGAAACACTGAATAAAAAATAAAACTAATTCAAAAATTGTCATTAGCACAGATTAATAAAATACGCAGATTCTAAATTCAAATTCAAAAAACCTTCTGGCGGGAAATTAACGTTTTCTGACATTTACTAGACCATTAATCATTAAAATAAATAGCATTATCACGGATCGACTACTCTGTGAAAAAATAAACAGAAAATACTAAGCCTAGGTAAACCTGTGAAGGGTTCTCAGAAGCATTAACTTTCAAAATGGTTACACAAAGGGCTGAATTTAAAAGTACACTGGTGGTAGATATAAAACATGTCAACAGTTCATGTAGCACGCGAAACTATTTATGTGTTGAATGCGAGTTAAAGACGTGAGAATGGCTTTATCTGTTCCTAGAAAGATTTGTATTTTCTACCTTATAGTAAGTAGTACTTCATAATGTTTATAATACTAAACAGTAATAAGTATTTAAGCAAGTTAAAGTTGACAGGGCGTAAAGGATCTTATGTAAAAAGCACAACGCTTCCTTAAAACTGTAGATGGTAGATACCATAACAAAATCGGAAACCAAAGCAAAGCTTGTTTATTTGCATAACAAGATATTATCATGGCTGTAAAAATAACTCAATTTTATTATTCACGGTCGCTAAATGGCACAGCTGATAAGTTTCCAAACAAATCACGCAATTCTCCAAAAATAGCCTTTACCAAGTAAACTCATTTCCATCGAGCCGACTTCCTCAATTAGTCAATCGCAAGAAACCACAACCCAAAATAAAAAGAAGGCTTCTTAAATGACGAAACATGCTTTGAAGCCTCAAGAACTTTTCCTACAAAATTTCCCTCTGAAACAAACGTTAAATAAGTATTTTAGCAATCGAGAGACGATAATAAAGCATATAGTATGACTCCATTCAAACTTTCGTTTACCATACCTCACTCACACAACGAATGCGTTAGTGTGCAAACTGCAGTCTGTGTGCATAGCGTTCCTGTTGCACACAGAGAAAGATAGTCACTTGTAGTGTTTGTATGTGTGTGTAGGAAGAAAGTGCATTCTGGTTGCATGGCCGGCTAGGCGAGGGAAACTTGACATTATAGTACGCGCTTCACAAGAGTGTGGGTTAGCTAAAATCGATCTTGAGATATTGTACGCTATATTTAGATAGACTTTCCTTTTCTTTCAATATTAAGGCAGCGTGGGAATGGCAGTTCCGGCTTTTGTTTGTAAAAGGGGTGTTTCTGAAAAACTCTTTGTCACAATTAGGTGTATTATTTCAAGTAAAAATTTTGATAATACTTGAGTATTTATAACACGCGAGTATTGGCCTTTTAAGTGTAATTTTGTTATCTTATAAAAAACGATCTGTATCTAATTATCTATCCTATAAAATCACGTCATCGTGGTAATCTATCTCGGGATGCGTCGTTGCTACGTGCGCCGTTGTGCGGCAGTGTTGCGCCCGCGCAGCCCACTGCACTTGCGCTAGTAAACTTGAAACAGTTCTGAGCTGTTATTGCGTTTCCCTTTCGCGGAGGGGCGCACTTCTAGCTCATTATACAAACTCTGCAATACTGCTGCTTTGATATTGCGCTCGAATGATTGCCCTACATGTTTGTGTTTACGTCGGTTTTGGTAAGGAACTTTGTATAATGGGTCGTGGATTTACGTTTAATTTTAGATTTTAACAACTAAATAGCGGAAAATTAAATAAAGACGGAAAATTCAATAAAGACTAATGATTTTTAAACATTATCTTATTTTTATATTGTGATCAATATTTCAGGTAATTACTTAAATCTTAAATAGTTACTGTTTGTAACATTTGTAATAAAATTAGGCTTACAATACTTACCTAGTAAATGTTATGAATACGCGTGTTTTGTCTCTACATGACATTTAGTACTTAGAATCGACTTTTGTTATAAATGTAGATACATACATACATATCGTCACGCCTTTTATTCCCGAAGGGGTAGGCAGAGGTGTATTTCTACACCCATTTTTCGCCAGATATACTTTAGTCTCACGTAATAAGGGGCGAGCCTATTGCCGTACCGGGCACATTTCCAGACTCCGTGCTGCTACTGAGAATTTCGTGACAGAAAAACCCAATAACACTGCCCGACCCAGGAATCGAACCCGGGACCTCCCAATCCCACGCGCACATTTATGCCGCGAGACCAACGAGGCAGTCGTATAGGGTTTGACGTCGAGTTTTCCGTCTCTACGCAAATATGGTATTTGCATCGTGTTATCCCTTAGTCGCCTCTTACGACACCCACGGGAAGATAGGGGGTGGTGACACTTGTATTCTATGCCGTCAACTACACGGATTGTTATAAATTTAGTCTGCTTATAAAAGTCCTATCAAATGAGTACAGCCGTTTTAGAGATTGGCAGAAACGAAGCACATACCATGGACAACAAAAGATTAATATTACTTAAAGGAACAGACAATCTTCTACATATAGACAGAATATTTCATTCAGACATTTAACAAAAATAGGAATATCAGCGGATCTCGGGCTCCAAGACGTGGGCCTTGGATCGCTACTGGAACAGCGTGAGGATGATGATGATGATGATATGTAACAAAAAGTAATTGTCATAAGGAGTTGAAAAAAACTTGTGTTATATAGAGCTTTATAACATCTTGTTGTAAGACAAGAGCATGCATGAGAAACTTCATGGGAGTGAATGTAGCAAGAGAGATAATATGTCAGGATCGTTGCAAATAGCGTTCCGTAGTCTCTGCCTACTCCTCCGGGAAACAGGCGTGAGTCTATGTTAGTATGTATCATCTTGTTCCTGAACTTGGCGGGAATTTTCTTAGGGAGACACTCAACTTTAATTACACTTCTTGTTTTCTATTTGGATCAATATAGCGGAGCCTAGGTTTCATGATATCAAAGAGACTTAGGTTTAACAGTAATTAGGTGTCTAGTAGTCCTACGTTTGGTCTGCAAAGTCTAGACGGAGTCCTTGGCGAGAGGCCTTGTAGCTAAATCTGAGAACATAGAATTTTCGAGATGTTAGCGAAATTAAATTGTACAGAATCTGTTTGTTGGTTCGTATTAATATAAAAATCTACCTTAACATATTTGTTTATACTTATTAACTATTAATTATTTTAAGAACAGGGATAATTGGCTATAGCGATCAGTTTTTTTTTATAGACTCACATCTGCATCCCCGGAGGGTAATATTACACCCACATTTCGCCATGGATTTTAAGGTCCCACGTAATAGGGAGCGAGCTTATTGCCGTTACCGGGCACATCACCAGACTCCGTGCTGCTACTGAGCATTCGGAAAAACCCAGTAACACTTTTTGCCCGACCCGGGAATCGAACCCGGGAGCTCCGATCAGCAGTCGCATATGCTATCCACTGAACCACGGAGGCAGATAGCGATTAGTACCTAAATGAAATCCATTTTTTTAGTTATCTCCCCTGCATAAACGACTATGACAGTTACATTATACATTGAAAGTTATCAGTTAAGGATATTTTTTTGATGTTAGGCATTGTTGTTTTTCGAATTCTCTCAAAAACACTTTTACACACAGTTTGTTAGAATAATAACCCTTCACTATCCATATAACTAACAATATCTCTTTAAAAATATATTTTTTATTGATCTGTCGATAATTTGGTGTTTGAAGCAAACCCGTTCATGATCGCTAGCGTGTAAGTCTAAGCAAAACTTACTAGTAAGCCCTCGTCAAAGTTTGTTTGAGCAGAATACTTCAACATGCTGTAGTAACACAAGAACACTGTTACCAAAATACCTACGTTGATTACATTATCAGGCAGAAACAGAGGAAACTAAATAAAAACTGATGTTCTGTAACATTTGGTTATACCAAAGAGCTCAGATATTTACATAGAGGCGCATTTCCTATGGGCGCTCTGAAGACAAACTTTCAGTGAGCCAAATTGCCGCTTGGCGGCGTGGCAGTCGCGCTGTGACAGCTATCTCTACGAGAGCAAGAGAGACGAACATTCCTCTTGTTATCTTAACTACGAGAACAAGAGAGACGGATAACGACGCCAGCGCCGCCAACGACGCCAACTACGAACTAAACTGGAGACAGTCCCCACTTGGAATTAGCACACGAAATCCTTAAGAACTGCGCTTCTATGTAAATATGTATTCATTGGTTATACTAGAAAGCGGACCCCGATCTACGAGACGAAGGTCTAGTATGTAAAGAGGAATAATAATCAAAATATTGTGACTAATGGCAGTCGTCACTAAACGTTAAAATTGCCTTTTAATTTAGCAAAAATTGATCTTTTTCAGCTTGAGAATCGGTGGATGCATTAGACTTCTACCGGGTGAGCTATGTTACCAATGTAATCCTTTTTTACATAATATTCCCACTTATATGCTGTATAGCAATAAAGATTTCTTTTTTTCTTTCTTTCTTTCTTTCTTTCTTTCTTTCTTTCTTTCTTCTTTCTTTTTTTACTTGTCAATTTGACAAACTAAATATTGAAACGCACTCTTTAGATGTGTCCAATGAGCGTTGTTCTGTGGAACAACACATACACAGACACATACATGTGTCCTTATACCTCATTCTAAGGTCTACATTACATAGACAATCTAGATGAATTTGTCAAATGTTATGTAGGCCCATCTCTCCTTCGTCTAACAGTTTACCGCAGGCTAAAGGATCTCTATTATACATTGCGATACGACTATTACCTTACTAATATATAAAACATCAAGCTATATTACATGCCATTTTGTTTTAAACTCTATTTCAATATGAATAAAGTTTATTTTCTATTATTTGCAACAAATGCCTTGAAGCTTAGAATCATAGAATGACATCTCAGCGCCACCGGTCTTTCGTGTGGTTGAAATACAATACTTGATAATTGTTTGTCTATCATAGCGATAAACATGGCTACTGGCATTTAAATCAGATAAATAATTATTCAAATTCATAGGAAAACATTAGATTATTATTTCAATAGAAATATTAAATACTAATTCAAAGTCTAAAGCGTTAGTCCAAAGGTCGCGCACTAAGTTTCTTCAAACCAAAACGCCAGTTAAGGTGTTGTTTTAAACAAACAAACAGACCTGCTGAAATGAAATCAACATTATATATTAATTATATTCAACTCAGGTCAAAACTCTATCGAACACAAAAAATAGAACGGTAGCAAGTGTAATGGAGACATGACTTGGCGTAACCCTCTGGTCTTGTGTTCGGAGTCAAAACCTAACTTTAGATCCACACACTCATGATATTTTGTAAGGATGGTCCTCACATAATGCAATGTATCAGTAAACATAAATTCTAAACTAGGTTTAAAAATATCTCCTGTCGAAACATCCTTCGTCATATTGACGCCCGGTTGGCGCCGCGGGAGTGTAATCGACTGCTACGCCGAAGGTCGCGGGTTCGATTCCCGCTCAAGTCAAACATTTGTGTGCATGAACATGGATGTTTGTCTTGGTCTGGGTGTTTCTATGTATAATATGTATGTATTTACAAAAAAAAACAGTATATATGTATGTTTATCCATTGTCTAGTACCCATAGTACAAGCTGCTGCTTAGTTTGGGACTAGATGTGTTGTGTGAATGTGGTAGAATATTATTATTATTATATTGAGTTCCATAACGCCCTACTTATTATTACGTATTGCTAAATACTGTTCGACAACTGTAACTTTTCCTTCACCTATTTTTATCGGTACTTAAATCTCATTATTTTTACAAACAGTATCAATTTCCCCAAAAAAAATGTAACCCCATCTAAACAAGCAAATGATTTTCAATCACACAACTCTTTAAAGCACCGATATCCAATACAATCAAAACTATATAAAACATCTACACACTCACACATGCTAATCTGTCATCACGCGATCAAACTACCTTTTCTACGGCAGAATCTCGTTGCCTGTGCCTCAACCAATTACTGCCATTTGCTTTTCCCCAGTTTTTCGCACGCTCGAGTTTTTCACCGAGAACAATGTCGTCATAGTTTCCACTTTCGTTTTCACTGATGGACGCTGATCCGATGCGCGGTCGCAAAAACTCAGACGCTGTAACACGACATGCCGGTACTGCACGCAACAAAATAGTGCACCATCTGTGCATTGATTTATTTGAGATATTTTCCAACAATATTTCTTGGCGCGCAAAATTTGACGGTCTGGTAACTTTGGCGCGAAAACAATAACACAAATGTGTTAGTTCTTAGTCAAAAGCTATGGTAGTAATCCTTAAATAATGCTTTACAGACAGGAACGAAATCATAAGCAATAGTCAAGGTACCTAGAAATGATAATATATAGAACATTTTTCTAATAAGAATTTAGTTCACACGCCCGTGAAAATTCGATTGTCTGTGAAAATCTACGATTGACTAAAGGATATGGCGCTCTATTGAAGTGCTTACGAGTAAAGAGCTTGCAAACTGTTAAGGTAGATTTGATCATTATTTGACACTTTAATTTATCTGCATATTTAAAAAACTCCATATCTTTAAATTACATAAAAACGTTATTTTTGGATCGATGTAACAGATATGCAGTAACAAATATACTATACCGACATTGTGAACTTAAATAAAGACCAAGTGAGGGTAGGTGACGAAACCCGCACTTCCACAAGACGGCGCTGAGCTCTCATCAGTCTCTCTCTCCGCGACCACGCGGTTCAAGACGAGCGAAACGTCGGAAACAAATAGGTATTTATACCTTAAATAAGTTAAGTTAACGCGATTAAGACCCATTAAATTATTTTGTATGACTAATATATGTAACATCGATCCGAAAATAGCGAAGCCGTTACTATATTTACCATGCCCACTAATTCACCTTCCTAACCGATCACAAAACAAATTACCTATGTATAAAATAGGAAATTAACGGCGTAGATATTTTTCTTCACACCGTACAATACTGTATCATGTTTGTTTACCGTTTTCACTCTCTATATTTTTCTCGTAAGTGAAAATTCCGCTCGCCCGCCCGCCGCGCGTCGCGTCCGCCGTAGCTAGTCGCGCATATTCGTGCGAACTTCTTTTTTACCGACACGTAATGAGATTAGTAGATCGTGCCAGCTTTTTATGATTCAATACTTATACTAGTTTGTAAGTGAGGCTTATGGTTTATAGATTAAAATCGTTTTCTAGTTTAGAATTGGGCAGCAGTTTTAAAAGCAAGTCAAACATTACGCGTTGCATGGTAGTTATTTTCGACTGAACTTTACATGGAGAACAAAGTTGTGGCTATCATGACAAAGAAAGTCATCACAACAAGTATGATATAGTCGCTTTGCCAACTTACTAATACTTCGTTGAAACGGAGGTAAAAATATTAAATTAATTGGTAAAAATATTAAACTGGTATTTGGTTTTTCATCAAGCGATTCTTACTGCGTTACTCATTGGCGGTAGAAGTTTTTTTCTTACCCTATAAGTCTTTAAAATCTGGATGCGGTGTACTCAATTGATATTTGACTAAGCCCTTTGACGTATATTGTCATATTGCTATATCATGACTAAATTGCAAAGCAAAATATACAGGAAAACTTCGTGTGTATCTTTGTCATAAATGCCAACGTAATTAACGTCGATTATAAAGCATTTACTAAGCTGCGTAACGGTTGGTGTTTACGGAAATGAATGCCCTAATTCTAGTAGTATTTCAAGAGTACATAGTTTATGTAGTCTAACGTTCATTTATTGTCCTACTTTTTATGTGTTAAGTAGATTATTTGTTCAGACACGTCTTAATTAAGTGACAGTTTCTTTAGGAATCAATGATGGCTTATAAAAGAGCTTAGTTCTGTCTAGTTAAATAGAACAAGACGATTAGTTAGCAATGTGCTCAATTTTGTATCACGGTTTCGTTTACAAGATTAAATGATATATTATTTGATGAAGATGATTAATTTGTTCGTCGTTATAAAGTCTACTGTTGTATTATAAAAGTATTATAAGTGTTAAATCCTGTTCTATTTTCTAAGAGACGCATTATTACCTTAATTTAATTTTCATAATAGTATCTGTAAAGAGCAGGCAGCGATAGCCTAGTGGAGATACCAACGGACTGCCATGCAGAGGGTATCGGGTTCGAATCCTAGGCGCGCACCACTGACTTTTCGGAGTTATGTGCGTATTGAATTATTAATTATCGCTTGCCCCGTGGCTCGGAGAGCACGTTAAGCCGTAGGTCCCGGTTGTAATGAAGATCTTTGACAGTCGTTATAGGGAATCAGTACCTATCTCTGAATAAACTGACACTAGTCTAAACCATGGAATATCGCTATCCCTTTGGGTTTCGGAGGTCAGACAGGCAGTCGCTCCGTGGAAAAGCTAATATTCAGTCCAATCCGGTTAGACTAGCAAGCGGACCCCGGGTTAAAAATTGGGATAACGCTAGGAGAAAGAATAAGTATTTGTAAAGAGCGTAAAAATGTATTAGTCTTGTAATCCAAGCTATAGATTCCTGAATTGTTCAAGAAATTTCTTCAGAAAGGTATATTTATCCCTTCGCCGTATTAATCTACATCCTGCGGCTGACTCGTCAGGTTTTCTTCCGTCGTTATCAGGGCCAGGAGCCAAGTGCATTGTCTCACAAACACACAAGGCGTATCGACTGATTGCGCCGAGTGTTTGCGTCAAGGCGACGGCGCAAATACTCCAGCTATTTGCACAAACACACTCCATCATGTTTGCGAAGACTGCTTTGTGAGCTGTGAAGGAAAAACAGGTGCTTTGTGTAACTAGGGTGGAAACTGTGAATGTTTTAACCATTTGCTTTACTTTTAAACTTCTCCTAAAAGTCATTGAAAGTTTTTGAGTGTGATAAGACTTACTCTGCGACTTTTTCTATGGTTGCCATGTCAATAATTTATAAATAGCAACAAGCCTGTTTCCTACAGAGGTCTGACCGCTACAGTATTCACACTTCCATACAAATAATTTCCGATCACATATTATAATGGTCTTTGATGGATAGATTAAAATACTTCGTTGTACACCAACATAATAAAAGTTATTGAAATCATTTTAATAGATGTACAGACTCTACAGTGCTCCACCAAAACTTCCTGAATTAAATTTAGAACGCAACAATTTGAAGATTAGATCCAGGAAAAATATGGCTACCTGAACAAAGCTTATAAGCAATCTATCAT